>OX387643.1:17651617-18367793 GCA_947568875.1 Fissipunctia ypsillon | reverse complement strand
AATCAGTGGCAAAAACCTAAAATACAGATCCAAAGACACTGACTTCCGAAAAAGTATTAGTACCGAGTTTCGAGTTAATATGACAGCGCGTTAAAATTTTTCCTTACTGTTCCTTACTGTTCTTACGGTTCTAGTGTTCCTTACTTGTTTTAAAAAACTAAGAGTGACAATTTATATTATATCCTGAGGCAAATATTGCCATGTTTCAAGTGTATTAACCAAAGGAATAAGATTTTTCATATAATTTGTATCCCCTCTTTTCACCCCCACAGGGGTGGAATTTCGAAAAATCTTATTCATTTGGTTAATAAACTTGAAACTTGGCACGAATATTTGCCTAAATAAGCAATAAAGTATTTTACTATTGGTTTTTCAAAACTACCCTAACGGGGTGAGAAGGGGTAATTAGATTTTTAAGAGGAGGATTTTACTGTGTGGCTTGATTAACTCAAAAATTGGTATAAGAAATCTTTGATTTCAGTTATGGAAAAATCCGAAACGATTTTTCGAAATTCCACCCCTGTGGGGGTGAAAAGAGGGGATACAAATTATATGAAAAATCTTATTCCTTTGGTTAATACACTTGAAACATGGCAATATTTGCCTCAGGATATAATATAAATTGTCACTCTTAGTTTTTTAAAACAAGTAAGGAACACTAGAACCGTAAGAACAGTAAGGAACAGTAAAGAAAAATTTTAACGCGCTGTCATATTAACTCGAAACTCGGTACTAATACTTTTTCGGAAGTCAGTGTCTTTGGATCTGTATTTTAGGTTTTTGCCACTGATTTCCGAAATTAAAGTTATTTTTCACTTTGTAGTGTTTGTTTTGGAAGTCGGTTGTTTTTATTGTTCACTTTTTAGTGGGTTTGTTTGTAATTTATCTGAGTTACAATAGCCTAATGAATACTGCTCATCACCTTTTACAAAACATTGCTTTTCCCGAAGCAGGGACGTTAATTGTTGAGGAGTTCTCTTGGTACTTCACCAATAGCTCTACTTCACCATATGCATTGTGGCGAGCTTCTATTGCTTAGCAATAATTTTAAAGTAATGGAATCGCAACCTGTGAAATACTTATTATTGAGTTGTTCCAGTGGCCATCTTACCATCTGTGGTCTTCGTCATCAGTTCCACTTCAATAAATGTTGCTTTCCGAGAGGAAATGCACAAGTTACTATAAAAAAATACCAAAATCGCTATAGGTGCGCATATATTGAAGAGTTCCCTCAATTTCTCTAGGATCCCATAATCAGATCCTGACCTGATGACAATGGGACCACCTGGAAAGTATACCCTTTAAAAAAAAAAGAATTTTCCAAATCGGTCCAGCCCTCTTCGAGTAATCGGGGAACCATAAAAAAAAGATTCCGAAGAACTGAGAACCTCCTCCTGTTTTGAAGTCGGTTAAAAATAATTTATAGCCAGAGTGCATCTCATGACATTTCCAATAAGCCCCAACACGGCTAGGATACATTGTTTTATTACTGATCTGAGTTCAATGGTATCATTTTCATCAGAAGCATTTATTTAAATTTGCTTCATCATAGTCGTTTAACTATCTTAATCGAGATATCTTATCGCCACCCGTGAAATACTTATCATTGATGAGTTTCTGTAGCCATCTATGGTCTTCTTCGTCAGTTCCACTTCACCAAATCATACTTTCTGAATGCAAATGCTTGATTTGTTGACGAAAATACCAAAATCACTATGTGTTTGCCAATAATATTTGAGGATTTTCCTCAATTCCTCATGGATCCTATCATCAGAACTGGATTTGGATAAAAATGGGACCAATCTGGAAGTCCAATCCTTTCAAATATTTTTTTTTTAATCGGTTTATAAATGACGGAGTAACGGTAACAAACATTAAAAAAAAAACCATACAACCGAATTGATACCTCCTCCTTTCTTTGAAGTCGGTTAAAAATAGTAACGAAGTCAGAACTGTGCATTGCATATATTTAAAAAGAAGTGATTGAACGAGTCTGTTGCACACACTATAGTTTTTAGAATTTTTGTCCGTTTGTTGTTTGACGGGATGTATGTTCCGGATTGGCGCAAAAACGGTTGATTGAATTTAGAGGAAATTTGGCATACAAATGTTTTAGAACCAGGATTAACACGTAGGGTAGGTACTAATTTGATATATTCCAACATACATGCGGGCGAAGCCGCGGGCAAAAGCTAGTACTAAATATTTAAGCAACGAAAACAAAAGACGACTGTCAGCCAGCAACGAGAACAAAATCACAACAACAAAATGTTCGTTCACGAGTCGTTTAAACACATGCAGCGATTTCGGACGCTTTATTGGAACTGGTAATGCATTCCACAAACGAGCGGCCTGGACAGTAAAGGATTTGTCGAGGAAAGGTGTGGAATGCATTGGCATTTTAAGCTTCAAGTTATATGATGACCTTAAAAATTTCGTGTGGGAGTCGCAAAGAAACTGGAAGCGTTTCTTGAGATAGAGAGGGATGGAAGGAGAAAAGAGCACATTTTACAAAAGGGAAAGAATATGAGTATTCCGGCGAAAAGGAATTGATAACGGGATTTTTGAAAAAAATAGACGTGTATTTAGTTCAGAGATTTATTTTCTACTGACGTTACAATGGACTGTATGCTCATCTACCCCATAGCTAGTTATAAGTATGTGCATTCGTAAGTAGGTACTAGCTTGAACAAAGACTTCAGTAGGGATGACAAAAAAAATGTTAACCGACTTCAAAAAAAGGAGGAGGTTCTCAATTTGTTTGTTTATTTTTCGCGATTTCAGGTTTGGTCCCATAGTAAAAGTTGTTCATAATGATGAGTACAATGATCCCTTAAGAGGTTGTGCGTTATTTATGTTACATCTTGTATGAAAACCTACCTCTCTCTCATCTCAATTCAGCTAGATATAAAGCCATTCTCAAAAGATAAGCTGTGTGAACGTTGTAAACATAGGATTACAAACTTGGTACTTCAATATCGGGACTAATATCTATTTAGTTAATAAATATTACAGCTATCACTATTTATTATACTCCGAATTTCGCAGTCCTTCCAATAACTTGGGATCTTAACGGCGCACCGAGCTTTTTATACACACAAACACTTTTTTATAACCCTTGTCCCAAGTAGTAAATAATTAAAGTAAAATGTAGGGAAATATATTGGTATTATAGGGGATATATACTAGGCAGTATACACGATGGTAACACGACTTGATAAAGTTGGCTCGATACAATAATAATTCGCAAAGTTACCTCTTTAGAATAATTTTTTCCTCTATTTGCCTACTTTAAAAAAAAAGTAATTTGATATTATGATTAATTTACTAAAATAAAGTTGCATTACCCAACTGCTCCAGCCGTAGGGTAATGTTTTTTATTTAAGATCAATATGATAAAAATGACAACGAAAGACATTGAAAATGTGCAAAATTGTGGTTATTTTGTTTACTCTTTACACTTAACCCTTCGGGGAATACAGGCGTGATGTTATGATAGAATTCCTAATGGGAAACCCAATAATACTTTGCCCGACCTGGGAATCGAAGCTGGAACCTCATATTCACCAGTCTGTAGCGCTTGCAGCTATTAGACCAACGAGGCCGTATTTACACATGAAGTCTCTTGTTAAGATAAACTTCTCATACAACAAATGTATTTATTAAGGGTTTATTTGTATGGAACTTCTAATCTGACTCGCCAGACCAGAGGTTCTCTATTACTATTATAGATATAGTTTCGGCGAACAAAATATAGTTAAGGGCGCACCGAGCGTTTGCCTATGTCTCTGTCTTTTTCTTTAACCTCCATTGACAAGACTGATGAACAATTTCAGACGATTCCAATATATTTAAAGTATTTAAATATCTCAAGAGATTTAAACGGCAAGTTAACATCTTGGTTACTAATCGTTTAAATTCTTAATGATATCAAAGCCAATAATGGAAGTAAACGTTTATATTCCTTCTTCAATGAAATCTTTACAAGGATTAAGGTTACGAAAGCGGAAGTGTTCCCTACTGACAAATGGGCGACAAACTGAGATTGATAGGTGCGCCCTTTAGTCCTTCTGAGTACGGAACCCTTATAAATTATGTACGTATTCCAGCCACGGAATTTGTTCTAAAATATTGACATTAATGACTTTGGTACACACACAACAGTGGAAATGTTGGAAGTTTTGGGACTTGTTTTTTCCGGATATGTAGCTTTGGGACATGTTAACATAAACACAGATGTCTAGCAGGTAACCTAGAGCTGTTTCATTAATTACAGGTACATACCTAAATATTCAAGAGAACTGCTCTTGAATATTTACATGTACGCTACATGCATACCTATCTGCGGTTGCCAAGTCGACAGAATCTTTGAAATAAGGTGGAATTTCAGCTACTGTCGCTTTACCAAATTTATATGAGCTAGTAAATAGATGAATCGGTCCTTTGATCCACCACTGTACTTAATCACATAACATAAGTTACAGATGGAAAAACCCATTAACACTTTGCTCGACCCGGTAATTGAACCCAGGACCTCATGCTCAGCACTAGCGCTTGCGACCACTGGACCAACGAGGCAGTACTTAATCAAAAGAAAACAAATAAGTAGGTAGTCCTTTGTTTCATAACGTCCTAAACTCAAACTGAGGTTTACAATGTCATAAATGTGATATTTTCGATGAAACTTGGCAACGTTTTGAGGCAGTTAAATTTTATTCCTGACGAAGTTACAAAAACTGTAGGCGGTAAGAATCAAACTCGATTGTTTTATAATCTTGTTTCATGGAATATTTCTAGACTGAAAATACGAAAGTATGGTAATGAAATGTCAGATAATCAGTTGCTCGACAAATTATTCGGGACGCCTTCGCTTCCCGTTTTCCTTACTTTGCTAAAGTAACGAGAATTTGTTTCACGATTTTCGCCTAAGGTTTCTACTTTCTACAACGTGGGTTGCTTATTAGATACTAACGTTTCGGCTTACAGGATTCGAAAGGGCAAACCCTTAATAGACAAAATTTTATAAACTAATATTACCACGCAATGCATATCGGCTAAGACCACCACAACGTGGGTTCCTGAAAACGGTCGAACAGCATCGTGGCAGACCCAGGCGTAGATGGCGGGACGAGCTTGATGCCTATAAGTAGGCGGGAGTGCTCCATGTTGACTGTGGATCGAGTTGAGTGGAAAAAGGAGGGGCAGGCCTTTGCCCTGCCTGCAGTGAGTCAACATAGGTTGATTTATTTATTTATACTCAAGTATTCTCTTTCTTACTGTTACTTTTTAGTTTTTCTCCGGAGTAGGATTTTCCTCTTTCGCGGTTGAGTTTTTACAAAAATCACTCAAGCCCGGAATTTATGTAGGCCATACAAATATTAATTTGTTCAGTACGGCACAAACAATGGCCTAAACAAGGCGTCAATCAAGCGGTAAATAACAATAGATCGCAATAGATAGATTAAAACGACAAAGACTATCAAACAACAGCCGATCTATTCTGTAAAATTCTCACCGTATAAACTCAGGTGAAGTGAGCTTGAAGTGAGCTGTCAACAGTGTCAATCCCTAGCAGCAGGTGGAATGACAGCTCACTTCACCTAAGTTTTTACAGTGAGATTTTTACAGAATAGACCGGCAGAAAACAGATAATACAGCCACGTATCTTCGTACAATATTATAACAGTGCGATCCAAACGTTTCAATTCCGTATTACTTAGTAATTAATGCAGAAAGTAAGGGGTTTTACAGCCTGTTTTCGTGGAGGACGTTTCTCTTGATAAGACCGAGCAATACATTGAAGAAGCTGCATTGTTCTTTTAAGTAAGCAATATGTGGGCGTCCAAGCAAAAAGGGTCCATTAGTGGGGTATTGAGTTAAGACCAGATTCGGTATCTAGAATAGTCAATTGATTAAGGATTAAAAAATATTCAAAACTTGCACATTTTTTTTTACCAGACATTTGAAGTTGAAACTGAAAAGATTTGAGAAAAAGCATTTTCAAAGTTTGATTGAAAAAAAAACACACTTCTACTTACTTGTTACATAGATTTTGAATTATTTTTGTACATTGAGATACTCTTCATGAAATCATTACAAAATAAACTATAACAATCGAAATAAAGGATGATACATAGTTTAGTATAAAGGTCCAAGGTATTTAGTAAAAAGTGAGTAAATACGACAGCATAATGCAATAAAAACTAAACTTAAGTATTCTTAATCTATTTAGGATCTAGGATATTATTTGAAGAGAACAATGATTGTGAAGGCTACTGGTACCTTTTATGAAATTACATAACCGGTTGCCAAAATTAAACACAAAAATTATTCTAGCTGGGGATCTAACTTACGTTTTGGACAAAAATAAATTCCTTCTCGTATCTGAATCCTATGACCAACTTGTTTGCAGTACGAACAGGTTGGTTTTTGTCAAGTAGATAGATAGATAAAACATGTATTCAGTGCACATAAAAGAAATAGCACAAATCACAAAAGCACAATTAAAAGATGATAACAAATTACATGAATATACAACACAATCATACAGTAAGCCAACATCCAAAAAAGAAAAATATAAGTATTTAAAGAAATAGAGTGACACGATAACAAACTTCAAATTGAATAACGAAACAAGGTGCGGTGTGCGTCGCAAGGTTGCACCAAATGGGAGTCCAGCTCAGCATGTGTCAGGCAAATATACCTGACGCTGATATTCTGCTGAATCCCTGCAGTGACATACGGACGTCGAGCAGACGAGATAAACACAATTGGAGTTGTAACAAAGTGTTATGCGCGGAGTGAAATTATGTTAGTATCCCCGCAACTTAAATTATGTACTCAACAGTAAAGTTTTGCCATGGGAAACGTTCTTGTCCGCTGATGTGTTGACTGCGTTTTTATTACTACTTGAATATTTAAAAAGTTATATGTATAATGCATCATGCCCAGTTTTTTCTGCGAGGCGATAAGAAACTGCCGCAGTCGAACTCTGAAGGTACCAAGACATTTAAGATTCCTTATCGGCAGGGGAATATTGTTCCAGCATTTGGATGCATCTAAAACTTCCCCTGAAAGCAGCTGTCTTGTTGGAGAGTTGCTGCGAGCACTGCCTACTTGTGCATTCTCTTCTACTAGCTATCTAGCTGAGTTTATTGTACAGGTAGGACGGCTGCTTGTACTTTATAACTCCAAATAGTAGACACGCTAAGTGCAACATACGCCGTGACTTCATCTTGAGGATAGAGTGCTTATTTAAGAATGGTGTTTATTTATTTATTTATTTGGGACAAACAAACAGTAACACATTATATCTGCGCAAATAATATAAACAAAGATATTATATAAATGTGAAACTCACGCCGTTATCCACAGGTGTTACGTGAGTTTTTGGTGGGATTGAGAAGCAGAATCGTGCGCAGGCGTTTTGCATCCAAAGACTGACCAAAGATTGACTGATCCAAAGATCAGTCCTTCAGTTCTGCGAGTAGCCGAGGGCCAATAACTGTGTCCGCATAGGTTAGATTAGAAAGCACGAGTGACTCAACCAGCTGAATCCGCAGCTCCTCTGATAGATAAGGCCTTATTTTATAAAGGACCTTTAGCCGGTAGAAACAAGTGCGCACTGACTCTGACACGTGCGCTTCGTACCTCCACCCAGCGTTCATGTTCAGACCTAGATTACGTGCCTCAGCGACTCGACTGACCGACTCACCTAGCAAGGTAACGTTGAGTGTTGCCGGCACTGCGCGGATTTGGTTCTTGGTTCCAAACAGCATGTATTTGGTTGTAGTGGGGTTAAGTACCAAACCGTTATTTTCAGCCCAACTTGCTATCCTGTCAAGATCATCGTTTAGATCCTTTATCGCGATGTCATAGTCACTTGGCTTATATGAGATATAGACTTGTATGTCATCAGCGTAAATATGGTACTGTAGAGGTTTAATGCCGGTGGCAACCTCACGTGGGACAGGCAGCTAGGTATTTGCCTATGGAAACATTCGAACGCCAAGTGAAAAATAGAATAGGTTTAAACTATGACACATAGTCAAATTGTTTTATATTGAGTGCGAGTGCTAGCTTTATGGTTGACAATGTATCGTGCTTTCCCATAAGCCAATAAATAGTAATAGCAGTGCTGCTGTGTGTCTCATTCATATATCCAACAACACACCTCGGAGTCGAGACCACACACACAGAAGTAGTGGTCTGCCCTAGTATCGTGGCAGGCCATTACAGTACCTACATCGCTTCAGGAAATTTATGATATGAGTACTCTTTTCAGTTGTTTGTTTCTAAACAGATGTTGTTGGCACGGAATTGTGATCTTTAGGAAAGCTAGAGGAACTCGGTTCCTTAACATTTGGAATGAGTTTCGAGCATAAAATATTTTTAGATTCTTCACTAACTAATTCACTAATTTTATTATAAAGATGCGATTTTCTTTCGTAAGTCATGGCTGTCGTATTTTTCTGAAGGAAAACCGTTATACATTATTCGCGTTCAAAACCTTTGCTACAGTTGGTTGACTGTCAGTATTTTTTTCGTAACATAAAAGGTGCTCTCTATTGTTTTCATTCGTTTCAAAATGACAGAAATGCAGAAGTTGGTTAATGGTTACACAAATCAGGTTGAAAAAAAATTGCCCAGTCGTAAGTTGTCACAAAAGTTTCTTCTTTCCCATCACCAGTAAGAACAGCTACTAATGATTTTGTTTTCGGACAAGCTTGAACAACAGCTACAATAACAAATTCCTTTAAATTATTACATTCCCATTTTCTGAAACTTTTTTTTTAATTGACCGAAATACATGTCGGGAGCAAACTTGGTATGACCCATGGGAAGAAAAGACATATGGGAACTTCAGTGTTTGCCTGTTAAAACTCGCCATGTTGCATATTGCATGACAAAGTTTGCTACTTACTGCAAAGTATTGCAGTAAGTAAATCCCCCTGTTGCATATCTGATTGCCAGGAATTCCCCGCTTTTAAGGACCCTTTACACGTAGATCAAACGTTATAATTTTAAAATATAATTAAAATACTAAAATACAGATCAGTACGCGGTATTAAAACGTATTTTATTTCAAAAAAATTGCCATGCTGACTCTTAAAATTTCTAGTACTTACAAACATCATATAAAATCATTTACTATATGAACTTGTAGATAATTGAGCATAAATAATAATCAATTAAAATCGAGAAATGCAATTTTTTCACCCAACTTTACAAAACTGCGTATATCTCGGAAACTAAATGCCGATGCCCTTTTTGCTTGGACGCTCACATATAATCTTGTGCTTAGGACCTAGGTATAATAATATATGTATGTATACAGTAATAATGTAAATCTTTACTACACAGGAGTTATTTGTTTGTTAGAACACGTTGTGTGTGACCATGTTTTTTTTTATCATGATCACACTCATCATATTCTTTCAAGCGTAAACATATTACAGCTGACGTCATCGTTTTGACATCGCGGACTTAAAATCCAATATAATTTTAATATCATGAGACGAATAAATGAAAATCATCAAAGAAATTGACCCTGTTATTATATATACATATCTTCTCATATATCTAAGTAGGTTTACAAAAACTTTTAAAAGTTTTTAGTATAAACCGCAGCTGATGCAATAGAAATTTTTATTTTCCGTCCAAAACACTCAAAATAATCTTTTTCTCATCTAAAAAAACCCTCATTTGTATTCTATGTGAAATAAGCTTGCGCATTCAAATCGTTTACCGTGGCTCAAAGACACAGTAACAACACGACGGGATATAATCGCACCGCACCGCATCGCATCTCTGATTAAATTATACCGTTATGTACACCTAGCCAAGCCTGTGATCTTTGAAATGTTAATCTGAGGTTAATTATCGTATATGCCTAAGTTATATTAATTATATATTAGATTAAATCACCTCAGAGGCTGCTACTAGAGGCGGTATTGTCAACATTTTCCATAAATAAGCGTATCACCGTTTACTACGTTTCGAATATGACGGCTTTGAAGACGGTCTGTGAATGAAGTTCTGCGCTCAACGCACTTCCGGAGCCACGAATTTTAAGAGTACCAATTGCCGTCTCCAGACGCTACCGGCGCCAGCGCGGCGATTCCGTGCTCTATGGGTAAAATATTAGAGTACTAATAGCTACATCTGTACCTAAACCCTCGGGGATTAAAGCCATGACGTTATGTGGTGTATTTATATTATATAGTGCAGCATAACTCTGCATGTCAAAACTTTTTGGTTCTTTATTGTCAACCTTTTTTCCGTTTGTCTTTGAGTCTGGTCGATTTTTATCTTTTTGTTTCGTGATTCGAATTATTTTTTTTCTGACAGATGGGTCCCCATTTTTTCTTCAGTTGAAAAAGTTGAATCAATTGATACTGACCCAGTTTGTGGAAAATTAACGAGTTATTTTCAAGTGAAGCAAGTTGCTATCCGTGCCTTCCTATTAGTACATTATGGTAAAGCAATATTGAGTATTGTGTATTGAGTACGAGTCAGGTGATTTCATCTTTATTTTTCCTGGTACGTATCTTTTAACAGTTTTCCTCAATCGGAAGTTCAGTCTGATCACGCTGGTCTAACCCTAATTCATTTTGTCTTAGGATTGAATAGCTTAGAACAGGCCGCCTTTCGGCCTCCAGGTTTTGGCCTAAAATAACGCTGGACGTCCTTGGTCAACGTCGAGAGTTGGACCGCATCTTGACTGCGGAAGGTCTCGCAACCAACGCCAGCTCCTGAACAGAGAACTACTACTCCCTACTGTCTACGACACCTTGCCGGACGTAATTACGTTATGTCAACGGTTTTTTATGATATTTTTACGTACTAGTTTAATAGTGTAGTTAGTAACCCTCTGCGGATTTTTTAATTCATTGACTACTTAATTTTAATTTTCAAATCTGTAAAATGCGAGATATCTTAGTTCTCTGATCTTTTTTCCATTACGATATATTTTGGGAGCGTTACATATTAGCGATTGCAATCGACTAGTTAGTACGTTTTATTTCTCTTTCGTTATTCGCGTACCTATCGGACCAAAGTTCTCTAATTATTTTTCCTTCACACAAAATCAACCTGCAACTCTTTTTATACCTCAATATTCATTTTTTTTAACTTTTTATACCAAATACCTATGTTTTTTTCTATTTTCTTTATTAAAACAAAATTAAACGTGTTTTAGGGGAAAATGTGCTTCTCCTTTTTTTTATTTTTTTCGCTACAATAGGTATCTCAGTGGAGCAGCTACAATTATCATTAGAGGGAAGCCGTAGGTTGTTCAGTTATCATAAACACATGACAAAAAACTGTAGATTTTTAATCTTATGACATATTAAACTGGTATTAAATATAATTATGTAATATGATACACAGTTAGACATACAGGTGTACCATATTATTTGGCAATAGTAGACATTAAAAAAAAATGGTTGTTCCGACGAAGGGAAGCCGATAGGAATCGGGTTATATGAAGGCTACGCCCCTGGTATCTATGGATACGCTTATGTTGGTTGTTGTCATTTTATAGGTTAGTTTCGTAGTTTTCGTGTTTGTATTGACAAATATAGAGCACTGGCCTACGTGGCTTATTTATTTTTGCTCTATGGTTCGCAGAATTTTTGAGCCCGCACTAAAAAAAAGTCACAAAAGAGTTTTATTTTATGCTACGGGCGAATAGTTTTGGGATTTGTACTGGAATTATTGGATATTTTTATTTATTTTTACTTATCCTGTGTAAAAAAAAACAGATACCTGTATAAAAAAGAGTAGCAGAAACAGGTCCTTATTCGTTAAAGGTGACCGGTCGTGACGACAATTGTAAGTAATTGTATTGACTCCCACCGATCTCTTCGATTCTTTGGGACTAAAATCGAACGACACTGTGGTAATGGCACTGACTTTTAGTTAGCATAACTAAAAAAATGGTAAGCTTTTCATTTTCACCATTATAATTATGCTGACTAAGAGTTAGTGCCATTACCTATTATGGTGACTAAGAGTGAGTGCCATTACCAAACTATTAACTAATTATTACAAACAAATATTTCAATTTTTACTTAAAACTAAAAATTACGAAATAAAAACGTTTTTTATACAAAATTAAATCGACTTCAAAAAGTAATTATGAAATAACTTTGATTTCAGAAGTCGGTGTCGGTTGAAAGCGAACGCGATTGCGAAGCGATCCGATGCGGTAACACGCGAATTCAATGCGATGCGATGCGAAGCGGAGGCTTTGCCCTACGAGCGCGTGAACCGCCCGCCGCGCGACGGCACCACATCCAGTTCGCGCGAAAATATCAAGCCAACTGATCGCGTTCGCTTCGCTTCGCACTGCGCCGCACCGCGTCGCACCGCACCCCAAGTGCGTTTGGTTACATAGGCCACTTCAATAGGTATCGATTGTTTGTTGTTTTCGCGCCGCGTCGCGCCGCTTCGCGTTCGCTTCTAGAAGCGATCCGAAGCGGTGACACGCGAATTCAATGCGATTCGCACCACGCGAAGCGGCGGCTATTCCCCGCAGGAGAAAGCAGAGTTGTATAGTAGCTGCTACATCCTTATGTTACCTATGTTAAAAGGCGCATGATATAGGAGTTATGAGTACATGGTCTCTAACCGGGTACATTTTCACATTACATCCTAATAAAATATACTTTTCAGTGAAAACATCAGTTATACAATGGCAGAAACATGACAAGGAATGTTTGCTAAGGAAACTTTTAAAGACAAACACAAGATACTGGGTCTTGTTCTGTGCAACGTCTCTTTTCAATTAGTCATCTAAAGTAAACAACAGTGTTAACGAAACAGTTATTTGTCTTCCATTCTGAGAATAATACTTCGTTTCTAGAAGCATTTTCAAGAATATTTCTTACGACGTAATAAAAGTAAAGAGTTTTAGTGGCTTCATTCATAGTGGCATTAATGCTGTAGGTAAGTGTTCATGTTCATGTCGGCGCTCGTAGCTAAATAATAACAGCTACACGGGCCGACCTTGGAGGTTAAGCAACGCGTGCCGAGGTCGGTCCGTGGATGGGTAACCATCCATAACATAACGAGACCCCTCCGTGCCTCGGAAAGGACGTTAAGCTGGTGGTTTCGGCCGTGATTCGTAGATCTTTGTCAGTCGTTACGGGTAGTCAGAAGCGGGTAGGCGAAAGTCTGACAAAGGGTAACCAAGGGGTAACGTGTTGCCCAGTAACTGGATTGTGGAGGTCAGATAGGCAGTCGCACCATGTAAAATTCTGGTATTCGCTGCAACCGGTTAGACTGGAAGCCGACCCCAACATAGTTGGGAAACGGCTAGGCAGATTGATTGATTGTAAGTGTTCATGTTTATGTCGTGGCCAGGAGGGCTAAAACGGCCACTTTGGCAGAATCATAATAGGATAATATTATGAACTTTAGTTAAATTATTAATCGTAAAATGGTCACAAATTGACAATTCATAATATTAACTGCGTACAATTCATATCACGCAATTCATCTGTTTGACAGTTTTGTACGGAGATTCGTAAAATGGTGCACAAACTATGAATTGCTTTAATGTCAAATAGCAGAATCATAGGAAGTTAGTCAAGCAGGCTAATTCACATAACTAAAGAAGTTCAGATGCAGTGCAGTTGCAGTTAAGTTTCGATCAAAACAATGCTTCTCGTATTCTCTACCGCTGACCGATACGCTCGCGTCAAGTTCGCGTCACGCGAGCGCCATAACGGTATTCTACTACTGCGCGTCATTAGTGCGTGATTCTGATTGCAACTTGATCGGTATTCTACTATTCGTTTGACGTATCAAAATGACAGCTTTTAAGTTTCAATTCGATCAACGTGCGGTTTCGGTTACGCACAACATAAGTTACTCAATATTTACTTTTGTTGTCACCACGCGGTAGTCATCACGCGGTAGGCGGCGGTAGGTGACGGTAGCGGCCACGCGGTGGTGACCACGCGGTAGGTGACCGTAGCGGCCATGCGGTAGTGAACATGCGGTAGGTGGCGGTAGTAGCCACGTGCCCCAGGGGTGCAGAGTGGAGCCTAGAGCGCCGCTGTTCCCGCAACGCTCGCAAAGGCTCTGTTAAAGCGAGCGGTGTGGTGGACTAGCGGACGTGCCCCAGGGGCTAGTGCCTGCTGTGGTAGTGCATTCGTCCGGACACAACGCGTCGGACCTTGAAGTAGCCTTGCAGTCCTAGTCGCCTGGAAGAATCCTGGAAATAGCACAAGGGGTACCTGTGAGTTCCAGAAAAGATTCCTGCATCCCCCTGAGATGCGTGCAGCGTTTTGCAACCAAGCAGAAATTGCTATAAAGCCCAAGGCAAAGCGAGGAAGGTGGAAACCGGAGGAACTCACACATCGCAGTGGTTTAGACTGATACAGGATGAAATGAGCACATGGTAAAGCTATGGCCATAACCTTGAACCGTAGGGGTTCTCGCACATGTGGCAAGGCAAATTAAGCAAGCATCTTAGCAGCAAGCGGCTTGGTAGCAGTGTGGCGAGCATGCCAGCGTGAATTAATGATGAAGAAAAAGAGTAGTACACAGGTGGTGAACATTAAATTATAAAAACATGGTTCTCGGTCATGAGATAGGTTACCAAGAACATTTACACAGAACCTTTTGACGTGGCTGCCGGCAATGTTATACAAGTTAGCATGTGGCTACCGGGACATAGATTAACCATAAGAACACAATAAAGTACTCACCCTATCTCAAGGGGTTCGTTGCGTAGTTTGGCGACTTGCCGGGAAAAGGAACGATTCTGTCCAAGGGAGCATATTTTATTATTACTTTATACGAGTATAGTGCATAGATAATACACTATAAAGTAATAATACAGTGTATTATATATTTATTGTATAGCCGTTGAGAACGCTGTGTGGGAAGTGACAGCGTTTATTTCAAAGACAATTTGAGAATGCCATAGATAATTAGCCATTTTTAGCAAATCGACTAATTATGCTACAACGGCTACTTCATAATGTGGCTAAACATTAGTGATCATATCGTAAAATAGTTAGATTATTATCTACTGGTAGAGGCGTTGATGTCTCTTTGTTTTTGTTGTGCATCTATTTCTACTAGAATAATTCCAATTTTAGGGCCCTAAAAATACTAAATAGCCAAGTAATTGCGACCGACTTGAATGTAGCGCCCGGTGACCGCTGCCACGGCACCGCTCGTTCGCTCGCTCGGCTCAAGCGCGATTTTGTTGTGCATCTATTTCTACTAGAATAATTCCAATTTTCGGGCCCTAAAAATATTAAATAGCCAAGTGATTGCGACCAACTTGAATGTAGCGCCCGGCCACCGCTGCCGCGGCACCGCTCGTTCGCTCGCTCGGCTCAAGCGCGATTGGTCACAGGTCTAACCTAACCTAACCCATTTGGTCGGGGTGCCACTTGCGGCGTGGAATAACTACTTTGCGATATTTCCAGTGGTCAGCTGGTGAAATGGCCAAACAGATCACGATAATTACGGCCATTTCTACGATCGGGCCACTACAGATACCCTACATTAATGAAATGGCCAAACTTCGACTGACATAATTATCATTAAACAATCAATCTGCCTAGCCTTTTCCCAACTATGTTGGGGTCGGCTTCCAGTCTAACCGGATGCAGCTGAATACCAGTATTTTACATGGAGTGACTGCCTATCTGACCTCCAGAACCCAGTAACTGGGTAACACGATACCCCTTGGTAAGACTGGTTGTCAGACTTTCGGTCTTCTGACGACCCGTAACGACTGTCAAAGATCTACGAATGATAGCCGGAACCAACGGCTTAACGTGCTTTCCGAGGCACGGAGGAGTCTCGGTATGTAAAGATTGTCACCCATCCACGGACAACCCCGGCAAGCGTAGCTTAACCTGATGGCTTAACATAATTATCATTAAACGTTGACGTTTAAAAGATATGGCCAATTTTACCTGGCTATTTCGTAAAACATAACCATTTCATGAAATGCCCGAACACTTCGTGAAAGATCTAACCACGACCACGACAAGGTCTAAGATCTGGCCACGACATTTATATTAGTTTACTCAAAACACTTAACTACGTCTGTTCCCAGTTTGCCTAAATTTGAACATTACTTTCATCACGGAAGTGGTACCTACGGTGATCAAACTGTTATCTATAAAAACTCATCATTCTGCTGCCTGTATTCTGATCCATTAAGGTCGATGGTCGAGCAACATATCATCCTCTTCCGTAACTCACTATTAGTCGTCATCTCAGCATTCACCCCTTATAGCTATTAACATCTTTCACGTCGTGTGATCGTGTCATACATAATCCATGCATTGTTTCTTTCATTCATTCTTATACTTATGTACCGTTTTGACTTCTATTCTGTAGCCCAAAGGATGGCATTAAAAACAAAAATGTGGTTACAATACCAACTGTTTACTGCAGGTGCCATTTGTAATGCCACCAACGCAATAGAAGTTAAAATCGGTTGAACGGACTGTAAAAAAGGTTTAATTAAATTTCTAATCTTATTGCAAATGGAGTTTAGTCAAGTATTTATCGAACTATCGCTTACATTAGCTTTTTATTATTAGAAACAACTGACGATGAAAAAGAAATCTCTATACCAATATAGTCACCTACACAATATTATCAGAAATAATAAATAAAACGCTTTTAGTTACCTAACACAATGTCAGCTTCATACAGCGGAAATTACTCGACGTGAATGGAATGGAGATAAAATACACTATATAATGGCTCACACGTATTAATGACGTCACAGCTGATGTAGTTTCAGTAAAATTCAGTCATAATATACACTTTTGTTTCATAAGTGCATTATTTTTATTCTGGAACGAGACATGTGAATAAAAGCTATTGTGCACATTCGATAAGTGATAGTAGGATAGTGCACATTTGTCGTAAAACCAATAAGTCTTGGAGACAGACTATGCAACGTGACGTTTTGCACCGTAGTGAGAACTTGTACAATTTTCTATGTTTCTCGTTGTAGGGCTTACTTGTGCAAATTAAATGTAACCTCTAGTCAATTCTTTCCGATGTTTTTCCAAACAAGCTTTCCTGTATAATAGACGCGTTTACAGACAAAATGTCACTGATCCTGCACTAAGACTGGTATCAATCTACTTTTTCTTCTTCTTTACACACTTATCAAAATTATTTATAAAGTAAAAGTACACGAATACACACATATAAATTCACGCCTTCTTTGGTAGGTAGAAACCACAGAACGCCACCTGCTACGATAAAAAATAAAGAAAGTAAAGAAGGACAAAGAAGAGAAAAAGCAAGTCCTTTAAATTGATATTTTTAACCGACTTCAAAAAAGTAGGAGGTTCTCAGTTCGTCGGAATCTTTTTTTTAATGTGTGGATTGTAGAATCCGCTGTTTTACAAAACCGCTAGTTGTTTTACAAAACAACGCCATTATGTAAAACAGTTGAATGACGTTTAGCGGTCTTACATAATTACTGAACTTTAACACGCAAGATTGTTTAAACTTTTTGGGTTTATCAATGCAGCGGGTCAACGATTACATGTTCTGTAAAACAGCGTGAAATGAAACGTCTGACTGTAGATTTTGCTCGTAGCTCTGTGTGTCATGGCAACAATAATGGCGTCCTAAACAGAAATAAATAAAACGAGTAATAAGAGTGAAAATAACCCTAACTCGAATGAAAAGTGAAAACAGTGATTGAACAATTTTAATATAAAGTTTCAGAGTTTTATGAAAGTTAGTTCTAAAAATACTATCTAAGTAACTGCGACTAACTAAGAAGTAGTGCTCGCAGGCCGATACCGCGGCATCGCTCGCTTCGCTCGCTCGGCTCGTGCGTGGTTGGGCACAGTTCTAACCTAACCTAAACCAATTGGTCAGGGTGGTCTAGCTTAGTTATTAAGAACGATTCGGCATAAGAACCCACATCAAATGCTTATTGTGACTGCTGATAAGCCATTCTGCAATACGTCTAATCGTGGGAAGCAGTATTGTAAGACGTAACGCAATGACATGAATGAATCCAGCTGAACATTGTTCAGCTGTTTTACATAACGGCACTGTTATGTAAAACAACTAGCGGTTTTTTAAAACAGCGGATTCTAAATTCCATTTGCGGCATACGCGCCAATCGCCTAAAACAATACCTATTTATAAAAGCGCAACAAGACCTTTTGGGATTAAAATCTAGCCTAACAAACAAAATAACTCGAATCACTGTTTCAATTCAATATTGCTTATACCCTGTTGACCTATTGGCTGTTTAGTCTAAGAGCCGAGTGCGGTCAGGGTTTTTTCAGATGGGTCTGACAAATATAGGTCTATCTGCAGATTTGTTTTTATTAGGGAAAAGTTGCTGATGCATAATGCCTAGTTTACACGAGCAGTAGGTACTAGTCATTGGTAATCATCGAGTACAGAGGTTGACATCAAATTAGTTGAAAATGCTGATGCCCGCCCTCTGACAAAATTCCTTCTTCATTCTATTCTAAAAAAAAAAACTTTTTTACAAAAGAAACAACCGACTTCCAAAAAAAAAACGCTACAAAGTGAAAAATAACTTTAATAACTTTAATTTTGGAACTCGGTTTCTTTGGCTCTGTAATTTAGTTTTATGCCACTAACTTCCGAAATTAAATTTATTTTTCACTTTGCAGTTTTTTTTTTTTTTTTTGTAAAAAAAGTTTTTAAATTTTTACTTTTTAACCTTTATGTATCTAAGTTACAAGAGCCCACACACACACAACAACAAACAACAACAACAACAGCAGCAACAGCTCCTTTTTACAAAATATTGCCTTTCGCGATGCAGGGACGTTAATTGTTGAGGAGTTCTCCCAGTGAACGCCACTTCGCCATATTATATGCATTGTGACGAGCATAAATTGTTTAGCAACCATTAAAGTAATCGAATTGTAACCCGAAATACGTAATATTGTGTATTTCCAGTGGCCATCTGTGATCTTCATCATCAGTTCCACTTCACCAAGAAGAGCTTTCCGAGAGCAAATGCACGAGTTACTATAAAAAAAAAAAACATACAGTCGAACATAAATCCTCCTCCTTTTTTGAAATCGGTTAAAAAAATACCCAAATCGCTATTAGGTATACCCATAAAGTTTGAGGAATTCCCTCGATTTCCATGAGATCCCCCATCAGATTCTGACTTGGTAACAATAGGACCACCTTGAGAGCATACCCTTTCAAACGAAAAAGAATGTTCAAAATCGGTTCACAATTGACGGAAAAATCGGTGAAAATAAATACATAAAAAATAACAGCTAAGTGCATGTCGAACTATGCACAATGGAGGGTTCCATAGTTGGGACGAATTTACTTATCTTAAAAACAAACTTAACATTGTAGTTGAAAAACATGTTCTCCCATACTTCGATATACGTCACGGTCAATTCTCTAACTGCAAATGTAAGTTAGTTAATCGCAAAAAATATGTTTTTATATGTGTTAAAACTACAAATTAGTTATTGATTTTCGGACTTTTTCCTTTACTTGTGCGGTGAGACTTTACTTCTTGCCAAATTTCATGATTCTAGGTCAACGGGAAATACCCTATAGGTTTTGATTTATTTGCGAGTATCAAAACATGTCGCATAAATGGCCGTATTTGTTTTATTGCGTTGACTTATAAGCTAGATTTTTTAGAGCTCCAAGGGACTATAGACCTACGTGTTTGATATTAATTTCAACTTGATACCTCCTCGCGTTCCTGAGAAAAAGGGTCTTGGCAGACTGACAGATAGCACAGTAAATATACAGTAAAACATCTTCATACAAACGTGCCGCTCTCGGTTTGAATGTGTGCGTGCGCGCCGCGCGCCATGTCGGCACGCGATTTCACGCACACGCTAGCATAATATATGGGGGAATAAGGTGGCGGCAGTGCGGGCTGTGCAGCGCGACTGTGAGTACGCGCGTACGCTACATGACCGCTTGCGTTCGTCAACTCTCGCCGGCGCGGGCGGCGGACACTTGTCGTAAATTACGAGTATCATGACTTCAAAAAGGGGAAAAAAATATTGTAGTGTTTTCGGGTGCCTCAATAATGATTTCGCAAACCCGGACTTATCATTCTTCATACTTCCTACTCAACCAGAAATGTAAGTACCTACTTATACTTAAATATTATTAGAAAATATGGTATTGTATTGTTTATTTCACAGTTTATTTGCTTTATTAAGAGCGTAGCCGAGTCGCATTTTTCTGAATACTATGTTTAGAGCTAAAGTTTATTTTAAGAAGTCTAGTTTTACTATAAAATAGAGGATTGAGTACGAAACATCGTTTAGGTAAACATATTTTTCGCGTAGGTATAGTTGTAATAAGGGCAATTTCACAATAATTAATATTGCAAATTAATTACTTTTGAAATTATTATCTTTTCTATTGTCTGATGTGTTGTTCAATCCAAATATGGTTCCGGTAGTCTGACGATCGACTTATATACTTGTGTGTACATCGCATTTTTTTGGCCGGCGTTCGGGTCGGCCACTTGACACTTGTTTTTGTTTCGCTTATCGTATGAAAAAAATGTGTTAAGAGGTCTGTTCTTTTTGTTTATTATTGTAAGGTGATGTGTATTATACTAAATGCAACAGTTATTTTTGTTAGATATGGTTTCATTTTGTAAATATAACGACTTTTGTATACAAAACTGGGAAACCTGGGAAATAGTCCATCACGCTACCTTCAAGTTCAAATTTGTAATACATTATTAGGTGAATCTACACAAAACCCTACGTCATCAGATAGTTAGATATTAAAGTAAGGTATCATAAAAGAAAAATAATAGGTGATAAATATTTTTTTACATATTCGCGAAAATACGTATGGAACTCTCTATTTATTTCACTTGACCAATTTTTTTAATTGTTTCAGACGCTTACAGTGGCTACGGTTAATTGATCGCGAAGACTTATCTAACAAGTCAAAACATAATGAACGAATATGTGAAGTACATTTTAAAGCAGAAGACATTTCTATGAACTCTCAACGAAAACGATTAAAGAAGAATTGTTTACCGTGTTTACGTTTGCCTAAAAATAAAGAAGATAAAGGAACTCATGTTGAAATAACGTCAGTCACCACTTCAACCCAAATTGATCTTCCATCATGCAGTTCTTCATGCCAAACAGAGAAGATCAGTACATCAAGCAACACAGAAGTTCAAACTGCTGCTTCGCTCTCTGCTAATACTCCGCGCAAAAGGAAATTAAAATCTGATTTGTCTAGTGTAAAAAAAAGGTTAAAAGTAAATGAAACAGGACAGACTTCGGGTGATTCGCAAAAAGACATGTTTTTTAAGCTATGTGACCGCTTTTTATCAAAAAAATTTGCCGATATTGTAAAAGCGCAAGTAGATCAAAAGTTAAGTTATAAAGGCAACAGATACACTCTGGCTTATAAAATGTTTTGCTTGAGTTTGTATTACGTAAGCCCACAAGCCTACCGCTTATTACAAGAAACTCTTTGCATGCCATGTAAAACTACATTAAATAAGCTGTACATTCCTATAACTACACAGGTCAATGAGGATTTAATGGCAGTTCTTAAATTAAAAGTAAACAGCATGTCTGACAAAGAGAAGCAATGTACTTTAGTAGTGGATGCAATGAGTCTTAAAACAAATCTCTTTTATAATATTAAGGACGACAAAATCATTGGTTTTCATGAAGTAGATGGCGTACAATCCCCACTACCGGCAAAACACGCTTTAGTTGTGTTAGTGAGGGGTATTTTTGTAAAATGGTCCCAACCGATAGGATTTGCTTTGTTATCAGAATGTAAAAATGACAATAATATATCCAAATGGATCGACAAAATTATACTTAAACTCTTTGAAGTCGGGTTGAAAGTTAGAGTGTTTGTATCTGATCTGGGATCAGATTTATTAAATGCGGCTAAAAAAAGGGGAATATGCGTGGAAAAAACCTATTTCACTATTAATGATCATAAAATATATTACATTTTTGACGTACCTCATTTAATTAAATTAGTTCGTAATAATTTGATGACATATCATTTTCATTTACAAAATGGCAGAGTTGCAAAGTATGAGCATATTCTTAAATTTTATGAGCAAGATAAAAACAAAACATTTAAACAGGCATATAAGTTAACAAACAGCCATATTAACCCTACCAATTTTGAAAAAATGAAAGTCAGATATGCGACTCAACTTTTGAGTAGGACTGTTGCAGTTAGCTTATTAACGTACATAGATTTTAAAATTATTGATGAATCTGCAAGACCAACAGTTGAATTCATAAAAAATATGAATGATTTATTTGACGCACTTAACTCTTCGACGCGTTATCATAGCTATACTTACAAAAATGCGTTTTGCGGTAATGACAATCAAATAGAATTTTTTAATAAAATGTTAATACTTTTTCAAACATTAAAGTTATATAATCCAAAAAACGGTAACGACGTTACGAAAACAGTCAAGTTTATTGATGGTTTTCAAATTACTATCAAATCTATATTACAGTTGTTTGATGATCTTAAACAAGAAGGGTTTGAATACTTATTGACAAGACGCCTAAATCAAGATGTTATTGAAAATTTTTTTGGAAAAATTCGGTCAAAAAACGGGCTACAGAGCCAACCAGTAGGCAATTCATATCTGCATATAGAAAGATTTATTTTACAAATATTACAAAGCCTCCAATAGATGGTAATTGTTCTGAAGATATCACAGAATTTTTGATTAGTTTGAAAAATCACAAACATTTCGAAACAAGTGCCTCAGTAATCGACAAACATCTGACCAGTAGCAATCAAACACAAGGAAATGAAAATATTTTGTCGGAAATCTTACGTTCTGAATATGTACCAATACAACATGAGCTACCGGAAAAAAATGCATTTTTTTATGTTTGTGGCGCTTTGTTAAAAAAATGTGTTGATTACCATAAGAACTGCGATTTTTTAAATAATTACGTCGATGTTAATCAACGAGCGTGTAATTTAAGTGTAGAATCTAGATACACCCATTACAGGAATTACGGCAAAGATCGAAATTTACTCATGATCCCACCTGATGATTTTGTCGATAATGTAGAAAGGATGGAGCAGGTGTTTCGCAAAGCGTTCGAAAAGGACCACGTCAACATTAAAATTGGCCGGTCAATTTACGATCAACTGAATGATGTAGAATTTTACAAAAACAAAAGCTTTTTACAAAAACTTTACATAAGAATGAGAATTTACTTTACATTAACAAATAATAATAAAGCGTTCCGGACGTGCAGAAACAGGAGAAAAATTTTCTCGGTATCAAATTTGTAACTTAGTATAATAAATGTTATGTGAATAAAAGCTTTTTATTTTTACTAAATTTATAAATTGGTAAAATATTCAATCATAATATGCTTTTTATTTTATAAATTTAGATCAAGTGCTGCTTGTTCGAAAATATTAACTAAAAGTAAAAGTGACAACCCTGGGTATCAACGCAAGACTACTCTTAACCTACGCCTTTTAGCCTACGCTAATAACTCGGCGGGCGGCCTTAGATAACCTACTGTATATTTATTTACTGTGCAGATAGACAGCCTGACAACGCAGTGATCCTATAAGGGTTCTGTTTTTAGGGTTCCGTAGTCAACAAGGAACCCTTATAGTTTCGCCATGTCCGTCCGTCCGTCCATCCAGCAGTCGCATAAGCTATAATTTGGCATGGATATGCATAATTATTAATCACGTCGAAAAAGTGGTAAAATAAAATAATGAAAAAAAAAATTTAGGGTACCTCCTGTACACGTAAAGTGGGGATGTTTTCTGTTTTCTCGTCTACCCCATGGTGTGAGTTGTTGTTGAAAAAGTCTTTCAAAAATATTATGGGTTAATGAAAACAAATTTTCGCTTAAGCCTACCTGGTTTGTAAAAGGAAACCTATCACAGCTAAGTAGGCTTTACAAGTTTACGAGTAATAGTCGACCAACTTACATTTGCAGTTTGAATGTTGTTGTTGTTGTGAGAACAGGTTTTTCAACTACAACGTCAGGTGTGTTCTTGGGATAACTCATCCCAACTACGGAACCAACTACTCAACTACGGAATTACCCTTCATTGTGCGTGGTCCGACACGCACTTGGCCGGTTTTTTTTCCTTTTAAGGTACGGAACCCTAAAAAAACATACAGTCGAACACAAAACCTCCTCCCTTTTCGAATTCGTTTAAAGATGAGATGACACATGACATTATCATTTCCGTATTTTAAACAACTGAAAATAAAATACCCCCTGTATTTTATTTCCACTTGGTTGGTGTTTGTTCGTTTCAGTCCCCAAAAAACTAATTGCCCAGCAACAACATTTTTAATATTTAACATTAGATCCGACCTCGTTGATTACGATGTCAAAAGTTAAACAAGCTGTAAACTGCTATTTTTACACGGGTTCACGACCTACATACAGACTTCAGGGTCGGAAGCCGGGTGACAGAAAGAAAAAGTCGTTGGGTTTGCGCAACTAATACCTTTAGCCGTAGTCCCTTGAGTGCCTACTTATCAACTCTGTTCAATATTGTCTGAAGGTGACTGATTACCTTAGTTGTATTACGTTTGTTTGATAATATGTGATTTACTTGTTTCATTGATTTTGATAGTGATTCGGGAAACAAGAAATCAGACTAATCTTTTAACCACAACATTCTCGTAAGGTTTGTCATCATTTTGTGTGTTGTATGAGAAACGAAAAGGAGAAAAATACGCTTAAATAAAGTCCCGTGAAAGTGGCAAAGCGGCGCCAGAATATCCTAGTTAAAGAATTAATTGCAATGGAACTACTCCATACTTTGAGAGTTTTCCCATGGAGGTATTTTTCAAGACTTTTCATTATGGCCGCTTTCAGTAAAATATCACATTCAAGGACATAATTCTACAATAGTCACTTAAATCTGAACGTTACCTAATTTAAATGTTTTTTCCGACCTCACAAAATTTGTGTACACATCCCATTTAACATGGCCAATCTTTGTGAACACTTACATAGATCTATCACCGTACTGGCACGTATTGGCTACAATAGCCCCTGTCAGTGATGATTGATCGAGCTGGACACAAATAGCGATGGCCGTTTTAGAGAACTGGGTCGGCCGCATATATCTGGTAGGACACTAGAGGTCAAAAGATTATAACGCGATTAGTAGTAGTGTTTAACCTAAACACATTTGGAAGGATAACTTCATAATTTTCCGGTAGGAGATTTGAAAAAAGAAAATAGAATACAATACTCTTTATTATGTCAATATCAACCTGCCTAGCCTTTTTCCGATTATGTTGGGATCAGCTTCCAGTATAACCGGATGCAGCTGAATACCAGTATTTTACACGGCGACTGCCTATCTGACCTTCACAACTTAATTACTGGGCAACACGATACCCCTAAGTAAGACTGGTTGTCAGACTTTCGGGCTTCTGACTACCTGTAACGACTGTCAAAGATGTACATGACAGCCGGGACCAACGGCTTAACTGCTTTCCGAGACGCGGGGGGGGGGGGTCTCGATATGTTATGGATGGTTACCCATCCACGGACCAACCTCGACAAGCGTTGCTTAACCCCCAAGGTCAGCCCGTGCAGCTGTTATTATTTAGCCACGAGCCCCGACATGAACATGAATACTTACCTACAGCATTAATGCCACTATGAATGAAGCCACTAAAACTCCTTACTTTTATTACGTCGCGACACCCACGAACCGACCGCGGCAACCGAAGCTTAACCTTGAAGATCGACTTTTGCGGCTGCTGATATTATTTATTCACGAGCTGATACTCTTTATTATGTACACCATATAAATTAGGTGACCATATGAATATGATGTATAGTATAGACTAGCTGTGCCCCGCGACTTCGTTCGCGTGGATGTCGTAAGATACACAATATACTAAAATAACAGCCACATTTTAATAAACCCGATCCGTCGCCAACCGTCGCGTTGAATCGCCCACCCGCGCTATTACTTCGTTTTCGCTTAGTGTTCTTTCTTTTTCTTTTTGCTCGGCTCCTAAGAGTATTAGCGTGATGTTAAATAGCCTATAACTATCCTCGAGAATTGGGTTACCAAATGCAAGAAGAATTTTTCAAATCCGACTTTTTGTTCATAATTTCATGGGTTTTAATTTTTTTGCGCGGAACCCTAATTATTTTTCTAAAATAAAAGTAGCTTTAGTTCCCCGCCGTAATATCAGCTGCCAGTAAAATGGGCTCAGCCGTTTCGGAGATTAGCCGGAACAAACAGACAGACCAAAAATTTATAAAAATAGCTTTTTTATTATAAGTACCGTTTATACTTTCTTATGGATTTAGTAAAAAGTTGTAATTTTGACATTACAAACAAACACTTCAATTTTATTTTATTGTATAGATAGTTGTGCCACGCGACTTCGTTCGCGTGGATGTCGTGAGATACACAATATAAGTAGTACTAAAATAACAGCCACATTTCAATAAAAGTCCCTTGTCCCCCGACCCATCGCTACAGATCACAAGATAAAGCACCACTCCATGTACTTCCGCGTGCTAACTACCTACCGGCAGCCGGGCCGCACGCAGCCCAATTCTCAGTGAGTAGCCGACAGCCGCGAGGCGCGTACGTACACATAGTTTAGAATTTGAAACTATGTATGCGTACACCAGAACCAGCCATATCATGTGTAGTTGATGGATGTAGACCCAGCAAGGGAAGAGATAAAAACTGATCTTTTTTCAGTTTACCTGCTGATACAGTTTAACTATGGTTTTTTAAAAAGGTAAATTG
This sequence comes from Fissipunctia ypsillon, assembly GCA_947568875.1. NCBI lineage: Eukaryota > Metazoa > Arthropoda > Insecta > Lepidoptera > Noctuidae > Fissipunctia > Fissipunctia ypsillon. Next base: position 18,340,997 of record OX387643.1, on the reverse strand, counting down.
TTTAAACTTGCATGTTTCGTGTTTTGTATTTTATTGGTAGGTACTTTATTACTTTTACTATGCGTCTGAGATAAGAATAAGAAGGTCAATGCTCTCTATTTGTCAACTGTCGTTTTAAAATTACATTTAGCAAAAATCTACTTTGTGCAAATTAATTTTCAATAATATTTATTATCGTTATTATCTTGTTAATGTTATGTTCATATGATTATTGTTTATTTAAAAGCGTGCATGGCGTCACAATATGGCACCAGCGCAGGTTTGTTCATAATATAGAAGCATAGTAGTTACCTATTACGCTAATAGTGTAGAACGAACAAATCAATTAATCGTGTTTTCAGTTTCCTCCATTTCGTATTTCATTCGTATTCGTGGCCATGCGTAGTGGTTACGTCATTGATTATTAAATAGTTAGGAACTACACGTTGCGTACGATTTGTGCCTTACTTGTCTTACAACTGCAGTTTCGGGGTGTGGTCACAAAATACTAAATAGTTACCTAGCATAAAAATATTCCTCGGTCTGTCATAAGTACGAGTATTTTTAACAATTAAACATGCTAAAACATTAAAAAGCATTCATTTTTATCCAAAAAGGCAGCCCTGGCAATTCACAATAACCACGCGGCGGCGCGCAGCTACTAAGCAAAACTCACTTTACACTAGGTTAGGTACATTTTCGTTCGCAGCGTCTAGCGACTCGAAGGTGTAAGCTATTATAGTAGTAGGTATTGAAATTTAGTATGGAGTAATTTATCTGGTAATCTGTGCCGTCGCGTTGAATCGCCTGCCCGCGCTATTACCTACTTCTCTAAGGGTCGTAGCGTGATGTTAAATAGCATATAACTATCTTCGAGAATTGGGCTACCAAATGCATTAAGAATTTTTAAATCCGAATTTGTTCATAATTCTGACTTTTTCTTTCTGCTCGGCTCCTAAGGGTCGTAACGTATGCTCCACCGTGTCCTCCGGGCGATCCACACAGTGGTAACACCCGGGCGTTTCCTCTCGCCTTATTCGGAACAGGTACCGATGTTAAATAGCCTATAACTGTCTTCGAGAATTGGGCTACCAAATGCAAAAAGAATTTCTCAAATCCGACTTTTTGTTCATAATTCTGACTTTTTCTTTCTGCTCGGCTCCTAAGGGTCGTAGCGTGATGTTAAATAGCCTATAACTGTCTTCGAGAATTGGGCTACCAAATGCAAAAAGAATTTTTGAAATCCGACTTTGTGTACATAATTTCATGGGTTTTAGTTTTTTTTGCACGGAACCCTAATTTATTTTTCTAAAATAAAGGTAGCCTAAGTTACCCGCTGTTACATCGGCTATCTGACAGTGAAAGTCCTGTCAAAATTGGTCCAGCCGTTACGGAGATTAGCTGGAACAAACAGACAGACAGACAGACAAAAATATTAAAAATTGCTTTTTTTTATAAGAATCGTTTATACTTTCCTATGCATTTGGTAAAAAGTTGTTATTTTGACATTACAAACAGACACTTCAATTTTATTTATTTGTATGTATGTATGTATGTAGTAAAAAAAATATATATATATATAAAAAAGTAAATAAAATGCATTAAACTACAGTTACAGTACACTCTCTGCTTGGTACGTTCTAACTTCCAATTTGACAGCAACTTTCATCTTCTTCCTGCCCTTGTCACGTAGTTTGAGGTTTATCATCCCTCACAAATACATATTTTATTTGGTTTTCCTCCCGCTCGAAATCCATCAACATTTAAATTCATCACTCTTTAGTCACATGACAACAAAAGCAATTAAACAATTGGACTGGAAAAATTCTTGGAAGGTCCATCATCTTTCCAGACCATCATGAAACTTTGACCTACTTAAATTTTACGATGCAAGATCCCGCTAGCAAAATGTCCGGATCCAATTTGTCTTACAATAAGTTCAGAAGATCGATCGGCGGCTGGTAGTCACTGGGTGATAGCAATTTGCGGTCGCTTCGAGAGGCTATTATGAATCCATAATAAGGCCATCATCGATCTCCGAATTACAATTGACTAAACGTTCTTTTATTCGCGCTTAAGTGAACTGGTGGTCTGTAATGCTATAGCTATGTAAAGGCTCCCGCAGACAGGCTCGACGCAACAGTTTCTATTCAACCATTTCTATGAAAAGTTCATGGAAATGTTCTATCAGAATCGCGTCGCACCGTCGCTTTGCGTCTGTCTGCAGGAGCCTTAAGGCTCTGCATAGTCTTAAGTCAAGACTGTCTTCCACACTCGCTACAAAACTGTTTTGTTTTGGAAACTGTTCTGTCTACAAAAGATGAAATTGTGTAGTTTGACTGGTGTGTGCACCGCACCATCTTATTTGTCAAGAATGTATGATATATGTGAAAAGTGGTTTAGACGGTGGTGGTGAGTGGTTTAGTGGTTTAGGTGGTGGTACTTAGATGAATTTTAAAGAATTAAGCATTCCATCTCTTTCTCACATAATCCTGGAAAAATTCCTGGACTCTAAAAGAGACCTTGACTTCCGTTGAGTTTGTGGTAGTTTCGTCATCCATGTGTCTGCGATAGCTAACAAACTTTTAAAACATGTAAAACCCTACCAAGTTAAGCAGACACACGACAGACAGTTTTAATTTATTGTTTTAATCGTTTTTGGTTTTTATTACGGACGCTTTAAACGTGCACGTCTTTCCACATTGTTCTCACATACTTACACAAAGTGTAGCGAAAAGAAAAAAGGAAGACACTTTTTCACCACTTAATTTTGTTATTTAAAAAATAAAAATGAAAACATTAAAATTTAATATAAAAAGTAAAATATTTAAGGTATAAAAAAGTTGCGGGTTGATTAATGTAAAATAAGAAGAAAAATAAACGAGAAAACTTTGGTCCGAAAGGGTAAAGTACGCGAATATCGAAAGAAAAAAAAGACGTCCTATCAAGTCGATTGCAATCGCTATTTAGGTTACGCTCACGAGATAAACGGTAAAGGGAAAAGAGATCAGAGAATCAAGGTATCTCGCATTTTAAAGGCTTGAACATTTAAAATAAAATTGTAAACGAATTAAAAGTTTGCAGAGAGTTAAACTAACTACGTTACTTAGCTAGTATATAAAAAATATCGTAAAAAATCGTTGTCCAACGTAACGTCGTCTGGCGAGGTGTCGCAGACAGCAGGAGGCGTTGGCAGAGTGTCCACGTGGTTGTGTGGCCTTTGCGGTTGGATGCCGCCAATTACTCCGCGTTGACCGTCGATGTCAAGCGTTTATTTGGGCCAGAACCTGGAGGCCGAAAGACGGCCTGTTCTAAACTGATTAATCCTAAGACAAAATGAATTAGGATTAGACCAGAGTGATCAGACTGAACTTACGATTGAGGAAAACGATTAAAAGATACGTACCAGCCGATCTATTCTGTAAACATCTCACCGTGAACACTTACGTGAAGTGAGTTTTAAATGAGCTGTCAATCCCTAGTAGAGTAAAGCGGGATGACAGTTCACATCACGCTCACTTCACCTAAGTTCTCACGGTGGGATCTTTACAGAATAGCACCACAGGTTAATTAAGACGAAACTTCCCGACTCAAACCATGGAAGTATGGGATTCGAACTTGAAAAAAACGTTCCTATGACAATAAATAGCGGATATTAGCACAAAAAGTAAAAAAAAAACATAATCCTACTACGGCAACAACATAACAGGAATACATACCGAAAGTAAAAGAAAGGGCGACGACGAAAGCAACTTTGCTTATACCAGAAATCGTATTAAATATAAAGACACGTAAATTTTCAACTAACTGGATCAGTATCAACAGATCAACTTTTTGCAACTGACGCACCATACTGAAAAAAATGAAGACCTATCAGTCAGAAAAAAATTATTCAAATTACGAAATAAAAAGTTAAAAAAATATCGACCAGAATCAATGATAAACGGAAAAAAGGTTGACATTAAAGAACCAAAAAGTTTTGACAGAGTTATGCTGCAAAAGGTATAATTCCAATATAAATGATGTAACCAATAATTTCGTAACAATATTTGAGTGATGCGGTGAACGCCTGGATAGCAACTTGCCCGGATACAGATCGGCCCGTGAACCCATCTTCCCAGAGACAGTGGGATGAGCCGCTCTGCAGGTTGGTACGGAATAATCTTATCAATACGTCCACCAATACTGCTGAGCGTGCCCGCCTGCTGGCTGTGAGTGAATGGGAGTCGGGCCTCTGGCTTCAAGCACTACCGTCACCCAACATAGGCACTTTGCTGGGTGACTCCACCTTCCGGCTCGCTACCTGTCTGCGTCTGGGCGCTCCTTGCGGGGCTCCACATCGCTGCCAGTGCGGTGAAGCCGTTGACTGCCTCGGACATCATGGCCTGTCTTGTAGTAAGAGCGCAGGCCGGATAGCACGGCACGCCAGCATTAATGACATTATCCGTCGTGCTCTTGTCACCGCCGGGGTGCCAGCTGTTTTAGAACCCAACGGCTTGGCACGCGACGATGGCAAGAGACCAGACGGAATGACCATAATGCCTTGGAAGTTAGGCAGGCCTTTGGTGTGGGATGCAACATGTGTCGACACCCTTGCGCCATCCCATCTTCCTAGTACGGCGGGCTGTGCTGGGGCGGCTGCTGCAGGTGCGGAAAACCTCAAACGGCGAAAATATTCCGATCTTTTTGGGAGTTATATGTTCGAGCCGTTTGGGGTTGAAACACTAGGGCCATGGGGTCCGAGTGCCCACTTGGTTTTCCGAGACATCTCCAAGCGGTTGGTCGACTCTTCACGTGACCAAAGGGCTGGCCTATTCTTTGGCCAAAGAATCAGCATCGCCATACAACGTGGCAATGCTGCCAGCCTTTTGGGCACTTTTCCTGTTGACAGCGATGCGGACGAATTTTTTGATGCCCTATAATTATATAAATATATATTTTTTTTTACATTTGTACATATTATAATTATTATTTTAAGTCTGTTAGCTTATATATTATGTAAATATTATGTATTGGTTTAATTGAAATAATAAAATTTCCCAAACAATATTTTGATTTAAAAGAGTGTCCGTGGAGTCTTTTGCCCGTTCTTCTCCAGCTACATTTTTCTGACAGACTGACCACTAGAAAATTCAAAAGTGTCTGTAATTGCTTAATCTATATAAATAAAAATGAATATTTGTATGCTTGTCCTCTATGCGCTGCCATGCCGTTAATCTAATTGTTAAACTTTGTCAATTTATTGCTAGAACTTGCGCGAAGGTTTTAGGCATAAAAAAAAATATGCGGATGAAGTTGCGGGCAGAAGCTAGTCTACGAGTATACAAAGAAATAAAATTGAAGTGTCTGTTTGAAATAGCAGAATAAAAACGTTTACTAAATGCATAAGAAAGCATATACGGTACAAAAATACAATTTTTAAAATGTTTGTCTATCTGTCTGTTTATTCCGGCTAATCTCCGAAACGGGACTGATTTTGACGGGACTTTCACTGGCAGATAGCTGATGTTACTGGTAGTAACTAAGGTTACTTTTATTTTAGAAAAATAATTAGGGTTCTGGGACTGCCTCGTTGGTCTAGTGGTCGCAAGCGCTACTGCTGAGCATGAGGTCCTGGGTTCGATTCCCAGGTCGGGCAAAGTGCTATTAGGTTTTTCTATCTGGAATTTCTCAGTAGCAGCTCGGAGTCTGGAGTTGTGCCCGGTAGATGGCAATAGGCTCGCCCCCTATTACATGGGACTCAAACATAACTGGCGAATTGTGGGTGTACTATAGGTACACCTCTGCTAACCCTTCGGGGAAACAAGACGTGATATTATGTTATGTAATTAGCGTTCTGCGCAAAAAAATTAAAACCCATGAAATTGTGAACAACAAGTTGTATTTGAAAATTTTTTTTTGTATTTGATAGCCCAATTCTCGAGGATGAGTATAGGCTATTTAAAATCACGCTACGATCCTTGGGAGCCGAGAAAAAAGGAAAAGTCAGTAAGAACACTAAACGACAACGATGTAATAGCGCGGACGGGCGATGCAACGCGACGGGTCAGGGGACGAGGGAGTTTTATTAAAATGTAGCTGTTATTTTACTATAGCGTGTATCTTACACCTTCCACGCAAACGAAGTTATAATTAGTTTGAAATTAATGCTTTGAGTTTGAGTTTTTCTCGCGGCGAGTAAACTATTAGAAACTTGTACATTTTCATAAACACCCAGACTCAAAACACATGTACCTAATAGTTTTTTTCACTTGTAAAATCTATATATTGGGTCACCCAATCCACAAGTAACAAGGTTTTTTGGTGACTTTATTATCCCAACGAGACGCGGGCTAAGAACTCAATATGTCTGGTAAATAACTTGTCTGTGGAAAATATATAGAAAATGGTTTGTATCAAGGTAATATTGAATCTTATTAAATAGAATCCAATGTACATACACTCGCGGACAAAGAATACGGGTCAGTACGAAAAACTAAAATTACTCTTAAAATAACAGAGCTAGCGGCATGAATGAAACTGTATGTGGTAGATAATTTATCCGTTAATAACAACACTAAATCTTGGAAACATTTCAATTATTAAAAACAAAGAATCAATAATTTTTACGTTGAAAAAATAATGGTTGGTACCTAACATACAATACAAAAACGAACTTTAAAACAAAAATAATACTTTGTATTGCCTCCACGGGCTCTTCTCACAGCTGCATGCTGTTTATTAACTTTCTTATGCGATGTTCCGGGATATTGGTCCATTATTCCACTTAGCATGTTTCAGGTCTCGAAGTGTACCTGAGGCGAGGTTTCGATTTCTTACACACCTCCCAAGCTCGTCCCAAGCGTGTTCAAATGGATTCAGGTCCGGGCTTCTAGCGGGACAGTTCATGCGATTGATGCCAACGCGCGCAACGTCCCGAAAGTACTCATTTACAATTTGAGCTATATGTGGCCTGGCACATGCATGAACATTAAAATTTCACCCATCTATAGAAATAAAATAAAAAATAAAAAAAAAAACAAAATATTTTTTTTTTTTTTTTAAATAAAATTTAAGTATCTGTTTGTAATGCCAAAATAACAGATTTTTACTAAATGCATAATTATGAAAGTATATACGATACTTATAACCAAAAAGCAATTTTTAAAATTTTTGTCTGTCTGTTTGTTCCGGCTAATCTCCACAACGGCTAGACCGATTTTGACAGGACTTTCACTGACAGCTAGCCGATATTACATGTAGTAACTAAAGCTACTTTTATTTTAGAAAAAGAATTACGGTTCCGCGCAAAAAAATGAAAACGCTAATCTCTGGAACGCATTTGGTAGCCCGATTCTTGAGGATGGTTATAGGCTATTTATCATCACGCTACGACCTTAAAGAGCCGAGTAAAAAGAAAAAAAGTCGTAAAGAAAGCTAAGCAAAAACAAAGTAATAGCGTGGGCGGGTCGGGGGACGAGGCGGTTTTACTCAAATGTGGCTGTTATTTTAGTCCTATATGTGTATCTTACGACTTCCACGCGAACGAAGCCGTGGGGCACAGCTAATATTAATTAAACATGGGCTGACATACTTATTAAGTATTTCTTCCACATATCTTGCACTAGTTAGCGTACCATTTTCTATCAGCACTATCTCCGTGTGACTCTTTGAAGAGATTCCATTCAAATCATAACAGATCCACCGCCGAAGGGCACTTTTGCTGGAATAAAACGTTCCCCTAGACGTCGATTCTCGGCTGTTCGTCGCCATGTGTATCATGTGCATACAGAATAAATCTGGACTCGCCAGAAAACATTACCCGTGCCGATTTCGGAGCATGATCGTAACAATAAATCGATCCTCTCGAGCCGTAGTACATCTCGGTCTGCCGGTTCCTGGTCTTCTTATGCTTCTTATGCCCAGTTTCTCGGAAACGGACGACTCGCTGCACTGTAGAAAGTGACATGGCGATTGTTCTTCGCTGACTTCTGCCTTCGTCTAACATAGTGACGTTACGTGTGTTCTGGCGTTAGCGACATGATAGTATTTCAATAATGATGGTGAAAGACGACAATGACCGCCTTTTATCATTTTGATTTGACAGATTGAAAACAAAAGTGAGAAAACAAGCAAACGTAAAACAAACCGCGAATTTAATTTATTTGCAAATTCGAGGTTTTTAAAATTTTTATGTTGAAGATCATTTCAGATTTTATTTCATCATACAATATTAAATATCTGTGTAATTTAGAGTTAGTTCCATGCATGTACTATTATTAATTTGCAGGTTACAGGGATTTTCGTCATCGACCCGTACTATTTGACCGCGAGTGTAATATGAATAAACTGAGATTGAATCTTCAATTTGGTTGCTATCATTTTTTTTACGTTAAAGAAAACGAATGACAACAGTTTGGAAGCAAATAAATAAGAAAACATTATGGCTGTCATATTTTTTACCCGACGATTGGTGAGCCTAAGAGGAAATGTTTTCAACATTAACTACTCAACTTTAGAGTTATCAAGATCAATACACAGCTCTATAAACACTTTTAAAAAAGCGCTTTTCCTGTAACCAGTGAGTTACGGGTAACGTTTTATAAACGATCCCCACACGAATGTGACAACCATAAAAGTGCTTTAGGTTAGCGCTTGTACCTACGACACAATTTATTTGGAACATTTACTTGCACATCGATATACATATCCTTCACAATTTTATTAAAATTTCAGTTAACATAAACCCGGTGAAGTTCGATTTAAACTTGTGCACTATGGGTTCCGTACCACCCGTTGAGGAACTAGAGCAGGAACAAAACATCAAAAAATTGCTTTTTTACGAGGTTTGGAGGGACGCCCCTTTTGTTGTATTTTTACCATTATATTGAAATAACGGCTATAGTTACTACGCGTATTCTGTGTATATTTATACTTAAGTTACTAGCTATTACCCAAAATTCTAAAAATGCAGCCCTGTGATAGACAAACAAGGGCGTGGGTTAAGTAATAGGCTCCTTTAGCAACCCGTTGCCTACGGACCCTTAAAAACACTTTAAGCTTCGAAAATATTCCGTTTGAAACGAGCAGCGATTCAGTTTTGCTTTTAAATTGTTTAACTCAAAAATATTATCTGGTAACAGGTTTAGTCCCGAAAATAATTAGGTTCTAATTTCAAAGTTTCGTTGAGGTTAGGTATTCGAAATTTTATTAAAAAGTTGGTAATCATCCGTATAACCAACTTTATAATAAAATTTCTAAACGAATTGTGTTGTTTGTGAACTAGCAATTGATTGTGAAACATATAATCTTCACATTGGAGTGATCAAAGCACAATTTGCTGTATTAAGTATGCGTTTAATAGAAAATGTAGCAATCATGAATACCCCTTTGTAGCTTTTGAAGATTTTTCGCGAAATCACTAAGTACAGAGCGTTTTAGCCAGTAATTGGGTGCACAGGCAGACAATAGACTTTCTTACACATAATCTGCGACTTGTGTGTATGGTGGTGCTCAAACTGTATGACCTAACTGGAAAAATTAAAAGTAGACTGCAGCAACATCGATTCTTTAATAAACACATTATAAACTTTTTTCACAATGAAATTATATCCGCAGTGGTGGCCCTGTGGTAACGGTCGCGACATAAGCGTTGTATGTAGGTCGCAGGTTCGAACCCAGACAGGCGCTTTACTTTGTGTAAATTATTTCATCACCACAGCTCTCAAAACAGTGAAGGAAAACATCGTGAGAAAACCGCAATGTCCTAGTTTAAAAACTAAGCGTGAGAAAAAATACTTGTCGGGACACAGAATTATTAGGTATGGCGTACCACAGGGCACTGTGGTGGGGCCTTTATTATTTTTAATTTATATTAACGACTTGCCACAACGCATAAAACATCCTATTGTCCATATGGTCTTATTTGCTGACGATAGTACTGCCTTGATTAAATGTACAGACCTAAAAACGTATGAACATGACATAAATAATACTTTAACGGACTTTATACACTGGCTTGATCAAAATATTTTAATGATTAATATACCTAAGACTAATGTTATGCATTTTTATCAACGTATACCATCGCAAACTTTAAATTTAAATTACAATGGATAAAAAATAGACCAAGTGCAAGTTGCAAAATGTTTAGGTTTAATGTTAAATAGCCAACTAACCTGGAAGCCACACGCAGAATAAGTATGCAAAAGACTAAGTACAGCAGCGTATGTGCTTTTTAACCTATCCAGGAAAGTGAATATGCCCACCAGATTAGTTGCTTACCATGGTTTAGTGGCGTCAATTCTGTGATTCGGGACAATATTTTGGGAAAATTGTAGTCTGAGAGAACAGATATTCAAGGCTCAAAAATAATGCATAAAACAATGCATTGATTGTAACAGATAGTTGCACACCTGTATTCAAGTCCCTAAATTTACTAACATTCCCATCACTTTACATATTCGAAATAGCTGTTTTTGTGAAATCAAATATGCATCTTTTTAATAAATCGTCTGACAATAGAACACGACCAGTTAGAAGGCAGTATACAAACATGCTACGTGTTAGTGGTCATAACACTGCATTATTAAGAAAAAGTGTTTTATGTATGTGCCCGATTATCAATAACAAAATATCCGATGGAATAAAAAACGAGTCCATTCCACTGTTTAAAAAGAAATTGTCAGCCATATTAATTGATAAATGTTATTACTCCATTTGTAAATTTCTAAATGATAAAACTTTATATTTACCTAATTAATCCTGACATCTTTAATTCTTTATTTTATTTTATTGACCATATTATAACAATTTTCATATTATTGACATTATTTTAGACTATTAAGCACTTGTGCTAAATGTCTGCATGCTTAATTTAAGGTAGAATGTATAAGGATCTCTTAATTATAAAACCATCTGTATTTTTTTTTGTACCTACTTACTATGCAAATAAATAATTATTCTATTATATTCTAGAACCACCAAACATTTGAAGACATGTGACATCCACCAACCCGCACTGGGCCCGTATGGTGGATTACATCCCACTCCCTCTCACCGAGAGGAGGCCTGTGTCCCAGCAGTGGGATCATTATAGGCTGATTATGCTATTATATCCCCAATCATATTCTAAACGTGTTTAACCTACAAACCTTTTTTCACATAATCTTGAACAGTACCAACATAACATAACATCACGCCTTGTTTCCCCGAAGGGTTAGGCATAACACACCCACATTTCGCCAGTTATGTTTAAGTCCCATGTAATAGGGGGCGAGCCTATTGCCATCAACCGGGCACAAATCTAGACTCCGGGCTGCTACTGAGAAATTCCAAATAGAAAAACCCAATAACACTTTGCCCGACCTGGGAATCGAACCCAGGACCTCATGCTCAGCAGTAGCGCTTGCTACCAAACCCAATAACACTTTGCCCGACCTGGGAATCGAACCCAGGACCTCATGCTCAGCAGTAGCGCTTGCTACCACTAGACCAACGAGGCAGTCGAACAGTAACAAAAAATTATGAAAATCCAATAAGAAAGTTTTGTTAACAAAAGTGGAATAACATCACTTGCCTACTTGACTCGCGAACCAATGGCCTTTGTTATGAGATTGCAAGTGCACTGCGCTTTGGACGAAACTTTTGCAATAAACATTCGGTTGAAACACTTTTTTGCCCAAACGAGGTACGATATACTCGTACATATTGGGATAATGTCATTTCGTTTCCGAAAAGTATTTTCAATTAAGTTGAAATGTATGTATGTATGTATGTAGAGTAGAGGGTTTACTCAGCGTATGTTTAATCAGACTCTGTTCTTGAAATGCATTCAAATCCATACTAATATTATTACAACTAATATAATTCTGAAAGTAACTCTGTCTGTCTGTCAAGTACATGAATAGGAGACACAATTGAACTTCTATTGTTATCGACCACTCGAGTGGTCCGTGGCATTAACGCGGCTGGGGTTCCCTAGGAAAGCACAATCATCAGCCTATAATGTTCCCACTGCTGGGACACAGGCCTCCTCTCTTCGAGGGGCAGTGGGCTGTATTCTACCACGCGGACCCAGTGCGGGTTGGTAGATGTCATGTCTTCGAATGTTTGGTTCTAGGATTTGCCGGTTTTCTCACGATGTTTTCCTTCACCGTTTTGAGAGCAGTGGTGATTAAATTATTTACACAAAGTAAAACTCCTACAAGTCGGGGCCGTTACCACAGGGCCACCACTGCCCAGGAGAACGGTGTCATCATATTAGAACGGCCGTTACGAAAATCTGTTACGTTCAACAGTATTTGGACAGCCGTTAATGTGTGACCGTCCACCACTTTTTTAGGAAACCAAAAGCTTTTACCTTTTCACGCCGTAACGGCTGAACGGATTTTGATTAAGTTTAGCACACAGGTAGACAATGACCTGGGTTAGGATACTTTTGTCTTGGTAGTACGTTCCCGTGGGATAATTTTCGACCTCCACGTGAGCGAATCCGCGGGCAACAGCTAGTATCATATAATTCATATTCAAGACAAGCTTATGCTCGCGGCATCGCCTGCGTGGATGTTGGAAAATATCCTATGGGAACGTACCTACTACTAGTATTAAAAGTACCCTACCTATGTGTTAATTTGATTGCTAGACGATAAAAAAACGTGTGAGGTCGAGAGACGTCAGGAACGAAGTTTCTTCTGACATAAGATAAAACAAGAATAAAATTTTAGATGCTGCCATTCTTTTTTTTTTTTGAATGGGAAATCATCAAATGACTTCTCCCGCTCTGGGCGGAGCGGGAGGGCGTGTCAGACTTTTGCTGACTAAAACCCACCCGTGTTCCCTCTGTTGCCTGTGCCGGGGCCACGGTAACTCTTCCGAACATCCCGCAACCCCGGCTGGAGCTGCTGCCATCTTGGATTTACATTTTCACCTCACTATCGACTTTAGCACCCTCGAAACCTATGAATACGACACTCATGACGAAAAATGAAAAAGTTTTCGCAGCACTATCTTGGATTTACATTTAGACGTCACTATCGGCTTTAATACCCTCGAAAACTATGAAAACGACACTCATTACGAATAATTTGAAAATTTTTGCAGCCGCCATCTTGGATTTTCTTTTAGACTTCACTATCGGCTTTAGCACCCTCGAAAACTATGATAATGACACCCATAACAAAAAAATTGAAAATATTCGCAGCCGCCATGTTTGATATATATTTTGACGTCACTTTCGGCTCTAGCACCCTAGAAAACTATGAAAACGGCCGACACTCATGACGAAAAATGAGAAAGTTTTGCCGCCACATTTCTTGGATTTTCATTTTGATGTCACTATCGCCTTGTGCACCCTCGAATACTATAAAAACGACACTCATTACGAATAATTTGGAAATATTCGCAGCCGCCATCTTTGATATATATTTTGACGTCACTATCGGGTTTAGCAACCTCAAAAACTATGAGAACGACACCAATGACGAATAATTTGAATATTTTAATCCATCCACCATCTTGGATTTTCAATTGGACCTCACTACCGGCTTTAGCACCCGCGAAAACTATTATAACTACACCCATGACGAGTAATTTGAACATTTTAACAGCCGCCATCTTTAATTTTCAATTTTACCTCACTATCGGCTCTAGCACCCTCGAATACTATGAACACGACACCCATGAGAAAACTGAGAAAGTTTTCGCAGCCACCATCTTGGATTTACATTTTGACGTCACTTTTGGCTTTAGCACCCTCGAAAACTATGAAAACGACACTCATTACGAATAATTTGAAAATGTTTCCAGCCGCCATATTAGATTTTCATTTTGACCTCACTATCGGCTTTAGCACCCTCGAAAACTGAACACGACACCCATGAGTAAACTGAGAAAGTTTTCGCAGCCACCATCTTGGATTTACATTTTGACGTCACTATCGGCTTTAGCACCCTCGAAAACTATGAAAACGACACATTACGAATAATTTGAAAATGTTTTCAGCCACCATAATTTTCATTTTGACCTCACTATCGGCTTTAGCGCCCTCGAAAACTGTGATAACGACATATTTGACGAAAAATTTGAAAATATTCGCAGCCGACATGTTTGATATATATTTTGACGTCACTATCGGCTTTAGCAAACCTCGAAAACTATGAAAACGACACCCATGACGAAAAATTTAAAACAATTCGCAGCCACCATCTTTGATTTATATTTTGACGTCACTATCGGCTTTAGCACTCTCGAAAACTATGAGAATGACACCCATGACGAGTAATTTGAACATTTTAACAGCCGCCATCTTTAATTTTCAATTTGACCTCACTATCGGCTCTAGCACCCTCGAATACTATGAAAACGACACCCATGAGAAAACTGAGAAAGTTTTCGCAGCCACCATCTTGGATTTACATTTTGACGTCACTATCGGCTTTAGCACCCTAGAAAACTATGATAACGACACCTTTGACGAAAAATTTAAAAAAATTCGCAGCTGCTATCTTGGATTTTCAATTTGACCTTTGGCTTTAGCACCCTCGAAAATTATAAAACTGACACCCATGACAAAAAATTTTAAAATATTTGTAGCCGCCATGTTTGATATATATTTTGACGTCACTATCGGCTTTAGCAAACCTCGAAAACTATGAAAACGGCACTCACTACGAATAATTTGAAAATGTTTGCAGCCGCCAACTTGGATTTGCATTTTGTCCTCAGAATCGGCTTTAGCATCCTTGACAACTATGATAACGACACCCATGACGAAAAATTTGAAAATATTCGCAGCTGCCATCTTGGATTTTCATTTTGGCCTCACTATCGACCTAAGTACCCTCGAAAACTATGATAACGACACCCATGACAGAAAATTTGTAATTATTCGCAGCCGCCATCATCGTCATACAAGTATGAACGCTTTTTTGTTTGTGACGATTTCTGCCAGTTTACTCCTACCGCAAGCCACGTAACAGAACTTCGTCCAAAAAATCCTAAAGACTAACAATAGTAACGCAATATATAACGGAACATAAAATTACCTACTTGCATGCCAAAGAAGGCAACTTTAAAGCGAAAATATAAATCCTCTTTAATCCCTATCCCGTTGGAATTTCGAAAAAAATAGTTACCTAAATAAATAAATAAAATAAATAAATAAATTCTTTATTGAACAAAAACACAGTATGACAATAACATTTAGTGCGATAATACCTACATTAGTAAAATACTGTGTCGTAGGAATTAACGCCCACCTCAGGAAAAGGACGATAGCGTTCTAGAATTTATACTAAACACAGGAGATAGATTACAAAAAGAATAATACGTTAAAAAATAATGTGAATATATGTAGGTACGAGCAAATGCATTATATGCGTGTGGGTGTTTGCATAGGTGTGTGAGTATGTGTGCGTATGTGTGTGTGTGCATGAATGTGTCTTAATTTATGTGTAATGAGTCTATTTCGGAAGGAAGAGGTCGATATTGGGAACAAATCAGGGTTTGACCAATCTCTCCAGGTCTTCATAGGTGAGGGTTTGAAGCCAGTCATCAGTGAGTTTTATAATAATAAATAAATAATTACAGGTACGGAACTTAGTAAAGTTCTTTTTCTCTAAATTACCTAATAAAGTGTCTTTGGCGATGGCGAAAGTAGGGCTGACCGATGATGAGTTAATAAGGATCCCCTAGAGGATGCTTTTCCAAAAATGCCAAAACACGTCATTCATAATTTCTAAACATAAAGCTTAATACCAATTTCTTCCTTAGAAACTTTCATTCCTATTTCCCCCCCTTAGGGGATGATTTTCCAAAAACTGCTGGCTGGGCGTTGATGAGTTAGTCAGTCAGTCAGGACTTTTCTTTTGTTTATATATAGAAGATAAGATGATGCTAGCTATTATAGATCTATGATTCCAATATCTTTGCTAATGGACATTTCATTTCAGTTAGAGACAATAATTATTGCAATCATAGATTACGAAGATTTAAAAAGAAGTAATATTATCGGTTTAATTACACTTCCTAATATGTTTGTATTTTAATAATAATCACAAACAGACTTAGCTAAGGGTATACTTTAAGGGAATATTGATTCACATAACATGGGTTGTTTGGAACCCGGTAAACGCATTCTGTACATTATTGCATTTTTGACGAAGCCACCGCTAAGTGATCTCGTTGGAGAATTTATAGTCAGCAGTTACGTCTGCATTCAGAATTTAAACTGTAAAAACGGAGGTTAAATATTTTTGAGATAGACAGAAATATTAATACCATTCTAAAATAGCCTCCGAGAGACGATACTTTATAAACTCAAACTCAAAGCATTTATTTCAATTAATCCAATTACAAGCACTGTTGAATTGTCAAAGTGTCGGTCAATTACTCAGAAAGTGTATTTATTTATTTATTAAAATCTCCCTTACAATTATCATTACAGGTGTATTTGCCCAATGCGACAGAGTGCGGTCATTCACAAATATATACTTACTTCTTTAGGTACAATTTAAATATAAAAGGACTAAAACAACTTGTAACACGATAGGAACTATAACACAATACAACATAATAACATTCTACCTACATTAACATTAATTATAACATAAAATAAATAACAGTGTCCTTGCGAATTCACTCAAATGACACGTGAACACATCAACTTGGCCATGAAGTTCGTTGATGATATGAACTGCCCGGGTCACAGGTATCTTGGCGAGTAGGTTGGTCCTGGCTGTCGACACGGCCATCAGTGGCAGGCGCCGCCGCCTCCACACATAGCGGTCTGGTACGCAAAAACTCAAGCGCTGCAGCACTCCTGGATTATGCTCGATGCCACGAAGTAATTTGACCAGAGCGACAAGTGTAAACTCCCGTCGCACCCTCAATTCATTGTACCCGACTATACCCAGTACAAATAGACTGGGGTACATCAACGGGTAAAACGGATATACCCCATAAAGCTTCCTGTACAAGTGGCGCGTAAACTTGTTCTGAACGCGTTCCAACATTACAGAGTATTTAGCTTCATGTGGAGCCCATATGACAGCACTATATTCCAGATGACTTCTGACTAGTGCGTTATACAGGACCCTGACTGCTGTAATATAGATGAAGTCTCGTGTCTGTCTCAGTACGAACCCCAAGTTTCTGAATGCCCTTTTGCAGATCTTGATTATATGATCTCGAAACGACAATTCAGGAAAAACAGAAACCCCCAAATCACGTACTTGTGTGACTCGTTGCATAGGCGCTGCGTCCACCACATACTCGCGAAGTAGAGGTGCACTTGCGCGGGTAAAACTCATCACCGAGCATTTCGATACGTTGAAGTAGAGCTTGTTCTGATGACTCCATTCCACTATCCTGTCTATGTCCTACTGCAAGTGTTCGCAATCAGACTCACTCTTGACCTCTAGCAGCAACTTAAGGTCATCTGCAAATAGTAAACAAGTGCCATATCTGACGACCTCCGGCAAATCCTTTACCATTATTATGAATTCTAGAGGCCCTAAATTGCTGCCTTGACTCACACCGGAACAGGTGTAATATAGGTCGGATTCACATCCATTATAGTCAACGTATTGCTGTCTATCCTGCAGGTAACTGGCGAAAAACTGCAATAAATGTAGTGTGCATCCGACTTCTGCGAGTTTCTCTAGTAATATTTCATTGTCCACGGTGTCAAATGCTTTTTTAAAAATCAAAATAAGTAACGTCAACCTGCACAGCAGCATCTACCGCCAGCACCACCTGCGCCATAAAGTTGAGAAGATTGGTAGCCGTATTTCGCGCCGGCCGGAACCCATGCTGCGCATCGGATAACTGTCCGCGTACCTGCTCCTGCTTGCAGCACTGGATAGCAGACTCGAACACTTTGGCCGACGTCGACGGCACGGCCACCGGTCTATACTCATTGACGTCAGATCCCGCTTTACCCTTGGATACAGGAATGACTCGCGTGATTTTCCCTTGGGTTGGAAATGTCGCTGAAAGAAGACAAATATAAAAAATATGAAGTAGCGGTTCCGCAAGTACCCTACTACAATCTCTAAAAAGAAATGCTGGTATCCGTGCCTGCAGAACGCTTCGGCTTTAGGCGCTTGAGTGCGGCTCTGACGTCCTTAAGACTCAGAGTCCAGTTATACCCGCGCACTGCTCGCCGCTCCCGCCGCCGCCGCCGCTTGTGGGTCTAGTCACGGCGGCTCACTGCTGTATACGGATTTAAGAACCCTCGCGAACTATTTAGCGCACTCATTGCCCGATAAAAGCTAACCATCTTTTATAATAGCTTGCCTGTTTACTGCACTTTTCTTCGATCGTAAGTATTGCTAAAATGACTTCAGATCTTTGGCAAACTGACACTGGATTTTATCTTGGTGTAGTTTGTGTGTAGCTTCTATAGATGTTTTAATAACCGCTCTATACTTGGAATATTCTTCATAATCACTACTAAGTTTACTTGTTTTGAACATTTTGTGAAGTCTAGCTTTAGTTTTTAAGTCTCAGTCACAGTGTATTATGTCGCTCGTGTACCATTCCGGGTAAATGTATCGTGACTTTATACTAAGTTTTTTCTTGGGAACACATTTATCTAAAATATCATTAATATTACTATAAAATAAATCCAATATTGCTTCCAAATCGCTCATCTCATACATACTACTCCAAATCAATAGAAACAAACTTCGAATAAAGCAATTGATAATCCGCCTTATAAAAGTTCCACTGTGGTCTACTATTACGAGCACAAGTATCGGGCGCGCGCGCGTCGATGGCGACGGCGGGGGAGGAAGTGGGGGCGGCGGCGGGGTCGGGGCCGCCTGCGGGCCGCGCGAGGTGCACGATCACCGCGAGCGGCGGGTGATGCGCGTCGACGGGCACAAGTTGAAGCTAGTTGCCCATTCCAAAACGTAGACCTCCATGGAGAAGAACGGGCAAGAAACTCCAAGGACACTATTAAATCAAGATATTATAAAATCCTGAGTAAATCATTCTTGTTAAAAATTAGTACTCTAAAAGCTTAATATTTCGCAAACGGATCTCCGTATCAAAAAATTGTGTTCACACCCGCAATATTATTGAACGGTCTATCCAACGACACCCACACCATGGGACAGAGGAGAAAAAAGTCAACCCCATTTAACGTGGGCACTATATGAGAACAAAGTAAAAAAAACAATTCAAAATATTAGATTAAAAATAAGCTCCAGCAGCCGACCAGCTCAACTGACGGCGCCCGTTCACGAACATGACGCGGATACTGGATCCGGCTCTGAGCAATCAGCCCTGCTTCCTTGTTGGTTAGGAAATTGATCAAGGCAAGAGCTATTCTCATAATTTTTGGTATCGAAACATTCCAACGCCGATTGTTAATTAAAAAAATAATAACAAATGAAATGCATGTTTTCACTCCTAAAATAACATCAACTGTCTAAAAAGTTGAATAAGAATCCGCTTTTAAAATTAATCTTAATGGCGGTGACATTCTCGTTGGAGCCGTGTTATGAGATTTTTTGGTCTTGTCTACATACTTTTTTACTTTCTGTTTAATTTAAAAGCCTAATAAGAATGAATTAGATTTTTTCAAGAGTCATAATAATTGTGATTAAGGTGATAATGTAAATTGAATTTTGAATGTCAGTTAATTATAATCTTTTTAATAAAAAGTTTATAGTGACTTAAAAATAATCAGATAAAAAATGGCAGAATTGTGGTGGTAAATGTGAAGTAGAAATGGTTTTAAATACTATTTATTTTTCAAAGTTATAAGTAAGTAAGTAGACAAAATAATACTGTATTTACTAGTAAAGTAAGACGTATTAGATTTACGTAAATCCTAGAATTAAATCTGAGTACTTTATTCTAGGTTTATTTAACTGGGAATAAAAGCCCAATATTAACTCTAACTGTAAATGTTATTTTGTACTAAATATTGACAATCTAATTTACACCAACTCAGATAAAACTTCGGAACTTGCTCAAAATTCCTAAGTAAATTTATAACGTCGAGAATGTTTAAACAAACTTTAAGCGAAAATGTTTTAAGACCCCAGTAGTCCAATTAGGTACCTATTATTATGTGTTTAATTTTTGATGAAATTATTCTATAATTGTGAGTAAGACGAAGGTCATGGTGTTTGAAAGAGAACAGGATGTGTCGGTGTGTGATGTGAAAATTAATGAGAAGAGTGTGGAGAAAGTGAATTAATTTGTATATTTAGAGGTCTATAAAACTTTCAACAAAAAAAAACTTTATTTCTAGGACTTGCGAGATAAATACCTAGGTATTGTGACTGTCTGTCACTTATCCTAATTTATTCACATATTTATTTTAAAACCTGCACATGGTAACGGCCCACTTAGAAACACATAAACTGTCTAGACAAAGTCCCACAATTAGCGGCCGACGGGTTGAATGCAATAATTCAACAAATTCTAAGAAACTAGTAAAATATCCGTTTTTAATTTCTGGAGCCTCATCTGGTTACCGTAAATTGTGCCTAGGCGAACCCTTGAAACAATTGTGGAGTACACAAAAAGCGTTGAGGGTCTGTGTGACAGGGGGCTGGCGAAGGGCGCGGACTCGCTGAGAGTGCGTGGTCATTTTTATGAGATGCGAAATGAAAGGACAGTTGGTTTAGAACGGCTATAGGGTACAGTCGTGATATTCCAAACTAGTAAACAGGGATAGTTGGTTTTAGACCGCTATAGGAGATAGACGTCCGACTCTAGGCTAGTTAACTTAGGATACTTGGTGAATACCAAGAGGCCATGTCCGAATGGGCTGTCGCTAACAGCGAGTATCTATAGTTATTAAGTTAAATATAGTTGGGTTAACGCCCAGATTAGAATAATTTAGTACTTAATGTAGTGTGTGCGTGTGTTTGTTCGACCGACTGGGTGAGTCTTTCATTATAATAATTATCCTGGGCTGATAAAGTTATTAAAGTCCTTATGACTAAATAGACAGAGACGTGTTGCTGATGAGTTTGTAGCGTCACTTCTCTCCAGCTCAAGCACTAGGAAGTGGTGAAGTGTGCGCGGTTTGCGGCTGTCTATAGACCTTCAAGTCTATTAATTAATTATTCATGAATTATATACTCTTTGCCTCCGACGAATTAGTAGGCTTTTAAGAGAGTTTATCCGAAACTATATTAAAAAATGATTCTTGAGTTTCGATTCTCAACTCTAATAACCAATAATTCTTGAATGTTGTATCTCAGACCAATAATTCGGTCAGACTGACATGAACATGTGTCTTGCAGATATTCCAGGGGTTTGGGTGACCACATCTCCATCTCATCATCTCATATCCAGTCCAAGGACTGATAGGGACCATGTCTCAATAGTAGCATGATGCCGACGCAATGCCGCTGGAACTAGCCGCACCGTTGTCAGACAAGGACGGTCACACAGTAGCCGCAGGGAAAGCCGCTTCGACACGTTTACCAGTTCGAGAGAACTGCTAGGGATGTCTCCAAAAGAGCATGATGCCGACGCAATGTTGCTGGAAAGCCCCTTGCGTCACTTATGAAAGTGTTGCTCTGAGTACTCCGAGTGTAGATGTGAGGTATCGTGTGAGTAACGACTGATCAATTACCAATTATGCTAAAATAAGGGTTACTCACAAGTTTAATAATAATATACTTTGCATCCCTCTATTATTTTTTAACTTTCTAAAACCACATCTAATGTATAATATTTTCATAAATATGAATTCCTAAGTCTCAATTATGATTTCTATCAATCCTTTCCTTGCCTTATTAATGTGACAAGGCATCGTTTGGGAATTCATTTTTTATTGTCGGTGGAAGTGTGTCCAGTCTGGAGACGAGCTCTGCAAGGTCGTTCGGGGCCGGGTGCGGCCTTTTTCCCTTAGGGGGCAACCGACGTAAACACTAATATTATCATAATTAGGAAAAACGAAAATTTTGTCAGCCTGGGGTAATTTAGGGACTGTAACAGTTTCTATATTCGTCTCAACTGGACAACAAAGCGAAGTAATAAAACTTAAAAATAAAAAAAAATACTTAAATTTATCTAGTAGATCAGATATGTATCGATATTATAGCTTAGGTACCTATTATAATCGATTATGTACGGTGACAACACTGTATAAAATATTATTTCATATAAACTTCAATCTTTTTAAAGGTCAAATTAAAAGAAAGGAATTATCAAAAGACAGAGGCCACTGGTCGACATAGATTATTTAGTCTGGTGACTTCTAACGTCGAATGATCACAAATAATAATAAATGAGTTGTTTTTAAATGGGAGTGGCCAGAACATGTCTATGCCGGATAAACACAAACAGCACAGAACAAACAAATTCCAGACAGTAAGAAGAGGTCGCGGCAGGCTACGTAGGAGATGGCGGGATGAGCTGGATAGGTTCCGACCAAACTGGAATGAGGACGCGCGGGCTCGCAAAAGATGGAATGAGTGGAGGGAGGCCTTCACCCAGGAGTGGGACAGCGCTGGATAGAAAATAAAGAGGTTTCTTTGTAAATTATTCCTACCTACCTTTCATAAACAGCAGAATAACTCTTTGATTTTCATTTAAAATAATGACACTATTTCGTAGATAATATTGTACAAATATCAAAAACCATGCAAAATAATGAGAGCACAAAATAGCAACTCTTTGTACAATTATCGAAACTATTGTTCTGCAGATCACTACGCAAGGACTCAATGCGCAGCTAGCAGATTTTTGCGATGCGATGCGACGTCGCAGTTTTGTGTGGGAGCCCTAAAGCCGTGTTAAAGCCATTTGTAATTTTGATAAAGGAACCAATCTATATAATAAAAATGAAATGCTGTTCGTTGGTAAGCGCATCATTTCAAAACGGCTTGACCGATTTGGCAAATTATTGTTTTAAAATATTCGTAATAGTCCGAAGCAGGTTCATACGGAAAGAAAAAAATTAAAAATTACCAAGAAAATTGGAAATTTCGGGAAAACTGAAAGTGCAGTTTCTATGGGAATTTGTAATGAATTATTATTTGGACAGGACAACGTCTATTGGGTCAGCTAAAGTACCCGCCAGATAAGAAAAAAATAAAAGTCGTTGACCCGACTTGTACCAAAAAGTCCCGAATCTGCGATTAGAGACCGCTCGTCATTCAAAACTGTCGCTAATACTGCTTCGGTCGAGTTTCATAATACCAAACACTCAACCCAAACGGAATAAGTAAGAAATACGTAAAGAACAATAGGCAAATACACAAAAAAAAAACCAGCATCAACAAAAACAAAATATGTCCCTTATTATCACTCATGTTAATCTTATATATTTAACATTATTTGTTTGTTTGATACTTCTGTAGGCTGAGAGATATAAGCCAGTTTTATTTGCCCTATAACAGTAGTAAAGAAAACAACATTATGTGTTTTAATGTTTATTTAATATTAATTAACCGTCTAAATCGACTATGACCGAGTCCACAAGTGATGCAGGCTGTTCTATACCTACATGTCTAGCGTAACCTTATATTTCACACTTATTACATGAGAACAGCTCCCCAACGTGCGCAAACCGTGAATACAAGAGCAAACGTAGTTTATTATCGCATTAGCCCGCTTTCAGCTGGGTTATACATAAGTATAATAAGTTTTTGTTCGAACATGTCTTGATTTGATTCTCGCCCGCATCAAAACACCGGAGACGTTATTTATAATTATACGCTCTGGATGCATGTACGTGTAAAATTCTATTTGATAAACTCCACTTCGTCGCACGTGCTCCTAATAATACGACCTAGCTATCTTGAGATGGTAAGTCCCGACGACAAATAAAATAATCTGCTCTTTGGTCATCTGCGGAAAATCATTAGAAGTCGGGTCATTAGCCTCCATCACTTGAAAAGTGGCCCTTTGTCTGTTTACGTTATTCTGCATGACATATTCCGCTAGATGATTCAATCTATTTACGTTTTCATTAATAATCTTTATGAAAGATTCTGTGTAGTCGCTGTCATCATAAGGCTGTTGGGATTGTAATTTCATGTAATTATATTGATTTTGCATACCGTTAAAACGGTGAGATATGTAGCTCCATGCATTTTACGTAACACCTTTGTAACTTACCATGTTTCTGGCAAATAAATAAATAAAAGAGTTGATGAGAACAGCTGCTATTTTAAAATCAACCATAGTATTTCTTGATGCTCTCTTAAAATATATCTGCCCGAATATTTAAGTCTCTTTTGAATTTTCCATTTACGGCTTCCACGACCCATCTGCATATTGTCACCAATCTAGACTTGTTAGCGTCTTCAGTAATTAATTGTTGTTCTCCTAATCTTCTCGATGACGGCTTGTGCGACACGTATTCAAAAGTTCCTAAATCTCTCAGTTTGTCTCGGAACCCTCTATCTAATATGAAACAGTCTCTTTCTTCAAAAAATCTGTGAAAGGCTCCATCTTCCAAAGGACCATTTTCATTTTCCAATATTGATTTCATTATCATAGCGTCCGATGTTTGTGCAGCATATGGTCCTGTCACGTTGATTATATATCCGTTACCACAAACCAACTGTTTGTGCAACATATGGTCCTGTCACGTCGATTTTATATCCGTTACCACAAACCAACATGAAAGGTTTCACTAGGTTCCTAGACTTATGGAGGCTGTAACTTCTTCTTTGAAATAAGAAGTTTGTGCTTTTCTGAGTTGCTTTAGTCCAATCAGCGGTACTAAAAATATGATTTGGCAATATTCTATTTTGTCGAATGACGTCATTGCGACTGATATGGTCTAGGCCAAGGTGTCGTGGTACGAAATCGTTAGTCAGACAATCCCTTGCTATTTGGAACATTCTTTCCAAGGTTCTTCTCGATAAACTAAAAGATGCTACCATCCTTTCAATGGATCCACCTGTTCTTATTTTGCATAAGTAAACACCTAATATTGTTTAATATAGCTTAGTCGTTTGGCGAAGGGAAGGAGTTTCTTCAAGAATCCTATAAAACTGCCCGTGTGTTAAACCAGTCCAGAAATGTAGGATAGTTTGATCGATTTCTAAATAGTTTTCAAAATCAATGTGACTTTTTTTCCAGTGCAGTGGTATACATTTTGACTATATCTCTAATACTATTAGAACCGAAGTCAGTCTGACGACGAGTTACATTAGCTGCAAAGTCTTCCCATGTTGTATTTATCAAATGGTTTTGGCATATGCGTGCAAGTTCAGGTACGAACAAACTGTAGTTACTTAAAAGATATATCTTAATGGAGTTTGGTACTACTCGCAGATTCAAATTTTTACAGACATCAAATACACATCGTCTAATTGTGTTAGCAGCTCGGTAAAGACCTGTAACTTGGATT
The DNA here is from genome assembly GCA_947568875.1 of Fissipunctia ypsillon. NCBI lineage: Eukaryota > Metazoa > Arthropoda > Insecta > Lepidoptera > Noctuidae > Fissipunctia > Fissipunctia ypsillon. The sequence continues at coordinate 18,315,700 of OX387643.1, read as the reverse complement.
GTAGTGTTCAGATCGGGAGCAGGCACGTTTTGAGGCTGATTAGCTTGGTTGATAGCGGACTCGATCCTTTGCCAGCATACATGGCATATAGAACTTGAACCATCCAAAGAAACCTGCAAAAGAAAAAGGAAGTACCTAAAAATATCGCGACTGAACAATGTACAGTATGACAATACGCACCCCGCTAGATCCAACGCGGGGGACGAGGACGCGTGGCGGAGGGGCAGCGGGAGACAAGGTCATTTGCACTCATAGCATACCACACACCGATTAACACTAATACCTGACATTTTGAGTAGGTAAGTCAGCAGTTCACAAACAAATCACAGGGGAATATCAGAGTCCGAATAACAAAGCGAAGGTCGACGTAAATGAATCATAAATGACGAGCGCACAGATCAAAACAAAGCAAAAGCCAACGGAGGACTGCAATAGGTCACAGTATGCGCATCATGGTGTCGTTAGCTTACGCGTGATGCATCTCTGTCTAATACGTGTGGGTGAGTGAAACAATAATATCATACCCGGTTTTGCGCAAGCGGCGAGTGGCGCGTGGTATTTTTTCTTATGCGAGAAAGTCGATAGAATAGTGTGTATTGGTCGGTCTTGTAACAGCAAATAAATAATCTCGTTATATATATTTCTTTATGGTTTTATTAGTGTTAAGAATAGTTTTATTTCTAAATAAGGTTTTTTTTTATTTTTGTTTGATTTTACCCGATTGCCAGCACAAAACGGGAATATATATATATATATCATTGTTATATATATCAAGATTAAATAACCGACATATAAATTGTTTTTGTTGGTTCACGGTTAATTTTTGCCCATTCGTCTTTGAGAATGTTTGTGTTTTTTTTTTTAAGTTTCATAAGTAGGTATATAGTCAAACAATGAAATATGAAATTGCTATTGTTTATGTATTTCAAAAATAATTTTCGTGGCATATTTTTTTTCTTTCAACTTATATTTCAATAAAAGAACATGCCATAATTGGATTTATTTAGTTAGCTTTAACTTATATTCATAGAAGTAATATGTTAAATACAATTAATTAAAATAACCGAATTTTAAAGTTCTTACCAAAAAATGAGATTTTTTGGGATATGCCCTCATACTCTGCGCTGAGTGTGACATCAAAGCGAGTCAGGGGCGTAACACTTGTCAGCCATTTTGTAATACATCGCATCCTTCGTCTCGTGTGTCATCCAGTCATTCCAAATCTGGTTTGCACGTGGGATGGATTGAGCGTTCTGAAAACAATAGCGGACTGGATAGACGGTCCCTTTCATAGACACTGGATCACACTCCATGTGTCAAATTGATTACTTTTATTTTTAGTTCTGGTTTACATAGTTGATAAGTGCATACAAACACAATTATGGACGATCATAGTCTGAAATAAAGTTATTTTGATATGATATAACCCGTACTCGGAGTTTTCACTCATTTTTTATTATTTTGTTACTGTTAATTTTATTGTTATAGTGTTAGTTACGTTTGTTTAGTTAGTTTGATACCGTTTTGATTTTGTTATTATCGTTAATGAGTGAAGAAGTGAGAATGGATCTACCAACAACCCAAAAAGGTGTCGACAGAGAATCGTTGAACCTATGAAAAAATAAACTAATGACGGATTTCAGTACGTAATTATTTTATATTTTCACACAGATTCTCCTCCTGAATTGTCTACTTATTTTTTTTCATAATAAAATTATCCAAATAAATAAAGGTATACTGCTTTGTTAGTCTAGTGGTCGCAAGCGCTACTGCTGAGCATGAGGTCCTGGGTTCGATTCCCAGGTCGGGCAAAGTGTTATTGGGTTTTTCTATCTGGAATTTCTCAGTAGCAGCCCGGAGTCTGGATTTGTGCCCGGTTGATGGCAATAGGCTCGCCCCCTATTACATGGGACTTAAACATAACTGGTGAAATGTGGGTGTACTACTATAGGTACACCTCTGCCTAACCTTCGGGGAAACAAGGCGTGATGTTATGTAATGTAAATAAAGGTATATGAGTTTCATTGTACTAGTAAGTACTGTAGCAATCTGCCGGGATACCACGGCAGATTATTACGTGTGTAGTGTATATGGGGGCGTACAACTACGATAAATTAACCACCGGACACTATGATAATACTTTAATGGCTTATTGAAAGTATACCTATATTACATTATAAATGTTAATCTAGCACTGACTCAATACAAAACAAATTTCCTATCCTGTCAAATTCGAACTATTCTATTCGCCACTTGGTGTTCGAATGTATCCATAGGCAAATGCTTAGCGGCCTGTCCCACATGAGGTTGCCACCGGCATTAAACCTCTACATTAGCTACGCTTACCCTTGAATAAAAGGATCGGCGCAGCTCCATTTCCAGGGATACTTTTATTCGCGACATTCGAACACCTAAGTGTGACCTACTTAAGCCTAACATAACAAAGACCTAACGCCAGAGATAAAACTTACAATGTGAGATCTATCCCTTGCAAGAGAAGGCTAGACGTAAAAGGGAAGAATCGCGAAGGACCGCCGCCGCTACGATTAGAGGCAGTTAAAAGTTATACATTAAAATACGTCACTGCGCACTCCTACAAAAAAAGACGCCCAATCATTCCAGGCTCGTTGGCCAAAACTGACGCAAAAGGTCCAACATAGTCTCTTAATATCAAATAACATGATGTGACAACTTCACATCTGCCCAGCGGGGGTTTAAGGAGGTAAATGTACACCACACACCGGACGTTGATGAGCGTGAGGGAGGTGAAAGGTAAAGGTCAAGAAGTAATAGTTCATACGAAATCCTAACTCATGGCCACACTCCAGAGGAAAAATTTCAAAAATATGGCGAACTCACTAAGCTCCATTGACTGTCAGATAATTCTGACCAAACTGAGGGTCCACAATCGTCAGTTGGACCAGTTGTGTCAACCTGACACGCCTCGCAAGAACTATGTTCCGTCAGCAAGGTTGGTTTCAACTCAGACTGCTTACCCCCCCGTTCTAGGATAGAATCACAGTTTTAAATAACTATTTCCTTCCTTCTAATTCGCTTTGTTAAATTCTGGAGAGTGTTCATGCTATGATGGGCTGAGAATGTCTTAATTATCGAAGTGCTCCCTCAGGCTCGGAGGAAGGCTGAGGCATTACAAGACAATAATCGAAAAGGTTAGATGATTCTTAAAAGAAAAAGTTTCCATTATTAATATAATCATCTATAAATAATTTAAAATGAGGCTTATTCAATTTTAAGAACCACTTACTTACTTTTTACTTGTACCTTATAATAGAAAACTTCTTTATAAAACTTTCATTTGTTTTCTTAGGCCTTCTTTTAAAATTATTTGGTTTAAGAACTAAGTTTTAAATTTTGGTATTTTTAACAAATAAATCCTTTTTATTTCTTGGAATTTTTGTTAAATTGCGCATAGCACGCCAGCGTCGTAAAGGGACATTATGAAAGCTACCATTTTTTCCTTTGCCATAAATACAATTATTTTATTTTACCAGCATCCAGTGCACATGACTCGATGCCACCCCCATCTATTTTACTACAAACATTCAATTAATTAAATTCATCCGTGGACAGCGACGAATGCCCATCGTCCTTTGTTTTAGTCGCCAACCGGGAACGACCATTCACCTTTGTTTCGGAGATTTTTTATCGGAATTAATTTCGAAAAATTGATCCTTGGCGATGTCATTATTTACAAATCGTCAATCGTCGTGATCTACATACTCGCTCTGTTGTTCTGAAACATAGTCATTAGAGTTAAAACAAGGACTGAACCAGTGGCGGCTGGTGGGTCATAGAAGTGGTGGTGCACTTTGTCAGCTTATAGTACGCGACGAATATGTTGAACTAAAATGGCCGTCGATGCATTGTTCACGCGCCTCCCCCCGCTGTGCCGAAGACCCGAAAATCTGTTACTGCGTATTGAAGGTCGATAGCCAATTCGGCCTGGGTGGTCCAGTCGATTTTATATCTAATTTTTGTTGAAAAGTTTTATTGTTGGTTTTAATATAGTCAATGATAAAGTTAATGTTCATTTTCACAGCTTTTTAGTATTTACACACTCCCACAGCTCAATAAGGTAATCCTTGCAAAATGTAAACAAACACAAAAACACGCGCGTCCGCGATGGAGGGTTGCCAACCATACTTTATAATAACGTATCTTACTTTAATTTTGTTAAATATACTTTATACTTCCAAAAAAATGAAGAATAATGAAAATATTGTATTTTAAATCTTTACTGTAATGCATTTATGAAACACTAATATAAATAATTACTGAACTATTTATTGATGCTTCTACCTTGAAACATGAACACGTTTCCTAAAAACCCTAAAAATGTAAGGATACCTCATGGAAAACTGTTAGTGTATTCTAGAAACACATAAAAATTGTCTTCGAGAGAAGAAACAAATATATAAATAAAATTTTGAAAAATAATTTTTCCTTTCAAATATCTACTTTTTTTCGACTAAAAAAATATGGTACGTTATTTTTCTTCAAAAATAGTTGGCAACCCTACCGCGATGTCACAGCCCAGTGAGCGAGCCGGCCGGCTCGGGCGATTTTCGTCAAACTTCGCGCGCTCTCGGTAACCTTCGGCTCGCTCGAGCGGCGCACGAGAACGATCTTATTTTGCTGTACATTTTCTACTAAACTATCGCTGTCTCACGCGCCAGGCGTTTTAGTTCGTGTTTCATAGAAGTTGTATGAGCATTCACCGTGCGTTTGGCCTAGCGCACGAGAAATTTTCTTTACTGCAAAAATAAGTCTAAAGACTAGTAAAGAGTTGCAATTGTTTTTAGTCAAAATTTTGCGAATAGAATAATGAACAGAAAGTTAATCAAGTAGGTAAATTACGCATTTTATGTTTTTTCTGAACCTATTAAGATCTGGTAGTTCGGCGCACGAGTGCACTTAAGGTACAGCCGCCCCTGGACTGAACTGACCCGATATCCCCATTTCTTCCTCGTATGCTTTCTCGTCCGCTTGAGTCAAGTGCAGCTGCTCATCCTGGACAGGACTGCTCTCAAGGCAGTTTGACTCATCGTCGTCATCGTCATCAACATCTAGTGGGTCTTCTTGGCTTCCGCTAGAAATTAGAGGTGCATCAACATTTGGTTCTATAAAATTCTCCCGTTCTACTTCTTCCGACGGTTCCTGAGTAATGGTTTTCTCTGGCACACTACCAGGAACAATGCCCCTGTGACATTTGCACCCGAATTCTGTTCTCAGCGCGTCACATATATCCCCAAAACTCATGCCATCGTGATACGTGTATCTATAAAACGATTTAGCGGAGCCCTCAATAGCTGCACCTAAAATTAGCGCCCAATCGCTTTCTCGCCATCCTCTATAAATGGCTAGACTTCTAAAGTCTTCAATAAATTGTTCGAGGCATTGATTAAAGCCCGAGTAATAAAAAAAATCATGAGCCAGCTTGCTCATACAATACTAATTAATAAAAACCACTTAACTTCGTATGGGGGCACTTCTCTCTGTGCCTCTAAAATTTCTCTCACATCACACCGCTTGGCTTTTATACATACAAGAGGTCTCGCCATACGTCAAAAACACGCGGGACGGAATATGGCGCCTCCACCACTTGTAACGATCTGCCGGGATACCACGGCAGATCACTACGTGAGTAGTGTGTCTGGAGCGTACAACTACGCTAAATTAAGCACCGGAGCACTATGATAATACTTTAATGGCTTATTGAAAGCATATTACATTATAAATGTTAATCTAGCACTGACTCAATACAAAATAATTTTCCTATCCTGTCAAATTCAAACTATTCTATTCGCCACTTGGTGTTCGAATGTATTTATAGGTAAATACTTAGTGGCCTGTCCCACATGAGGTTGCTACCGGCATTAAACCTCTACAGTACCTTCCGAAATAAATACGACTGAATATGGTTTTGGCCATAAGGTTTGTAACTCGTGCCAAGTGAAAACGTCAAGGACGCCCCTTACCGCGATACGTTTGTTTTGATAGTGTTAGCGACACTGCCCTTACTTTTTTTCGTATCGTTTTCGAAATATTGGCACACATTGGTAGACGGGTGTTAACCGACTTTTATTTTTTCTTATCTGGCGGGGATCTTAGTCTATAAAAATTCATAAAATTGAAGTGTCTGTTTGTAAAGTCAAAATAATAACTTTTTACTAAATGCATCATACTTTCTTGTGCACTTAGTAAAAAGTTATTATTAAGATAGTATAAACGGCACTTTTAAATTTTTTTATTTTATTTATGGCTGTCTGTCTGTCTGTTTGTTCCGGCTAATCTCCGACACGGCCTGGCTGATTTTGACGGGACTTTCACTGGCAGATAGCTAATATTACGGCGGGTAGCTAAGACTACTTTTATTTTCGAAAAACAATTAAGGTTCCGCGCAAAAAAATTAAAACCCATGAAATTATGAACAAAAAGTCGGATTTGAAAAATTCTTTTTGCATTTGGTAGCCCAATTCTCGAGGATAAATATAGGCTATTTAACATCATGACCCTAAGGAGCCGAGAAAAAAAAATCAGAAAGAACACTAAGCGAAAACGAAGTAATAGCGCGGGCGGGCGATTCAACGCAACGGGTCGGGAGCGAGGGAGTTTTATTAACATGTGGCTGTTATTTTAGTACATTGTGTGTCTTACGACATCCACGTGAACGTAGTCGCGGGGCACAGCTGGTTTAGAATATATTTGTTTGAACTGGATGGTGCTGATTGACAGTCATGTTCGTGAACGGGCGCCGTCGGTTGAGACTGGCCATCTCTAAACTGCCTGGGCCTATTTTTATATTCTTTATTGTTTCTTAAATTGTTTTTTTTTATTTACATTACTCTCACACATATAGAAGCAAGAAGAATAATGTACCCAGGATTTTGTAATATCTTGATTTAGGTAATAGGTACTACGGGCTGGTGTCCGCAACTCCAATATAAAAGAGTTTCTTTGGAGTTTCTTGCCCGTTCTCCTACATAGAGATCTACGCTTCGGAATGGGCAACTAACTGATCAACTCTTTGACAGTTCAAAAGTTCCTGCAAATGGATTAATTGCAATAGATGGTTTGAGTTTGAATAATGTAGGTACTCGTCGTCGTAATACGTTTTCCGGACATCGATCGAATAATCGTGGTACACGAAGCCGAAATCCATGAATGACCAGCCTAACTACTTAGCAAAGTACTCGGTAAAACTTTCACCCTCGTTCGGCAATCCTTAATGAGTTTCGGGGCTGTATTGTAAGGAGTAGGAAATTAAGAACGTGGCCAGCTTACGGTAAAAGAACTCACTGGATTGTTTGTGTGTTTATTTGACTCAACATTGGTAGTGTGGAAACTTGTAGAATGTTTGTTCCAGGGTTTACTTAGAAAAGAGTAAACCTTGGTATACTTTTTTGGAATCTTAAAGTTGTATAATGTTTCAATAACGTAAAAAAGTTTAAGTTAGTTAGTGATAAGGTAAATATAGTTACCGTGAAAGTTTAAACCACGAAACAATGTTTATTTATACATATATACAAATAAATAAAATTGAAGTGTGTTTCTAATGTCACAATAACAGCTTTTTATTAAATGCATATGAAAGTATTATATGTATGTCGGAGACGGTAATTAGTTTAGACACTAAACGAAAGGCAGCACGAGTTCCGAAAGGTGGCAGCACCGTCGCGACAACGTGGATACTCGGCTAACTTTTTGCTATGACAGAGCCTGGCTGACGGAGGAGCGCGGGGACGAGAGGACACTTACCATTCTGCCGTCGAGGAGATCAGTACCTCCACCGTAGGAACTGTCATTCGTTTCGTTTGCTCGTGGTGTTGTGTACCTACAGCGTGCAATAGCTATTATAGTGTGATTAATTTGACTGTAAATTATAATTTGATTTGAACTGCAAACGGTTTTTCTATTGCGCAATGACCAGCACTACCCACAGCACGCCCACAATAGTTAAAATATGGCTGACGATAAGTAGAGAGATGTACCTTCTCCGTCATATACTTAAAACGAAAAAGCAATTTTAAAATTTTTGTCTGTCTGTTTGTTATGGCTAATCTTCGGGACGGACGGCTGGACCTATTTTTATAGGACTTTCACTGACAGATAGCTGATGTTATAAGGAATAACTTAGGCTACATTTTTTTTTTAATTAGGGCTCGCGCAAAAAAAAAATGAAAACCTATGAAGTTGTGAACAAAATCCAATTAAAATAGGGAAGTATTAACATCCACGCGGACGAAGCCGCGGGCAACAGCTAGCCGTTAATATTTTCTTCTCTGGCGTGATCTTATGTGGGTACGTGAGTTGATAAAATTTTACCTATTGGGGTGCAACTGTGTTGCGTTGGTTTGCATACTGTGTTGCGTCGGAAATTGTAAAAGAATTACTATAATATAATAATAATGATATAATCATTTATTTCAGATTCATCTTGCGATTACATCCATATTTATTAGTACAATTGCAAGCTTACAAACTAGTGTTAGTAATAAAATAATTAATAATTGATTAATATAATGACTAAATTAAATAATATATACAAACAGTAAGTGGCAGGTCCGGGTGGACTCCCCAATGATGGTGACAAATCATTACACGACTCCATGCAGCCGTATCCAGCGAGCCAGCATCGGAGAGTCCCACCGGTCCGCCAGCACGCGCAGGATGGTGTTGGGACTGTCGCGCGTGCGGCGCATGATAGAAGCACATCGTTTGCGCACGATGGCCGCAAAGCCATCTGTGCCAGCCGCCGCGAACATCGCGGAGGCGCTGAAGTGGCGCGGCAGCCCCATCAGCACCCGGAACGCGTTACTGTATTGAACGCGCAGATCGTTGCATGTCCGCTGCGTATAGCTAACCCACAGGCTGCAGGCGTAAAAGGACTGACAGTACGCTTTAAAAAGCGCAACTTTGACAGTCCCCGTGCATCGTGAAAACCTGCGGGCCAACATGTTGCATCGGACAGACAGCGCTCTGCGCTCCCTTTCAACATCCACACTGTCCTTGAGGTCCTCAGTGACACAGTGGCCCAAATATTTAAATTGCTCGACTTTGTTTATATCTATACCACATAAAGTGAAATTCGGAACGAATGTGTATCGCTTGTTGTCCGGCCTGAAAATCATTATTTACTCTTTTTCGTATTGTAGGTATTTGAGCCCATGAGTCATCGCGTAGGACCCACACATTTTCAGAAGAAACAATTCTATTCTAATACAATCCAATCATTCGAAAGCCTTAACATTATTCTTCTGGGTAAGCTCGCTCCATCGTCGACTTTGTCTCTGTCATCTCTGACTTAGACTAGAGTCAAGAGCAAACCTATCTTAAATAAAAACAATAATTAAAAAAACTATAAACATACTCACTCATAAATAACGAATTCAATATTTTAAATAAACAATGGATTGTAGATAAAATATTTATCAACACTTTCTTTTATTGTGCTCTCGAAGGCTCATTTGATCTTTTTAGAATCCCAACGGGCAATAAATAAGAGGTGAAAAAGTATTTTGACTCCAAAGTATCGTGTTACAAATTAAATTTAAAAAGTTGGGAAAAGCTCTTGGCCCCTTCTCTTGGCTGAAAGAAACGTGATAGGAAAATAAACGGTGAAAGTTCACCAATAGCGAAGGAAGGTTTTTTTTTCTGCCGTGTCTTGTACGGTGCAATGTGAGTAAATAGATGGCCATACATCCATTTTGATAACGCTCAACAAAGCGTCCGCCCCCGGAGCCCCGGAGTCCCGGAGTCTGGATTTGTGCCCCGTATATGGCAATAAGATCGCCCCCTATTACATGGGACTTAAACATAACTGGCGAAATGTGGGTGTTACTATAATAGGTACTTACACCTCTGCCTAACCCTACGGGGAAACAAGGCGTGATATTATGTTATGTGTCAACAAAGCGTTACTGATGATTTATATACATTCCACGTTCAGAAAAAAAGAGCTCTATAAAACGTTTTAGACATTCGCATTTAATACGTTGCGTAAATATACACACATCAAAAGTGTATGTGGATCAAGTACGTTTTTAACTATAAAAAATTATCCAATTAATATTTACTAAGTTTAGTCTTCCAGACTGGCTTCTTACTTTGATGCCTGTTTAAGTTAACAACTTATCCCTATATTTTGTAAAAAAAATAAGACAAATTGCTATTTTTGCAAATTGTGGGAAATTAACCTAGGTTAATGTCGTCAATTAAATGGCAAAAAAGGCGAAAATGAGGATTTTTTGAAATTTTTATTGTAAAGATTTAAAAAAATCTGTGTTTCCACCATTGACACGAATCACACAATCACAGCGATTTGGCATGCTTAAAATCTGTTCATTAAAATCACTGTGAGGAATGGCCGCCCACGTTCTTTCTAGCAAGTCAAAAAGTTGTTGTGGGGTATGCACGGCAGCCATACTCGGCAGTGCTCTTCTTTAGAGCATATCCCATGCGTGCTCAATTGGGTGGAGGTCTGCCAATTGGGCAGGCCACGGCAGAACATTGATGCGAGCATCAGCAAGAGTACGTGTTTCGACTCTAGCCGTGTGTGGACGTGCATTGTCGTGCATTAGTCGAAACGATTCACCCAACCGGTTTCGCAAATGGATTACCACGTATGAAACAATTCTCTCCGCATAAATCTGAGCATTGAGGTTGCTCCTGATCCAAATAAGATCGGTTCTTCCACCGATTCCAATACCGGCCCAAACCATTATTGTTCTCCCTCCATATGAATGAACTTCCTGACAAAATTTCAAACGCTCTTGACGTCCAGAGGTCCTCCAAACTTGAGTACGTCTTGTATCCGGTCTCATACCGAAACGGGATTCATCGGAAAAGCAAACATAACGCCAGTCTCTTCCTCCCTATTTCTGTGTTCGCGAGCCTATTGTAAACGGGCCCTACGATTGCGGGGTGCTATAGGTGGAACTCTCAGCGGCCTTCGGGAATGCAGATCCACTTGACGTAAACGATTTCGGATGGTTTGGTCGCTTATCAGCAAGCCTGAAGAGCTGTGGAGCCTTGTAGCCAACATCATGGCGGTCATAGTACGATTCCGTCGAGCAGTATTTTGAATGAACCGGTCCTGTCTGCGAGTGGTGATGCGAGATCGTCCTCTATGTCGCTCGGCCACGCTGCCCGTGATATGTCGTGTCCAGACGCGGCTTATGATGCTCTGTGTAGTGCCATAAGCGACAGCCAGAGTACGTTGCTTAGAACCAGCTTGCAACATTCCGACGGCTCTCATCATCTCTTCTCGTGTCAAATGATGTCGTCGCTTCATATCGATGCATTTTTTTTCAGTTACGATGCAGAAATTGTAATGGTTTTGTATAAACGCTATTACACACTTTTATAGGAATCCTGATTGACAGTTGATTTTCTGTTTTTAATCAAAATTTAAAGAAAATTATTATATCCAAAAAAGTTAAAATAATAATCCTCAATTGCGGCGATACTCTAAAACGTACTTGATCCCTAGACACTTTTGATGTGTTTAATTCTATAAGCCGAAACTTTCGAAAGAGATATTGAAACACCAAAAACAATACTTTAGGATTATATCTTCCTTACATCCGAACTGACTTCCTCAATTAGGAGATCAAAGTCATTTTCGTCTTATGATACTTTACCTTGAAGGAGGATCTAAAGTTTGAGGGCATTTTCTCGTCTCTATTTCATGAAAACTACTACTATTTATCATATCACTAGTGGCTCATGTATACGTAATACGTCGTGTTTGTATGAAAGCTTTTTCTTGCTCAAAGAAAGTTCCATCATGTACGAACACTACACAGGGCAATTTATTATTAAGAACAATTGTTTGTGTATTATATTTTAGCGGTGAACATTCTTAGCTTCATAGTAGATTTTCGGCTGAACAGTAGTGACTTAAAAATTAGTCAGAATCAAAATATTTTATTTCACTTAAACCTACATGGGCACTTATGAAACATTATAAACTAGATGCACGGTTCGAATAAAATTGGTCGTTTCTTATGAAGAAGAGCCGGTCTTTTAAAAATAATTGGTTTTTACAATGTTTTTAAATATTAATAGGTAAGTGTTAATAGGTATGGGGGACAGTGAAAGCCTTGTGACGTTGTAAAATGAATTATTTAGTTACTTGTGGCGACATACTGTTCCAAATTGGGTTTTGATAATTGTTTTGATGTTAATTAGGTATTCGTGTTTAATTAACAAGCAGATATAATATCCCACATTATATCGATACACAATGTCATAAGAAATGAATTATTGTTGTTTCATTTCGGAAGGTACTGGCACTTAAGAATTCTGCTTTGTCTGTGGTTGGATCTTTCCCAAAGGTCGATTAGAGGTTCTTCTGGTCAGAGAGAAAAAGGTACTTTGGCTGGCCTGGTTTTAACGATAGAACACGTATACCATTGGAGAGGCACCAGTTCTATGATAACCAGACTGTGTCCGGCTAACCCGATAGGTTTATATGAAATATAGCGTGTTTCAAGTGTGGTTGAACCTGTGGGTACATTACTATTTCTTTCTGTTCCTTCTGGGAGTCCTAGGCTCTTGTTTTGACTAGGGGGATTTTGTTCCAGGTCTGGCTGTGTTTAGCTAGCCTGAGTTAGAACGGATGGGTATAGACGTGTCGCCCTGGTGTCGACCCATGGTCAGGCGCAAATTAGAGGTTTCAACCGACGAGTGCAGGTCAGTGTGGCCATCCCTTTGTACAGGAAGGCCTTACCTATGCGAATCCTCGTGCGAGTAAGCGTCTCCGATCCAGGTAACGATAGCGTCATCGTCCTCTCCTGGAGGTCTCCCGTAGGTCGCGTTTGTTCGTGGGGGAACCCAGGATTATCCTGTTTTCTATGCCAAGGGACTCCATTCCATCAACTGAGAGAATATTGAGTTTAACTAATGTCAACTGAGATTTATAGTTTTATCTGAGACTATCTGATTGATAACTGAGTATTAGTTGTAGTATACCTATGAGAGAGTGAGACGGACACAAATGTATTTTCTACTGAAAGTTAAAGAACTAAGTAATAGTACCAGTTATTATAAATTGGAGTGTGTCACGTGTCACGGGACACGTTGTTAAATGTTATATTTCTTTTATGAGCACAGCCTAAATGTGTCAGTACTTTTACGATAGAGCTAGAGAACCCTAAAGTACCTACTCCAATTTAAGCCACGTAACTACCTACCTGGAGTCTCTGAGACTCTGGCGATATAATGCTCTTGAAAAAAAACTATGATGGAGATAAATTGAAATAAAAGATAGTATTTTAGTAGTTTTTTATTTGTATTGAAATTACAAAAACAATAAAAAATCAACACTATTCATTAAATAAACTAAAATCTCTTCATCAACTTACAAGAAAACTAAAAATGCCAACAGTTTTGGAAAATGAGATCCTTGTTAAAAAAAATACAAAATAGGCACTTCTCCTTATTAATTTCTTAAAATGGAACTATCTAATAATTTATTCTTATGCTGATCATAATCATCATGGAAATAATTTAAAAAATTGAAAGCCTTAGACTTTACACTTTTTTTTGCGCACAGGCAAATAGGTTTATTGCATTGGAAACACAAGTATTGAGTCTGGGGTTTCTTTTTGGGAATACAAACGGAGAAGTACTTGCAGTTTTCCAACTTTTCAGCCTTCACAGCCTTAGGAAATGACTCGTCATTTCTCGTTGATGTGGAAATTGACCTAAGAGAAGAAATCATCTCCTATTTCAATTTCCACATCGCTACAGTCTCTATTCAGTAAATCTTCTGCACTTAAAATGTCTGCCTCTAATCAGCGGTCAATAATTTCGTCATTCGATGCTATTTTACACTAAAACATTTAAAAAAACATTCGATGAAAAAGAGTTAACCGCTGATCTGCTTGAATACTTGAAATGTCACAATCTGTCAAGTGTCGGGCGGAATTCCCGCGGCGCGACATGTTTATGACCTTGCTCACAAAAAATGGTCCACTGATGTTTCAATTGGCTCTTGGCACTTATTGTAAACTGTTTTGGGTTCTTGAATAAACATACCATACTATAAAATCTAAACTATACTCGTATTACGAGAGATGTATTTATAAACAAAATATGGTTACAACAGAGTATGGCAAAAGATGTCGTTTGTTTACGTAACATTATTTGCTCAAACAAAATGGTATCCATGATGTTATTTCTGGCAAATATTATCTAAAACGATGTAATAAGCAAGACTACCTAGCTGGAGTCTAACAGACTCTGAAAATAAACTTTTTTACTCAGTAAAAACTAACGCATGCACGTTTGATCTCGCTGAGCGCAGGCACGGTTTTGTGGGTGGCGGGGAGAAGGTACACGGACGCGCGAAGTGCATAGTTACGCACACGATTTGTTTTTGAGAAAATTTTTGTCGCCGGAGTCCGTGATACTCCGGGTAGGTATTTAAGGGCTAAGCATTCATCTCTCGAACCCGTACAAGCAATTCTGAGTACAACTTACACACTACGTACAACTTACATTTTTAAATACTAAAATATAAAAAACCATTTAAAAATATAAAAAAATAGTAACCCACCGGTGTGAAGAACAGGGTCCAAGCTATCGGCTGTCAGGGCTCGAGAGAAAGGAACCTCATGGCAATGCGAGCCGTGTTCAGAAGTACCGCTTAAGTAATAATTGTAGTAATAAAATTAATAGCCCCTAAAATAGATGTATTTCCAGCTAAATGAAGGGAAAAATAGGAAAATCTACAGAACTTTCCCCATGGACAATATTAGAGAAAAGTGGGGGGTATACTGTTCATCCTGTTCCAGCACCATTTTCTACAATTCTGCTTGAAATCAGTAAAGCTAAAGAGGGGGGAGTAGTCAAAAACTTATATTATTTAATCGAGGAAATACTTTATCTGGAGATCCTAATATTAAAGGTTCGAGTCAATTTTAAATCCTCCAATTATAATAGGTATAACTATAAAAAATAATTAAAATAAAAGCATAAGCTGTAACAATAGTAGTATAAATTTGGTAATCGCCAATTATAGATCCGGGGTTTCCTAATTCAGCACGAATTAGTAATCTGAATGAGATTCCTGCTAAATCCCAAAAATAAAATATAGTGGTTCAATATATTTATGATTTGTTGAATAAAATTATCTTCGCTTAATAAATAAAATGGCTGAGGTTTAAGCGATAAATTGTAAATTTAGTAACGAGAAAATTCTCTTTTATTAAAAATCAGCTTTGTATTAATTAATGATGAAAAATTGTAAATTTTAAGGAATAGAAATTTCTATTAAGGCTTAAAGATTAATCTTTTTATAAATAATTTTGAAGATTATTAGTTTAATTTAACTTAAAACCTTAATAAAAAAAGTTCTTAAAATTATTCCTATTAAAGAAATAAGGGGAAAAATAATTATTAAGAAATAATTATTTTTAATAAAAATTATAAATAATTTTATTTTTAAATATGCTAATATGTTATTTAGTGGTCGATCACATCCCACTCCCTCTCACCGAGAGGAGGCCTGTGCCCAGCAGTGGGAACATTATAGGCTGATTATGCTATTATATCCCCAATCATATTCTAGACGTGTTTAACCTACAAACCCTTCTTTCACATAATCTTGAACAGTAACAACATAACATAACATCACGCCTTGTTTCAGAATTACTAATCCGAATATAAAAAAATATATGATTTAACTTCTCATGATAAAAGTACCCTTAATCGAGCTGCCCAACCAGAGCCTCCTCAGGTGTTGGTCGAGGCTCTTGGCTATTCAACCATTGGCTGTTACGACTATCGGCACAATGATCGCTGAGTCCACATCCTACATGTCGACAAACTCGCGAGCCAAGTCAAGATACTTGTTTTGTTTATCTTTCTCGGCTTTAACGAGGTCCTTGTCATACGGGACCGTTATGTCAACAATCATTGCGCGCCGCGCTACTTGATCCACCACCACTATATCAGGCTTATTGGCAACAATAGTCCTGTCAGTGATGAAAGATCGATCCCAGTACATTATGATATTTCCCTTTTCGAGAACTGGGTCGGGCATATACCTGTAGTACAGCAGTTCTGATTCCACAAGACTGTATTTCAGAGCAAGTTGCTAATGGATAATCCTGGCTACAAGGCTATGTCTATGCAAATACTCTTCGTCAGCCAGACGAGAACAATGAGAACACCCGAATATAATGTGTTTGATTGATTGCCCGACAGATGTCAACTGCGCCGTCTTTCACAATAAATCTCCGGTAACTGGTCGTCATCATAACTTCGTTCATAATTTCACAAACAAAACTAAATGTCTTAAGTTTCCCAAATGTATATATTATATATTTCCAAATGTACCCCAAGTGGATCTAGATTTATTTATTGGCTAGAAACTAGATGCTATAACGGAAACTGTATTTCTAGGAATTCCTTTAGATTCAAAATTGCAATGGGGCGCCCACATTAGAGCTATTGCAGGTAGATTATGTTCAGCTGCATATGCAGTACGGAAAATAAGGCAGTTGACTGATATAGCCACAGCTAGGTTAGTAAAATTTGCTTATTTCTGTATTATCTCTTAAGGTGCTCTGCTGTGGGGATCGAAAGCTGACGTAGATTCAATTTACATTTTACATAAAAAAACATTTTTACAAAAAAAAAAAACAACCGACTTCCAAAAAAAACAGTACAAAGTGAAAAATAATTTAAATTTCGAAAGTCGGTGTCTTTGGATCTGTATTTTAGGTTTTTGCAACTGACTTCCGAAATGAAAGATATTTTTCACTTTGAATTTTTTTTTGGAGCTCCGTTGTTTTTTTTTTGTAAAAAGTATTTTATTTTTCACTTTTTAGTGGGTCGGTTTTTAATTTAACTAAGTTACAATAGCCTAATGACAACTGCTCATCACCTTTTACAAATAATTGCTTTTCCCGATACAGGGACGTTAATTGTTAAGGAGTTCTCCTGGTACTTCATCATCAGCTCCACTTCACCAAATAAATTGTGACGAGCTTATATTGCTTAGCAATAATTTTAAAGTAATCGAATCGCAACCCGTGAAATACTTATTATTGAGTTGTTCCCGTGGCCATCTTACCATCTGTGGTGTTCGTCATCAGTTCCACTTCACGAATTGGTGCTTTCCGAGGGCAAATGCACAAGTTACTATAAAAAATACCCAAATCACTATAGGTGTGCCTATAATATTTGCAGAGTTCCCTCGATTTCTCCAGGATCCCATCATCAGATCCTGACCTGATGACTATGGGACCACCTGGAGAGTATACCCTTTCAAACAAAAAAGAATTTTTCAAATCGGTCCAGCCGTTAATAGGCGAACAAACTTAGAAAGAAAAGATTCCGACGAACTGCGTGAGAACCTCCTCCTTTTTTGACGTCGGTTAAAAATAATTTATAGCCATAGTGCATCTCATGACAATTCCAATAAGCCCAGGCTAGAATACATTGTTTTATTACGCAGTTCCGGTGCCTACCGTCTGGCTAAATCATCAGATCAGTTCGATGGTACCATTTTCATCAGCACTATTTATTTAAATTGGCTTCGTCATTGTCGCTTAACTATCTTAATCGAGATATCTTATCGCCATCCGTGAAATATTTATCATTGAGGAGTTCATGTGGCCATCTGTGGTCTTCTCTATCAGTTCCACTTCACCAAATTATACTTTCTCAATGCAAATGTTTGACTTGTTGTTGAAAATATCAAAATCACTATGTGTTAGACTATAATATTTGAAGAGTTCCCTCAATTCGTCATGGATCCTGTCATCAGAACTGAGACCAATCTGGAAGTATGTCCTTGCAAATAAAAAAAGAATTTTCCAAATCGGTTCATAAATGACGGAGTACTGAGGTAACAAACATTAAAAAAAAAACACAACCGAATCGTTAACCTCCTCCTTGTTTGAACTCGGTTAAAAAGAGGGCAATCCGTGCAATCTATAAAATGGGTCCTCGTGAGTCCCTTAAAAACAAATTCAAAGAAATTGATATACTAACTCTACCTTTTCTTTATAACTTAGAAAGTATTTTGTATGTTCGGAAAAACTTAGGACTTTTCAAAATAAGAAGCGATTTCCATATTATAAATTATACACGTAGTAAATATGAAATTGTGATACCCAAATGTAGATGAACTAAAACAAACAATTTATTTCTTATAAACACATCCACTTTTATAACAAGTTACTAAAGTCGGTTACATAACTTATTGATGAAAAGTTCAAAACCCACATCACACGTGCCCTTATCAAAAAAGCATATTATAAAATTAAAGGCCACGTTGAAGACAAGTAAGTTTGGCAATAATACCTTTTACACGTGTTGCTTCCCTGGTACCTCATCAACGGCCTATGTAAATGCTCCCAAATAACGATGTTTATATTATTTTATTCTTTTACATACTTCCTTGAATAATCTTCTCATTACATTATGTACCTACACTTCTTATTTCAACTATTTATTAGTGACTTTTATTGACTGGTTATTAGTTTAGTTTTATTACAGTTGTAATGGAAATCATGTCATTTGATTTAAATAGGTTTTTATTTTTATTTATCTTTTATATACATTCTTTTATATTTTGTGAGGCTGAGAACGTTATAGGCCTTGTGGACTGTAGATTTATCGACCATTTTCTATTCTGTTAATGACCTGGTACTTGTTTACAGGCATAAACTGTCCTCCCATACATCAACACTGTAATTTGAAAACATTGTAAATTCCAATTATTTCTAAAACTGTAACCGTAAAGTTTCTTGCCGGCTATTCTCCATAAGTAACGACCACTTGGAACCTTGCAACTAGCTTCTGACGTTTCATAAAAAGTAAACGTAAACGTTCGTTCCATGTGAAATAAAATATTTTAATTTTGATTTTAATCACTTTCGGCTCGTGATTATGTTCATTTAAATTTTGATACTTCTAAAGATTATAGGCGAGCCTTCATTAAGTTTTAGGTAATATCTTCACAATAGCCTGTTCGTATAATCCTTTGAGTATGTTTTGCGATTGCTATTCGATCTAATAGACGCTGCATGTCATGCATTTTATAATCCCTTTCTTTCATAGGACAAAAGCAATGAAATTCCATATCAAGGAACATACGAAAAATGTTCTTTTGTCAACATCGTTAATGTCCTATTCATCTAAGTTTCTTTATTCTAGCGAATATAAATTGATTCCACAGTCAATACTAACTGGCGAAGTAAAGTGCAAATGACGGTTTTTTCACTTCCGAACGTCAATGAAATTAATTATTTAGGTATTCCTTTTCGAAGTAAATTGCCAACGAGCGGCGCCATTCATTGACTCTTAATAAAATCTGATATACACCGCAATCTATTTTAGATTTTATGTCTTTAACAGAAGGGTCATAGATTTTGACGTTGTTTAATTATTCTGGGACTTAAGTTCTGGTGATAAGGGATTATTAGGGGCGGTTTATGTGACAAAATCCGTTTTTATGTCGTAGAAAACCGGGATCTGTTTATCTATCAACTTGATTTGAGATCGGTGGACAGTTGGTGAAAGTTCGACGTACGAGTGGACCTTTGTGTTCAAGCACCGAGAGAATGACGTACATTAGTCAGGCAAGTACAAATTGTATTGGTGAAGTTTACTATCAACCATAAAGTTTTCCTTCATATTTATTCATGTGAACAGAAATGTCATCGACTTTGTACAATCATTACTCCTGTACATAAGATAGTGTGGAAAGTAAAAATAACTGGTACTTACATACACTCACCATTTATGAGAATTGCAAGAATCTACTCAAGAAAACTTGTTTAGCACTACACAGATGGATTGGCATCCTGCCACAGTTGACTACAACAGACATAAAGTTTAGTATAGCTGAGAATTTCGTGAATCTTGACGGAACAAGGAATGTTAGTAATATAAACGTTCAAACGATCACTGTAGGTACGTTGAGGATTATTTACATTTCTTCTTAATAATGATGGCACCATTTGAAAGCTATTGCGGGATGGGAAGCGTTTTTGACTTATTGAGGAGAAATATTGAGGTTCAAAAGGTGCAATAAAAGGTAAGTGGCTTGGAGATAATGTCAAGAGCTTGAGAGAAGGGTTCATCAACTATTAACAGCTTACTGCATATTTGTTGATCTTGCTTCGAAAAGTAAATAGGCCTTTTAACTGTTTGTGAATAAAGGGATCCGATTCCTATTTCCGTCGATTTAAACAACATTTTACAGTTCCTAATAAATGAAATTGTCTCAACTTGCCAAAAGGAGCGTTTAAAGCCAACAGTTAAAACTTAGTTAGAACATCAACATCATATTATCACATAGGCCTCCCCCAAGCACCGCCACTTCGATCGGTTCTGTGCTTCTCGTATCCAATCCGGCCAATTCTTCTTAGAGCAGTGGTGGCCCAGTGGTATTGGCCTCGACTTACGAGTCGTAAGTTCGAACCAGGCAGGCACTTTATTTTATGTAGGAACTTAATTTCATCACCACTGTTCTCAAAACGGTGAAAGAAAACATGGTGAGGAAACCGGCATGTCCTAGAACCAAAAATTCGAAGACATGTGTCATCCACCAACCCGCACTGGGCCCGCGTGGTGGATTATGGCCACTTCCTCTCACAGAGTTGAGGCCTGTGTCCCAGTAGTGGGGACATTATAGGCTGATTATGTGGCCAATTCTTCTGCAAGCATGATGCAAGCCCGGCCCACTGTCACTTAAGTTTGGAAATTCTTCGAGTTATATAATATTACCTTGGTTCTTCTGGGGATCTCTTTATTTCTGATTCGATTTCGTAGGGAAACTTCAAGCATAGCCCTCTCCATTTCTCCCAGCCTTCAAATGAGGACAATTGTGAGTGACCACGTCCCAGTACCATAGGTCATCACTGGCAACACAGTTTACACTTAGTTAGAACATATCTACGTATGTGCTAAGATACATGTTTAAATCCGACTTCAAAAAAGGAGGAGGTTCCATGTTCGACTCTTTGTATTTTATTTTAGTTATTTTTTATGTATGTTCACCGATCTCGCCATCAATTGTAGACCGATTTTGAAAATTTCGAGGTGGTCCCATTGTCACCAAGTCAAAATCTGATGAGGCAATCCCATGGAAATCGTGGGAAATCCTCCGATAGCGATTTGGGCATTTTTTTATAGTACTCGTAACTCGTGCATTTGCTATCGGAAAGCATCATTTGGTGAAATGGAACTAATGATGAAAACCACAGATTGCCACCGGGCCAACTTAATAATAAGTTTTTCAAGGGTTGCGAAAGGTCACGCTTTTAAAAAACTATCTCTCGTAAATACGAGTATAGTTTAGATTTTATAGTATGGTATGTTTATTCAAGAACCCAAAACAGTTTACAATAAGTGCCAAGAGCCAATTGAAACATCAGTGGACCATTTTTTGTGAACAAGGTCATAAACATGTCGCGCCGCGGGAATTCCGCCCGAGACTTGACAGATTGTGACATCTCAAGTATTCAAGCAGATCAGCGGTTAAGTAATTTTATCTTCAGTCAATCCTCTGACATAGCCATCTATTTGTTTCAGCGAAGTCGTTGAACCGGGATGGAATGTTTTTGTGGGACACGCATAAACTCAACGCACTCGATACCGCACAACTGATGACCCCGACGTGATACCACACACACATCCACACCCACATTTTTATACACGTTCTATTACTTTCAAAACAGAAGCGATATCTAAGGGGGAAGTCTCGTAATTTTAAGAACATTAAAAGTCTGATCTCAGTCTCAATATGTCAAAAATACCTATAATTTGCCTAGATTTTTGACATTTGATTGTCGCTGAGATGAGATTGCGACTAGATTTTGAACGGTTTTAGTTACGGGGATTGGGCTTCTGATTAGTTTACAAAGACGCCAAGATTGGATTGATATCGTGTGTGGCGTTTTTATAATGTCCTAGTATATGCGACATGTCGGTATTATGTTTGAGAAGAGATGTTTTTATTTTTACTTAGCCTGTACTGCCCCACTGCTTGGCAAAGGCCTCCCCAACTCCTTCCAGAAACTCTTTTCCTACGTTACCTCAAAACAGCCTTCGCGATACGCATCCAGGTCTTCTCGCCACCTCTTTCTGGGCCAATATCGGTGGCGCCGTCCGACTTTAGGCACCAATTGTGTGGAGACTTTTGCCCAGCGATCATCGTGCAGCCCAGCGATGATCGTAGAGTGATTAAGGTAGGTATATCATTTATACATTAACACTTGAGGGAATTCATACAGATTAGCTGTCATTCGGAAGCCAACTTCCGAAGGAAAATAATAATGAAGGTATATAGGCAATGATGCTCATTGTGGGGCGATGAATGGAAGTAAATAATAACGGTTCCCCAATTAGTTATAGGTAACTAGCACTTTGCCCGCGACTTCGTTCGCATGGATTTCGTATTTTCGCCTACAAAATTTAACACCCCTTCTACCCCTTTTAAGTGGTAGTTTTGAAAAATTAATGATTAAGATCTTTTTACTTATTACTAATTTATTGATTAATGTAGAGACTTATTATTTAATTTATTGATCACAGGAAAAGTAAAATTTTCATATAAACTGTTCCTCCCTTTTCACCCCGAAAGAGGTTGATCTATGAAAAATCTTCAATCATGTGTTTTTTCACTTATTAATGTTCATAAAAAAAATTACTTTTGACTTAATCCAGCCACGTAGTGAAATTTTCCCCCAAAAACTTAATTACCCTTTTTTGCTGGTAGATTTTTGAAAAACTCAAAACTTATGTCCACATTTTTTGTCAAAAATATTAATAACGTTATTCGAGGTTACCGGACAGTACGTTAAAATTCTTCCATACAAAATTTAGCACCTCCTAAAATCCCTTTGACGGGTAGTTTTGAAAAACTAAAGAATGACAAACTTTATTATTCATTTTAGAATGTATTCGTGCTGTTTCAAGTTTATTAACATAAGAAATAAGATTTTTCATACATTAGATATCCTCCTTTTCACTCTCCCTTCCTTTTCCCTTTAAAGGTCGAATTTCCAAAAACTCATTCTTAGAGCTCGCCTACATTATAAAAAGATCCCTTGCGCAAAATTTCTGATATTATTGTGTCATTCATTCAGCACTTCGCCCGCGATTTCATTCGCGTGGATTTAGAAAGAAAGAAAGAAAGAAAGAAAGAATTTTTTTTTATTAGATTTCGTACTTTCCCATTTAAATGGTAGTATTATTACTACACGCGTTTACTGCACGCGCACCAAAAGTGTAAAAGTCTGTAGGCACATATAGGGACATAAATATCTAGGTACTTTACGCTTTTGTTACTTATCTTAATTTTAATCTGTTTGTACTAATTACACATCATGTTCTCGTTTTAATTAAAATTTTATTGAATAATGTAATTTTCGATTGCAATTAAATTAAGAACAACATTGATTTAATGATACTTAGTTTATTAACAAACTGAAAATGTTAATTCTGAAATGAGAAACATTATGCACATACAATTTATCTTACTTATTAGCTTGATTACCTAATATTTACTTTTGAACTCATCTTTTTAATTACGAATCAGCTAAGTGAATAAGCATAAGTATAATCAGCATACATTGATCCCACTGCTGGGACACGAGCCTTCTCTCTGTGAGAGGGAGTGGGCCATGTAGCGGCAGGAAATGTAACCCGATAGCAAGTTGCAATAAATTGTGAGGCTTGGCGTTCATGCCCCCCGCGACACAGTCCTCTACCTCCTGTTCGTAGTGTACACGTCCAATTTGTATCAACGTATATATTGTAATATTTCGGAACATTATATATCAGTGAAAGTTAATTGTGGCCATTTCTTTGTTCATCTCCAACAGAATACCCTTTTATGATTTCGAACAGTAATAGTATATTCAGACCCTAAAGTAACAACAGTGACTTATAGAGTAACTAGCAGCGCCCCGCGGTTTCACCTGCATATGTCTCGATCCCGTAAGGATATCGGGATAAAAAGTATTTTATATGTTAATCCAGGTTATAAACTACTTGTGTGCCAAATTATATACAAGTCCGTTCAGTAGTTTTTGCGTGAAAGAGTAACAAACATCCATCCATCCATCCTCACAAACTTTCGCGTTTATAATATTAGTAGGACAATAACATCTATAGTAACATAACATCTAAAGGCCATAAGCCACCACGTGGGCCCAGTGCGGGTTGGCGGATGTCACATGTCTTCTAACTTTTAGTTTTAGGACTTGCCGGTTTCCTCACGATGTTTTCCTTCACCGTTTTGAGAGCAGTGGTGATTAAATAATTTTATCATTACAAAGTAAAGGGCCTCGTTGAGTTCAAACCTACGACCTACAACTCGTAAGTCGCGGCTGTTACCTGAAAATATGATAGGCACCTACTTACAATAAACATTATTGGTTTCAATAAATTACGGTAGGTATTATTAGATTAAAAAAGGTTCGTAAGATGATTCATATTTTCTTTGGCTTATGGTAAAGCAACAGATAATAGCTATGGGTAATAAAAATGCTTATTTTATGAATAACGTAACGTAATTGATTAAAAATATATACATAAGTAAGAAATGTAAACTAATGTATTAATATCGTCAAAGATCAAAATAAATCATATCTCATTTCTAAATGGAAAACATTTTTTTTTAAATTCCTCCACGAGCCGTTACCTCAAGTTAAATTTAGTTTTCTCTCGCTTTCTCTCAACTTCTTGCTTTAATCTCATCAGTTGTTCGCTGTAGAGTTCAGAATCAATGGTCCTGCCTGGTGGTAACAGCTCATAATGAATAATGCCCTTCCAATCCCACCACACACACAGCATCACCTTGTTGCGAGTTAACCCGGGTTTCGCCACAGTCTGTGAAGCCTGACCGGCCTTTGACCACGACCTTTTTCGCACGTTCTTGTCGTACGTGATCCACTTTTCATCACCAGTTATCAGCTTCTTTAAAAATGGTTCGGTTTTATTACGTCGTAATAAAGAATCACAAATGAGTACACGGTTCATTAGGTTTCTTTCAGTGAGCTCGTGAGGTACCCAAATATCGAGCTTTTCTGTGTACCCAGTTTTTTTCAAATGCGCCAAAACTGTTTTGTGGTCAATTCCCAGTTCTTCAGCTACGTCGTAACTACTGATATGCTGATCTTGCTCCACTTTTTCAAAAATGGCATCGATTTTATCCGTAATAGGGCGACCAGAGCGACGTGCATCTTTGACATCAAAATTTCCGGATTGAAAACGCTTAAACCAAATTTGTGCTACTCTCACAGACACTGCACCAGGTCCATAAACATCGCAAATTTTTTACGCGGCTTGCGTTGCATTTTTACCTTTTTCGTAGTAAAATTTTAAAATGTATCGAATTTCTTCATTAGATTCACTCATCTTGACAGTACGAAAAACAAATGAAAATCACACATTTTCCTAATTTGAATTTGGAATATGTTCTTTAAAATTTAAACTTTCAATGATACCAAAACCAGTCAGATACAAATAGTATAGCCAAAGAGATTTTATTACAAGTTCATACATACTATAATGCGAAAAGACTTTTTCCCCAACCTAATATAAGCCTACCTTAAATTCTTAAAGAAAATTTACTCGTCGTTTTAGATTGCTTAAAATGAACAAACAACGGGTATCTATAAAATAAATAGTCTTTATCCTACCTACCTTTTTAGTTCAATACCTACGACAAACTAAAAATCATAATTCCTTATTATTCATTTAGGTAATAACTAAGTGGACTGTATGTTACAATATTAAACGTTTCATCGTCATATAGAAGGTAACAAGTAAAAATGAACACACATACCTACTAAGGCTCAATTTCATTAATTTAATACACAAGTTGACGATAACAATGATCATTATCTTTCACCTAAATAAGTACCTATATAACACAAGTAATTAACTTGAACTTAAAATGCACATATTCAAAGACTTTTTTAACATAACTCATTTAACTGTGATTGGAATAAAGTGCTTTTTTGTGCTATAATGTATTAAAGTAAATAGCGCAGGTCTGCCTATACTACATATATTTAAAAACATAAGAAAAAAATAAAAATATGATATTAACTGACCACCATGTTAATTACTTAGTTACCATCTGGTGCTTTGGGCAGTAATATTAACTTAGATAACGGTCTCTTAAGAATGCTATCTCCTTTGCATTGTACTGTTACCCCTCGAACTAGTTGATCAGTACCGGGATGTAAATTAATGATTTTTCCTAACAACTACCTTGCAGGTGGGAGATCCTCTTCTTTAACGATAACTATATCTCCAACACGCGGGGATGGCACGCTGTTTTGCCACTTATGACGTTGCTGCAAGGTGTTAAGATGTTCGGATTTCCATCTTCGCCAAAAATCTTGTGTCCTGTTTTGTAGAAATTGCCATCTAGATAATATTCTTATGTTCATAGTTTATATCAGGCACATTGATTAATGGCTCGCCAATCAAAAAATGACCCGGGGTAAGCGGGTCCAATGTTTCCTTTGTATTATCTGAGTGACAGATAGGTCTCGAATTAAGGCAGGCTTCTATCTGTGCCAACAGCGTAGCCATCTCTTCATAAGTCAACTTTGTGGAACCATTTACTCTATTTAAATGTTTCTTTACTGACCGGACGCCAGCCTCCCATATACCACCGAAATTTGGCGCTTTTGGCGGTATAAAGTGCCAGGTTGTGCCATCATTTGCTAGAAGTTTAGCCACCTCTGCCGCCAGATTAGCTTTGCCCCTTTCAAACATATTCCTTAGTTCTTTGTCGGCTCCCACAAAGTTCGTGCCGTTGTCACTCCACAAGTGGCAACAAGGACCTCTTCTTGCAACGAATCGTCTGAATGCTGCAATGAAGGCCTGTGACGTTAAATCTGTAACCGCTTCCAGGTGTATGGCTCGGGTAGACATACAAACAAAGACACAAATATAGCCCTTTGTAGACTTACGCCCACGCCCCTTAGCTGTTCGCAGCTGTACGGGTCCGGCATAATCCACTTCACTGTTGAAGAAAGGACGATTTGGAGTCACCCTTGGCGCTGGTAACTCACCCATCAGCTGTTGTCTGGTTTGCGCTCTATATATGATACATACTTTACAGTTACGAATAAATTCCCTAACAGCTGATTTGAGACCAATTACCCAATACTTGCTACGGATGTATGTCAACATCTGAAGGGAACCTCCATGCAAAGTTCTTGTGTGGGCTTCATTTATTATAAGTCGAGTAACATGTTGTTTACAAGGTATAATAATCGGATGTTTCGCATCTTCTGGTATATTGGCTTTACCCAGTCGCCCCCCAACTCTCAGCAGCTCTTTCTTATCCAAGAAAGGTGTAAGACTAATTATAGAACTTGTATTCTTAATCTTTCCGTTCATCTTCAGATCTTTTATTTCGGTTTCATATATTAAGTATTGGTAATATTTTACACATCTTTCTTCAACTTCATTAATTTCCTTAACTGTTAAATATTTCTCTTTTTCTTCCTTGGGTTTTAAAAATCTTAAACATTGTGCTAAAACTCTTTTCATTCTTGACATGGATGAAAACCTTTCCCAAACAGGTTTTTCTCGTAATGTAACATTAAATGATTTCTTTATCTCTAAATCTGTTTGAGGAATAGAACTTTTTGTAAAGTCTATATGTTTATTTTTCAGCCACTTGGGTCCAGCCCACCACATATCATTATTTGCCAATTCACTCGGTGCTACACCTCTTGACGCAAGATCAGCGGGGTTGTCGGCTGATTGAACATGGTTCCACCTGTCGTTGTCTATTAACTGAATGATATCAGACACTCGGTTGCCAACAAACACTTGCCATCGACTTGGTTGAGCCTGTAACCAGGATAGAACCACCATGGAATCTGCCCAGGCATACACTTGATGCATACTTATATCCCATAAGTTAGATACCTCGTACAATAGCTTCGCCAACAATACTGCAGCGCAAAGTTCTAATTAATCAACAATCCCAAGATTGTCAGTTGTTTCAGTGGTGCAACCTTGGTCTTAGAAGCTACTATTGTGACATGAACAATATCATTTTCACAGGCACGTATCCAGACTTTTGGTTCGGGGGGGGACAAACATTGAAACAACCATGTGAACTGTGTGAAAATCGCTGTAATCACTGTACTATAATTTTCACTGTACTATACTATAATTAAAGAACACGCAAGCGAATAAATAAACAGATGGCTTAAAACGTTTTTTTTTTCAGTCAGATTTCGGGGGGGGGATAAATCCCAACTATCCCCCCCTCTGTGTACGTGCCTGCATTTTCATCTAACACCTTTATATAAACTATTGCTGCATATGCAACAGACGAGGCATCTGCAAACCCGTTTAACTGAACTTCTTTACAGTGCGATGTCCTCTTTATCCAGCGTGGGATTTCAATGGTGTGTATTTCTTTAAGTTCCTCTCTGTAGTTAAGCCATTCGGCTACTAGATCTGAGGGCAATTCCTCATCCCAGCCGAGATTGTTAAGCCACAATCTCTGTATCATAATCTTGGCTGTGATAACTACTGGAGAGAGCCAACCAAACGGGTCAAAGAGACTCGCCACATCAGATAATATTAATCTTTTTGTTACAGGAATCCTAGTTTCCTGTATATTGACCGTAACTTGGAAAGTGTCATTTTTCCTGTCCCAGGTAAGTCCAAGTATCTTTACGAGCTTATCTAATTTAATTTCTATTTTGTTCACAGATTTCGAAGTTTCCTTGCCTCCCTGTAAAAACGTCAAAACTTCATCAGAGTTACTGGACCACTTCTGCATTTGAAAACCACCCGCCTTCAACAAATTAATTACTTCCTCACAAACTTGTTTTAATTCAGATAGGTCTTCATGTCCGGTCATCAAGTCGTCCACGTAGAACGAATTCTTAATGACAGCAGCTCCACGAGGGTATCTTTCCATTTCATCATCAGCTAGTTGGTTCAAAGATCGTACTGCAAGATAAGGCGCCGATGCTGTCCCAAACGTCACGGTAAGTAGTTGATAACTTTCTATATTTTCACACGTATTATCTCTCCAAACTATGCGTTGTAAATCTGTGTGTTTGTTTGTCATTCTTACTTGACGATACATTTTTATAATATCGCCGACAACACAGATTTTGTGAGACCTCCAGCGCATGATAAGAACACGAAGATCAGGTTGTAGCGTAGGGCCGACCATCATGGTGCCATTTAAGGATTGCCCATTAGATCCTTTGGCTGAAGCATCGAAAACAACTCTTACCCTTGTTGTATCCTTATCCTCCCTTATGACAGCATGATGTGCTAAATAAATGGCTTCACTTCTATCCTCTATTTCAACTTTCTTCATATGACCCATCTTCAAGTACTCGTGTATGACCTTCTTGTATTCTGATCTCAAATCTTCATGTTTTTCAAATTTCCTTTCCAGTTGCTTAAATCTTATCATAGCTTGATATATTGTCTCACCGCATGCTTTCACGGTCTCTTCAATACTTTGTTTCAAAGGTAAGTGTACTACATACCTTCCTGATGCATCTCTTGTTGTTGTCTTTACGTAGTGTTCTTCACATTTTTCTTCTTCCTTTGTCCAAACTTTCTTGTTTGTGTAGTTTTCTGTTTCTATTTCCCAGAATTTTCTCAAAAGGTTGTTGTCTTCTTCTACGAGCCTGGTAACATGTAAACTAATAATGTTTTGTGCACAAGTAGGATTTGAGTACATATCCCCTGATAATATCCAACCTAGGTGTGTGTGCTGAGCAATTATACTGCCCGGTCCTCTTAACAAACCAGGTACTATTATTGTGCCAAAAACATCAGCTCCGAGAAGGATATCAATCCTACTCGGAACATCAAAAGTAGGATCAGCTAATTTCATATTTTTAAGTTGAGGCCAGTCATAACCTCTTATTTCTCTAGAAGGTAGCCTACCAGTCAATGACTTTAATACATACGCCTTAACATCAATAGAGAAATTACTTTCATACCTCGACTTAATATGTAAGCCTACTAAATGATTAATACAAAGTTTGTTACCTTCACCAACACCAGAGACCTCACCGCTGATTTGGGTCTTCTTCAGACTCAATAACTCCACTACTCTCGCAGTCACAAACGAAGCCTCTGAGCCCTGATCAATCAGAGCACGGAAGACGTGTGATTGTCCTGTCCTTGACGTCACGTCTACCAATGCTGTTGCTAACAAGATGTGTTGACCAGGTTGTTCTCCTCTTGACACATGTGCTGTTACCTTGCTAACCTCTTGCTTATTTGTTGTAGGTTCTTCTTTAGTTGACATTATGTCACCTGCAAGTCTCGTAGACTCTCGATGTAATAAGGAATGATGCCGCCGTTTGCATATTTTACATGTATTCGATTGTCTGCATTTAAATACGGAATGATTTGGAATGAGACAGTTGAAACATAAGTTGTTTTTCTGTACGAAGCTGTATCTTTCTTCTATCGGTTGTTTAGCGAATTCTTTACAGTTAAAAATATAATGATTTTCTTTGCAGAAGGGACAGTGCTTGTCTCCACTAGTGGCAGTTGCGTGATATGTCTTCGGCTCAATTGGTTTGTTAACTTTATTTTCAGGTTCTACCATTTCTGACTTCAGCCTTTCAAAACTAGGTAAGTCATCAGAACTATCTTCACTAATAATAATCTCCCATTGTTTATGTGTTACAGGATCCAGCTTTGAAACAACCACATAGTTCACAATTGCATCCCACTGCGCTGTTGGTAAGCCAAGGTTTTTCATAGAATTCATACACTCAACCGACGTATCTAACAAGTTTTTCAAGGAGAAAGCTGACTCTTGAGATAATGTTTTTTGACCAAAAAACTTTTTAAATATACAATTAGCAATGTACCTTTTGTTATTATACCGTCTTTTCAAAATTGACCACGCATCGGCATAATTTTCACCCGTGATGGCAAACTGGCGCAGAAGAACCTCTGCGTCTCCTTTCAAACTGCTCTTAAGGTAATGAAGTTTTTGTACATCTTCCAATGACTCATTTCTGTGTATCAATGCCATAAACAGGTCGTGAAACGATCTCCATTCCGTATAATTTCCTTCGAAAATAGGGATCGAAATTCGTGGTAATTTATTATCACTACTGGAAGCAGTTGGTCTAGTCTCGTCTAATTTCTCCAGTTTATCCGATTTTTTCATGTCAGACATCAACTTGTTTAATGCAGTTTTCATTTCTCCTTTGTATGTAAAATACATCTCTTCAAAATTATCGCACCTATCTTCTGCAAAATACGCTAACTTCTGTCTGTCTTTCTTACAAACATCCGTTACCAATTTCTCGTGAACACTCTTAAATTCTTTCCAATACGTTTCTAAAGTATCCATCCTAGTTTGTATATAACCCTCGGTTATTCTGTCCTTGGGCGACTTTTTGTAATTCGAGTAGGCTTTCTGTACTTTTTCAAACACATCAGCTTGAAGCAACATTCGCTTTTCTATGTTCTCCATCCTTTACACTTTCCAATAAAAATGTATAAAGATGTAAATCGCCAACTACGACGAAAACTTTTTACTTAATTTTTTATTTTATTTTTTTCACGTAGGTAGATTGAGATTTGTTCATCAAGGCGTTCACTGTTTGCGTTAAAACAGCAGCTCTTTATTTACAACACACTATTTATTAGTCCGCAGAATCACTTTTATAAATTGTTCGTCACAATCCGCGAAATATTTTAAAGTTATTTCACTATTATTCACTTTTGTTTACAGCTTGTCCGTATTTCTTCGATTCCAATATTACAACTTTGTTGCAAATATTCACGTAATTAAAATAGGTCACGGCTATACTAATCCGCTCGAAGGACCATATACAGTATGAGTCTTTATAATGTGCACATATCGAAATGAGGGAATCTATGCTTAATTTTATCGACGGAAAAAATGTTAAAAAAAATCTAAATATTTATTTATATTTTTTATGGATTTTTAAAAAAAATTGTTTGCTTTTGTGACCCCAGTGTATACAAAACTGTGTAACTTTTAAACTAAACGATTTATCACGATGAAACAAACTCTATAATGTTTGGAAGTAATTAGGTGTCGTCATAAAATAAAAATTATGGAAAAAAAATAGCCACATTTAAAAATAAACATTTTTGTTTGGCAAAAATCTGATTTTTTTTCATTAATTTTTACAAAAATTGTAAAATTTCTCAATAACATGCCCCCATCACCTTCTTTTTTTATAACTTTAAGTTATTCTTCATTGTATTAGGAACCTAACGGTAAAAATTGCATGTTTTTAACTCAACCCCAACATTTTTTATCAACTGTCAAAGAAAGGCCCAACGCATAGCTATTGTTTAGCAGGTAGATAAACTTTCTTTTGAATGTGCGCAGGTCGGGGAGGTAGGGCCAGCCAAAGGAACTTGAATTATGACAGATGTCAGACTGGCAGTCGCTCCGAATTATTCGCCGCTGCTACATGTGTTTCGGTACTTTCGTTCGCTGGACTTTCATAACTTTCGTTCGCTGCTACATGATGCCGCGTTTAAGTGAATTTTCCCCGGCACACATCGCCGACATACATTTTTATTATGGAGTGGGACAAGGAAGTGCCAGAGCTGCGCGCGCGGCTTACATAGCTGCGTATCCTAACAGGCAACCAGTGCCATCTGCCCGAAACTTCCAGGAAGTTCACAGAAGGTTGTCGATCACTGGACTTGGATCAAGTAGAGATCGTCGCGAGCCACCTCAAGTAATTATTGATGCGGCTACTGAACAAGCAGTATTAAGTGATTTGTTTGCTGATCCATCCATAAGTACTAGACGACTGGCTCTTCGTCACGGAATATCCCAAAAATCAGTGTGGCGTATTTTAAAGAAAGAAGGATTGCATCCTTATCACTATCAAAGGGTACAACATCTACATGAAGACGTAGACTGGCGTCCAAGGTGTGTGATGTCCACATGGATTCAAAGAAAAACCAGAGCAAACCCAAACTTTCCAAGAAAAATACTATGGATGGACGAAGCGACATTCACTAGAGACGGTATTACTAACTGTCGAAATTTACACAGATGGTGCCGCGCAGGTGATAACCCGAAACTGAAACGGTCATCTACTTTCCAAGTAAGATTTTCGATAAATGTTTGGGCTGGTCTTATCGATAACATGTTGATTGGACCAGTCATATTGCCGAGAACGTTGACTGGTGAAAGATTTTTAAGTCTATTGAGAGATGATATGCCTCAGTTATTGGAAGATGTCCCACTGGCTGTGCGTCAAAGGATGTTTCTTCAGATGGACGGATGTCCTGCCCATTACGCTACAAATGTAAGAAGATTTTTAAACGAAAATTATCATGACAAATGGATCGGCCGGCAAGGACCTGTAGGGTGGCCTGCGCGTTCACCCGATTTGACGCCCCTTGATTATTTCCTATGGGGGACCATGAAGCAACGCGTCTACAGTACCCCCATCAACAGTGAGGCCGATTTGCGTGACCGCATAATAAACTGTGCGAATGATATTCGCAATGATCCCGAAATGATAAGGAGAGCGACACACCAAATTCTAATTCGCGCGGCTTTGTGTTTACAACAACGAGGTGGACATTTTGAGAACCTAATGCATTAAATTTTGTATTTAATAATAAATGGGTTTCAATTGAACTCTTTTGCATTAATTATCATCCCAAACAAACCACCCTTATGAGAACAATACGATTCCGCGTTCGGAGTGCCATCTTTGAAACGACCCGCGCGCATTCACAACAAAGTTAACAAAAAAAAGTTTATCTAC
Organism: Fissipunctia ypsillon; assembly: GCA_947568875.1. NCBI lineage: Eukaryota > Metazoa > Arthropoda > Insecta > Lepidoptera > Noctuidae > Fissipunctia > Fissipunctia ypsillon. The sequence continues at coordinate 18,281,897 of OX387643.1, read as the reverse complement.
CTGCTAAACAATGTGCGTAGCTATGCGTTGGGCCTTTCTTTGACATTTGATAAAAAATGTTGGGGTTGAGTTAAAAACATGCAATTTTTACCGTTAGGTTCCTAATACAATGAAGAATAACTTAAAGTTATAAAAAAAGGTGATGGGGGCATGTTATTGAGAAATTTTACAATTTTTGTAAAAATTAATGAAAAAAAATCAGATTTTTGCCAAAAAAAAATGTTTATATTTGATTATGGCTATTTTTTTTCCATAATTTTTATTTTATGACGACACCTAATTACTTCCAAACATTATGGAGTTTGTTTCATCGTGATAAATCGTTTAGTTTAAAAGTTACACAGTTTTGTATACACTGGGGTCACAAAAGCAAACAATTTTTTTTAAAAAATCCATAAAAAATATTAATAAATATTTAGATTTTTTTTAACATTTTTTCCGTCGATAAAATTAAGCATAGATTCCCTCATTTCGATATGTGCAGATTATAAAGACTCACACTGTATATGTTCTTGTGAATAAGGTGCACTATTGAATGCAGATGATTAGCGAAAGAAAAAAAACCGTCCTTTCACATTGATTGCTTTATTTGTACTAAACAATACTTTTATTTGTTTTCCTATATTTTCTCAACATAACTATCTTTTACACTATTATTCAAAGTCATATATTTTTTGTTTAGATTTCTTTGTATTCATAAGGGATCCATAGGTTAGGTTAGGTTAGATCTGTGACCAACTACGCGCGAGCCGAGCGAGCGAAGCGAGCGGTGCCGCGGCAGCGGCCGGCGAGCGCTACCTCGAAATTGGTCGCGAAATTTTTCTAAGTATTTTTTTCATAGTGCTCCCAAGACGACACTGACCTGAATTTCATTCATTTAAGACAAAAATCAGTGAAAAGACCTTTAATCATTCTAAACAGTTGGTTTTTTAGACATAATTATCTCAGGTATAGTTATAGTGTTTAGGGATAAAAGCGTTATGATAAAAAACAGTAGGAGTTTAAATATATTTACATTAATGATATTATTAATTACAATTTTCGGAAACATGAGTGTTATGAACATCGCCGGTAGCACTACAAATAGTATGAATGAAAACTTTAGGATGAAAAATTTTAGGAAGAGTGATCATTCGGATTACAAATCAATAGAAGAACAATTTCGGGTAAAGGACTTTACGTGAGCCAATATGGACCCGATTATACTACTTGACAAAACATCGAGATTTCTTTATTATATATCAGATTTCAGATTAATGTAATATACACATATACCTTCCGGAATAAGTTCTCCAAACGATGGTGAAAACCGCATTTTTATCTGTTGCATAGTTAAGAAGAACAACGCGGTCACACAGACACGAAAAGCGACTTTAATTTACCTTTAGTATGTAGAAAGGTATGAATTAAATCACATAATTATTATTTGAAAAATCTAAAACGTAAAAAAAACAACCAAAATATTATATTTAAAAAAAAAATTTGTTCTTCAATTATTCTAAAATCAGAAATAAACTAAAGCCTCTCACTCCTTTCAACTCCTACTCACTCCTGTTTGGATTCACAACAAAGAAAGTATAATGCTTCTTACTCAGTTATTCCATACAAAGATAGGTAAAGAAGTTTATGAATATACAGGGCGTCCCACGGATATGCCACATGGAGGGAAAGTACCTTGACTATTGTAGATGGAACATTTTACTGAAAGGAGGCATTATTTGAATTTAAAAAACAGTTAAAACTGCATTCATAGATATATAAATAATTACATGGTTGAACAGGGAATCGAACCCGTTACATGAGAAAAATAATCACCCTCTAGCTTTATCATACCGATCGAAAGGCTTCATCATAAGGATTATTTTTTGCTAAATAACATAGTGTCAAAAATAAAAGGAAGACCATGAGTTTTAACATTTTTAATACAAAATTAATCAATTTATCAAATGCCAAAACAAGTCCCTTCCTGTTGAATACAAAGTCGCATTCTTTTGATTATTTCGCTCCCTGTCGATTTTTTGATCTTGTTGTGGTGGATATTTAGAACAATACGTCTAAGTTCTGCTTGTAGCTCGTGGACACTTTCATACTGGTTCTTGTTTGTTTTAAAACAAACCTATAATATGTAACATTTGTTGTACTTAATTAAATTAAGCACATTTTTATTGGCTTTCTGGTTAACCTTCGAACTATCACGTCTTTCATTCGTTTGACCGATACTTCATTCATAGATTTCTTTATAAATTGGAATCACTTCGTAAAAGCCTAAAAACAGCTAGGTATAAAAAAATACACGTGACCTGCACAACCCGACCCCTCTTCCCCTCTTTTTCTTTGTAAAAGGGGGCAGGTAATGCAATGCCTTGCCCGTACATACAAATAACGGTTGCTAATTTATTTTTTATTTAACATGGCTGTAAAAAATGGCAATCGCCGGTAAAAAATGATGTAATAAACATTCAAGGAAAAAAGAAAAATCTCGCGTTTGTCGAATGAATCTGCCATTTGAAGTTTACCAAAATTGCTGGAGGCTAGAAATCAAACAACACGGCAGCATCAAATGAATATTTTTTTAAATATTATTTCATGATTCTGCCAGGAATATTTTAAATAAAAACATATACATAGTGATTTCAGTGTAGGGAATAACAGTGTTCTATCTCGTTAACAATATGGTAAAAATACAGTAGGTTCTATATGATAGGTATCAAATAGTTAAGTTTTTAGTGACAAAATAAAAACATTTTTGGTTACGCGCGAGTTACTTAAAATAGCACACTTGTATCATAATGTACTATACATTATGATACAAGTGTGCTATTTTGGTCATTATACTCGAGGCGGTATTATTCACGCAAGTCGCAGGCGAGCGCGATAAGGGAGCCGAGTGTGTAATGATCAATTCACACGCGGTTCATACGAAGTTTTTCAACACACTTATGAGGCAAAAAATAAATAAAGTTTATAATTATATGTTATATTTCGTTTTTTAACTTTCTTTCATATTTTAATTTTTTAAATATTGAACCTTCCCACAATACGAGCCGTATCGAGGAGTACTGCCTTCTGAATCAGGCTCTTGATCCAACCGCCCAACGAGAGCTTCGAGAGATGTTGGTCGAGGCTTTCGGCCATCAGGCCATTGGCCATTACGACAATCAGCAAAATGACAGCCGAGGTCACATTCCACATGTCAACAACCTCGTCTGCTAAGTCGAGATATTTGATTTGTTTCTCTTTCTTAGCTTTTACGAGGTTCTCATCATGTGGAAGGGTAAGATCGATAATCATTGCGCGGCGCGCTAATCGATCCATCACCACTATATCAGGCTTATTGGCGACAATAGTCCTGTCAGTGATGATGGATCGATCCCAGTACGATGTGATAATATGTCCATTTTCGAGAACTTGGTCGGGCACATACCTGAAGTACGACACTTCCGATTCCACAAGACTGTATTTCAGAGCAAGTTGCTGATGGATAATCCTGGCTACAAGGTTATGTCTATGCAAGTACTCTTTGTTAGCTAGACGAGAACATTCGGAGATGATGTGTCGGATTGATTCTTCCGGACGGTGGCATGCCCGACAGATGTCAACCGTGCCGTCCTTCACAATAAATCTCCGGTAATTGTTAACTTACCGGTAACTTCGTCCATAATTGCACAGACAAAACCTTCGGTTTCCCCAAAGAGGTCACCAAAACGCAGCCAGGCTACGGACGCTAGGAAATCTACATCGGGTTCATGTAAGGCCCGGAAAAAGCGTCCATGAAGCTCCTTACTCTGCCATACCTCCCGGCGATCGTTAGTGTCAAGCACTACAGGCTTGCGCCAGTTTTCTTTAGCCAAGGAGAGTGGGGTAAGGCCCTTGTCCACTGCGACCACATTTCGATGCATCCCCACGTCGGCTTCAAGGAAATATTTCCTGAGACCGCATATCTCGCGATTGTGGAGGGTCTTAACATTTAAAAAGCCTCGACCTCCACACTTTCGCGGAATATACAGTCTCATTACCGATGATCGTGGGATCACCCATCGAATGCATCAGCATTCGATATGCAGTCAGCAGCGTACGGACCCTCCTATCCAGGGCGTCGAATTCAGTCTGAGTCCATTTGAGTATGCCGAAAGAGTACATCAAAACCGGCATGACCCAACCGTCATTATTATTATTATTGACATTAGTTTAATACTTTGACCTGTAAACTATTCTTCATTCTTATCTACTTATATAGTATTCAGCTCTAAAATGATCAGAAAACAACATTTAATGTTTTGTGACTAAAAAATGCTTGCAACGTAGCAATTTACCACTGCTTGCGATGTTATCTGTTTTGAGTGAATGAACACCTTCGTTCCTGCATATGCTACCTAATAGCACAACACTGATTCACTGGCTGATGCATTACTACTGTCTGTTACAGAATATTCCTAACGAACGGATATCACTAAAATAATATGTCAGTAGATTGTAAACACACCGGATATCTCATTAACAGTCATCTAAGCATAGGTATATATTTTTTAAACCTTAGATGAAAGAAGAGGCCTAAACATGAAGTCTGTTTAGGCCTACGGTTCGGTTAGCGTTATTTATTTAATTATTTATTCCCGCTAAATCTATCATTTCAGCATTACCTAATGCGATAGTACGGTCTCATAAAATGCATTTATGGATCAAATTATTCACAATAAAAAATAACTTAACATTTACACTTTCATATGCATTTAGTAAAAAGCTCTTATTTTGACATTACAAACAGACACTTCAATTTTATTTATTTGTATAACATAACATCACGCCTTGTTTCCCCGATGGGTTGGGCAGAGGTGTACCTTAATAGTACCACAAAATTAAAAAATAATAAGAACTTTTAACCTTTTTATATTATCTTTAAAAAGTTTACTTAGTATTTTATCCATAATTATTACAATATTCCAACTCCATAATGATGACTTTGAGCTGGTGGTCTATAAGCACACAAGAAAGTATTACACGAAAGTATGGCCCTCAACCTCTGCACATGCTACCTCACATAAGCGATCAACAAAGCAAGCAGAGATATCCTTCCTTTCCTTATGTCTGAAACAACTAATACATAATATTAAGGTAGGTACTGTAGAGGCTTTAATCGGGCCTGCTTTTAGCATGAAACCTTCGCGAGTTATTTAATAGTTTTATGAAGACAAACATTGATTTATTTAGATAGAATAGTTTGATTTTTTTTTATATTGATTCAGTCTGTGATTCAGTGGTGGTAGTATAACGTTTGGCTTGTAACGTGCTTAATCATCATCATCATCTGCCTAGCCTTTTCCCAACTATGTTGGGGTCGGCTTCCAGTCTAACCGGATGCAGCTGAATACCAGTATTTTACATGGAGCGACTGCCTATCTGACCTCCACAACCCAGTAACTGGGTAATACGATACCCCTTGGTAAGACTGGTTGTCAGACTTTCGGGCTTCTGACGACCCGTAACGACTGTCAAAGATCCACGAATGACAGCCGGGACCAACGGCTTAACGTGCTTTCCGAGGCACGGAGGAGTCTCGGTATGTAAAGATGGTCACCCATCCACGAACCAACCCCGGCAAGCGTAGCTTAACCCGATGGATCGACCCGTGCGGCTGTTATTACTTAGCCACGAGCTCCTCCGTGCTTAATATAAAGTATTAAATAATAATATAGTGCTCTGGTGTGCGTGTATCTTTGTAGCACCGACCTCCCAGTACACACCAAAGAGATATATAACGACATTACACACCACACACGTAGTGATCTGCCTGGTACCCCGGCAGATTGATACAGTTGAGGACCTGTTGTACGCACTGGCAACTGAAAAATTATTTACATTAAACAACTTACTATCCGGTCTTAACCAGGTTTCACAAAAACATAAGATATCCATATGATATTTATCTATTAACAATTCCACGTCTAGTATTTTGTAAAATATTCTTATCGTGCTTCTCTTTTGTCAAGCCTAAAAGTTTAAAGAATCTATTACACAGTATTATTAGATGTACTAGATAATACTGTTTCGTCACTTAATCTATCTCAGTTAAATTATCATCTGCGTGTATATTGTTAGCTAACAAAGTAGCTATTACATGTTGACTTTTCTTGGGAAGAAACATATCATGGTCCCGAGTTAACACAAAAGATTTAGGTGTAATAATAATTTAATGCCTTTTCTTCGCGGAAAATTTTCTTTCAACCTTCAGCGGGTAAGATATGATAGAACTGTAACGTCTGAAACTACACAGAACAACAGATAAAATATTAACAAAAACCTTGAAATAAAAGGGATTCTCAGCTGAATAATGCAGCCGTTGAATGGCAGACAAGAGATACGCCATTAGAATAGTGTCCCAGTTCCAACTAAATGCGTAGGTACTGGATGAATTCCTATTGTTAAATCAGAACAGAAAGATTCATGGTAATTACTTGGACTTGTTCTGCTTAGCAACAATGGTTTAATTTTGTTATTATGCAACTTTGAGAATTGCTGTCGTTTACGTGTAAGATGGACGTTGATTTGCATACAATCTGAAGTAATAAACTATAGTTAAATCATTTTGCGTCATGGACGATGGTATATTTAACCGCACATCTTTGGTAACACTTCCGCTGCGAAAATTGTTCTTACAGCTACGACATGAAGGTGCTGTAATCCACTGCCACTGATATACGGTCGACTGTTTTCCTACCAATAATAATTAAAAAGACAGATATTTTTTCTTTCCATAAATGCATACCTACATATGTAAGAGTTAAAAGCAGAACAATTAGAAAACCCGTGGAAAAATACACGAAACAAAACAAAATATGAGGGTAATTATAATACTAGATTGGAAGTTACAATAAATTCATTAAGAAGAAAATACCCACCTACCCCAGTCTATCTACTCTGTGTATGCATCTAATTTATTATTATTGTGTGTTGGACAGCAAAGAAAACGAATAAAAGAGGAATAAATAAAACAGAGCTTAGGTTAGCAACTCGTAGTCACAGAAAATAATTAAATAGTGCTATTGCTACATCAAACACAATGTTGACTGAGAAATAAGCTTTCTCTTAATACCCAACTGATTGCAAGTCTGTTGACGCTTCTAATTGGCCAATTAATGCATGCATTAAGACAAAGACAAAAACAAAAACACAGACATTTCCTTGCTTACCAATACTAAGGCCAGTTTGTACCACAAATCACTAAATGCGTTTAGCGGAAAATATATTTACAACTAGCTGAGCCCCGCAACTTCGTTCGCGTGGAAATCGTAAGATACACAATATACTAAAATAATAGCCACGTTTTAATAAAGTACCCTCCTCCCCGACCCGTCGCGTTGCATCGCCCGCAAGCGCTATTACTTCGTTTTCGCTTAGTGTTCGTCCTGACTTATTTCTTTTTCCTTGGCTCCTGAGGGTCGTAGCGTGATGTTAAATAGCCTATACTTATCCTCGAGAATTGGGCTACCAAATGCAAAAAGAATTTTTCAAATCCGACTTTTTGTTCACAATTTCATGGGTTTCGATTTTTTGCGCGGAACCCTAATTATTTTTCTAAAATAAAAGCAGCCTAAGTTACCGTATCATCAGCTATCGGCCAGTGAAAGTCCCGTCAAAATCGGTTCTGCCGTTTCGGAGACTAGCTGGAACAAGCATACCGACAGACAAAAATTTTGTTTTTTGTCTTAAGTACCGTATATACTTTCTTATGAATTTAATAAAAAGTTGTTATTTTGACATTACAAACAGACACTTCAATTATATTTATTTGAATAGACTAGGAACGGAGTTGTGTTCTTACTTGCCATTTTATTTGATTCACTTTTACTAGGGCATACGTTGCTATCTAGATACGAAATGTGAGCTCAAACTCAAGCTAGGAATGTATGCTAAATTGTAATTGGATTACTATGCTCAAAGAACACTGTCAGTCCTTGCTGTTCCTTTGCAGAAATCATTCTACAAAGAAACTTTCATTAAAGCTACGGCAGAAATGACACGGTTCCAATGAAATGATGAGATCATGAGAGAAACTTTTTTCTTTGTTTACAACAAGTATTTGATTGAAATAACTTATTATCTTTCGTAGTTGCAAGTTCTAAGTCTATACATCAAAAATTTTACATACAGCGAACGTCTTCCAAAAACCCTGTCAGCTACTGTTTACTTAAATAAATTATTAAAAGCGTCGAGAATCATCTTTTTAGAAAAAAAAAATAGAGACAAAGAAAGGTTAGGCATAAATATTAAAAAAAAACCAGCCAACTGTGACTTGACTCGCACAAGAAGGGATCCGTACCACCGTACAATATTTAACACTAGGTACTGCTGTCGATCGATCTCCTGGAGGTCGGTAACAATAGAAATGTAATTGTCTCCCTTCAACTGGCATTCGCGAATCAAAAATATTCGCTATAATAGCGGCGACCTTGGCGAGGGCCCGGCCCCTTTCGGACTACTTAACATAAACATCATAACATCACGCCTTGTTTCCCCGAAGGGTTAGGCAGAGGTACGCCCACATTTCGCTAGTTATATTTAAGTCCTATATAATAGGGGGCGAGCCCATTGCCAACAACCGGGCACAAATCCAGACTCCGGATTGCTACTGAGAAATTCCAGATAGAAATACCCTATAACACTTTGCCCGACCTGGGAATCGAACCCAAGACCTCATGCTCAGCAGTAGTATCTTGCGACCACTAGACCAACGAGGCAGAGGCATTTCGGACTACTTGCGTTTAAACCCCGATTTCTCGCTATTTTACTATGAAACCCATATAAAACTGTAACTGATTCATAATCTGTACAATATTTCCTATTCGTTGTATGACTTTCCTGTAATTTGGTTCAGAATAAAACGAACATATTTCAAACTAAAATCAAGTTTTGTTATTTGCACCCATTTTTTTTCATTCAATTTTTAGATATCAAAATTCTGCACATGTTTACATTTTAAAATAATTTTCCTATGAAGTTTATTAATCTATCAATGAGATAAAATAATAATATAACTTAAAACCATTTACAAATATGTCCAAATAACGAATTGAAACACGTCATAAAACTTCGTGGCGTCAAATATGAGTCATCAACGCTCAGTAATTATCGTCAACATGGCACAGTTGTTATTGTTAAGTGTTATATTGCAAGCTTAACCGTGTACAAAAACAATGCAAGCTTTTAAACGTTCAACAAGAAAAAAAAGTACCACATGCTGACCAAATACAAAACCACTTGATGGGTCCATCCATCCATCCATTGATGGGTACATGGGTCTTGGTGGTTATTTTTATGATTAATTTGAGCAATAAAATATAAAATCGCAACATTTGCGATTTTCCGCCATATAATTTTTTCGCAAAATCCGGAAGTGAATTTCCGGTGGCATTTTTTCGTTATGATGTTTAAAATGTTAGTAAAATGGTTTATTTTATGGTTAGCTCTGTTATTCTTGGTCATTTTGACATTGAGGGCGCTTGTGGCGGCATCGCCACAATGGAACGCGTCACACTGACGTCACGCAAAATCCTGCATCGCGCAAACAGAGTTTACCGCGCGACTTGCATATATACAACATCCCGACATCAACCGTCGGGCAGTAGCCCACCAGATACAACACCCGTCTGGTCGGAGGATCCTCCCTTTTCTATGGAGGATGAGTGAACTTTACACCCTGTTCCTCATGCCTCTATACTGGTGACCCCGAACATGAACGTCAGCGCAGCCTTCGTGCAACTACTACAGCGTGACGTCATCAGCATCACTTCCTCGAGCTTTCGAGCAGCGAGTCACACAGCCAGCCAGCACCCACGGCTACAACGGGTATCCTGACCACCAGCATGCAGCAACCGCGCATACCTGGTCATCACCCTCAGCCTCATCAGCAACCTTGGCACAGCACACTGCACTCTCGGCCGGTCAACAAGCAGAGCCCTTCAAACCTCTCCTGGTCGACGCGAGCAGTCAGCCTCAACCCGGCGCTGTACCACATCCAACGCACTGGAGCATAACGCAGCGCCACCCCGACTCACTGGGGGCATCTCCGCAGACAGTTCCGACTCACCGCGAACTATGCGGCACCCGGTTCCGACTCATTGGAACCTCAACTGGCCCTGGCAAGCATCGCAAGATACACGACTCAGCCCACTATCGACCTCCGGTCTCCGGAGGGGAGTGATGAGGCGGCATCGCCACAATGGAACGCGTCACACTGACGTCACGCAAAATCCTGCATCGCGCAAACAGAGTTTACCACGCGACAAGCATATATACAACATCCCGACATCAACCGTCGGGCAGTAGCCCACCAGACACAACACCCGTCTGGTCGGAGGATCCTCCCTTTTCTATGGAGGATGAGTGAACTTTACACCCTGTTCCTCATGCCTCTATACGCTTATTTAAAAAGATAATAGCAATGGTGTAAGACGAGAATAGCCGTGCCGTGATACGGCGTGCGCCAGTCGACTAATTTTGACAGATGCCGTACCACGGCATGACACTTGAAGGTCTGTATTTAAAAAAAATACTTTATTTAAAAAATATGTTTGATCTTATTATAGCGGCAATAAAAATACACAATCTGTGAAAACTTTAACTATCTACCAGCGGGCTGTAGTCAGCGGGCTGGATCTTATAAGAGCTATGCTTATAAGAGCTATGCTTATAAGAGCTAAAGCTTGTATCTTACAGACAGATGGACGGACAGCGGTGGCTTAGTAAAAGCCGTTTGGCACCATTCGGGTACGGTATCCTAAAAACTGAACTGTCGATTCGACTTTTGTTGTACCGTACCAACAACAACCCACGATTTTTTTACCTCAGATATTAAATGAACAACACTCAGTATTCTTGGTTAATAAACAGAATCCTACACGTACCAACAACAATCAAATTAATCTCAGCTTTACCTTTGAAGAATGTTTTACCTTTTGTTTTTTGGATGGGAAATCATCATATGACTTCTCCCGCTCTGGGCGGAGCGGGAGGGCGTGTCAGACTTTTAGTGACTAAAACCCACCCGTGTTCCTTTAGTTGCCGTGGCCATGGGGTCTCATCTGGAACGAATTATAATTAGTCTTGAAAAAAAATCATAGATGGCAGTATAGGTTACTCTAACAAAATGTACAACCACTAAATTGCGTCGGCTGATTTTGGCTGAAGTATGATTAGTAAATATTAAAACTTCGTCGCTCAAGGCTGATTTATCTATTTACAATCATAAATCACGTAATTTCGACAAAAAAAGATAACTGAAAACTTTAACTTCCATTCGAACGTGATTCGAACCCATAGAATGATAAAGTCGTTAAATGCAGATATCTGTCATCTGACATTTTGTTTAGAGCTATTTGCAACAGATGGCGTTTTACTCAATTTTTCACAATAAAGGTAGCAACAATCGTTATTAATTTACGTTTAGTTAATTCATTTTAAGTATATTTAATCTATTTATATAAAAGGAGAAACTGACTGACTGACTGACTGACTGACATAACAACACACAGCCGAAACTACTGGGACTAGGAACGTGAAATTTTGCACACGGCTTCCTTTTGTAACGTAGGGGAGCACTAAGAAGGGGTTTTTGGAAATTCGACCTCTAAGGGCACCCCCTTAAAGGGGGGATTTCGTTTGAGTATGACAAATCTTATTCCTTGAGTTAATAAATAACCTATAAGTCAAATAATGAAAATTGGGGGCGAAAAGAATCTTATTTCGTTGATCTTTTAACTTCAAACTTGGCTCGAATACTTCATCATCATTCTTCTGACCTAATCCCAATTTATTTGGGGTTGGCGTAACATGTCTACTTATACTAGTGTATAAATAAATAATAATGATCTTAATCTATAAAACTACCATTTACAGTGGGTGGACGGGGTTGTGAAATGTGTAGGGGAAAGTAATAAAATCACGCGAACGAAATAACGGGCGAAGTGCTGAATGACTGACATATCAGATTTTTTGCACAAGGGTTCCTTTTATAATGTAGACGAGCTCTATGAAGGAGTTTTTGGAAATTCGACCTTAAATGGGGTGAAAAAGGGGTTTTCTTTTGTATGAAAAATCTCATCAAACTTGAAACTTAGCACGAAGACATTCTTAAATGAATAATAAAGTTTGTCATTATTTGGTTTTTCAAAACTACCCGTCAAAGGGATTTTATTTAGGGGGTGCTAAAGTTTGTATGGAAGAATTTTAACGCGCTGTCCGGTTACCTTGAATAAATTAATACTTTTGACATAAAACATAGACACAGTTTTTGGCTTTTTCGAAAATCGACCAGCAAAAGGGGGTAATTTATTTTTCGAGGAGGATTTCACTGCGTATCTAAATTAAGTCAAAAGTAATGTAAACATTAAATGACAAAAAACATTATTGAAGATGTTTATTAAATCAACCTCTTTCGGGGTGAAAAGGGAGGAACAGTTGATATGAAAATTTAATTTTTCCTTTGATCAATAAATTAAATAATAAGTCTATAAATTAATCAATAATTCCTTACGTATTATAAAACAAAGTCCCCCGCCGCGTCTGTCTGTCTGTGTGAATGCGATAAACTCAAAAATTACCAAACGGATTTCCAAACGGTTTTCACCAATGAACGGAGTGATTCATGAGGAAGGTTTAAGTCAAGGTTTTCAAGGTTTAATTCATTAAAGTTTCGTGTAAATTGGCTGAAATATGACGATTATTGTAGAAGATGTCGGAAAAAAATATGCCGACTGGGGAGCTTTACTGGCATGCGCCGCGTAAACCGTAAGAGATACATTAAATTTATTCTAAAGGATTGTACATTTAAAAAAAATCCGCAATAGCTTATACGTCTATCTTCTGAGGATGACCCACAGTAACCATTTTTATCTTTCAGAATTTGATAAAAATTTCATTGTTATTTCCGATCGCTTCGCTTCCTTATAATCCAGGTAGTACGTTCCCGTGGGATATTTTCCGAAATTCACGCAGGCGAAGCCGCGGGCAAAAGCTAGTATTTTTATAAATATATTACTTACATAGAAATGTAAAAAAAATACATATTTTTTTTCATTTTCACCTGGAACTATAAAATTTACTAATGTGGACTCCTAGATGGCGTTGTAAAACTACTGTTTCTGGTAATTAGTGAGTCGCCGGTACTGCCATCTGTTGAGAAAATGGAGAAAAAAATTTTGCCAGTCGAATTGCCAGTTTGAGGGAGGTCACATTTCTTTGTATGGGATTGGGTATCTGTATGTAATCTGTGCCGTGGCTTACCTACACACCATAAAAGGGTTGTGTCCCTGAACAAGCTTAAGGTGAAAGCGCTAAGGTAGCCCGCGATATTTAAATTTTCTTATGATTTTTGCAATTTGCACCTCAGTGTCTGGTCAATTTGCAGCTCAGTAGGTCTTCGATAAAAATTCAGAGATTGACCATTTCTCAAATTCAAATTTTCAGTTGAGCATCCGGGTATTAGTCTCTCAAAATAACTTTTTACATAATTATTATCATTAGAATCAGTAATACAACTCCTTAAGTTAGTATAATCCTAAAATATCAAGATTTCATGAAATAATCATTCTTAGATTTACTTGGTCTTAGTGAGTTGTATTGATAACTTTAATGATTGTAATTCTGTAAATAGATATTTGTTACGGTCTCAAATCATATTTTAATCAACATACAACCCAATACTGACCTGCAAATTGCAAAAAAAATTAAGAAAAATTTAATTTCGCGGGCTACCCCGGTACTTTCGCCTCATAAATAATCTTACAAATAACTCGAGTTACCTAATAAAACATTGCTTGATATTGCGCAATAGATTCACGTGAATCGTCGTAAGAATTTTAATCTGTTATTAGGTTTCTTCATTTAGAACGAGACGGTGGAGGGAGGATTGTAGCCGGTTGCCACAGGAAAGTTCCCATGTTATATACAGTTACCTAATACCGGGATGGCAATGACGTAGCCCTGTAATATTACAACAAACGTGCTAAATTTAGGAAAAATAACCGTCACAGTAGCGAAATATTTCCTGTTTTGTTCGCGGTTGGACTTTAGTTAGCTTTCAGTTGTTTTTTTCAAACTGCTAATAAAAAAGGGTTTGTGAAAAATTTTCGTATTGTGTCTTTAATTTTCTTTTGCATTTCGAGAATGAACACAACAGTTTCAATCATTTTGTAGCGAGAGAAATAAGAATGATGCTCAATTAAATGTTTCTATTATGAACTAAATGTGCCCCACGACTTCGTTCGCGTGGATGTTGTAAGATACACAATATACTAAAATAACAGACACATATTAATAAAACTCACTCGTCCCCCGACCCGTCGTCCACCGTCGCATTTCATCGCCCGCCCGCGCTATTACTTCGTTTTCGCTTAGTGTTCTTTTTGACTTCTTTCTTTTTGCTCGGCTCCTAAGGGTCGTAGCGTGATGTTAAATAGCTTATAACTATCCTCGTGAATTGGGCTACCAAATGCAACATAATTTTTCAAATTCGACTTTTTGGTCATAATTTCATGGATTTTATTTTTTTGCGCGGAACCACAAATTACCAGATAAATCATTCCATGTACTTACGCGCACTAACTAACTACCGGCCACCGGGCCGCACGCAGCCCATTTCTCGGTCGGTTACCGACAGCCGCAAGGCGCGTACGTACGCATATGTTACGGTCGACCTGACCACCTTAGTTTCAAATTCTTATGATATGACTGGTTTAGGTGTATTATATGCAGTTGATGTATGTAGATCCAGCAAGAGAAGATATAAAACTTATCTTTTTTTCAGTTTACCTGCTGATACAGTTTAACTATCGTTTTTTAATTAGGCAAATTGTTTAAACTTGCATGTTTCGTGTTTTGTGTTTTATTGTTAGGTACGTAATTACAACTACTATGCATCTGAGATAAGAATATAAAGGCCGTTGACCTCCATTTGTCAACTGTCATTTGAAAATTACGTTTAGCAAAAATCCACTTTGTGCAAATTTATTTTCGATAATATTTATTATCTTGTTACTGTTATTTTCATATGATTATCGTTTATTTAAAAGGGTGCATGACGTCACAATATGACGTTAGTGCAGGTTTGTTTATAGTAGTTACCTATCACGCTAATTGTGTAAATTAACGAAAAAATCAATTAATCGTGTTTTCAGTTTCCTCCATTTCGTATTTCATTCGTATTCGTGGCCATGCGGAGTGGTTACGTCACTGATTATTAAATAGTTAGATACTACACGTTGCGTTCGATGTGTGTCTTACTTGTCTTACAATTGCAGTTTAGGGGTACACAGAATACTAAATAGTTACTTAGCATAAAAATATTACTCGGTAAGTATTTTTAATTCTCGGTATTAACATACCTACTGACATCTTTATCTAAAAAGACAGCCCTGGCAATTCACAGTAAACACGCAGCGGCGCGCAGCTTCAAAGCAAAACTCACTTTACGCTTATAAGGTTAGATACATTTTCATGCGCAGCGTCGAACGACTCGGAAAAGGTATTGAAAATTTTGTATGGAGTGATTTATCTGATCTGTGCCGTCGCGCTAAATCGCCCGCCCGCGCTATTACTTATTTTTCGCTTAGTGTTCTTTATGACTTCTTTGTTTTTGCTCGGCTCTTATGGGTCGTAATGTGATGTTAAATAGCCTATCCTCGAGAATTGGGCTGCCAAATGCAAAAAGAATTTTTCAAATCCGACTTTTTGTTCATAATTTCATAGGTTTTATTTTTTTGCGCGGAACGCTAATTATTTTTCTAAAATAAAAGTAGCTTTAGTTACCCGCCGTAACATCAGCTATCTGCCAATGAAAGTCCCGTCAAAATCGGTCCGACCGTTTCGGAGATTAGCTGGAACAAACAGACAGCAGACAAAAATGTTAAAAATTGCTTTTTTGTGATAAGTACCGTTTATACTTTCTTATGCATTTAGTAAAAAGTTGTTATTTTGACATTTTGTAATGTCAAAATAACAACTTAACAAAATAACAACGTGTTTGTTTGTACAAACACTTACATTTTATTTATTTGTATAGATGTATAGATTTATGACTTATTATACATTACAAAGTTACAATAAGTATTTGACGTTGACTCAATTTCATTCGTTTCATTTTTAGTCAAGAAGTTCATAACAATTTTTCTACCAAATCTATTATTTTATATTTTTTTTTTCAACTTTGTACTTCAAGAAAATAAAACATGCTTTCACTATTAAAATTTCATACATTTAGTTCAGCTTTGAGTCAATCCACTTTTTATCAATACACTACCCCATCTATTGTCATATGGCAACACACGGGAGGTCTTTGTGACTATCGATAATCTCGTGCCGATATCGAATGTTGATTATCGATATTTATCAGTTGTGTCCACATAATGACTCCCGATTTATTAAAAAAAAAAAACCGGCCAAGTGCATGTCGGACCACGCACAATGAAGAGTTCCATAGTTGGAATGAATTTATCCCAAGAACAAACTTAGCATTGTAATCGAAAAACATGTTCTCTCAGACATTCCAACTGTAAATGTAAGTTGGTCGATTACTACTCGTAAACTTGTAAAGCCTACTTAGCTGTGATAGTTTTCCTTTTAATTTCGTTGAATATACTATTGCCGTGAATTTTTTCACATATCCGAAACTAACCATTTAGCTGGCAGGGAAGGGGGGCACTTGACTCTAACTAAAATTAGCACTTTAAAGCTTAATATTTCAGAAACGGATCCCTTAATCGAAAACTTGTTTTCACAAACCCACAATATTTATAAAACGCCTATCCAACAAGACCCCACACCATAGGGTAAACAATTAAAAAAATCATCCGCACTTTACGTGTATAGGAGGTACCCTAAATATTTTTTTTTCATGATTTTATTTTACCACTTTATCGGCGTGACTAATATGTATATCCATGCCAAATTATAGCTTTCTAGTACTAAGAGTCTCTGAGCTAATCTGCGGACGGACGAACGGACGGACATGGCGAAACTATAAGGGTTCCTTGTTGACTACGGAACCCCAAAAACCTGGAAATGAACTCTTAAACGCAAAAGGGCTATATTCAGAGCTGCGAAGCGAAACAGTTTTCAGATAATTTAATACGATAAAAGTGCACATAAATATAACGTTGAAGTGGCTGACAATTCATTTCCTCTTCGACACCTACTACCGCGAAAATATAGCGACGTCTACACAAGAAAGATTTATGCGCCTTTTAGCGAATGTATGAAGCAATGTGTTGAATATTTCATGCACACTCCATTACTTTATTAATTTACTAGCCGTGTCGTAAAATACACAAAACACTAAAATAACAGCCATATTTTAATAAAACTCCCTCGTCCCCCGACCCGCCACGTTGCACCGCCCGCCCGCGCTATTACTTTGATTTCGCTTAGCGTTCTTACTGACTTTTTTCTTTTTGCTCCTAAGGGTATAGTCGTAGCGTGATGTTAAATAGCCTATAACCATCCTCGAGAATTGGGCTACCAAATGCGAAAAGAATTTTTCAAGTCCGACTTTTTCTTCACAATTTCATGGGTTTTATTTTTTTGCGCGGAACCCTAATTATTTATGTAAAATAAAAGTGCCCAAATTACTCTTTTTAACATCAGCTATCTGTCAGTGAAAGTCCCGTCAAAATCGGTCCTGCTGCTTCGGAGATTAGATAGATTAGATTAGACACACAGACAGGCAAAAATTGTAAAAATTGTATTTTTGTTATAAGTACCGTATTTTATATGCATTTAGTAAAAAGCTGTTATTTTGACATTACAAACTAACACATCTATTTTATTTATTTCTGTAGATTGTCATACTGATGATTCAGTGTATCAAAAAGCTGTCATGAGACGATGCTTTTTTGGTTGAACTACTTCACAACTTGTTCAACTTTGTGATTGATAGGGTCTGAGATTGAGATACAATCGTTGTAACTTCTGATCCGAATGAGTGAGTCGTCCATCCACCTGTTGATTTGCCTCGTTAGTCTAGTAGTCGTAAATGCGACTGCTAACCTTGTGATCCTGGGTTCGATTCCAGGTCTGATGAAGTGTAATTGGGTTCCGCATTGGGAATTTCTCAGAAGAAGCCCAAAGTGGAGTCGTACCAAGTTGACGACATATAATATGTGGCAAAATTCTAGTGTACTACTCGTATACACCCCTGCATCCTTTTTGGAGAATATAGGCGTGATGTTTTATGGGTGTCTCATCATTCAGTTCAAATCTCCTCAGCTGAAATGAATGCGCTGACAAATTTGATTAATAGCGGTCTATTGTTTGATTGGATTGTCATGATATTTTGGAGTTGTTCTGTGATTTAAATAAGGAGTCGGATTATTATTAGCATATTAGAATTGAAAACTGTTAAATTTAATTGGGTCCAAAGGGATCGGTAGTATACTCAGTCAGACAAATTGCGAAAACAACAATGCGATGACATGGAATAATAAAAAAACTTTTTTACAAAAAAAAAAAAACACTAAAAAGTGAAAAATAACTTTCGTTTCGGAAGTCGGTGGCAAAAACCTAAAATACAGATCCAAAGACACCGACTTTGTAAGATTTTCGGAATTTCAGAATTTCGGAAGTCGGTGTCTTTGGATCTGTATTTTAGGTTTTTGCCACCGACTTCCGAAATTAAAGTTATTTTTCACTTTGTAGTGTTTTTTTTGGAGGTCGGTTGTTTTTTTTTTTTTTAAAAAAGTTTTTTATTTTTTCCTTTTTAGGAGGTCGGTTTTTAATTTATCGAAATTACAATAGCCTAATGACAACTGCTCATCACCTTCTACAAAACATTGCTTTTCCAGATGCAGGGACGTTAATTGTTAAGGAGTTCTCCTGACACTTCACCATCAGCTCCACTTCACTATATAAATTGTGCTGAGCTTATATTGCTTAGCAATAATTTTAAAGTAATCGAATCGCAACCCGTGAAATACATATTATTGAGTTGTTCCGGTAGCCATCTTACCATCTGTGGTCTTCATCATCAGTTCCACTTCACCAAATGATGCTTTCCGAGGGCAAATGCGCAAGTTACTATAAAAAATACCCGAATCGCAATAGATGTGCCTATAATATTTGCTGAGTTCCCTCGATTTCTCCAGGATCTCGTCATCAGATCCTGACTTGATGACTATTGGGCCATCTGGAGAGTATACCCATTCAAACAAAAAATAATTTTTCAAATCGGTCCAGCCGTCTTCGTGTAATCGGGGAACACACTAAAAAAAAAGATTCCAACGAACTGAGTGAGTACCTTCTCTTTTTTCGAAGTCGGTTAAAAATAATTAATAGCCAGAGTGCATCTCATGACAATTCCAATAAGCCCAAACACGGTTAGGATACATTGTTTTATTACGCAGTTCCGATGCCTACCTTCCGGCTTCATCTACAGATCAGTTCGATGGTACCATTTTCATCAGCACTATTTATTTAAATTGGCTTCGTCATTGTCGCTTAACTATCCTAATTGAGATATCGCCGCCCGTGAAATACTTATCATTGAGGATTTCCCGTGGCCATCTGTGGTCTTTCGATCAGTTCCACTTCACCAAATGATACTTTCTAAATGCAAATGCTTGACTTGTTGTTGAAAATATCAAAATAACTATGTGTTTGCCTATAATATTTGAGGAGTTCCCTCAATTCCTCATGGATCCTGTTATCAGAACTGGACTGTGATACAAGTGTGATACAATAGAGGGCTCTGACAGCAGTGGCTAAAGGCTGTGAATGATAATGATGAGAACGGACTTACTAGAATAATGGAATATTGCAACTGTATACCTCATCAGGTCTTATAGTCAATTAAGCACCTTTCTATAGCCGTTTCAACATATAGCAAATCGAACGTAATAGGTATATAATGTTCCCACTGCTGAGACTCATGCTTTCTCTCTCTAAAAAGGGGTGGCCGTCATCCACCACGCGGGCCCAGTGCAGGTTATTGGATCTCACGTCATTAAATTTTTCTTGGACATGCCAGTTCCCGCACGCTGTTTTGCTAGTGCTGATGAAAACGTTGCATAGACTGTGCACCTGTCTGAGTTCAAACCTACGACGTCGGGGCTATAACTACAGGTTCACCACTGCTACGTCCAATCTCTATTAAGCGTCTCTAGTATAATCTCATACACCTTGATGTTAGATCCGATACCTACTAATGCATATAAATTCGTGTGTACCCACATACATATTCATCTAGCCGGTGAGGATCTTGTAAGTTCATCCCTGAGGTATTAATATTCTACAGTACCTAGTGATAGTTTGTAACCCTGTTAAGAAGTTCTAGTGAAGATTTTGATAGTTTTAATCATACTAGATCTGTAAATTATGTACAACTAGCTGTTGCCCGCCGCTTCACCCGCGTGGATGTCAATACTTCCCAGATTTGAATCGGATTTTGTTCACAATATCATAGGTTTTATTTTCTTTACGCGGAACCTTAACTTTTTTTCTAAAATTAAAGTACCCTAAGTTACTCCTTATAACATCAGTTATCTGCCATTGAAAGTCTTGTCAAAATCGGTACAGCTGTTTCGGAGATTAAGCGGAACAAACAGACGACGGACAAACAATTTAAAACTTGCTTTTTAGTTATAGGTACCTACTCCCATATGCATTTAGTAAAAAGCTGTTATTTTAACATTACAAAAAGACACTTCAATTTTATTTATTAATATAGACACTAGCTGACCCGGCGAACTTCATACCGCCTAACAGTCAATGTATGTTGTATTACAGATTAGCTGAACTTAATTTATGATTTTACGAAAGTAATACAATAAATATGAAATAAATATTAAGTTAACTACTTTATTAAGATAATAATACAAAAAGAAATACAAAAGTACAAAAATTAAATATATCAATCGTGTGTCATCAAGACATGATTGAATTAAACTATTTACACATTGTGCAGCAAGGAATGCACTCTGTTTAATTCTCTTCATTGAAGAACCTTGCGATATACGACATTTTTTTGTTTTTTTTTATCAGGCGCAAGAACAAATAAAGTGGATGATTTGCCGACATTTGAACATGCCACGTACAACTGACCATGAGAAAAACATGGATTTTCTGAGTTGAGACCATGAACAGTCAAGGACTGGCCTTTTGATTTGTTAATCGTCATGGTGAAGGCAAGACGAATCGGGAACTGAATTCTTTTAAACTCAAAGGGCATATCCGTTGGTATCATTGGAATCCTCGGAATGAGAACCAACTCATCTTTAAATTTTCCTTTGAGTATCGTCGCGTGAATCACATTACTCATCAGTTTTCTTATCACCAAGCGCGTTCCATTGCATACTTTTGGTTGGTTTAGATTTCGAAGCATCATTACTACCGAGCCCGCCTTCAGTTGTAAATTGTGCGCTGTTAAACCAGGCACATCCAAGGAATTCAAAAATTCAGTTGGATAATCAGTGGCTTCATCTTCGTTTGTTACACAGTCAATAGATTTGAATGAATGCAGAGTATCAACGATTTGATTCTGAATTATTAAGTTTATGCCATTCACATCTTTATTCTTAGCCGCCAAAATTGCTCGCTCGCTTAACCATTTGTTATTTTTGTGGTTAACAATGATGTCTGGGAATACCTTGCTGATGAGCTCGTCTTTCGATGAGACGAAATAGCAAAAATTCGGAGGAAATGAAATTAATCCGCTCGATTCATCGACAGGAACACGGCCATTACCGATAGTCAGCAATTGCTCGGAGAAATCTTCAGCCGGTGGGTCGTTCAACAATGCAACTCTCATATTTGCTGCCAGTTGAAGTTTCTTCACATAGCACCACAGATTTGATGATTTGAGGCAAGCGTTTCTTTCATCGGCAGCAGTCGATCTTGGAATGACTGGTAGTGTTTGGCGGAAATCGCCAGATAGTAAAATCATTGCGCCACCAAAAATTCTCGAGTCATTGCGCAGATCTTTTAAGGTTCGATCAAGAGCTTCCAATGGGCGTTTATGCGCCATTGTGCATTCGTCCCAGATGATGATTTTTGAGGCTACTAAAACTTTTGCTATTGCAGAGTGTTTTGCAATGTTATATGTCGGTTGTTCAGTAGTTTGAAGATTGAATGGCAATTTTAATGCTGAATGAGCCATACGGCATCCTTCTAACAACGTGGCCTCTATTCCAGAAGAAGCAACTGCTACCGCCATTTCGGATCTCGCGCGAATAGTGGCCAAAATCAATGTCAATGTCTTTCCTGTTCCACCAGGGGCATCCAGGAAAAATAAGCCACCATTTCCATCATAAATTGCATTAATTAATGTATCATAGACTTCCTTCTGTTTTGGGTTTGGTTTGGACGTTCTTTAATTTGAGGGGAAAGTTTACCATATCGACGGGATGAACATTAAATATTTGACAATTACGAAACCCATGAACATTTTGTACGGGAAAATGATCGATCTTTTATTTTATTTTTTCGTCAATTTTCCAATGTTTCTAATAGTTATTCTGCTATTCGGAACGGAGACAAATACAACAAATCAAAAACTATGAAAATCGGTCCAGCCGTTCTCGAGTTATAAGTGTTCGAACAAACCCGTAAATATTAAAATTTTGTAGGTTCACACGGTTCACGGTTCACGGTATTTTGTAGGTGTACATTATTTAGGCATACCGTGCATCTCTTGAGAGGTTGAACTAGAAACATAGGCCTGAAACCACTTATAGGCTTTGATCAATGCCATTTTATTCAAGACGAAGAATTACGCCTGTTATAATCGAGGTAATAAAGTGCATTTTAATTTTATTTACGAACGAAGACAATGTTATTATAAATAACTATCGACCCGCCCCTGTTTCCCATCGTTTATGCGACTAGACAAACCATCAAGATTTCATTTAATTATCTAAATTATGGTGAAAACTACATAAAAATCCATTGGATAGCTTAAAAGAACTAAGGATACATACAAACTTGAAAAGCGACTTTATTTTTTATACTACTAATAAATGGTTCCATACGTTCATTGATAGTGAAAGTTACGACTTGATAATCCCCCATCCAAATTTACTGCTACTATACCTGTCCAGTGTCTTAATAATCTCTTCGTTTTGCGCCGTCTTGTTCATTATCGTCATTCACATACATACATTTAAAGAAGTCGCCACCAAGTCTACTTATGCTGCTATCGAAAACGCTTCATCCACCGTTACTTCTTACGTAACATTTATCATCATTTATAATTTATAATTGCGTTATGATAATAAACCGAACAAAGAGATTTTTTTATAGCTATTCTAATGTTCGTGCTCGTAAAACATTTTACCCTTACGTTGAATTCAGGCCTTACGTACCCAGTTTTTATGTTTAGAGCCACCTTTGTTCGCATTTGGCAATTTTGGTGACGTACTGGACTTTGAGTATACCTATCGTGGATACGTGTACTATTAAAAAATAAAATATACCGTTCAGGTAATATTTTGTTGAATAAAAAACACAAATAAGCCTCATTAGTCAAGTTGTCGCGAGCGAAAATGCCTAGTATCTACTTTTTTGAGGATTTCAATCGTTCAATACAATATCATCTAAACTCGTGATCACAAACAAAACAAAATTTTATTAAGGTCAAAAGCCAATAAACAAAACTCTTATCCTACATAACAGAATGAGGCATAAACTAATTTTCCGTTCACGAAACTGAATTAAACGAGAGATAATAAACCTTTTCATTTCTAGAATTAATTTCAGTACGAATTGCGAACCCTTTCAAATACGGCAAAACGAATTCCTTTTTTCAGCAAATCGCTGAATTGAAAAAACAAATTAAAGTGTGGCTTCATGTTTTCGTATACGGCTAATTCTAGGGCTTTCTGCTGATAAATAAAGCGGGGCTTACATTATGAAACTAGTATCGTGAAACAATAGCTTGACTGTTCTGTTTCGGGCTACCGCTATCTAACACCGGTTTTAGAAAAGCTAATAAATCTATTCCAAGTTTTTGATTGGTTGCGTCGTCGTATACAGACCGCCACTGTGCTGTGAAGATCAGCGGGATAATTGCGTAACATACAGTAGGAATCGGTTTCATTTTGACAGTTCAACAACATTCATTGCGCTATTTACGTTGTTGTGCAGACAAATTTTTCGAACTTAAGAAGCAATGGATTAGCAATTTACTTAAGAAGCAATGCTTCAAAATGATTCAGATTCTGATTGATAGTGTGTTACGCAATTAGGGTGCAGGGTACTCATTGGTGATTTGTGTTTGTTACACGTTACTCTTGAGAAGCGTCATGGACGATAGGCCTAACTGTAGAATGAAAGTGTAAAAGATAGAAGTTATACTATGTATAAGACTGAATAACACTGTTGGAGTCACTTGGGTCTATGTTCAATAGTAGAATGTGATAAGCAGCTAGTTTACTTGAAATATTCTAATAATTTAAGTTCTATTGCCATAACTATAGATAGTCCATTAACTTCATTGACTTGTCATGTTCAATCTAAAATGTCATACCTACCCCACAATTACCTGTAACATGCTTATCCTACATACCCATACCCAAACAGTTGGACAATAAAAACTTCTGTAAGAAAGTTCTTGATATAAGGGGAAAAATCTAAGTAAATACCTATGAATCTACTGCTAATGATACCTACCTACTTATCATAATTATACTAGCAGTGCCCCGCGGTTTCACCCGCATAAGTCTCGATCCCGTAAGGATATCGGGATAAAAATTATCCTAAATGTAAATCCAGGTTATAAACTATACGTGTGCATCTAAATCCGTTTTTGGAGTTTTTGCGTGAAAGAGTAACAACATCCATCCATTCATCCTGAAAATGTTCTTGTTTATAATATTACTAGTAGCGCCCCGCGGTTTCACCCGCGTAAGTCTCGATCTCTTCCCTCTTTGAGGAGTGGCTGGAGAGGCGCCACGGCGTCCTCACCTTCCGCCTGACGCAGGTCCTCACCGGACACGGGTGCTTCGGGAGGTACCTGTTCCGGATAAGGCGGGAGGAAACGCCCGGGTGTCACCACTGTGTGGATCGCCCGGAGGACACGGTGGAGCATACAGTGGAGGTCTGCCCGGCTTGGGCGGAGCACCGCCGTGTCCTCGCGGAAGCGATCGGCGGCGGCGATCTCTCGCGTCCGGCCCTGGTCCAGGCCATGGTACGGAGCGAGAGTGCATGGGAAGCCATTACCTCCTTCTGCAAAGCAGTAATGCTCGTGAAGGAGGAGGCGGGACGCGTGAGGGAGAGGCAAGCTTTGCACCCTCACGCCCCTAGTCGCCGCAGGAGACGCCCTGGGCGTCGGGAATTGGCAGCCGATTCCCGGCCACCGTAGGCGCGGGCTTGCGGACGGCGAACAATGGGTAGCTCGCCGCCCGGTAAGGACCAAGCCCGAGTCAACGGCGCGTCGTGTTCCACGCGCGCCTCAAAGAGATGTCAGCACTATTGACGGGGTCCGCTAGGGCCGATGCCAGCTAGGGTTGCGGGATGTTCGAAAGAGTTACCGTGGCCCCGGCACAGGCAACAGAAGGAACACGGGTGGGTTTTAGTCAGTAAAAGTCTGACACGCCCTCCCGCTCCGCCCAGAGCGGGAGAAGTCATTTGATGATTTCCCATCCACAAAAAAAAAAAAAAAAGTCTCGATCTCGTAAGGATATCGGGATAAAAAGTATCTTATGTACTAAGTGTGCCAAATTTCATACAAATCCGTTCAGTAGTTTTTGCGTGAAAGAGTAACAACATCCATCCATTCTCACAAACTTCCGCGTTTATAATATTAGTTGAATATTATATATTATTGTTATAGTTGAATATAATATGGTTTTTGTCCATGTCCATTTAGCGCAGTAACTAGGTCAAACTATAGCTATTCCAAAGCGATTATTAAGTCGGCAATGCGTATAATGTTAGACCGGGAGGCAGTGGAATTCAGGAATGCATAGTAAGGTAATTTCCATAATGGTCTGGAAATGGAAACTCGCTGTGTGCACAGAAGGAAAGCTTAGTGGATTACTTTCGGGCTCATTTTGACTATAGTCAGCGGGATTGAATACCATGATGAAGCCTTTAAGTCATTCATCAGAAATTAAGGATCTATCAAAAGAATATGGCTTTAACTTACGAGTACTTTCTAAATCACAAAATAACCTCTATAACTTACTTCTTTCAGAAAATACATTGTGATGTAACAAATTGAGTTACAAGTAAGTTTTATCTAACTTTGTTGTTAAAGACGGAAACGAAAAAGTTTAAATCCGGAAAGAGGCTGTTACGAAAAGGTTTGCAGGTTTGTGTTTTCTTTTTAAAGTGGTGGTCAAACAAGAAACACAAAGATTATGGTATGAATTACCGGCAGTAAGATGACGCTATTTTTTTAAATTTTTAAACGGAAGCAAACACTTTTTCGAATGCGAATTTAGAAGGCATGACGGAATCAGATTTATATTTAAAATTCAGTCTCTTCACGCCACGAATCACCCACCAAATTCCTGGACTCTTTTTCAAGGTAGGTTTAATTTTCGAAAATGTTTTCCTGTTTGTAAATAATGTATGAGCCAAGATTGGTAGCGCGCAGACAATTCCCGGATTATCGCTGACAAGTTGACACAAGTGACGTTTTTGAAAGCCAACCCTCGTCATGTCGTCTTTGGTCTTAAACTAGACCTGAATGAAATTACAATCAGGCTCTGTAGTCAATCTGGCGGTGACATGGTTTCTCTGTGAGGATTTCTTGAGGTACTGAGTTGAAAGTCTAATATTAGGATGAAACAGTTTATGATTCTACTTATTAAAAAGCAGACCAAAATCCACAGTGGAGGCTCTACTAGCAATTACATGTCTCGGAGTTAACGCACGACTTCTAAAGGGTCATTGTATTCAACATTATGAACAACCTTTACTATGGGACCAACCTGAAATCGCGGTTTGGTCCCATAGTAAAAGCTGTTTATAATGATGAGTACAATGACCCCTTATAAGGTTGTGCGTTTATTCCGGGACATGTTGTATAGGTGCCTGCATAGTGGCGAGGCTTATTCTTAAACGCACAGTCTATCAAAAAAATCAAACACACCAAGTTAAATATTGATGGATTGATTACGTGGATGTAACGCATAGCTTCGCTTCAACTTACAGGCCAGATGATTAGTTCGTAGCCCAAAGGGGAAAGCCGAAAGCGACCTTTTTAAAACTAGTAGTAGACCTAAATTTGTAGGTCTACTACCAGTTTTAAAGAATAGGGAATTAGACCAGAGAGAAAGGCTGAACCTTCGACAGAAAGTGCGAATACGTGGTAATACATACCAAGTTTGAAGAATATCCTAAACCATCCTTGCAATACTCGACTAGGTTCAACGACACACTTAGGATGATCACTTAGGGTGCATGATGATAAAGGATACGAGTAAATTTTTAATTTTGAATACACAATTAATGTCAAAAATCCCATACAATTTTTGACAGATTGAGACTGAGATTAGAATGCGACCGTTCTTAGAAATACGGGAATTGCCCCTCTGATTTTTTACTATGGTTTGTCTTCGAGAACGAATTTACTGCAATGGACTTTTCTTAATAAAAAATTGACAACCTTCATAACGTCAAAAACAGATATTGAAAATTTAAGAATGAAAAAATCGATGACTTGGCGATTCTCGTAATTTTAAGAACACTCGCAGTCTGATCTGAGTCTCAATATGTCAAAAATACCTATAATTCCCCTAAATTTTTGACATTTGATTGTCATTGAGATGAGATTGCGACTAGATTTTGAACGTTTTTAGTTACCTACGGGAATTGAGCTTCAGTTATAAGAACTAGAATACAAGGTTGAATAGATTATAATCGCAGTGGAAACGCTGCAATATGTATAGATAGATATAGATTATTATTGTTATTGGAGCCTTCGTTCCTAAATTAACTACTGACCCGATTGTTTAGTTTGCATAAACATGCGGTCACAGTGCTAGTAACATGCTGCGGCTAATTAACATGCAATGTACTGCCACAATAGCCTAGAATTCTAGATATACCTACTAATAGATAGTTAATATTCGTAGACGTTATTTATAGGATGATATGTTGATTGCCTTGTTGGTTTAGTGGTAGCAAGCGCTACTGCTGAGCATGAGGTCCTGGGTTCGATTCCCAGGTCGGGCAAAGTATTATCAGGTTTTTCCGTCAGGAATTCTTGAGTAGCAGCCTGGAACCTGGATTTTAATAACAAATCATTTCCACGTCCACAAGGTTAAAATCTCATTTTTCCTAGAACGGTAGAGTATCTTGTTCATTTAATGCAAATTTTCTTCAAAGAATTTCACCCAAGGTGATGTATTTTTACGGCATTCAGATAATGAGCCCGTCCATCAGGGGCATTCTACGAAAAAAATTGTTTATAAAAGAAATGGGCCCGCGTGGTGGATTATGGCCCACTCCCTCTCACAGAAAGGAGGCTTGTGTACCAACAGTGGGAACATTATAGGCTGATTATGTATATATGTAAAAGAAATGTAGTTGTCTGGCTATGACGCGGGTGGCGCGTGGCGTGAAGAATTTACGTACATCGTTGATAAATAGTCTGTTGGATAATGTTTTCGGTTAAAATGCACTGGTATTCTATTTAATTATCAAATCGACATGTTACAGCCTTTCTTTTTAACCGACTTCAAAAAAAGGAGGAGGTTATCAATTCGGTTGTATCTTTTTTTTATGTTTGTTACCCGATTTGGAAAATTCCTTTTTAATTTTAAAGGTCATGCTTTCAGATTGGTCCCATTTTTATCAAAATCCAGTTCTAATGATAGGATCCATGAGGAATTGAGGGATCTCCTCAAATATTATAGGCAAACACATAGCGATTTTGGTATTTTCATCAACAAGTCAAGCATTTACATTTAGAAAGTATCATTTGGTTAAGTGTAACTGACGAAGAAGACCACAGATGGCCCCGGGAACTCTTCAATGATAAGTATTTCACGAGTGGCGATACGATATGTCGATTAAGATAGTTAAGCGACTATGACGAAGCAAATTTAAATAAATTGTTCTGATGAAAATGGTACCATCGAACTGATCTGATGATGAAGCTGGAAAGTAGGCACCGGAACTCCATAATAAAAATGTATCCTAGCCGTGTTTGGGCTTATTGGAATTGTCATAAGATGCACTTTGGCTATAAATGATTTTTAACCGATTTTAGAAAAGGAGGAGGTTCTCAGTTCGTCGGAATCTTTTTTTTTATGTGTGTTGCCCGATTACTCGAAGACGGCTGGACTGATTTAGAAAAATCTTTTTTGTTTGAAAAGGTATACTTTCCAGGTGGTCTCATTGTCATCAGGTCAGGATCTGATGATGGAATCCTGGAGAAATCGAGGGAACTCTCCAAATATTATAGGCACACCTAGCGATTTGGATTTTTTTTTTAGAGAAACTTCTGCGTTTGCTCTCGGAAACACCATTTGGTGAAGTGGAACTGATGACGAAAACCACAGATGAAGAGATGGCCACCGGAACAAGTCAATGATAAGTATTTCACAGGTTGCCATTCGATTACCTTAAAATGATTGCTAAGCAATCTAAACTCATCACAATGCATATGGTGAGGTGGAGCTGATGGTGAAGTACCAGGAGAACTCCTCAACCATTAAAGTCCCTGCATCGGGAAAGCAATGTTTTGTAAAAGATGATAAGCAGTTGTCATTAGGCTATTGTAACTTAGATAAATTACAAACCGACCCACTAAGAAGTGAAAAATAAAAAAACTTTTTTGCAAATAAAAAAACAACCGACTTCCAAAAAAAAAACACTACAAAGTGAAAAGTAACTTTAATTTCGGAAGTCGATGGCAAAAACCTAAAATGCAGATCCAAAGACACCAACTTCCGAAATTAAAGTTATTTTTCAATTTGTAGGGTTTTTTGGAAGTCGGTTGTTTTTTTTTTTTTGCAAAAAAGTTTTTTTGACATGAAAGAATAAATTAATCCATTGACCGCCCCAGTCGGATTACTACATTCTGACAAATCTTTTCGTGCCCGTGCCGCTTCAGTCGTACTTATACGACTGAGAACGTATGTTCGTGTTTTGTTTTTTATTGCATTGCACAACCCTGTTCGTTCTATATTTGGTCTATTTGTCGATTTATGAGCTCGGCGCTAGAGACATGGCAATTATATAAAACCAAGAAGTCAATAGGTTAATGAGTACTATGTTCGTCACAAGCACGTCTCTATTAAAATTATTTACTCCCAAGGCTTTTCTCATTAGCAGCCGGACAACACTCTGATGTCTGTTGAAAACGGAATTAATGACCACTGTTTGCCTATCGCACCCTAAAAATAAATTAGACCTCTCACTTAAATTAAATACTACTACACGTCACTAGAACCTGTATTGCTTTTATATGAAAATATCCTTCCATAGATAACTGAAATCCACTTTATATTCGAAGCAGCTATCGTGTGATCTTGGGATCGGATCCCTTCGTCGTCAATTAAGGTCTCCTTGGGTATAAACTACACTCATTTTCCGAATATACGAGATATATTTTGCAAAATTGAATGGAACTAGGTATTTTGTTATACACTCGGCTGTTTATGAAATATGGGACGTGGGCCGGTTGCTTGGCCAGTTTTTAGACGGCTAATTTTGTAGGCCAAAGTTACCTACGGTTTAGCCATTTTACTTATATTTTGTGCCCCTTAAAAACAGGTACTCTTTTCAGGTCAGTTCTGTAATATTATATTGTTTTCAGGATTATTAGTTTGTACTAACGTCCTTATACAGATGATAAAATACTAGTCATTATACAATTTAGTCTAACCTACAAAGTTGAAATGTTAATCCTCTCAGTTCTTACATTGATGAATTAATGTATGTTTAGGTATATTAAGTTCGATCTCCTAATCATAATAATTTACATACCATAACGGGAGCGATAACTTAGTAGAACACCTACTGACGCTCAACTCTCCTCTTTTCAATTCAAACAAGGTTTCTCGTTTAATATATCTTGTTTACCTTACCCACTAAATTAACGTAACTATTTATAGTTTGGTACCTACAGTCTATTTTATCCTAATAACGAAACCCAAGAATGCCGGAAAAAATTGGGAAATATTTATCTGATCCTCTAAAAACTTTTTGATCTTCTAATGATGGACATTTTTTTTAAAATAATTAAGCATCTTTTTAACTTTTGGCCTTATCTCCCAGTTGATTGCAGTAACTAAGCTAGGGTACACCGACCAAAGGGATAGGTTGGGTGGCAACTGTGACCGACCATTGGTCGCAGTAAGTACATAAGCAATTGCACCCTGACCAAATGGGTTAGGTGAGGTTAGAACTGTGACCAATCCCGCGAGGGCCGAACGAGCGAAGCAAGCAATGCCGCGGCACCGGCCGACGACCGCTGCATCCAGGTTGGTCGCAGTTACTTCACTATCTAATATTTTAAGTCCCCAAAATACGAATAATTTGAGGTTCACAAAAAGATAATCACAATCGAAAGGCGCAATCATTATATTAAAGTTTTCAATAATATTTTTAGGAGCGCCAAATGAGAAATATTAAAGGTTCGATTAAATACATGCCAAATAAATTCACATAAGAACAGAAGGCTGCCAATCCAAATTATCCAAAGAAACCACCGCAAACAACTCTACGTACTTATTACGAGAATAATAAAAAATAGATTATGAAGCAGGTCCTAATAGAGACGAAATTACAGGCCACTTTGTTTGCAGCAAAAAATCTCTTTCATTTCATTTGTGAACCAATCTCCAACATAAGATGTTATTAAATTTTCAACTGTACCAACAAGTCTTGTAACATGGAAATATTGCTCGGGGAATTCAGGCTTCACCTGACTTTTATTACCCCATCTCTGTTTTATTTAGAGCCATTATTTTGCTGTCACACGTTCTGTAAAGGATACGTGCCATATTATACGTATATCAGGCTACGTTGGTCCTTACATTTTTACCGGTGTTGTGAATTGTTGCATAATCATTTAATATCTTTTCCTACATACAGATACACTTTAATAAACAAAACAACATCGTGAATATTTAAAATATGCGAAAGATAAAATTATAACTATCAGTAAATCTACATTTTTGCCATAGGTAAACCACTCCACTTTGCCACTGACAAACTTGTATTCCAGTATTTTATTAAAGTATTCCGACTTTTACAGTTATGTCCCTTGACATCCATTCGATAAAATATGGTGTGTAACAGACATCAATACAAGAAACATTGCAGCGGTTTACGCGCAAGCCGTTATAGCCGGAAGCCAAAATTGTAACTTGTTATTTACAGTACAGTTACCAACGCCAATATTTTGTATAATAATTTATATTGATGTCCGAACTCCGAATCGATTTGCTATCGCATTCACATTTTTATATCGAATGCTTTTGAAATCCCGCAGCACATTTCTTTGATACTGTACCCTGTGGTGTATTTTGTTACTTGGCTATTACGATATTGATAAGACATATGGTAGGACATCTCAGAGATACAAAGGAATTGGACAGATTATGAATCTATATCATAACGTGTTATTCGCATGAATTCTTAGGGTTCCGCACCTGAAGGGTGCCAAACAGAACACTATTACTAAACCTCCGCTATCCGTCCGTCCGTCCGTCCATCTGTCTGTCAGGGGGCTGTATTTCATGAACCCTATTATTTAGACAATTGAATTTTTTAAAGATTGTGTGTGTCTATTGCCGCTATAACAAAAAATAATAAAAATAAATTAAAGTTAAAAATTAAAGGCTGTTCACATACTATAAAATTTTGATTTTGAAAATTTATTGTTCTTATCCTGGCATGTAGGATGTTATTGTCTAGAACTCATCGAGTAGAGTACAAATATATATATTTATTTATCTTAAGAAAAATGAAGTAATAGGGGCCACAAAGGTTGTCAGTTTTAGACCATTTTTTACGAGCTGTATCGCAACAACTAAGCAAATTAGGAATTAGAAACTTCTGTATATCATATACCATACCGTATTGAATCAAGAAATACTAAAAACGCCAATTCATAAGGTATTTTGTGTAAATATGGGTGATTTTTTACAACTGCAAAAAATTACTTTGTAATTCGCAGTATGATTATGAAATACAAAGTTGTCTTCGCAATTGTTAAAATTTTAGGTGAAACATTTTCATCGTTTAGTATTTTTTTAAATATGTATGTACCTAGTGATAAATATTGTACGGTGGTACGGAACCCTTCGTGTGCGAGTCTTACTCGGACTTGGCCAGATTTTTCATTTCGTATCATAGGTACGTACGCTATAATACATAGACTAGTTTCTGCCCGCGACTTCATCCACGTGAAATTTCTTATTCACCAGAACCACCGCATCGCATATTATTGCCCGCCCGCGCTATTACTTCTTTTTCGCTAACCGTTCTTCCTGATTTTCTTTCTTTTTGCTCGGCTCCTAAAGATCGGAGCGTAATGTTAAACTGCCTTTAACCTTCCTTAAGAATTGAGCTATCAAATGGAAAAAGAGTTTTGCAAATCCAACTGTTACTTCCAGAGATTAGCGCGTTCAAACAAACAAACTTTTCAGCTTTATTATACACTAGCTTCTGCCCATGACTTTGTCCGCGTGAAATTTCTTGTTCCCCGGCCCACCCCGTCGCATCACATCGCCTGCCCGCGCTGTTTCTTCGTTTTATTTTAGCGCTCTTTCTTACTTTTTTTTCGTTTTGCTCGGCTTCTAAGGGTCCTAGCGTAATGTTAAATACTCTACAGCCTTCATCAAGAATTGGGCTATGAAATGCAAAAGAATTTTTCAAATCCGACTGGTAGTGTGAGCGATTAGTGGGTTCAAACAATCAACAAAAATAAAATGTGTAGATAACTAATAGACAACGCATTTTTCTTACTTTAAGCATTTTTTTTTACCCGTCGTAATTTCTTAACGATAGGTCCGATTCGAATAATTGAAAAAGGAATTTACATGTGCTTAATCAACCTTGATTATGAAACTTTTCATTTGGATAAGGGTACCATGTTTATGAAAACACCTTCGCAAATAATGCATTATTTTATAACAATTTTGATTACCATTAAAAAAGTTATAGTGAACCAACCTTAAAAGATAGATATATGCTATTGCGGATTTTTTTTTTAACTTTTTTAGAGGTACAAATCCGTCATACATGATTGTCGCGTAACTTTAACCGTTTACGCAGCGCACGCAGCGGAAGCTCTAAAAGGTATAAATTTTCCCCGTTTTTGTAACATTTTTCTTTGATGGTCCGCTCCTTTTGGTTTTAGCGTGATGTTATATAAACTATAGCCGTCCTCAATAAATGGATTAAAATAATTCACTCACAGGCACATTTAACCGCACCTTGTATTTTTTTCAATTTGCAGAAATCTTCAAATTTAGACCACATTTTATGAGATATACGTTGAAAGCTACCTTTAAGGTAAAAAAAAAAAACAAAAGTCTTGAATAAAAAAAGACATTTATTAAAGCATGCATACCAAAAATCCATTTTGTGAAAATTTTCGATGAAAATTTAACAATTTAAATTTTGAAAAAAAAAATGGTCCAATTATAAAATAAAATTAAATTAATAGAGGGTTTTGCCGCCTCGGGCCCTTATGAGTTCTTGGAGCCGGTTTGGCAATCCATCCATGATATCTTGGACATCCGATTGGGGGATATTGTGCACCTCCTCAACCACAGCCGTCTTGAGCTCTCCTAGGGTCGTAGGAGCTGGTACTCTTGCTCGGTCACGTCTTTTGAGGTTGTCCCAAATGTGCTCAATTGGGTTAAGATCGGGACTGCGTGCCGGCCATGGTAAAACTTGAATCCCAACCTCATTCAGGTACTCAATGATAGATCTTGCGGTATGGCGACGTGCATTGTCATGCATTAATCTAAAGTTGTCATCAATGAATGGTGCGAAAAGTATGACATGGTCTTGCAAAACTTCCACGTATCTTTGAGCGTTCACACTGCCTCTATCGAACACAACAAGATCAGTACGGGCCTCGTAAGAGATACCTCCCCAAACCATTATGGACCCTCCTTGGTAACCCACTGTTTCAGTTATAGCGCATGGAGCAAACCTTTCATTTTGGCGTCTGTAGACACGCTGACGTCCATCTGGACCTCTTGAGGCTATTCTGCTCTCATCTGAGAACAGTACGTCCTTCCATTCCTGCACAGTCCAATCAGCATATTCTACCGCCCACCCACATATATCATTCGTCGCCCTGTTTGTTTACGTTAACTATGGCTTATCAACTGTTTTATTTTTTGTCAAGTGGGTACTCTAGCAATAAATTAAACACTTATATCCTTATTTCGTTTCCTAAATTTGAGTCACCGACGGGTTTTTGGAATTTAGTCGTTATTTGTCACTGTTGCCGTTGCGTTGCATTTCCTGTTATTTTCTGCCATAGTGTGTGAATATTGTATAATTTGAGTTTGTACTGTTCGCTTATTGTTTATGACTGTAAAAAATGCCACTGGATGCAACTGGTGCAGCTAGGGCAGTGGCTTTAGCTGATGCTGGGTACAGCCAACGTCGCATCGCTCGTACACTTGGTGTACCTCGAACCACGGTACAGGATGCCATCAGACGATTTCGGGAGACAGGCTCATACACCCGCAGGCCAGGTCAAGGCCGACATCGATGCACTTCAACTCGAGATGACCGTTTAGTTGTCAGCAACGTGTTGAGAAATCGCTTTTGCACCGCTACTGAAGCTCGTACGCGTCTTTTTGAGGTGAAAAATGTCAGTGTGAGTGAACGTACCATTAGAAAAAGACTGGCAGAAAGAAATCTGAGGGCTTTTCGTCCAGTTCGCGCCCCACAACGGCTCCCACAACACCGTAGAGCTAGACTTGCTTTTGCGCGAGAATATACTGACTGGACTGTGCAGGAATGGAAGGACGTAGTGTTCCGATAGAGGAAGTGTGAACGCTCAAAGATACGTGGAGGAAGTTCTGCAAGACCATGTCATACCTTTCGCACCATTCATTGGTGACAACTTTAGATTAATGCATGACAATGCACGTCGCCATACCGCAAGATCCATCATTGAGTACCTTAATGAGTCGGGATTCAAGCTTTACCATGGCCGGCACGCAGTCCCGATCTTAACCCAATTGATCACATTTGGGACAACCTCTAAAGACATGTCCGAACAAGGGTACCAGCCCCTACGATCCTAGGAGAGCTCAAAACGGCTGTGGTTGAGGAGTGGCACAATATCCCCCAATCGGATGTCCAAGATATCATGGATGGATTGCCAAACCGGCTCCAAGAAGTCACAAGGGCCCGAGGCGGCAAATTCCACTATTAATTTTATTTTATTTTATAATTGAACAATTTTTTTTTTCAAAATTTAAATAGTTAAATATTTATCGAAAATTGTCACAAAATGGATTTTTGGTATGCATGCTTTAAGAAACGACTTCTTTTTTTCAAGACTTCTATTTTTTTTTACCTTAAAGGTAGCTTTCAACGTAACTCTCATAAAATGTACGTAAATTTGAAGATTTCTGCAAATTGAAAAAAATACAAGGTTAATTGTGCCTGTGAGTGTATTATCTTATTCCTATGAACCCATACATTTACTGAAAACCGGTACTGGAATGAAGACTCTCGACTTAGGCGCGGGTTTTTGTTACTCCAGTATCTTAGGTTTTGCCTATTCCAAACTCCATTTCGTGTAAAAGTGCTCTCATCTGTCCACAGAATAGAAAGTCAGGGTCGACTGATATTTTGTCGAGAAGCCATCAGCAAAATAACAAAATGAAAGACGATCTTGAACTTTTCTGAACTTGTAAAGTCGCCATGCATGCCGTTTCAAAATTCTTAGGACAGTTACGTGACTCACTTGAAACCGCCACGCTGCGATCCGGAGGCTACAAGTCGGATTATTTTCAAAATATTGTAATATCCACTCCTCGATTAATGAATTTGTAGACACGCCCTCTACTTGAGGGACCAAAGGCAAATTCTCTCGTAACCTCTGAACGGCCAGGGTAAAAACACGGCTGTTGGTGGGGCACGTTCGTGTGTCACGATATCTCTCCCGGTTTGTACGCAATGCTAAAGCCGCATTTTGGTTACATTCTCCGTACGTAAGTACCATGTCGGTGTACTCGGCAGGTGTGTGCATTTGAGGCATAATTAAACTACAAGACTTACAAACATAGCCTAAATCACTAAACTAGCTACCTATTAACCAGAGAGTTACTTTTGGACCAAGCCAAGATCCTTTCCAAGTCTTCATTTATTCTGTTTACAGTTTCATTAGTATCCTGGGAGCGAACGGAGAGGTACAACTGCAGATCGTCGGCGTAAAGGTAGTATTGATCAGGCAGTTGGTGGTGTCAGCACTGTACAGAATGAAGAGAAATGGGCCTAAGATCGATCCTTGTGGTACGCCCCTGTCCACGCACTTCGGACCACAGGCCATAGTATCTCCGCTATCGTTTGTCACCTGCACAAACTGTGACCGATTATTAAGGTAATTCCCAAACCATTTTACCGTTTCGACATCACACCCATAGTACGACAGCTGGGAAAGAAGAAGTGAAGTATTAATGGAGTTGCACAATGTACACACAGTTTTACGTACACGCGTGGCATTACGTATTAAGTGTAAATTTTACCAATTTAACTGAACGCAAACGGCACATCTAAACCGCGTTCAGGAGCTGACAGTGACAATCTTTCTCAACAATGATGACACTGACAACTCTCGAACGCGGTAAGTGAAAATCGCCTTAAATCATTTACCTAACTCCCACATTTACAGGTTTCCTATCACAACAAGAGCTCACTACACCGCAATGATTCAATATGGAACAGAAGTCATGCCACCTGCTCTCAATTCCACAACGTCGTATGTGCGAAGTCTATTACGTACCTTACTATAAATCAAGCATCCATGCGTATCACTAACTCAATTGCTCACGCCGACGTCTTCACCCTATCTCGGGTCACTTTACACTTGCCTTGATAAATTAAACGATTTATGAGAACATCTCCGTCTTGGTACGTCTTAGTGATAAGCTCTTACTTGTACGCTACGCAATGGATATGATTTACTGGTTCATCGTCGTAAATCAGTCAAAATGTGACGTAATTTTTGACGCGTGGGAGTGATAGCGAAATAATGAAGGTTATGAGTTGAGTGATTAGAGAGAGATTATGAGTGATTTTAATTATTTATGGAGAAGTGGACCTTAATTTTTGGAATGATTAGAGAGTGTATGAAAACTCGGTTTATGGTGGGTAGTCTGTCTCGTTGGTCTAGTGGTCGTAAGCGCTACTACTACTCCTGATCATGAGGTTCTTAGTTCGATTCCCAAGTTGAGCATAGTGTTTTTGGGTTTTTCCATCGGGAATTTCTCAGTAACAGCCCGGAAAAATTCTCTGAAAAAATCGTTTATTCCTGTCAAACGACATTTCCCATTCTGAAATTGATTGAATGGGGAAGGCAACCGTCAAAATGGCGCTGTCGTAGCTAGTTCCCAATACACGCTAATAAAGCAAGGCGTGAGGTGATTTTATTTTTGCGAAAATGACGCGTTGTTGTGTTCCTAAATACTCCGAAATTGGAGTCCACCATTTCCCGAGTGACCCTTAAATTAGAAGATGGTGGCTTAAAGCTATTCGTAGAGATTTGAAAAAAATAAACAGGTCAGAAACATTTTGAAGAACGTGTTTACGAGGAAATATTTGAGATTTTAAATCCTGACACTTTCTATGTCAAATACTTGAATAAAAATATTGAAATCACCGAAAATAAAGTAAAATAAAACCCAGCTGAATGAACACGAAATGGAATGAATGAACGAAATGCCAAATTTATTGTAGGCCGAGGGGACCTAGCTATGATTACGCCATCTACAATGAGCTTTATCCGACCTTCGCCATTGACACAACCTAACTATAATTACTATAGTTTGACAACACTAATGTCATTTAGATTCAATGGGCAAGGTCAGTCAAAGCTAATTGTAGATGGCGTGACCATAGCTAGGTCCCTACTTACGAATGTGACATTTCGTTCAATAATTCCATTTCGTCCTCATTCATGAGTTTAGTTTTATTCTACTATTTCGTTAATTTCGGTGATTTCCATATTTTAAATCAATATTTATTCGACACGGAAACTGTCAGAATTAAAAACCTTAAATAATATGTATTTCCACGTAATCACTTTCTTCAAAATGTTTCCGACATAAGCTCGAACTCAGTTTTTTCAAACAATTCCCTACGAAAAGCTTTAAGACACAATCTTCTAAGCTTGCGATCTTTCGGAAAATGGTGGACTCGTATTTCCGAGCATTTAGGAACACAATAGCGAGCCATTTTCCCAAAAGTATATAAAAGATGATATTGATATTTCTGCTTGAGTATAGTTTCGATGTTTTTTTATATTTCTTTTTATTGCTATATTGGCGTGTGCTAGCTGACATATGGCAAATAATTATGTAAATAATTTTGCATACTGTTACATAGAATCAAGTTTAACTAACTAAACAGACAGCTGTGCTGCTGGGGAGTTCGTTACGCCACTTCTTCTTCCCAGCTGAAGCACTAGGAAGTGGTGAAGGGCGGGCGTTTTGGGGAGCTGTCTTATGTAATTTTTGACGATCGAAAAGTGCTGATTCTCAGCCTAGTTTGAATAAATGATTTTGATTTTATTTTGATTTTGACAGTGTGAAGACGCCGCTGCCCTAACTCCGAAGCCACTCCTGCTGCATGGCGTAAAGACACTGCTGTCTTAACTCCGAAGCCACTCCTGCTGCATGGCGTAAAGACACTGCTGCCTTAACTCCGAAGCCACTCCTGCTGCATGGCGTAAAGACACCACTGCCTTAACTCCGAAGCCACTCCTGCTGCATGGCGTAAAGACACTGCTGTCTTAACTCCGAAGCCACTCCTGCTGCATGGCGTAAAGACACCGCTGCCTTAACTCCGAAGCCACTTCTGCTGCATGGCGTAAAGACACCGCTGCCTTAACTCCGAAGCCACTCCTGCTGCATGGCGTAAAGACACCGCTGCCTTAACTCCGAAGCCACTTCTGCTGCATGGCGTAAAGACACCGCTGCCTTAACTCCGAATCCTCTCCTGCTGCATGGCATGAAGACTCTGCTGCCCAAACTCCGAAGCCACTCCTGCTGCATGGCGTGAAGATGCCTCAAACTCAAACTCAAAGCATTTATTTCAATTAAATCAATTACAGGCACTTTTGAATTGTTAAAGAGTCAGTTAGTCACAAAATTGAAGCTAGTCGCCCATTCCAAAACGTAGATCTCTTTGGAGAAGAATGGGCAAGAAACTCCATGGACACTCTTTTAAATCAAAATTATTACAAAATCCTGGGTACATTGTTCTTGTTGCTTCTATATGTGATAACAATGTAAAAAAATTCAAAATTCAAAATATAAGATTAAAAATAAGCCCTGGCAGTTAAGAGATGACCAGTCTCCACTGACGGTGCCCGTTCACGAACATGACACGTGGATCAGCACCATTCAGCTCAACCATTTTGTAGAGAACTGAATGATTCAACATACGTGCCACCATCAACGAGACATTTAAGTGAGCATGACATACTCTCAACTGCCATACTCTTTCAACTCAACATACCTACATCATAACATAAAACTGTTCCATGGTACTCACATTTAAAAAATTTTAAAAAGAACTAATTTATACAAAACTATAGTTTGCAATGATTGTATTTAAAAGATTTGTAAACAATAAGGTCATAATGTCAGAAAAAAGGAGACGCATTTCTTCCAAAAAAAAAAAAACATTTTAACAAAGCCCAAGTGGCTGTGGAGCAGGACCAGCATTTAGCCAAGCATTTTTATCTATAATATAATCATTCAACCTATACATAGTGTGCGTTTAATGTATGTTTTAAATTGCTTCTCATTTAGTTGAAGAATATCGAGAGGTATTTTATTATAACATTTTACACAGTACCCCATACAAGAAGTGTGTACCTTAAACAATCTGAAACGTGGTTGATCTAATTTGTTCCTATTTCTAGTATTAAAATTATGCTGATCACTTATCTTACTAAAACCTTTGTACTCAATGATCATAATGTCCTAACTACATAATGTTTTATTGTATGTACATAAATAGTAAAATAAATAAAATAAATAAATAAAATGATGTAGATTTTTCTAACGAACATAATATTTTCATATATATATTGGCAAGGTACCGTCATGATGTTATTTTTTTTAAACAGTTCCCTTAGAGATTCGCGACTGCGGAGGTTGTAGATGTCTCTGGCAGCCCTCTTTTGCAGAATAAAGATAGAATCAATATCTGCAGCCCGTCCCCATAATAAAATACCGAAAGACATGACGGTATGAAAGTAACTAAAATAGACTAGTCTCGCGGTATCCACGTCTGTTAATTGGCGGATTTTCCAAACAGCGTAAGCAGCCGAGCTTAGCCGCCCTGCTAGTGATGTTAAATAAGGACTCCACTGCAGCTTTGAGTCCAGCGTTATTCCCAGGAAAACAGTCTGTTCGACGAATTGTAGTATTTCCTTATTCAGTACTAGGTACGTGACATTCACTACTTCTAACATTTGATAACGTGAATCTTATGCATTTAGTTTTCTTCTCATTTAATACCAAATTATTTACAGTGAACCAATTATGGACCTTAAGCATAGCGTTATTTACGTCGTCAAGCTCTTGTGCATGTCTGTTAACTTAAAAAATTAGTGATGTGGCATCAGCAAATAACACCATTTGTAGTTGGTTTTTCAGTAAATTGACACTGTCTTAACTCCGAAGCCACTCCTGCTACACGGCATGAAGACTCCGCAGCCCTTACTCCGAAGCCGGTCCTGCTGCATGTCGTGAAGACACCGCTGCCCTAACTCTGAAGCCACTCCTGCTGCATGGCGTGAAGACGCCGCTGCCTTAACTCCGAGCCAGTCATGCTGCATGGCATGAAGACTCCGCAGCCCTTACTCCGAAGCCACTCCTGCTGCGCGGCGTGAAGACGCCACTGCCTTAACTCCGAAGAGACTCCTGCTACACGGCATGAAAACTCCGCAGCCCTTACTCCGAAGCCAGTCCTGCTGCACGGCGTGAAGATACCGCTGCCGTAAATCCGAAGCCCCTCCTGCTGCATGGCGTGAAGATGCCGCTGCCTTATGTCCGAAGCCACTCATGCTGTACGGCATGAAGACTCCGCAGCCC
The DNA here is from genome assembly GCA_947568875.1 of Fissipunctia ypsillon. Taxonomy (NCBI): domain Eukaryota; kingdom Metazoa; phylum Arthropoda; class Insecta; order Lepidoptera; family Noctuidae; genus Fissipunctia; species Fissipunctia ypsillon. Next base: position 18,239,652 of record OX387643.1, on the reverse strand, counting down.
TTACTCCAAAGTCAGTCCTGCTGCACGGCGTGAAGACACTGCTGCCCTAAATCCGAAGCCACTCCTGCTGCATGGCGTGAAGACGCCACTGCCTTAACTCCGAAGCCACTCCTGCTGCACGGCATGAAGACTCCGCAGCCCTTACTCCGAAGCCAGTCCTGCTGCACGGCGTGAAGACACGGCTGCCCTAAATCCGAAGCCACTCCTGCTGCATGGCGTGAAGATGCCGCTGCCTTAACTCCGAAGCCACTCCTGCTGCACGGTATGAAGACTCCGCAGCCCTTACTCCGAAGTCACTCCTGCTGCACGGCGTAAGACGCCCGGACTACAAGCGGTCCGTTCCTGCTGCACGCCGCTGGGGTCCTGACTTCTAGTTTCCCTTCTGCTCGCCACAAGACCAGCTGCTGACCTGACCCCAAACTATATAATCTACTGCTATTTTTAAACTCCTATTTTAACTCCTTTTGTATCTCTATGTAACATTTTTTTATTTAATTTGTGTCTTACAGTTCACCCTTTGGCGATCCGTAACGTTACAGTAGTTTGTAGAACAAAGGGTAGTTTTTATCCTATAGCTACCTTTACGAAACCGCGAGTAAAAAGCAGTTATAGAGTTAATAGCCCTTGATATAAAGTCTGCTTCTGTAGAAATTTTACATAGGTAGGAGTAAGTAGGTACTCAGCCGGTTGGAGTACCGATATCTGATTTTAGAAATTGAACAATAAAACTGAATAATCGTATACATTCCCTATATAAAACTATTCGCGTCATAACGGTTCACGCCACTCGTCACAAATAACGAAAAAATTCAAACGTTCGAATCAAAAAAGGCAGTATCGAACACGCGAATAACATTGTATTTTAATTTAAACCCTAGTCCATTGAAAATAACAAACTGTCTAAATCCGTGTCCAAAAAACTTCGGTATTTTCGGCCCGCTATTTTTTCTAACCGCGTTTTACCCTCAGTTTCTCCACCACCTAGTATAATTTTCAAATAAAATACGTTTCGCCGGGAGCACAATCGCGTGAACCGGCTGCGCTTTAAGCATTGAAATGGTCTAGCTAGGTAAAAAATAATTCTCAGATTTTATACTCTGGGTGGAATAAATGCAGGAATAATATTGTTAATAGCTCGCTCACGGGGCCGTAAGGACCTTGTGGCCAAATATACATAAAGCGGTGAGCTCGTTAACTCCAAATAAAGTGTTCAAAATAGTGGAATGGAATGAATAGTTTACACAATCGCGTTACTAGAGTTCCTGGTGTTTAAGTGCGTTTGCGTTTTATTATTTTACTTTAAGAAGAAAACGCTGCTGAGGTACACTTCCGGACTCCGAAATCGAGTCAAAGTGCATTTAAATGTTTTAGGCCTAAAACATCAAAATAATGACAAGTCAGAGAAAAAGTTTTTATGCAGTTTTGAAACTGACATACTGGCCATCATTTCGACATTATCATTGTTCGGAAAACACGAGTTTACAAAAGAGAGGAATATCGGAGTTTGATCACTCTTAAAATGCAACAAGTTTTGATTAGAGCATCTAGAAGTCAACAATTATGTAAGTATTTGTTTTGTTTTGCTTAAAAAACTTAGCTAAATTGTTTTTCCTTATTTTTTAATCCATCGTGACGTTCATACTATGAATACTGCACCTGATGTAGCCGCGCAAGCTGTGGCACTCCTTCAGTCTGGGCTTAGTCAGCGAAACGTAAGTGCTAACTTCATGTAAGTCGTTCTGCTGATCAAAGAATTAACCATCGATACCTGGAGACTAGCGACTTCGTGCGCCATCCAGGAGGACCATGAAACCGGGTCACCACAGCACGACAAGATCGGTTTATCTTTACCACCAACCTGCGTAATCATCACCTCACTTCGGTACAGGTCCATGAACAGTTTCGAGGCTTTTATGGACTAACTTTTAGCACTCGAACTGTTAGGAGACTCAAAGAACGTGGCCTGAAATTTCATAAGCCAGTCAATAGTCCCAAACTGACACGAGCTCATATAATGACGCACCTACAGTTTGCACACGAACATTTGCATTAGACTCGACATCAATGGTGCCAGGTTTTTTTTAAGGATGCAACCAAGATTATGCTGTATGGCAATGATGAACGTAGAAAAGTCTACCGAAGACAGGGTGAACGTTTTCAGCAATGTTGCATTGAAGAGAAGGTGAGTCATGGCAGTGGGTCATGGACAGTCTGGGGCGGCATTTCCACTGAAGGAAAAACTGGCCTTGAGTTTGTGACGGGGCCACAGTTGTCACCACTAAAATAATAGCGACCATACATTCGTCAATGCCCAGAGGCTCATGTGATGCTGAGTTTGCAGGCCAGGATTTCGTTTTATGCATGCTAATACAAGGGCGCATACTGCAAGAATTGTTCGAGAATACCTGCATGACTTTAGTATCGCAGTAATGGAATGGCCAGCAAGAAGCCCTGATACGAATCCAATAGAGCACGTATGGGATGAGCTGAACAGCCGTGTTCGAACTAACCAACTAGCTCCAGAATCTTTGTAGGAGCTGAAAACTGCCATCCTGGAAGCATAGGAGAACATTCCACAGCACGTCATACTGGCACTAATTAATTCCATGCCGACCCGTATGACGGCCGTCGTAAATACTCTTTGAGGTAACACAAGTTACTAAATATACGTTTTCTCTATGTAAACCATTGTTTTCTTAAAAAATCCATGCTTATTTTGCCCCTGAGAAACGCGAAAAGATGACTTATTGCAATTAAACTTTTTTATTTGTATTCCGATTTCTAAAACAATGACAAACGGAAATGATAGTGAATGACTAGCTTTAAAACCACTTTTTTTCTTAGTGCTACCGTTATTTAAAAATATTAAACGATGCATATTTTTGTTTAATATTTTTATATAACGGTAACGGGTGGATCCATTCAAAAGGCCAATTCCTGTAATTAAAAACGTTCAAAATCTAGTCGCAATCTCATCGCAGCGACAATTAATGCAAAAATCCCATATAATTTTCGACAGATTGAGACTGAGATTAGAATGCGACCGTTCTTAAAAATACGGGAATTGTCCCTCAGGTGTCCGGGAGTGTACGTATACAGCATGGTGGTTATACTATTTGTGTATTTAGTAGGCTATAAGGAAATGTAAAGCACTGCGTTTGGCAAATAAACATTATCATTATCATATTTAAGGGTGTTGGACAGACCATCAAACTGAACAACTTCCTCCATGGGACCAAACATCGTAATGGCGAAAAAATTATCCACTGTCCCATACAAAACTCGAAAACCTACAGCAAAGCACCGAAATTAATAATGTCCTTACAAAAATTATAATTGTATTACTCAATTTACTCAGCCGTCAAACAAAGTTACTATGAAAGTACAAACTTTATTCCACATTTAAAACAAATAAAACAACATTATTACAAGATTAACAGATAATGACAATAGAAACAAAACAACCCCTGTACATGAGGTTGAAGTCATAAAATAAAAGCACTGAAGTTTGGTGGCTGTACACCCAAAGTTTATGTAGGTTGGGTGTTCCGGATCATAAAAGAAACGGTGATGAGTGAAAATAAATCTAGTGAGAGCGCTGATCTAGTGTGCTTTATTGGTAGAGAGTCAGACCTGTCGCCATACCATCATCATCTCTGCATGATCTACTCTGCCAACTATTAGCTGCACTTCTTCAGCATCTCGACAAGTTTAATGTTGACTCCCTCTTTACTAACACTTACGATTTTGACATTCAAGTCGGCTAAAGTATGTATAAAGCATGCTTGCAACCGCTCATTGTTTCACCCTATGTAAAATTTCTACATTTATATCTGTAATTTGTATGGTGTACATAATAAAGAGTATTCTATTCAACACATTCAACACCTCCAAACATATTTTTCCAACAGCTAAGCACGAGTACAGAGCGCTACTTTACAAGCTCAGCATTATAGTAAACCTATCTCTTAGCAAACCATTCTCATTTTCTTGGCTTCCCTCAACTTACCATATCTCTATTGCTTCTCTGATCGGTGTTAATCCAGTTCTGCATTACTTCGATACTTTGTGCCCCATTCAGTCACCTATAGTGCCGAGCCAGTACATTTTTACGATAACTGGTTTACGTTTATTGTGTCGATAAACTTTAAGGCCTGTGAGTGCACGGATATTAGTGGCTAGAAGTTTTGGGCGATATCGACCCTGCGATCAAAATATATTGCGGAAATTTCTCTGCTAATAGATTTGGCTTCCATGTAGCTTTAACGGTAAAAGAAATAAAATCTCTTTTGAAACTTCTACGAGAGTTAGTTAGTAGTGGTAGTTTACTTCGAGATTTTTCCTGAAGTTATTAAAGACCACTAGAGACTAAAAACCGGCCAAGTGCGTGATGGACCATGCATAATGAAGGGTTCCGTAGTTGAGATGAAGAAAGAAGAGACAGAATTATCCCAAGACAACCTTAACATTGTATTAGAAAACATGTTCTCCCATACATTTCAACTGCAAATGAGAGTTTGTACGCGCAATATTGAGAGATTTACCGTGTTATTTTAGAACATTGATGTTTATAGTCTATAAGTATAGAACTATTTTCCGCATTTTTTTTTTTCAAAATTTTAGACTCAGTAGTTTCGGAGATAAGGGAAAATTGAAAATTGACCATACCGTCAATTTTCATCAATTTTCAAAACTTTAAAACAATTTATTTTTAAATTATAAAACAAATATATTTGAGGCTCCTACCGTAAGCCCTTTTATTTGATATGTCACACGGAACAGTACCTATGCAAAACTTGTTTTTTAATTTTCTTATTTGCCTTCCAAAAGTGACACCCATATTCAAATTCATTTTCACAGAAATTGATAAGTGTACCAAATTTCAACTTAATTGGTCCATTAGATTCCGAGCAAATTGGCTGTGACAGACGGACAGGCAGACGAAAAATCCTATAAGTATTCTTCTTTTAACTTTTGAGGCACGGAACCCTAAAAAGCTGTAGAAAGGTGTAGTTTTAGATTAAATATATTTGATCCTTCTAGTCATGGGGCTCGAGGCTTAGTAATAACAGCTGCACGAGTCGATCGATCAGTTTAAGCTACGCTTGCCGAGGCTAGTTTGTTGGTGGGCCTCGGAAAGCACGTTAAGCCGTTGGCCGTGGCTGTCATTTAAAGATCTTTGACGGTCGTAACGGGTGGGTAATCAGCAGCCCAAAAGTCTGTAAATCATTTTTTACCAAAAAGGAACCATATTGTCAACTAACTTTTGGAGGTCAGACTTGCAATCGCTCCATGTAAATATTCAGCTGCATCCGGTTAGACTGGAAACCCGGATTGGATCTGGATGGATGCGGTTGGACTAGTTGGAAAAAGGATAGGCTGATGACTACTTTTAGTCATATTATTATTTGCTATTGGGCTCAATTTAGGTACATCTGGCTTTAGTAACAAGTTAACTAGTAACTTTATTCAACTATCTTGAGTGGTCAGCAGTAAATTCTACATAAACTGAAATGTCCAGTACTAAACATAAGACCTCTTGAAGAGACCCTTATTAGCTTTAAGGGGTTTGTGTCATAATCAACATACTTGACAGCCCACCGTAAAACGTGAATCTTGTCTTAGATTTTAAATCTAGGGCTTAATCGTTTAAACATAACATTTTGATTACCTCTCAATAGTTTCCATGTTTGATTTCTTGGCTTTAGAAATGATCTTCTCTGAAACCTGCACCCTAATTGCGTAACACAATATCGATCACAGTTTGAATGATTTTCAAGTGTATTGCTACATATTATGTTCGAAAAATTTGGCTGCTGAACAACGTAAATAACGCAATGAATATTGTTGATCTGTCAAAATGAAACCGATTCCTACTGTAAGTGTGTTACGCAATTTGCCCCGCACTCTTCTCAAACAACGCTAATTTTTACGTCTGAACCTATGTCAGTTAAGGGAATCAATTTTAAATTCCTGTCAGTCTCCCTGCTAATCTGAATTAGAATACCGAAACATAACATCACGCCTTGTTTCCCCGAAGGGTTAGGCAGAGGTGTACCTACATATAGTACACCCATATTTCGTCAGTTATGTTTAAGTCCTATGTAATAGGGGGCGAGCCTTTTGCCATCTACCGGGCACAAATCCAGACTCCGGGCTGCTACTGAGAAATTCCAGATAGAAAAACCCAATAACACTTTGCCCGACCTGAGAATAGAACCCAGGACCTCATGCTCAGCAGTAGCGCTTGCGACCACTAGGCCAACGAGGCAGTCGAGGCAGTTGCTCAGCAGTAGCGCTTGCGACCACTAGACCAACGAGGCAGTCGAGGCAGTTGCTCAGCAGTAGCGCTTGCGACGACTAGACCAACGAGGCAGTCGAGGCAGTTGCTCAGCAGTAGCGCTTGCGACCACTAGACCAACGAGGCAGTCGAGGCAGTTGCTCAGCAGTAGCGCTTGCGACGACTAGACCAACGAGGCAGTCGAGGCAGTTAGAATATCGACTGATTCACTTTGTAAAATAACCGTAAACATTAATATCATAAATAACCACGTGATTCCAGCACAAAAAGATCAAAACACTACAATTTTAATTGATACGAACACTGTGAAAATAAATGATCAAGTATCGAGACTAACTAACCCAGTTACCGCCGGTTCAATGCAATTAAGAGTCAGATAATTGAAATTATAACAAACGGGTCATTAAAACGCGGCCATCTTTACCTTAAGTTAACAAGCTTCGATGTTTACGGAGGCAACGGAGTGAGTTTATTACTTAACTGGACGAGAATTGGTTCCTTACTATTGGTTCTCGAATCTCGAATCTTGTCAATCCTAAATTCATTAAAATTTTCATAAAGACTTGTTACTGGCTTCCCGTTGATAATGTTTCTAATATTTCAGCTTTTTTAGCTTAAAAATTTTCATTCTCAAGTAAATACTTTAATAGTATTCCGTTAAATATGAGCATTTGTATGTCATCTTGGATAATATTCTGGCTGACTTTTGACTAGTCGGTCTTTGTTGAAGAGAACAAAAAGATCATCATATAGGTTGCCTACAAAATAATTTTGTAGAAGTTCGATCACTAAAGCACAACCAGTACTTTTCAAGATATTCATATTTGTATTCGATGAAGAATACTGCAGGTCCATTAAATAAACATCTCCTTATAAATTACCACCTTCGTATGCAGAAAGAACGATCCATTTCCCGAACAAAATACGAAGCTCCTCATCGTGTACCATTTAATATTCTTTCAATACTTTTTTGTACTTAATTTTACTCTGTGCATTCAGTTTGGACAGTTGATGGAGCACCTATTAAAACGCTTTTTATTTATTTATTTTCTGTAGACTGCACTCGTTTGCTGCGTAAAATGCATTTTCTTTCACTTGCGGCGCAAAATGTATTTATGAACAAGCTGGACGGAACTGTTGGTTTCAGTTCCTCTAATTAGGATCCCTCAGATTTTAAAAACACGAACTGCTCGCCCTAGTTCCATTTTCAGTTCCATTCTTAGGCCGGTTTTAAGTCACGTATGTCAGTTATAGTGGGCTGGCATTTTAAGGCTCCATGTTGGAGTTCCGACAAAAATTTTCACGTTTAATCCCTGCTTCCCACAATTTTGGACGTTGGTCTGATAAAATGTCGTTAGGGGTGATAGTCACGGAATTCAACACGATAAAAGGTGAACAGCACCAAATAAATATACAAGGTGTAACATAATGAACGCACAACCTCTTAAGGGGTCATTGTACTCATCATTCTGAACAACTGTTACGCAAAAAAAAATCTGCTGGTCCCTACATTTATGTTCGCATAACTCGTCAAAATGCAACAGCTGATTTTTTTTTCTCGCGATTTCAGGTTTGGTCCCATAGTAAAAGTTGTTCATAATAATGAGTACAATGACCCCTTAAGAGGTGGTGCGTTAATTATTATGTTACACCTTGTATATAATTCAGCTGCTGTTTGTAATTCTGTTGTTTCAATAATATGTTGCAACGAAGTAGAACGGCTTCTGATTTTATTCGACGATCCTATCAGTAAGTACATTTTAGGAACGAAAGCGTTGAGCAATTTTCTAACACATTCTTTTCTCACATTGCTAAATGAGAAAGGAATGTGTTAGAAAATTAAAACTATATGTGCGAGCTGGTGCATGTTACCTTTTCTAACTGTCATTTTCATTCAAAATATTGACAATGCTTAGTTACAAAATGATTAGGTGCAAATGAAAATGAACCTTAATGTGCTTAATTTTTTAAATTCCTATAGTACTTTAGTTATAGGTTAAAATAAACTCGAAGAGTGAGATAAAAACAATAGTAAAGCCATTGTCTTCGAAGATGCTAACTGACTTGTGTGGCAATTAGGCAGAGCCATTAATGATGTTATTGTTGATCGAGTTTGCTTAAGTTTGTTTAGTTAGAAGACGTGTCGTGTTTCACTATCAACAGTAACGTATTATAAACAGCCATTTTGCTTTGGTCTTAAGGGATTACTAACTCTTAGAGTAAATAGGGTTATAAGATTTCTAGTACCAAATTGGTACTTTTAGTAACGGAGCAGCATTTGGACATGTAAACGAAAGATAGAATTGTAACCAAATGCTCTATAGGACACGGCGTCATTAGAAAACTATTGCTTAACAAGACAAGATGGTCATCTGTATAAACATACATTAAAGTAAGACTAAAACTGATTTGGTGTTGATAACATACTTACATAACCAAAATTAAAACTACTTCGATAAGTTTACATTCCCCTGAATTATCTTTGGCGAAGAAGGGACTTTGAAAGGAGATGGTTAAGCTTGTATGGGAATACAAGCTTGGCCCAGAAATAAAGACAAATAAAACAAAATGTATTATGAAGCTTTAATAGTGTTTCATAGCCATACTTATATATTTTTGTCCGTCGCAAAACTTTGTGAAAGGACATAAGACCTGTCCCAAATCTGATGACTTCAAAAAATAAATTCAAACCTGTCGATTGTGAAGTAACTGACTGTCTTCCAACAGATTGAATTCCACTCAAATCTGCTCAGCTATGGTGGAATTTCAAATATTATCAGTTATTTTTTAACCATTTGTTTTTAAATGTATTAACATGTAGCTCTTGGTCTGTGCTTGTTTGCCCAGCCCTGCTGGGCCAAACTTTATCCTTTGCAAACGGTACGTTTGTGACGAGGCGTTTTTCGATTATTTTCTTATCAGATTTGCTCAAACCTTTATGTATGTTGCCTACTGTAATTCTATCACCAAGCCGTATTAATTCGTATTTCGATTTAGATATCTGTCTATTCCAAGGTTGCCTGGAATAGATCGCAGTAAGCGATAACGCCGCCAATTGTATGTTTTGTAGTTTAATTTATCTTTATATATGTATAATCTTGTGTTCAATAAAGTATATATAGGTATATGTAATCTAATCTAACCAGCCGGTACTGTCCCACTGCTGGGCAAAGCTGAGGAGTCAAGCTGGTCCCGCCATCTTCGTCTCGGCCTACCGCGATGTCGTCGTGCGTTTAGTGGGACCCAATCGGTGGTTCTTTTAGCCCATTTGTCGGCTGACATGCGGCAGACACTTAAGCTTAGCGGCTTTCTGGGTAACGTCCGTGATCTTGGTTTTGGCGCGCAGTGTTGTGTTCCTTATACGGTCCGAAATTCGAACCCCCAGGATACTGCGCTCCATAGCTTGCTGTCAAACCTCGAGCTTGGACCTCTGTTGAAGTGTCAAAGACCAGGTTTGAGTACCATATGTGAGAATGGGGAGAATATACATGTCCATAATTTATTCTCCGTTTGATACATAGCGGTACATCTCTTTTTAGAAGATCTTTCATTGACCAATAGCTCCTCCAGGCGCACTTGGTGCGTCGGTGGTCTTTGTCTTGTCGCGACTAACAGACAAAGTATAGGTATATCGATAAATAAATAATAAAGGTGCCTAATAGTACCTATGTCTGTTCTGAATATAATTTGAAATTCAATCAGATTTATACGGGAGTTCACATCGTTTTGAAATTAGTAGGAGGGATGCGATATTTCGAGCATATACCCCTAAGCAATTAAATGAACAATATCATTCTTGTTGTCTTGCCAAGAATAGATCAATGTTTCCCTCGTCGTGCGTGCCCTAAGTGACGAATAAGGGATTATGTCAGAATAGAAACGTAAAGCCCTTACGGCGAAATCTGAGAGGCCTAAAGGTCAAGCAAGATTGACGAAGAAGTGGAGTTAAATTCGGCAAGTTATAGGTACTAAAATTAGCTCTGAATTTGTTTTTAAAACATGCAAATGCCTGACAAACTTTAATTTGCCACCATATAGATTCAAAGCTACTTTAGTTTGCCAACTAATATGCTACAGTGAACGATTTAAGAACGACTTGCCATAATCTTACTTATTGCAGATGAATATGTGATTACAGTTTATTGTGATTAACAAGCAGGAGGTAATTAATCTAAGCTATCTATTGCAGCGTTGCACTTGCTTTAAAAAATCTATGCAAACTATTAAAGAAACCTTTCGGTAACGGTCCTTGAATATATAAATATCTAAAAATATATTCACTCCAAAGTTAACACTTCGATATTTCATACGTACTTTATTAAATGCTAATCCCAAATGGACTCATAAAATCTCCAGCATCTTCGCAAATAGATGAAAATTAAACATCGGGAATTCATGCAAGGGTCTTTATTTGTTAGCGTTAATACCGCCTGAGGGAACATTGCCGTGGCGTGATTATGCCGTGCCCGTAACAATTTGTTAATTCGTACAAAACAACTCATTTTAAGTGACCTACTTTGTGCTACCGACAATATTTTGTGCGACAGTGCAAAGCCCTGTAGACTCACCAGAGACTCCCATTCGATTGCACACACGATCGATTTATTGGATACACCGCAGTTGACTACAGTTAGAATTTACTGGCAATACTCTCAACGCTACGGTTATATAAAATTCAAAACGAACGTATATTCACATTTGGAATGGCAAATATAAAAGTTACGAACGTTCTCTTTGAGAAACGTACTTTAAATTTAAATTACTTTGAATTTCTTCCTATTAAAGAATCGTATTTGAATAATCTGGTCCCACGCAGCCTTTTATATAAAGTAGAAGTCATAAAATATTATTTCTATTATTTCCAATGGGTCATTTTTCATTGCGTTCGAACTGTTTTATAATTTCTTTTACTTTTCTACTATTCAATCCGGTTCGAGAGTATTTGTTGTGTATTAAGAATATCCCTACGCACAATAAGTGTTTTCTACATTCAAATGTTGACTAACAAATCTTAAGCCATTCTTCTTAAACAACGTTTGAGAAAATCAATTTCCTTAAAAGCAATCGAAGCAAATACATCGAACATTCAAGTGTTAATCTAATCGGGTTCACAAAGGACGAACTTTGACACAAGACGTGTGACGTCACTTGCCAGTACTTGCGACGTTCTTATCACATGTATGTAACAGCAACCGCTAATACTGGTGAATGGGATTTTCACAGTTGCGTGGTGAACCCGCATTTGTAGATCGAATGTTTATTTTGGTTCGCACTTCAGTGGATCTGAGTCGACGATGGTGTAATCATCGCAATGTGCTTCACTATATTTGTGTGACGTCCTAATGTTGCTTTACATATTTCGCGCGCGGATTGTCTGTATCGGTCCTCTTGGCACAATTACCGGCGACTAAAGTTAACTTAGGTACCCATCCAGCATTTAGCATGAAAAATATTTTCCTCACCTCGTGGAAAACTGATTCTAATGTCGAGTAGTTAAGATTCTAGAAGCCGTTTTAAAATAAATTGAACCTTTCGGGGTGCTTAATTGCTCCATCAAACAGGCGCGACTCGCGACGCAAATCGCGCGCAGCTTAAAGGCATCCCTCGTCGCGCGACACGCGATGCCTTTGTGTTGCATCGCGTGTCACGCCTTTTTGCAGAAACCTTTATAAAATATAGGTCATAAAAATTTCCGGATAGGTATTAAGGTCCCGCTTAATTTTTTTATACAAATATCAAAAATAGTGGTTACCTAACTTAATACAAAGTATCGGCAATACATCGATCATAAATATGCCATCATATGTACATGCTTAGGAATCTATCTTTCCCAGCAAGTACCATAATGATAGAACGTGAATTAGTATCTATCAAATCGGTAGCCTCCCAAGTCGGGCAACATCATAGTGTATTATTATTTACTTTTCATATTCGGAAAACAAATATGTTATGTATGTACAATACAAGTTCAGAGGTTTAAATTCTGGTAACTGTTTTTGAATGGTTTTTTCGAAGCAGTTTCTGTAATTCATACCTATTTTTTTAAAAGATCAAAATATGTTCATACCTGACTTGAAGTCACTGATTGTTGCGAACACTTGTGATTCCCGTAGATACTGTAGTTTTTTTTTACAAAAAAAAAAACAACCGCCTTCCAAAAAGAAACACTGCAAAGTGAAAAATAACTTTAATTTCGGAAGTCGGAGTCTTCGGATCTGTATTTTAGTTTTTTGCCACCGACCTCAAATTTAAGGTATTTTTCACTTTTCAGTGTCTTTTTGGAAGTCGGTTGTTTTTTTTTTTTTTTTTTGTAATAAAGTTTTAATTTTTCACTTTTTAGTGGGTCGGTTTGTAATTTATCTAAGTTACAATAGCCTATTGTCAACTGCTCATCACCTTTTACAAAATATTGCTTTTCCTGATGCAGGGACGTTAATTGTTAAGGAGTTCTCTTAATAATAATAATAACTACCCCATCGCCGTATCTCTACGTTGACGTCGTGGTGGGGCTTGCGCGCTCCGAACTCTAGGTATGTGCCGGTAGAGTTTACTTTGCCGGAACAGGTCCAGGGTGAGGAGCCAGACCAAGAGAGGTACAGAAACCCGCAGGGCACCACATGGCGAGCTGCTGGGCAGTAGCGACCCCACGTACCCTATCTTCCAGGAGAAGTCATGTTCCTCATCTCTGGCTTGCTTTTATTGGCCGGCTGGAGTGAACACTGATGAGAACTGACCTCCCACCTCATTCTTGCCTTTATTGGCTGGCTTGACTAGAGATTCGCAAGAGCAAATGTGCTCGGAGGAAGGAAGTATTCCAGTAAGATGCTGGTAGGGATCTTGACCGTACTTCCGGGATTGTCCTGATAGCCGTGGAATACCTCTCCACTCGTCTTAAGCACCTCAGGACATGTTGCCCTCTTGTCGCTACGACACTATGTGCTAGCGACCGTTTCCGGGGGCCCATTCTTGAGTGTGCAAGTCACCCCCTGCTATTTTATCCGTGTAGTGTATTTATCAAACATTGGTCAGGCAGGGGCCATAGTCCTTCCATAGTTTTAGATAACCAGTCCACTTAAGCCATCCAAACCCATAGCCCAATACTTTTTTTGTCTCCATATCCTGCCATAGTCCTACATCAACCGGGGGTTGTCCTTGGGTGCACTTGCATAGTGCGTACAGGGATAATCGTCGGTTGGTGCCTCATTTCCATTGAAAGCATCTAACAGGCCTCTGCAATTTGGCTTCGGCCCCTCATATGCCTTCCAAAGATCCGGGACCCTAGGGTCCCGAGAAATATCAAAGACGTAAAAAAATAATAACTACAACTACTACTATAGATGTGCCTTAAATATTTGAAGAGTTCCCACGATTTCTCCAGGATCCCATCATCAGATCCTGACCTGATGACAATATGACCACCTGGAAAGTATATACTTTAAAATAAAAAAAAATTTTTCAAATTGGTTCCGCCGTCGTCGTCGAGAAATCGGGGAACATACATAAAAAAAGGTATCGACGAACTGAGAACCTCCTTCTTTTTTGAAGTCGGTTAAAAATGATTTATTCCATAATTTAACTTTAAGTTAATTATAATTTCTTAACCTTATTATAAGAGAGCTTTGACATTGCTTCTAATTAAAATTAAATTTATCAACGATATTTTTATAAAATCTTTTTAAAATATAAGTAATAAAAATTCTGCTCGGGGTCTAAAGAAAAATCTAAGGCTAATCTAGATAATAGAGGGGGATCTAGGGCTTTAATGTGATTAAAATTGATAATTAGGCCTACCAAGAGACGACTAAAGTAACTTTCTCATAATAAACAAATTCGAAAAGGTTCATTATCTGTATAAAATATCTAAGTAAGTAAGCAAGTTTATTTTGTGTCTAGAAAGTGAAAATATGAACAAAGTAACAACCAAATTGAAAACGGGGTTAATTGTTCTTTTTTAATGTGGTCGCTCTCAAGTGTATAAAGTCCGTTATTTTTCGCGAAATGGGTTTAGTATATTTCCCTGTTTCGTAACAGAAAACATAATTGTTTAAATTATTTCCTTGTATACTAAGCCATCACTTCATCCTACAATAGAATTCGTTTTAAAGGTTTCCAGCTCCATCTCGATCAGAATAATAATCAACTGATATTTTTTATCATATGGAGTTCATAAATTGAATTCTATTTTAGGGTTGCTAGCGTTTAGTTTATTGACGGGTTGAAACATTGACATGGCATCGTAGTCTGCATTTTCACATGACGTAAAAAAACTGCAGGATTCACAATTCACAGTTTCACACATACCTTTCAAAAGTCTTTTTTTATTTCATATTTATTATTGCAGAGTTATGTTTATAGTAGGTACAAATATCTATTCTAGCTACCACAAGTGACCAAAACCATAAAGCATACGTACTAATAAAAAAAATAACTGCAGTGGTATTTGAATATCATAATGTGTGCTGACGAAAATACTTATAAATCTCACTTGTACATTTGCTTTCATCATTCATCATTCTCCTGCAGCTATCCAAATGTATTTGTGGTCGGCGAAACATGTCTTTTTCTTCCATATTTCTCTATTAGTTACCTTTCTAGCCATGTCACCTGTCACACAGTCCATCCATCGTTTCCTTGGTCTTTCCTACTCTTATAGCCATCATTCACCAGCCACATTCATAGTTATACATATCAACGGCGAAGTATCAATACTATCTCACATTTTTCGCGAGATTCACTGTTTATGCTTTCGAATTTAAAGGTCAAATTCACATGTTCTAGTATTACTTAAACTATATGTTTAATTGCAAGTATTGCAACAGCATAAATTTTAATCAAAATGTAGAAATACATACCTTCTTATTAAACCAATGAGCCTATCGCTTTACCTCCTAATTTCCATGGGACAAGTGTTAACTTCGACCGTTAGAAATTATTTGCACTTCGATTAATCAATTTAAGTCAAAAAATAAACTTTTTTTTACTTTGCGTAAATTGTTAACTTCGGCAGTTAGTATTTCTTCTCACTTCACCGACGTTATACTACGTCCTTCATTCAAAAATAAAACCAGCTTATCGAAAACAAAATCAACCCACACCGTGTAATGCTTGCAAACAGTATCTTCACAAGAAGTCCGTATTTCTCGGAATTATCGAAACTGGGTTTTATATGTATACGGGTATAAGGAAACATGGCTAATCCATCATAAACCTACCCTAAATAGTAGATTTACTCATATATTTTTGAAAAGCCTCAAATTCTGGTTTAACTGTTGCGTAGTTATTATAGTGATACATGTTCAAAAACTTAATCTGTGTGTCAGTAATATTATGACCCCAGTTATCTGAATTCATTTCTAGTTGTAACCTTAATTTATCTCCCTATTTATCATGTCACTTCACATTCACTCGAGTATTCCAGCCGATTTATTCTGTAAAAATGTCACCGTGAGAACTTGGGTGAAGTGAGCTTGAAGTGATCTGGGGGCCTACCACCACTTAAAGCAATATTATTTTAATGTTACTTCAGTGTGAGAAAAAGATGGAGCTATACAGGACGTAAAGCTCCAGCTCTTTCCCACACTCAAGTAAGATTAAAATAATACTGTGTTAATAGGTAGTGGTCTAGCTCCTGTCATTTCACCTGATGATACCAGGGATTGACACTATTGACAGCTCACTTCACGGTGTTCTCACGGTGACATTTTTACAGAATAAATTGGCTGAAATGCTCGAGTAAATGTGAAGTGACATTATAAATAGGGAGATAAATTAAGGTTACAACTGGAAATGAATTCAGATAACAGAAGTCATTATATTACTGTGTCACTGGCTTGCTTCATGAATGGGGAGAAATTGTCACTAGTGAAACATTTCGCTTCGTTCGAATAATTATATCATCCGTTTATTGTCGTTATATATCTATTCTGTTACACTATTAACAAGGCCATATTTCCATTTGTCACGTATTTTTAGGTCATGTTTTAATCTTTTGTTGTTTTCACAATTCTTGAATTTAACATTTTGCTTTCACACTAAAGTTCAGAGAAGCAAATTGCTTACAAACCACCCAGAATATTTGTAAATAATTATGCACGTACAGTAAACAAGTCACTCATACCTATCTAGTAACATCAAAAAATATCGTTGACAATATTACAGTTCGCAACGTTCAAACCAAGCTTTGTTTCAGCAATACAATACACATAAAATCAAACAATCCAAAACTATCCTAGTTCATACAACACACATTTGTATAAAGGATACTTTACAAACTATAACAGAACGTTGCATCAGGTGGAAACTACTCTGTAATGACCTACTTCAGTGTAGATGGTCTCTAATGGTTGGAACATGGCCACCCACCATAATAGCGTTGTTTTTGGCTTCGGAAATGCGACGGGGGCAAAGGAAATTCAACTGGGCGTAGGAATTCAAACACCGACGGGATCGGTACTGCCCATCAGTATTTGTTCCGGGCAATGAACTTTTGAGTATTGTGGCCTATATGCGTCGGATCAAAGGGTCATTATATTATGCACTCCATTGATTTTATTTTGAGGACAGAATTGTTTTACATGAAATAGTTGTCTTAATTAATATGCCTTTATTTTTTATGGCATAACGGTTAAACCTAAAGTTGATAAGGCCAAGAGAATGATGATGATGATGAAGGATTAAACGTAAATTATTTTTACAGAGTGATAGAAATAGCTAAAGAAATACCACATGTGGCTGAATATGTTTTATATAATCACAATATAGATGTTCTAAGATAAGACCAGCTATCTACAGCCGTAAGCCTGTAACCATTCCTTCTGAAGCCGAAAACATAATAGATCACATCGGCGTAAGAACCACCCTAGAGTGACGAAATTGAGGCAGCACTATGATGTCATTACTTCACGGATACCTTACCTAATGACGTCACGTTGCGGTCAACACACTAGCTCAGGGAATATTATATGAAAATGGGATGTAGCATCCTACAATGGTAAATTGCTTTTTAGCTCAATATGTTGTACCTTACTTACGGTGGATCTAACTTCAACCATCAACGGTAAAGGTACTATGAATAGATAAACATCAGATGATTTCTTATGCTTGGACAAAATGTTTGATTCTTCTGCATGACTTTCAATTAAAACTTTCCAAAAATATACAATTTCCGTCCACGACCAGTCATCAAAACGTTCATGGAACTCCTAATAAAGGGTCAAAAAAAAGGTAAAGGTTAAGGTCTTTTCATTCAAATGCTCATAGCTTAGAGGTAACAAAAACTGATTGTAGTCATCATAAATGTCTTTATCACAACTGAAACATGTTGTGGTGTTGTGGATGTTGTGGTGGTGCGTTTTTTTTTTTTTTTTATCCCAAATGTGTTCCAACCTCTCTTATACGGAACACTGAGATAC
This sequence comes from Fissipunctia ypsillon, assembly GCA_947568875.1. Classification (NCBI taxonomy): domain Eukaryota; kingdom Metazoa; phylum Arthropoda; class Insecta; order Lepidoptera; family Noctuidae; genus Fissipunctia; species Fissipunctia ypsillon. The sequence continues at coordinate 18,221,940 of OX387643.1, read as the reverse complement.
ACGTAGTTCATAAAGGCTATACGGATTGACACTGAAATATGCTCCATTCGATTTTATCTAACGGCCAATATGACCAGAAGGGTCCGCCTGAACCAGACGCGTTCTTCGATTGATAATATAGGTCTCGGAATGTAGTCGAGCGTCAATTTAGATTCTTGATATCTTAATGTCTTTTGTGGAGTTTTAATAATAAAATTCTTGTCGTGTGAAATATTTTCGCAAAGTGGTGGCTGTATGAAGATTCTAGTTTATAGTTTACAGTCGTAAAGAGCTACTGAAGACTTCAATATCTGCTGAGCCTTTTTAATCAAAACAAAGAAAAAAATCGCCTTACTTGTAATTTAGCGCAGTAGCCCCAGCTTCTGCCCGCGACATTCCCCGTCGCATCACATCGCCCGCCCGCGCTATTACTTTGATTTCGCTTAGCATTCTTTCTGACTGTTTTCTTTTTACTCGGCTCCTAAGAGTCATAGTGTAATGTTAAATAGCTTAGTTTGATAAATAGCGAAGTTTTCAAATCAGATTAATTAGTACTTTCAAACAAATTAAAAAACAAATTCTTCAGCTTTATTATTAGTACAGAAGAAAGTCTTCGATCAATTATTATACCTGCTGAAGATGTATTTATAACTAAAACTTATGACTATGTCATTTACAATACGATACTAATTACAAAAAAAATGTCTCTAAAGCTAAAATCGATTATTTTCTGAGAACCATTAAGTAAATTGATGTTGAAGATTTAAATTCTAATTAAGTAACAGTCTGCGATAATTAGAATCATTTCGAAGCTTGTAAATGTCTAGAATGTAACTAATTTATTCATTCCACAAACTCTACGTGATAATGGCAAGATTAAAACCGAACAAGTATTTTTAATTAATTTTCGCGAAATACTTTGATTTATTATGTTGTGCCTTTTTTTGGACGGGAAATCATCAAATGACTTCTCCCGCTCTGGGCAGAGTGGGAGGGCGTGCCAGACTTTTGCTGACTGAAACCCATCCGTGTTCCTTCAGTTGCCTATGCCGGGGCCACGGTAACTCTTTCAAACATCCCGCGACCCTAGCTGGCATCGGCTGTAGCAGACCCCGTCAATAGTGCTGACATCTCTTTGAGGCGCGCGTGGAACACAACGCGCCGGCGACTCCGGCCTGCACCCTAATTGCGTAAAACACTATCAATCGGAATCTGAAGCATATTGCTAATTCATTGTTTCTTCAGTTCAAAAAATTTCTCTTCAACAACGTAAATGGCGCAATGAATGTTCTTGAATTGTCAAAATGAAACCGATTCCTACTGTAAGTATGTTACGCAATTGCCCCGCTGGTCCTTACTGGACGGCGAGCTACCCATTGCTCGCCGTCCGCAAGCCCGTGCCTACGGTGGCCGGGAATCGGCTGCCAATTCCCGACGCCCAGGGCGTCTCCAGCGGCGACTAGGGGCGTGAGGGCGCAAAGCTTGCCTCTCCCTCACGCGCTCCGCCTCATCCTTCGCAAGCATTACTGCCTTACAGAAGGAGGTGATGGCTTCCCATTTACTCTCGCTCCGTACCATGACCTGGACCAGGGCCGGACGCGAGAGATCGCCGCCGCCGATCGCTTCCACGAGGACACGGCGGTGCTCCGCTCAAGCCGGGCAGACCTCCACCGTATGCTCCACCGTGTCCTCTGGGCGATCCACACAGTGGTGAATTATGTTGTGCCTGATGCATAAAAAACTCTTGATGCGATTTTAATAGATCTTCTCAAGTTTGTTATTAGTTACAATATACCTTTATAACAATATATTGTTGAGAAACATGAGTTTTCTACAGTTTCAGTCATGAAATGTATGTTTTTCAGAACTCTAAAATGCATTTGTACCATCATATCTCAACATACACATCCAAAAGGTGATATTATAATTACATAATATTAATATGTTGTCATTTTATTAACATTATATTATATTTTACAAACCCTTTATTCATGAACCTTATGTTAACCGCAGTACACTTCAAACCACACAAAAAGAAACATTAAAATTACAACTTTTCACATTCATGAGATGTTGAGACATCACCAACAAACCATAAAGCTTGCCATAACAGCGGTAACAGCATGTTACAAACCTACAAGTCTCAGTAATCGTAAAGGGACGATAAAACTGCCATACGCTGTGGCAAAGCGAAGTATTAATATGTTACGATCTTGTAGAGATGAACGCGCCTATGATTGTTACTCTTGGAATGTTGATGGAAATTAGAAATGTATGTTGTAAACAATTGGGTTGACTGAGTTTTTAATATTTCGTATGTGCAAAACCACACCCACCACATTATATTACAAAAAAAAAGTGTCGTCATTGATAATCAAGAGCAAGTTGTCCATCTTTCGCTTGCAGACATTATTATCATACTTACAGAGAGAGAATTAAAGCTCATTATTTTGTCCTCGTAAAATGTTTCCATTTTACTAGATCTGATAAGCTTCACACAGTGTAGCACACGTAGCCGCATCGTCCACGTAGTACGCGTAGTCCGCATCATTAACGACGCTACGTAGCGCGCTCCGAGCACTTTCAAGTTAAGCCGTGGGTTACAGCAAAATAACCAGAGCAAAATACGAATCGAAAATATGCTTTCAATGCATAACGTTGTGTTAAATCAGTATTCAATGCATCATTAGCTATCCTCTCCAGTGGACGCATGTAGTTACAGTCAGCTACACAGCGCTATCATACCTCTGATGTTTATAACATTCTCAACGCACAGACGCGTTCAAAAGATGATTTCCAATATAGTGACAGTGACTCCAAAATAAATAAGCAAAAATATCCTTCAAACATAACCATTGAAGTCAATACTAATACTCAACTCATAAGTTCATATTACTATGTTATTGGAACTATTAATATCCGAACCCAAACGGATATCTAACATAATATAGATTTCAATTACGAACAAAATTGATGGTCCGTACACCATCTTATGAGCGAGATATTACGGGACGGGAAATCTCTTGTAGGTAACTTAGAATAATGGATCGGGGAAGTACTTACATTGTTATTCCTTCTTTCTATGAGGTTTTTGTTTGACGGATCTTCTAATATGGTTCCTGTGCTGATGCTTCTAAAGAAGACAAAAGATAGAATCAATGAGTAGGATTTATTTATGATATATTTCAGACTGTTTTAACCACTACTGAATATCGATCACCTATCTTTTATGAGTTAAATTAGTAAAATTATCTGTTATGTCTATAAAGTCAAGTAGAAAAGGAAGACCTTTGTGTTAAGATGTTCTTGTGAAATAAAATGATGATTATTATTATCATTTTACCCTGACGAAAGCTAAACATGTATTTAAAAAAAAAACATAAACGAAAGGTCATCTTTCTCCTGCCTTTGCCTCTTCTTAAGACAAAGTAGACCTACCTAATACTTGTTCCAGAACGTTATATCTAGCGTGTTCTTTACCTTCTGTTATCAAAGTATATTTAAAATTATCCAGGAAAAGGAAATGCGTCAAGATAATTTACTTATATAGGAAGTTCATAATACTTCCTACTCACATATAACTTACCATATCATATCCAGAAACGGTTTAGGATAATTTATGAGCAATAAATCTTCAAAGTTAACCCCGTTCTAAGCATAATTCATATCAATATCACACCCACCGATGGGGTCGATCTTTACATGGCACAAATATCTATGGGTTAGAGATAATTGTTTTTGTTCCAGGTTTTAATGTCTATGCATTCATATGCATACTACCTTAAATGCACCTTTAATGCAGATAAACTAGTTCCAGGGAATCTTTAAAAAAGCAATAGGTAAGTGATCGCAAACCCATCTGCTAAACGCATCCCGCGTTCAACAGTCCCTTTTTTACAGTACAATAGTGAGAATACTACTTATGTAAATGGATATCTATTTTACAATCTGGAATATCGCAGTCACAAGAACAATTAATTTGTCGTTATCACAACCTGTTGCCAAAGTTCGCCAACCCGCTAAGTTTCCACACAGAACTTATATCTGTTTATATAAGTTTAGGAATATTTGCTATTCATTTGCTAATATTAATACGATCTTCATGAGAAAACTTCCTTTAGAAACGTGATACCTGAACTTAGATAATTCGTCGAAACACTTACGTACCTACAATCTGTTTTATCGGCGCCTGAAACATAGGTTTCAGGCGCTGATAAAACTGATTGTATAGACCTATCTTCCTACATCATCTGCCCAGCCTTTTCCCAACTATGTTGGGGTCGGCTTCCGGTCTAACCGGATGCAGCTGAATACCAGTATTTTACATGGCCTGTCTGCTTATCTGAATTCCACAATTAGAAAGTAAAGAAAGAAAGAAAATACGTTTATTTGCGGTAAACATGACGCAAAAAAAGAACACAAACACAAAAAGAAACAAGTTAGGGTAAAATACGCGTCACATCCATCCACACAAAAGGTTAGTTACTGGGTAATACGATACCTCTTCGTAAGACTGGTTGTTAGACTTTCGGGCTTGTGACGACCCGTAACGACTGTCAAAGATACACGAATGACAGCAGGGACTACGGCTTAACTTTTTTTTTTATTATTATTTATGATAGGTTTGCTCTTGACTCTAGTCTAGGTCAGAGGTGACAAAGTCGACGATGCCGATGGAGCGAGCTTACCCAGAAGAAGCCTGTTCATTCTCACTTGGAAGAGATCGGGGTTGTATGCGTTCGGAAATACAGACGCAAGCAGAGAGTTCCACTCCTTTGCTGTGCGCATCACAAAAGACACTTCGAATTGCTGGAATAGCAACTATAGGTAGAGATGGTAAACTGCAGTGCGTCTAGATGTCCGATGGTAGAAGGGGGCCGGCGGAATGAGGTTGTGGAGTTCTTGAGCACACTCACCGCAGTATAATCTGTAGAAAACCGACAAGCAGGCAACCTTGCGGCGATGAGCCAAGCTGTGAAGCTTGGCATCCACCAGTCTTACGTCACCAATGAGCCTCTTAGCTCTGCGTTCCACCGAGTCAAGCGCGGCAACTTGGTATTTGGCTGAGCCATCCCATAGGGTTAAAAGCTGGCCAGACATAAAGTATCGCTTCACCCTATTCAGGATGCCAGTTTCTTGGCCGCAGTTTGGGCTTTGTACTCGATGGTGGAGCCGAAGTTGAGACATGATGTCAACTCCATACCGAGGAGCTCGAGCCGATCAGTTACAGGAACAGATGTACCCCGAAAAGTAGGAGTTTGGTCGAAACGACTCCTTTTAGTGGCAAAAAGACACGCCTGTGTTTTGGTGGCGTTAAAAGAGACCAGATTATCATCATCCCACTGGAAGACAAGGTCAGATCTGTCCGCTCTACCATGGCTTCTCTCAAGGAAAAAACTTCGGCCCCGCTGGATTTTGCGCTGGACAATTATCTCTCTGAATATGCGCTAAACGTGCGTTCCGAGGCACGGAGGAGTCTCAGTATGCAAAGATGGTCACCCATCTACGGACCAACCGCTCCGTAGATGGGTGACCGTCTTTACGTACTGAGAGCGTAACTTAACCTGATCGATCGATGCGGCTGTTATTACTTAGCCATAAGCCCTTGATATATCTACCTTACTATAGTCTGCTAAAATAACTAAAGTATTTTTTTATGTTTACTTGACTCCATTTAAGGAAAATGTTTCTAATTTTTCAATTGAATATAAGTACAGTCAGTCTCAAAAAGATTCATAAAAGAAGTATCTTCAATCTTTATTTCTTTATTTCTTAATATCGTTTCAATGTGTGGCCACAAAACATAACATGTTTTGTGCAATCATCGTGAGGTGGTTTCGGAAAAATTTCAGCCCATGCAGCTGTTATAGATTACTGCTCCAAAGGGGGATGTGAGGCTGCCGTACACGCATTGTCGACCTACCTTAATTCTGGCAAAGGAGAGGTAATCCCGAAAGTTGACATAAAGAATGCCTTCAATTCAGTTAATCGGGACAACCTTTTGGAATCCGCTGTTGGCTGTCAACAAGGTGACCCTATCGGGCCAGTGATATTTAGATCAGCCCAAACCCCAAACCCAATTATTCGACAACTAAATTCAAAATTTAACTTTTGGTATCTTGATGATGGAACCTTAGGAGGCGATGTAGAAACTGTTTTAAATGACCTAAAATTCTTAAAAAAATAACTTCCTTCCATTGGCCTTGATCTCAACCTTTTGAAATGTGAACTATACTTAACGGACAATACTTACACTTCCCAAATTTAACGCAATAGCTCCAGAAATCAAAATTATTGAAAAAAGCTCTTTTCGTCTCCTTGGTTCGTCTCCTTTGAGAATTCGTTTCCCGTTATTATTGAGGAAAAAATACAAAATTTCAACGACGTTTCGGAAAAATGTTTCCAAATTAACATGCATTCGGCCATCACCTTAATTCGTTCTGCTGTTTGTGTTTGTTGTTGTTGTGTGTGTTGTGTTGTTGTTGTTTGTTGTGTTTTGTTTGTGTTGTGTTTTGTGTTTTGTTTGTTCTGTACCAGCGTTGAGCTAACTCAACGCTGGTTCTTCTCCACAAGGGCGCATACACTAATTGATTAGCATTCGAGAATATGGTTGGAGCTGCTGAAAATTGTAAAAACTAAATTTGCATTGTGCAAATTCAATCTCTTAGTATTGTATAATTGCATACCACATGTGTCAGCACTACATACCTACTATAGGCTACCATTTACTGGGTAAGTCTTTCATTGGCTTTAATATCCCGGTGGCTGAGAGTATGTCCTGCTCACTAAAATGTCTCGCTGGTGGTGGCGTGTGTTGGTTCATTAAGTTCCCTTCACAATGGTTGAGCCGAATGGTGCTGATCCATGCGTAGTTCGTGAACGGGCGCCGTCAGTAGGGACTGGTCATCTCTTAGCTACCACGGCTTATTTTAATTTAAGAATTTTTATCTTTTTATTACGGACGCATTTAACATGTACGTCTATCTAAATTGTTTTCACATGTATAATTTAAACTTGAATGATGTAACCAATATTTTTTAGCAATATTTTGATGAGAGTGTTCGTGGAGTTTCTTGCCCGTTCTTCTTCATAGGAACCTACTACGCTTTGGAATGGGCAACTAGCTTCATCTTTCAGGGAGCCAACCCCCACCTCTTAAAGCAGTATTATTTTGAAGGAACTTCAGTGGGAGACAGAGATGGAGCTACACAGGACGTCTAGCTCCATTTAGAAAAAAAGAAAGAAAGAAAATACGTTCTCTTTTCCACACTGAAGTAAGATTACAATAATACTGCTTTAAGAGGTGGTGGTCTAGATCCAGACCGACCAACCCCTTGACAATTCAAAAGTGCCTGTGATTGGTTTATTTGAAATAAATGAGATTTGAAACTCGCTTCCCATTTAAGGAAGCACATACACCTTTTAGACAAAATGGACCAAATAACGGCACGGCACACATTAACTTCGATTTTAATTGTGACTATAGACGACCGAGCTTAGACACAAGCTACTCTTCTCATTTGTAGAGAGGCCTCGGCGTCCACAAAATTTGTAGTATTAGTTTACCAGCTTTCATTTCTTCGGTCCACGGCACTGAGAAAATAAACAGGTAAATCCTAGCCTCCACACTGATTAATTTTGATATGCCGTGCTTCACCGATGCTATGGATGCCTGGAGACTCGCTTGCCCGTACTCAGATCTACATCTAGATTCCCAGAGTCGATGAGATGACCCGCTCTGCAGAGTAGTACAGAACAACTTACGTAACACGTCTGCGCAGCGTGCGCGCCTGATGGCTGTGGGTAAGCGGGAGTCTGGTCTTTGACTTCATACACTAACGTCGTCAAACATTGCGACCTTGTTCGACGACACTACTTTCCGCATCGCTGCTACCCTACGACTACGAGCTCCATGTTGTTCTCCACATCGGTGTCACTATGGTGCAGCGTATAGTGGCTATGTTAATGACTGCCTAGACTTTGGAAAACAGCTGATAGCTTTTTTTATTTATTATAAGAAAGCATTCGACACATTGGATCATGACATACAACTACAGGCGATTGTTGAATACGGAATACGTGGTCCTACGAATAAGTGAGTCAAAAACTATCTGACTAACAGAAAAATACGCACGATCATAGATGGTGTGATAGGTGAGGAGGCGGATGTGGATCTCGGTGTGTCGACCGGATCAGTGTTTGGGCCAGTAGGTTATATAATGCACGTGAACAGTGTGTCGAATGTTGTAAACAAGTGTCGAGTGTTTATGACTATGCAGATGACATGTGTGTGGTGTATGCCTCGAGGGATACGAGTATATTGGAGGTACAACAGTACGTGCAAGAAGACTTCGAACGTATCACCAAATAGGCAAATGATAACGGAATTATATTAAATATGTCTAAGACAAAATGCATGCATTTTGTCTTGGACAGATTTTGTCATTATACTCTAGCCATGCAATCTGGGAGCTAAAACTGTACACAGAGAGGATCTTGATTAAAAGGACATGCGTACGAGTGCCTGCATAATGATAAGATTAATTGCGTATGTACCAAATTGGAGAAACACATTTAAATATTTAGGCCTTAATATTTAATCTAATTTTAATTGGAAAACGCATGTAACTGACAAATCTAACAAGCTGAGATCTGTATCGGGGAAATTCTATCAGTTAATTGTATATTATTATGCACTTGCTGACTCACTAATCAGTTATGGACTTATTATGTATGGGCGAACGTTTAAAATGTAGGTACTTACAAGACATTAAAAAATTACAGATAAGACTAATCAAGTTCCTAGTCAGTAAAAAGGTTAAGAAAAAATGTAACAAAGAATATGAAAAATTATTTCATATTTGTAAAATCCTACCAATGGATAAGAAAGTCGATTATTAGATAAGCACTGAACATTATTTTGGTGACAAGTATAAAGTACCTGTTAAAAATAAATATAATACAAGAAGTGTAAGAGAGAAAAGACTAGTTCAACCGAAAATAACAAATTATTATGAGGAAAGAACTTCAAAATATTTAGTGCCAAAAGTATTTAATAAAATAGACCTGTTGAGGCAAAACCCTAAATTAAGTAAAGGTATGTTAAAATCGAAATTAAGGAGTTTGTTTGTAGATAATGAGGACTCTGCCTTTACTGAGGAATAAATTCACACCTTAGTTTCAATAATAAGTAATCTGTGATTCACATAGGCTGTGGGCGCGAGGCCGGCGGCGGGGAGCGGTGGCCCGGGCGGGGCGATGGTGACGGTACAAAATGGTTTCGCCGCCACACCGCCCGGCCCGCCCTGCTCGACCGCCGCTGGTTTCGTGCCCGCGAACTAAGGGTTTTGTTGAGCCGGAGCGGGCAGGTTGCGGACGCGGCTCCGGAGACGGACACCTTCAAACGGATAAGTATGTACTTAGATCTGTCAGTGTCCGGTGTCCACGGCTCGTCCGGGATCTGTCCATGCCGGTGTCGCTGATCCTTGAGTAAAAATAATAGTACATCTTTATGTGGTAGTTTTAAGGTTAGTTTTTACACTACATTATATTTATAACAACAACCGCTTCTCGCCATCAAACTAGAAAGTTTGACGAGTAAAAATTGTAAAAAGAAAATAATGTATGTTTGAAGATAATAAAAAAAAAGTTGTCAACAGTCTCGGACACCACGGCCTGTCTTGCAGCCGAAATGCAGGTACATTAACGACATCATCCGACGAGCTTTTATCACCGTCAGCGTTCCAGCTGTATTAGAACCCAATGGCTTGGCACGCGACGATGGCAAGAGACTGGACGGCATGTCTTTATTCTCATGGAAGGTGGGTACGCCTTCAGTGTGGGACGCAACGTGTGTCGATACTCTTGCGCCATCCAATCCTTCTGGCTCGGCGTTCTGTGCTGGCACTACTGCTGCGGCTGCAGAAAAATTATATTTTCGAACGTTTTGGGGTTGAAACCCTCGGGCCGTGGGGTCCGAGTCCTCATGGTTGGTTCAGGGAAATCTCGAAACGGCTGGTTGACACTTCCCTGACCCAAGGGTTGGCTTTTACCTTGGCCAAAGGCTAAGCATTGCTATGCAACGTGGCAATGCGCCAGTATGTTGGGTACATTATCACTTACCAGTCTACAGCAACGCGGATGAATTTACCGACGTCATATTTTAGCTTGTTGATAATATTATGACACATTGGGTACTTAATTGTAGCTACACATAGATAATATTAATTCTAGTCGATGTATACATCTTTTTGAGACTGACTGTACCTATATTATCAGAGTGATTCGCTCGATTGGTCCACAGAGTGAGTTGTACAAAGTAGTGGGCATACGCATGAGTATGAACGTCGAATACAAAGTAAATTCCAACTAATGGGGCAAAATTGTCGAGGACAGTTAGTTTCTTTGAAGTTCAGAGTTTTTCCTCTGAAGCGGGTGGGAGAATTGATTTCGGAACGCTTTTGATATTCTGTTCATTGAAATGTTTTGGAAACTGTCAGTGTTTTGAACCACGAAGTAAACCTACACGTTTGAATACAATATCTCGCCCACAGCGTTGGGTTACTTTCAAGTTTCACATATTTAGAAAAAATTGTATTCTCATTATATTCTACAGATACCTGCCAGTTTTACTAACAAAAAAAAAATACATAATTTGATTATAAATAATTTAATCGATTTAAGAACTACAACTTATAAAGTTATAAAACAACTTAAAGAATAAAAAAAGTAATAATGCTACAAAAGAACCCTTGAATAGATGTCAAATCAAAAGGTACCTTCAACTTTGTTCTATCTTACTTTTCCATTTTCTATTTCATTCCTTTGTAAGTCATTTCCATATACTCTTGATTGAACAGAACACAATCTAAAAAGCAATTTCCTTTCCGATTTAGTTTCTTAAAACGAGTCACGCGGATTTTGCACTGCTGAATCAAACAAGTATTTGATTTAAATAGAACTAGCTTTTCAAAGTCAAAGTCAATTCGATTATTTCAAATGGGCACTTAACAGCACTTTTGAACGCCAAAGATTAACAAAAAAATTGAATTGATTCTATGTGCCCCTTTCAAAAGGTAGTTTCGTATGGAGAAGAATGGGCAAGAAACTCCACCGTTACTCTTTTAAAATGTTTTATAATATTTTATATAAATAATTTATATCATTATATGTGAAAACGATGTACCTAGAATAAAATTACTATACTTTTGTCCGCGGTTTCGCCCGCGTGGATAACGGAAAATATTCCACGGGAATGTACTACCGGGATAAAAAAAGAAGCGAAGCGATGATCGCATACCTAATAGCCGAGGAAAAGGTCATTGACTCCTGTCCTAGCACTGCACCGTTGTCTATCATAATTATATTGTTACGCGTGATTTTGAATCTGTGATATCTTTTAAAATATTAATTTAAATGATATGACGTCAAGGTATATTTTAATCTTAATTAAATGCAATGCGATAGCGAGACGAGCTTGACGCCTACAGACAGGATTGGTCCACACTAGCTCAAGACAGAGATGAGTGGCGAGGAGAAAGGGAGGCCTTTGCCCTGCAATGGGACAACAGAAGCTAAAAATAATAAATTAATTAAATGCCCAATTTAAATAACATATTTTGTTGGATAGGGTCAAAATAGCTTCGGAAATAACAATGAAATATTAACCAATTCTGAAACATTGAAAAGGTTACTGTGGGTCATCCTTAGAAGATAGACATATGCTAGTGCACATTTTTTGTTAATTTTTTTAACATTTACAATCCTGTAGAAATTTAATAATTTATTTATTTATTTAATTTTATGTATCTAAACGGTTTATGCGGCGCACGCCAGTAAAGCTCCCAGTCGGCATGTTAATTTTCCGACATCTTCAACGAAAATCGTCATATTTTAGCCAATTTACACAAAACTTTAATGAATTGTACAGTTAAAGCTTCCTCGTGAATTACTCCGCCTATTGGTGAACACCGATTGAAAATCCTTTAAGAAGTTTTTGAGTTTATCGCCTTCAGACAGATAGACAGACGCGGCCCGAGGGACTTTGTTGTATAATATGTATGTATGTAAGGATCTAAATGGCGGCTCTGTAGTAGAACACTACGTACATCGACATATAGCAAGTGATCACGTACGAGAGGATGAGGGCGAAGTCTGTGAAGACTGATGGAACAGGATTTGTCGCATAACCAAGAATAAGAATCATTCTTGCTGCTGTGAACATCCTAAATAGACTTATCCCAATGTCTGTGGCTGGTCGTGTCGTCACATATAGAGCCCCGACAATCCAGAATGGAGCTAGGTTCTTCAACTCCGATAAATACGCTCTGCGAACGATGTCGGGGTTCGGAAATAAACCTTTATTTACCCAAGTCATGGCTGCCACAGGACTTAGGGCTAATAACTTCACCACCAGAAGCGCTGAATGTACCATGTATGTTTGTGTCAGTGGATGATCCAAGTTTATTGTGACTGTCATTTTTATAAACACGTATGTACTTTACTATACTTTTATTTATTCTGTAATTTCGACGTCTACCTGACAATTTCAGTTGATTTTTTTTAGAGCTGACATTTAGAAGTCTTGATAGAAGTCATTTGGCTCTCACGAGTGTAGAAAATAAAATATATTTTGGATAAGATGAAAGCGAATTATGCGCATTGCCTCATTGTGCGGTCATAAACTTGAGGGAATTTAATTAACTCTGCCATAATCTGGCTATAGTATAGTATAAAAAGAATATAAATGTTATCCCTTGCAGAATATAAAGGAAACTGCAACATATGATATTTGGTATTTATAGTCAAGCAAACGTTATGTTTTTATGTATCTTTCAATGATACAGGTTCCTGTTCTGAGTTTCGTGAGAAATTCGACTACACCGTGATCCTAAATACTAAAGTGTCCTACTCAAATAGAAACATAGGTGGTATCACATAACCCTTCCTAAGTTAATGTAAATAAATAACAACTTTCATACCCATAATTACAAAACTGTACGCTGTACAAGTCACAGTGAATAACACTACAAGGGCCATCGAGGCAAAGGGCTGTCCGCAAGGTGGCATCCTCTCGCCGCTTCTATGGAACCTGGTTGTAGACAGCTTCATCAAAACACTCAATGATAAAGGTTATTTCACCGTAGACTACACCGATGACATAACCATATTGATACATGGCACCCACGAAAACACCCTATGTAACCTGATGCGCCAAGCCTTGAAAATAGTAGAGGACTGGTGCAATAAACACCAACTATCAGTGAACCTCACAAAAACCGAACTGATTCTCTTTACAAAAAGAGGAAAGTGATGACACTACAACTACCACGATTCTTTGGAAATACCCTAAGCCTATCAACTGAAACCAAATACCTGGGCATCTTTTTGGACAAACAGCTGAATTGGGTAAAACGTACCAACTACATCACTACAAAAGCCAGCATATCTCTGTGGCAGTGCAAGCGACTGCTTGGCAGAAACTGGGGGATTAGCCAAGGTCACTTATTGGCTATACACCACAGTTATCTGACTAATTATCACATACGGCTCACTAGTCTGGTAGCCCAAGACAGACCTAAGCACAGGCCAGAGTTCTCGAAAAACTGCAGCGGTTTGTCTGTGTAGCAATCACTAGCAGTATGAGAACTTCACCCACAGCCGCCCTACAGGCAACGCTTGGACTGCCACCTCTACACCTCATCATGCGGGAGAAGGCGGCCCTGGCCGCCTTTACGCTACATATATCAGAAACCCTAAGCAAAGAGTCTAGAGTCAAGCACATACGCATAAAGGAAGATGCGATCAAACGACAACCAATGATGGCATGCAAAGTATAGTATATATAAAGTATATATGCCTTTTTTTTTGTGGATGGGAAATCATCAAATGACTTCTCCCGCTCTGGGCGGAGCGGGAGGGCGTGTCAGACTTTTACTGACTAAAACCCACCCGTGTTCCTTCTGTTGCCTGTGCCGGGGCCACGGTAACTCTTTCGAACATCCCGCAACCCTGCTGGCATCGGCCCTAGCGGACCCCGTCAATAGTGCTGACATCTCTTTGAGGCGCGCGTGAAACACGACGCGCCGTCGACTCGGGCTTGGTCCTTACCGGTCGGCGAGCTACCCATTGCTCGCCGTCCGCAAGCCCGCGCCTACGGTGGCCGGGAATCGGCTAAAAGTATATATGCCTGCGCTTGAACCGTTTGCTGTCAGATTGGCTTAAATTTTGAACAAATTAGTTTAAGATTGAACGAAATGAATCAATTTTAAAGGAATAATTCATTCAAATTAAAAATATTTTATTTCACATAAACCTACATGGGGACTTATGAAACGTCAGAAACTAGGTGCACGGTTCCATTTGAATAGAATAGATAAGATTTAACTTAGACTATGCAGGAATAATATTTTTTGTATTTATCTGCGCAGGCTTATAATTAGCAATTTGGTGACATATTATTGTTATTATAATGATATTAGTCTGTAAGCTTTCCGAAAATAAATAAATAAGATAAATATTATTGCGAAAAGTGACTTGTAGTTGTCTAACAAACCTTGTAGCTTCCATAATGACTTTTTTGTACATCCCTTACGTTCCTAACTCCTCCCTATTATTTCATTCGTTTTCCTCAATCATCCCACATACAATAAGTATTTACTGTACTTATGAATAATTCATAAATACTCTCGCGTTAGCTCTTTAAAAGGTTCGCCCCCAATAACTTAGTGAAAGGAGAGTCAACAAGCCAACTTTCAAGATTCTGGAGCGAACGCACCCATCGGGCATTCTCGAAACTTCCCGATTTGACTATTGATTTGCAAAGTTCGGATGTGGTAAACCCAGATAACATCACGCCTTTTCTATTGACTGTGCTATTGAAGTAGACACTATCAAGCGAAAGCATCTCGTATTATGGTGATAAAGAAGAAAACATTAATATATTCAATACAATTTGAGACCACTTGGTTTAGGTACAACAGAATACAAGTACATACAATAAAATAGTAACGAATTCAAAACTATGCATTGATTTTTTTTAAGTGTTTGCTATGAGGTGTAGGAACGAATTTGATGCCGAAAATATAGTTTATAGAATTTTTGTCCGTTTATTTGGATGTATGTTCCGGATTGGCACAAAAACGGCAGAACAGATTTGGGTGTTTGGCACACAGATAGTTTATAACCTGGATTAACCCGTAGGGTACTTTTAGTTCCAGTAGTACGGTCCCGTGGGATATTTTCCACGCGGGTGAAGCCGCAGGCAAAAGCTAGTACAGAATACAGTGAATTTAATGATGCCATTGAGTTTTTGCAGGCCACAATATTTATACACTTTTAGGCTTCCGTACATCAAAAGGAACAAACGGAACCCATACAAGATCACTTCATCTTGACTTGTTCGTCTGTCTGTCTGTCAGACTGACAAAACCCTTTTGCTCAGGAACGCGTGGAGGTATCAAGTTGAAATTTATCTAACACGTAGGTCTACGGTTCCTTGGAGCTCTAAAAAAATCAAGCTTCTAAGTCAACGCAACGGCCATTTATGCAACATATTTTGATAGGGTATTTCACGTTGACCTAGAAATATGAAATTGGGCAAAAAAAAACAAGGTCTTACAGCACAAGTAAAGGAAAAAGTTCGTAAATCGTTCATTTGTAATTTTATCACATACCTAAAGTAAAAAAATGCGATTATAAACTTACATTTTAGTTGGAGAATTAACCGTGACGTTTATCGATGTATGTTTTTTTAACAACAATGTTAAGTTTGTTTTTGGAATAAATTCATCCCAACTACGGGACCCTTCATTATGCGCGGTTCAACATGCACTTGGCCGGTTTTTATGTACCTACCCATATCCTGCACACATTTGGTAGTTGTCTAATACTTAGCTATTCTAATCCGAAAGTTATTTATGTAATTCGTTACTACTTTTTTTTAATCACGGATCAGGGCAAAATGTACGCTACCATTCTAAGACGCCAAGTACCAATAAACGTAAAGCACAATCTTTAAGCATAGAATGCGAATGATAAAACCAGAAACTCGAGCAATATTCAACAGCAATAAAGCTTCGAAACAATAAAAGGAAACAGTCGTTGTGTGATAAAGCTTTACATTATATTGACAAAAATATACATGATCGTTTCCCTTTATAGCCACATAAGTCCTACGACACATTGTTAATAAAATATGAATTTCAAATGCACAAACACTTTTGTGGAGCAATTCTGGTACCTTTATAGCGCGCCCCTATAAGTATATACTACACTTGAGCCCAAATAACTTGTTATTACAAACGACATTAAGAACGCGACTTCTGTTGTGATTCGTGGTATCTTTCGTAAATAGCCCATGGCTGATATGATTCGTGCGAGGACGTAGACTCGTAGAAGTGATTTTGTTGCTACTGGGTCTGGGCATGTAGTCATGTACAAGGCTGCAACCAACCAGAAAGGAGTCAAATTCTTTAGATCACTTATGATAGCTCGCCGAACCCTTTCAGGCTGGCACATCACGCTGACTAAAGGAACAAGCGCCAGGAGCTTCAGTGCAAGTAAGGCAGAGTATAGGAAGTAGGTCTGCATCAGATGAGTGCATGGCACGGCGCAAGCCATTTTGTTTTACTTAAATTTTTTTATTGGATAATCAAAGACATTAAATTATACTAGCAAGTATAATCAATTTAATCTATTTGTGGATAATGCATTATTTTGACAGTTTAATGTTTTTGTGTCATAATTATGTCATAAACACAGAAAATCAACTCATCAGAACACTCAAGAGGTCATAGAGCTCTGGAGTACAGAATAGACAAATAAACGTCGCAGTATACAGTCCTACCAACTTATCTGTGAACTGAAAGAGGACGGCACCGTTGATTCAGTGTTGCTAATTAATATAAGGTGCCCAAAATTGAATAAGTTTTCAAGAAGGAAATTTTACATGAGACATAATCGTTTAATAAGAATTACAGTTTTTACATATTAAAAACAATGATACCTTTATAAAAATAATAAAATAAATAAAAAGAATTTGATAATTTACAGTTGCGTAGTGTGACTGTCCCTAAATTACCCTAAGCTGATAAAATTTTCGTTTTTCCTAATTATGATATTATTAGTTTGGGTTGGTTTCCCCTAATGGGAAAAGGCCGCACTCCACCCCGTACGACCCTGTAGAGCTCGTCTCCGGACTGGTCACTCTTCCACCGACTATAAGAAATGAATTCCCAAACGAAATGAAAAGCCTTGTCCCATTAATAAGGCAAGGAAAGGATTGATTCGATAGAAATCGTAATTGAGACTTAGGAATTAATATACATATGTGAAAATAAAAGATGTGGTTTTAGAAAGTTAATAATTAATAGAGGGATGCTAAGTATATTATTATATAAACTGTGAGAAACCCTTACTTTAGCGTAACGGGTAATTGATCCGTCTTTACTCACACGATACCTCACATCTACACTCGGAGTACTCAGAGCTACACTTCCATATAAGTGACGCATGCGGCTTATCAGCGGCATTGTGTCGGCATCATGCTCTTATGGAGACATGGTCCCTAGCAGTTCTCTCGAACTGATAAACGTGATGAAGCGGCTTTCCCTGCGGCTACCGTGTGACCGTCCTTGTCTAACAACGGTACGGCTAGTTCCAGCGGCATAGCGTCGGCATCATGCTCCTAATGACATGGTCCCTATCAGTCCTTGGACTGGATATGAGATAGATGTGGTTACCCAACCCCCTGGAAGCTCACCCTTTGCACAACAAGCATATCCGCAAAGACACGTGTTCATGTCAGTCTGACCGAATTATTGGTCTAAGATAAAGAATACAACATTCAAGAATTACTTGATAATAGAGTTGAGAATTGAAACTCAAGAATCATTATTTGGTATAGCTTTGAATAAACTCTCTTATAAGCCTACTAATTGATCGGAGGCAAAGAGTATATCATTCCAGAATAATTAATTGATAGACTTGGAGGTTTATAGACAGCCCCAAAGCACCCACCCTTCACCACTTCATAGTGTTTGAGCTGGGGAGAAGAAATGGTGCAACAAACTCACCAGCAACACGTCTCTGCCTATTTAGTCATAAGGACTTTAATAACTTTATCAGCCAAGGATAATTATTTTTATGAAAGACTCAGCCAGTCGCTCCAACAAACACACACACACACACTACATTAAGTACTAAATTATTCTAGTCTGGGCGTTAACCCAACTATATTTAACTTAATAACTATAGATACTCGCTGTTAGCGACAGCCCATTCGGACATGGCCTCTTGGTATTCACCAAGTATCCTAAATAGCCTAGAGACGGACGTCTATCTCCTATAGCGGTATAAAACCTACTATCCTTTCATTTCGCATGTCATA
The DNA here is from genome assembly GCA_947568875.1 of Fissipunctia ypsillon. Lineage (NCBI taxonomy): Eukaryota > Metazoa > Arthropoda > Insecta > Lepidoptera > Noctuidae > Fissipunctia > Fissipunctia ypsillon. The sequence continues at coordinate 18,203,573 of OX387643.1, read as the reverse complement.
AGATCCCCATGCTCAGTCACCGAGTCCCCGCAACACTTCCGTAGGACAGATTTATGACTGTTTTTGTCACATCGACCCAAACAGTTTTTAGTAATTTCTTAATAGCTTTTAAGAGTCCATTTGGTTTGTCTGAACTTAACGTATCGTTGCCAGATGTGGCCCAAGCTTTGTTATTTGAAATTAGTGATCAGATATTTTACTACTTTCTCAGAATTTGTACGAAATATCGCATCTTAAGCGACGGTCGGTCGCATTGTCCCTAATAGGTAGAATGTTTCCCATAAAATAGAGAATTTATGTGTTTGCAAGTGGGCCGTTCCCATGTGCAGTTTTTAAAATAAATATAATACCCTGTTAATAAATTGGGATAAGTGGCAGACAATCACAGTAGGTACACTAACAGTTTAGTCTCTCGGCAATAAACAATGGCTTTATCTAAAAAGTAATCCAATGAAGTGGAAATTCAGCAGATAAAATGTTCCACGGGGGGGATACAACTTTCATTTAATGCGAAGTTAAGTAGGTACCTACCTTGCAAGAGGTACCTGGATGTCTAGCATTTAGTTATGACCGTACCTAACCCGTAACACCAGATTTGACTAATTATAATTAGCAGTGGTACCTAGTGGTAGTGTAGTGTAATAAAAAAAAACAAATTGCTTTACAATGATTTATTGAAAACCAGGTTTACAGTAATTGTGATCTTTAGATGAACCTGCATACACAACTTCATCCTGGTTGTGAGGCCATACTCCGCTTATTTCCGTGCCACTATCATCATAATCACTATCGCTTTCGGTTTCAGTGTCACTTACCTCTTCTATAATAACATGATCAAACAAACTCACCTGCAGTGAAGTTCGATCATTATTGTACGAAGGCTTTGTTCGAAGATGTATATGTTTACCATGCAGCTTCTCCGACTCACTCGGCAACCTGTCGCGCTTTAGAATCTATATTTTAAAAATTATTAATGTTATCTGTGGTCCAGCTGTCAAACTTCATACTTTAGAGCTAAATTGGTTAAGCTCACAACTTCAAAAAACAGAGGGTCTAAGTACCTGCAATACAGGAGTAGGTACTGGGTGGGTGGGTACATATACATCTTCGAACAAAGCCTTCGTACAATAATGATCGAACTTCACTGCAGGTGAGTTTGTTTGATCATGTTATTGTACATCAGCTTTGTTCTCGATGTATATGTTTACCATGCAGATGTTTAGAGTTTACATCATGAAGTTGTGAACTTAAAACAAGTACGGTATATACACTAAGTAGGTATTAGAAAGGTGACACAATATAAAAAGAAACATCTTTTTATAAATCAAATTATATTATAGTACTATCAGTAACTATTAATTAACTTTTACTATGAAAATAACATTTCTTCTTGGAATGACAGTACTTAATGGATATTAATCAAATTATATTATTATATTTTTTTTTTTTTTTTAACACTAATATTTAGTTTCCTTCTAATTAAATTATTACTATTTCTTTAGCAATCATTAATAATGTATTTTATAATTTATTGATTAAAAATAGCCTCAGTAAAAGAATCACAAGTTATAGGTCTATTATAGAACCTTTCAAAAGTTTTTGACATACTGGTCCATCCCGCTGTCTGCCTAATTACATCTAAAGGCACGCCTTTTGACTTAGCCATAGAGGTTGCAGCATGTCTTGTACTATGTCCTGTAAACATATCAATATTTATACCACAACCTAATAAAACATTTTTAATCCAGCGCCCTATTGTTGAAGAAGACACAGGTTTGTGTGGTTTCTTAAATGATAGAATAAGTAAGTCTGAATTATTTCTTATATCTTTTGTGATTGCTATATAGTCTCGAAGAGTCTTAGCTGGGCATAAGTTTTGTGGATTTATATAATATAAATTAATACTAGGCTGGCTGCGGCCTGGACCAGATGTCTTGACAATATCAGAAATTATAATATGAATGCCAGAGTCTGAATATTTTATGTTACTAATTTTTATAAGAGATAAAGTTTGAGCTCTGTGGGCTGTACTTAATGCTAGTAACATCACCAATTTTTTAGAAATATTTTCTAAACTTAAATTATTATTTGGATACCAGTCTTTTAAGTTATTCAACACCTTGTTTGTGTCCCAAGTTACATTATATTTTGGTAGCGGTGGTCTACCTTTATAAAATCCCTTCAATAATCTCTTTATGCGGTCATCTTCCCCAAGTTTAGAGTTACTAATTAATGAAAGTGCAGATTTATGAGAATTCAATGTCCCATAAGATGCACCTGAATTATATAATTTTGTGAGGAATGTCATGACATATGGCACTGAAGCTTAATAAGGATCAATACGGTTTTCTTTACAAAAATTCCACCATAACTTATAAGTAACATTGTACTGTCTAAGTGTATTCACAGCAAGAGATCTAATCATTACATCTACAGCCTGTGTAGGAATTAATCTATTTAACCAGGCTTGCCGGATAATATTCCTGCTATCAATGTTAATTGATGGTGGAGTGGATGACTGTCTCTGAAAGAAGAGGATAAAAGATTCTTATGAGGAGATAAATGAACCAATTTTGATACCAAAAGTTCATTCATGATCGGATACCAAGGTTGAGATGGCCAATAAGGCATAACCATAATGCCAGTGGCCATATCCACTTTTATTTTCTGAATACATTTCAAAATTAAACTAAATGGTGGAAATGCATAGAAAAAATGTTGCGTCCAAGAAATTGTAAAAGCATCAACATCCCAAGCTTCTGGATCTGGTTTCCAAGATACAAAAGACTTACACTTTGTATTATGTCGTGATGCAAATAAATCTATGCTGGGACAGCCAAGTTCTGATACTATTTCTTTATAGGCAAGGTCACTCAATTCCCACTCTGTATCTGGATTTATTTTTCGGGATTGTTCATCTGCTTCCTTATTATCTGATGATTTAATGTATGATGCAAAGAGCCATAGTTCCCTATCTTCACACCATCTCCATATATCTTTTGACAATTGGTTAAGATGTAGGAATTGAGTGCCTCCCATTTTGTTAATATAGGATATTGCTGTAGTATTATCTACTCGTAACAATATGTTTAATTTTCGTCTGTGTTTTACAAATGATTTTAATGCAAGAAATATGGCCAACAATTCTAAATAATTAATGTGATAATTAAGTTCTTCAGTTTTCCAATAACCACTAATTTTTGAACTATTACATACACCCCCCCAGCCAGTTTGGCTTGCATCAGTAAAGATAACCATATCATAAGTAGGAGATAACATAGGTTTTCTAAATTTTGTAATATTAGTAAACCACCACTGAAGATCTTCTTTAATGTCCGAACTAACATACATTGTAGAGTCATAATTATTATTACTTTTTGTAAGAGCTTTTAATTTATAGTGCTCTAGTGTTTTTGTGTATAACCAACTGTACCGGGAGGCTGGACAAGCAGCCACTAATGTACCTGTCAACTTGGCAATGTCACGAATGGAGCAAGAATCCATTTTGATATATTTGGCGACACTGTTTTCTATGCATTTCACTTTTTCTGAAGGTAAGCTAATTGTCATATCCAATGTATTAAAGACAAAGCCTAAAAACTGACACGTCTGAGATGGTACTGTAACACTTTTTTCAAAATTTATGACAAATCCCAAACACTGAAGTAAGGAAATAGTTTCTTGATAATTTTTGAGAGCAGAGGTATAATCTGATCCAATTAGTAACAAATCATCTAAGTACTGAACTGATTTAAAGCCTCTTTGACGGAGGTATAGAGGCATGAGGAACAGGGAGTAAAGTTCACTCATCCTCTATGAAAAGGGAGGATCCTCCGACCAGACGGGTGTTGTGTCTGGTGGGCTACTGCCCGACGGTTGATGTCGGGATGTTTGTATATATGATAGTCGCGCGGTAAACTCTGTTTGCGCGATGCGGGATTTTGCGTGACGTCAGTGTGACGCGTTCCATTGTGGCGATGCCGCCACATCACTCCCCTCCGGAGACCGGAGGTCGATAGTGGGCAGAGTCGTGTATCTTGCGATGCTTGCCAGGGCCAGTTGAGGTTCCAGTGAGTCGGATCCGGGTGCCGCATAGTTCGCGGTGAGTCGGAACTGTCTACGGAGATGCCCCCAGTGAGTCGGGGTGGCGCTGCGTTATGCTCCAGTGCGTTGGGTGTGGTACAGCGCCGGGTTGAGGCTGACTGCTGGCGTCGACCAGGAGAGGTTTGAAGGGCTCTGCTTGTTGACCGGCCGAGAGTGCAGTGTGCTGTGCCAAGGTTGCTGATGAGGCTGAGGGTGATGACCAGGTATGCGCGGTCGCTGCATGCTGGTGGTCAGGATACCCGTTGTAGCCGTGGGTGCTGGCTGGCTGTGTGACTCGCTGCTCGAAAGCTCGAGGAAGTGATGCTGATGACGTCACGCTGTAGTAGTTGCACGAAGGCTGCGCTGACGTTCATGTTCGGGGTCACCAGTATAGAGGCATGAGGAACAGGGTGTAAAGTTCACTCATCCTCCATAGAAAAGGGAGGATCCTCCGACCAGACGGGTGTTGTGTCTGGTGGGCTACTGCCCGACGGTTGATGTCGGGATGTTGTATATATGCTAGTCGCGCGGTAAACTCTGTTTGCGCGATGCGGGATTTTGCGTGACGTCAGTGTGACGCGTTCCATTGTGGCGATGCCGCCACAGAGGTAAGTTACTACTACTTTCATTACTTTTGTAAACACCAGTGGTGCACTACAAAGGCCGTATGTATGGTAGGGATTGAAACTCATAAAGTTCTCCATAGCGGAATCTTAAAAACTTTCTATGACTTGGTGTTGTTAACTAATAAGTATGACTCTTTCATGTCAATTTTTACCATAAAATCGCCTGGATTAAGGAGGGCCATGGTTGTTCTGATATCTTCCATTTTAAAATGGGAAGTAGCTACATATTCATTAAGGCTTTTTAGATTTAAAATAAATCTGTGATCACCGTTAGGTTTTGGAACTAAAAAAGTTCTTGACACAAATTGATTTCTACAGGGCTTACAAGGTGCTATGGCTTCTAAACTTAACAAATTCTGAATTGCCTCTAACATATTTTTATGTTCCTGGTCTGACTTTGACTGAAAAGGTTGTGGTTCTGAATGTTGACAAGGTACTTCAATGAAAGGTATACTATATCCTTGGATATAACCTAAAATGACTTCATCGTCACATATTCTTAGCCAACAATTTATAAAATGTGACAGTCTCCCACCATGGCTTACCTCTATTTGGTGGTTGGGGCATGTGGTTTTGATTGTTTCCACTGTCTCGACTCGGGGTTGGTTCTCCTCGGGAACTTCTGTTGGTAGTTCTTCACTACTGGTTGTTTCTTGGGCCCATTCCTCATTACCGTTCGAGAACCAGTGTGATGGTAACGGGATGGGCCACTGTAGTTTCCCTGTTTAGGATTTGGGATGAATTTTTTGATAGAGTTTCCACTCTTTTGGCCATTTTTAATAGCTTTAATTTTTTCATTCAAATCACTTCCAAATAAGTACTCATCTCTTTCAACATCTTTTACCAAGTTTAAAAACTGTTTGTCTAATGCAGGCAATGTTAAATTTTTTCTTGCCTTTGTTTGCATGGCATGTAGATCAGCTAAAATTCTGATCGCATTACATAGTGATGATATCACATTTATTCTATCCATGTTCTCATCTACTGTGAGTGATGATAATATTTTGCTCAGCATTGACAGTCCTCGTCCAAGCTGATTTTGTTCAATCTCAATCTTCTTATCACGATTGCAAATGTTTTCACCGACCGCTGTAGCAATTTCAAGATTCAGTTTGGGTGCAATCAAGTACTGACAATTTTCAGGTATAACCTCCTCCATAAGCGGAGCCTTTGCCTCTTTTTTAAGTCCGGCTTTCAGTATAGTATTCATGATTCGAGCCACATCCTCAACTAAGTTTGGACCAAACTTTGGTTGCTCTGGGAGTGGGTCTCCTAGTGCCGTGAGGATGTCTGTACTTAGTACAGCTAAGGAAGAAGAAGCATTGTTAGCTTCTAGTATTGTATCAACTAAGTTAAAACTTCTTGATCCTGAGGTTCAGTTTGTGACAAATTTTCATTATTTTGGGGGACCTGTTCCGTCATGGACTCCTCATCCGACGTTGAACCATGATCTGAAAAGCATTTTAGTTTTTTTTTTTTTTTTTTTTTTTTTTAGGTTATTTCAACCCATTGAGCACACCTATGTATCGCGTACATGGCTTGTGTCTAAAATTCATAGGTAGTACCTGGAGGTACCTCACTATGATATTTCGTTACGACATGTCTGTGCATCTCGTACACCGCCCATGTCTAACCACATCTTGTCCGAAAACAAAAAAGATCACGTCGATGTATCACGTACACCACCCGTGTCATGTGGTAGGTTTAAGTTTTTTACCTGGAATTTCACTTTGGTCCAAACGATCTTTCAACCGTTTTTCAATTTTTCGTATCTTCTTTAAATATTTTTCTAATTTTCGATCACCCTCACTGAGTTTGTGTTTTCTACCCATTTCTGTAGTGTACACACTGAAAAAACACTAAATAAACTACTTTTATTTAAGTAAATAACTTTTTTACAGCGCCGGTTACCGCGCGAAACGAAAGTATGAAGTTTGACAGCTGGACCACAGATAACATTAATAATTTTTAAAATATAGATTCTAAAGCGCGACAGGTTGCCGAGTGAGTCGGAGAAGCTGCATGGTAAACATATACATCGAGAACAAAGCTGATGTACAATAAAAGGTTTATCTAAATACAAATCATGTTTTAAGTATTCTCCTTCTAACCTGCGAACGTGTTTACAATGCTGTGCCCACTCATGAACTGTAATAGCGTCAAAAGCTTCTCTAACTAGGCGGGGAATTTCAGCATTTTTGTGCTCAATATTTACATCAGCAACTTTTCTTTTCATTGTGCTCCATATGAGTTCAATGGGATTGAGATCACAGTGATAATGTGGTAAATATAAGCATTTGTGTCTATTGTCTTCTAAAATTTTTTCAATCTCATATACAGGTTCAGGCTTGTTTCTCTTAATTATTTCTAAAAGCTGAGGTTTAGTCAAATTCTCTCCGTAGTCAATTTTATTTTGGGTCAACCATAATTGCATATCTTTTTTTAAGGAATTCGTATTTGGGACTTTATTCACACAAATACGGTGATAAGGAACATTATCCATCACTATTATGGATGGCCCTCGTAAATTAGGCACAAGTTTTTCAATAACCGACCTTTTAAAGTTGGTACTATTCATCTCGTCATGATAATCACCACTTTTTGTGTTTGATTTAAACACAAGTAGTGCATTTGTAACAAATCCAGTATCTCCTCCCGCATGAACAATAATATATCTTTGCCCATTCGATACAGGCTCCAATACTCCGTCTTCACCCTCTCCTTGCCAACATTTACCCGATGTATACGAAGAGTGAATATAGGTCTCATCTAAATAAATTATGGGCCGGGGCTGGGCAGATTTATTATTTTTATCCACTGCATGCAAGTACTTAGCTCTCCAAGCTGATATTTTATTACGCTCCATAGGAACCTTCCTATTGGATTGAGATTTTTTTAAACGAAATTCCACCTTGTGAAGCAGCTTTCGCAGCCTCTCTCACTGTCCTGTGTAATTTATTTCTGTCTTTAAGACCTCTAGAAGCTTTTTAACAGTAGGGACCTCTTTTTTAGCAGAATAAAATTCATGTCCTTCCCTCCGTATAACTCCCATGTCAAAATCATCAACATGCACAAATCCACTTTTACGTTTTCTCTCCTTGCCTGGTGTCCGAATTTTTGTACCAGTTTCTTCTCCTGCGTGCCCTTCCTTAACTATTTTTGAAATTAGTCCTTGACTCACATCTGAAATATAAGATAATAAAATAAATGTTAGTAGAAATTTGAAATCTAGCAGGTTAGTTTGCTCACTCACTTAACAGGTTACCTATTAGATGTACGTTACCGTTACGCTAACCTGCAGCAAGAATAGAAACGAATATTTCGTGGACTTAAATAATTAGTTGGTCGGTACCAAGGAAAGCTGTCCAAGAAAAAAGGCGGGACTTTTTAAAAATCAAGTGCTGTCAACCCTAGCTATACACTGCCTGAACGGAGTTGATACTATTTATTATTCAAGATATATTGTGGGATACTTAAACAGTATTTCATATTTATATACTTAAACCATAATAACATTATTACCCTTGATATTTACTTGGAATTGTTAAACCACCATTATGTATTCGCTCTATGGTGGATAAGCAAGTTAGCGTTACAATATTTCGCTGTGAGGATGATCATTATCAGTACCAAAGTTAAGCTCTAAACGAAACTAGCTTGGCATTTTTTAACTTCTGCACATTGAAGTTCACAGCTCAACTTTCCTGGCACAGCCTTATACAGAAAAGATTGAATTAAACAAAAAGTTATTAATATACATTTATTTAACTGATGTGATGAGGATGACACAATAAAATCAAAACAAAACATAGGGTAATGAGTCATAGTCAAAATCAGATTCCAAAAACTCTACACCTGATAATATTGAATCAGCTTCATTTCTTTCTTCGCTGCTACTGCTACTGTCCCCAACATGTATTATGAATCGTTCAAGTTCGTTTTCAACAATACGGTCCCTTAATTTGTACTGATGTTCAACATTTAATATATGATCAGTGTACTTCTTCCAGTCATCAACAGTTATGGATAGAACACATTCTTTTATTTAATTTTGCATTTCAGACCCTGGTATTCCTATATTTTTGCTTGCTACTTTTCTCTTCGCCTGACTCCATACAAGCTCAATTGCATTGAGGTCGCAATGTTACGGTGGCAGCAACAAAATTTCGTGATTGTGGGTATGACTGAGTTTTTTTTATAAGTACTTCTGCTTCGTAAACAACTGCAGGTTTATTATCTTTCACCAAACACATTAATTCAGCTTTGGTTATGATATTCTTCAAAATAAATATTATTCTCTTGAAGCCCTATTCGGAAATTAGCTTTAGAGTCAGACATAGCAGGGGGTGTGTTTACTTGTTTCACATGGTAACTTGCATTGTCCATCACAAGAACACCAGGTTTAGTGAGATTTGGTATCAACATTTCTTCAAACCATGTCATAAAGTTGGTAGCTTTCATATCATCATGGTAGTCAGCTGATTTGCATTTTGTGCTGAATACCAATAATGCACCTGGCACAAACCCTTACTCCAAACCTGCATGCACAATAATATGTAAATAAAATAAAATAAATATATATCCCACCAAAAACATTTCATGTAAAATGTTGCCAAGACGACCACATAAGGTTTGCCCTGTGAAAAAGATAGCAGATCTCATGTAGAGCCAAGCTTCTGAATCTACGCGGCGTAACTCTACCGACCTTTTTTTTTTGTGGATGGGAAATCATCAAATGACTTTTCCCGCTCTGGGCGGAGCGGGAGGGCGTGTCAGACTTTTACTGACTAAAACCCACCCGTGTTCCTTCAGTTGCCTGTGCCGGGGCCACGGTAACTCTTTCGAACATCCCGCAACCCTAGCTGGCATCGGCCCTAGCGGACCCCGTCAATAGTGCTAACATCTCTTTGAGGCGCGCGTGGAACACAACGCGCCGTCGACTCGGGCTTGGTCCTTACCGGACGGCGAGCTACCCATTGCTCGCCGTCCGCAAGCCCGCGCCTACGGTGGCCGGAAATCGGCTGTCAATTCCCGACGCCCAGGGCGTCTCCTGCGGCGACTAGGGCCGTGAGGGCGCAAAGCTTGCCTCTCCCTCACGCGTTCCGCCTCCTCCTTTGCGAGCATTACTGCTTCGCAGAAGGAGGAACTCTACCGACCCTAACATCACAAATTCTACACATCAGTAAAAATGTATGGCTTCGCAGTTTCGCTACCGTTGTGGAGGTGATGCGAATATTTAGTTTCTGAAGTAAGTAACGAAACAGCCAAGCCATACATTTTTACTGATATGTAGAATTTGTGAAGTTATGGTCGGTAGAGTTAGGCCGTGTAGATTCAGAAGCTTGGCTCTACATGAGATCTGATATCTTTTTCACAGGGCAAACCTTATGTGGTCGTCTTGGCAACCTTTTTCATGAAATGTTTTTGGTGGGATTTCAGTTCTTTTTGTAAGTTGCTAGGCAATCTTTTTAGTGTTTATTTTTTTCTTCTTTTTTTGGGGTGTATTTCTTGCACAACAGCAGTGCCGGTTTTCATAGCCCATTCTCTGTCTTTGCCTTTTTTCTTTGATGGTTGTAAATACTGAACTTTGTTTACATACCAAATTTCGGCTTTATAGCACTTCAGGAAGTATCCTAACATTTTGAAGTCTCATACAAACTTCCACCCCCCCCCCCATTTTAGGGGATGGGGGGCGAAAGTTATAAGTTTATGAATTTTTTGTTGGTTGTATACTAAACTTAGATTACATACCAAATTTCAGCATTCTAGCACTTCAGGAAGTAGCTAATTATTTTGATGATCATCAGTGTGTCAGTGTATCAGTGAGTGTGTCAGTGACGAAATCGGTGTATTTTAGATATCAATAAAATCTAAAATATTAAAGCTATTCAATTGAGACTTTGTATGTTTAATAAGTCTATTATTGACATCATATCCTGAGAATATGAACTATCTGGTACATCGGAAACCAACTCTATGAGGGTTCGAAAAAACGACGAAACACTTCGAGAAAAGGTACCCCCTTAGGTACCTGGGTAGGCCCTTGCGCTTCGCTTGGCTCGTCTTGGTGGGGGCACTACCGTGCCCCGAGATAAAATAAATAAATGTCTTTTTCCTGACGATATATTAGTAGTGACACCACTTGTTGAAAGTCCTTGCCACGATATTTTAACTTTATAGTTCTGATGTACATTTGTCTCATCAAGGTACACAATCTGTTTACCTTCTAGCCTCTTCTGATTTATTGTCCTCAATAATCTGTGTATCCATGCCGCAGTATCATGTTTCTGTAAGTAAAGCCCGTTCATTTTTATTGTTTTGAAACTCAAACCCGTTCTTGTGTAAAAATTTTCTAAGGGTTTCACGGCACCCCGTAAATTCAATTGCTTCCTTCAGCTCATTGTGCAGGCTTCTCGGTGTTGCGACTTGTTTTTTCACTCCATAAAATTCGTTTATTTTGTTTCTTATACCCAAAATATCAAAATTATCCAAATTGGAAACTGTTGCTGAATGTGGAAGATTTTTCTCCGGAGTATTCCACTGTCCTTGATTTTTAAACCCTTCAATTTTAATTCTTCTTAGGGTCTTCACACTTACATCTGAAGAGAACCAATGAAATAAATTATATTAATACTAATCAGTCATTAAAGTAAAAACCCATAATAAAATACAAAGATAGCATATTATTTAATTTAGCCATCCATACACATTATCATAAATGTATAAAGCCTTCAAAGTAACTGTTAAAAATCTACAATTTCTGAAGTAATACCTGTCATTAAGGATATCTTTTCTAAATAATGTGTTTCACAAGTCGATATTTCATTTTCTTCGAGAGTTTTCAATTTCTTTACTATTTCCACAATTTTATGTTGTGTCACCTCGTTGTTAATACTTCCTGAAAAGTAGATACACCGTGAAAAATATTGCAATTTTTTTTAAATAGTCGAAAAGTATCTAGTTGTTTTGTTATAAATTCAAAAAACTAACAGAGTGAAATGATTGAATCTTGTCGTCGTATTTTCTCTGTAGATTTCTGATTCAAATCACTTTTTACATCTTTATATTTGTCAATCATAGTAAATAGAAGCTTTCTCGTCGAACTACTGATTGTTTTCGGCATTATTTTAAACAGAACCAACGAAAATATGATGCACGTAAGCACAAGACGACTCTATTCTATTCTATTCTATTTCTTCTTATGGCAAGCAAAGCCGATGTCGACCATTCTGCCAATGTCTAGAGTGAAATGGAAATCAAGTGTGCATTGTTGTAAAAAAAAAAAAAAAAAATTATATATTCAAAAGTTTACGACGATATTGTTGGGCTTAATGTGGATCTTGTGAGGTTAGTACGAAAAGATAAAAATACATACAAAATATTGTAAATTGTTAGAACACTTAATACGTATACCACACCCACACAGACAGAATATATAAGGAAATAGATTATAATTTTATATTATTGTGGCGGATGAAAATCATTAGCGCCACAAGGAGTTCTGGAGAGGAGTATGTTAAGAGGGAGACGAAATTAATTGGAAGAGGGATATTAAGTTTAGGAAGACGACTATATAGATTTAGAGGAGGGATGTTATTGGAGCATTTAAAAAATATGTGGTTCAGGGTGCCCTCCTCCAATCCGCACTCACAGAGGGAGGAGTCACGTATATGGATTTTGTGTAGAAAGACGGGAGTGCAACAAAAACCTAAGCGGATCCTACAGAGAACAGATATAACTGTTTTGGATACTTTTTTGTGACCAAAGAACCAAGGTTTTGGTTTTATGATCGGTTGCACTGCATAGAAAAAACTGCCTTTCTTCTTGCTGGACATATTCCACTGCTCCTGCCAGGAACATTGCAGATACAGTTTTGGAAGGGACAATAGGTCGTAACCCTGATAGGAATTGTGCGTGATATCTGACGATAAAGACGAACAAGCATCTTTAGCCAGAGCATCAACACACTCGTTACCCTTAATGCCACAATGGCTAGGTATCCAAACCAACTGAACATCCTTTTGATTACTAGCGCAGGACAATAAAGATTTTTTAATTTTTAAGATAAGAGAACTGTGTAATTTACTCTTAAAGGGATTTTGGATTAAAGCTTGCAAACAGCTAAGGGAATCTGTAAAAATAACTGCTTTCCCAATATTGTAGTGTGACTCTATAAAAAGACAAGCTTCCAATATAGCCACACACTCACCAGTGAATACAGAAGACTCCTTAGGGCATTTAAATTGTAATATAATTCTGGAGCTTTGGTAATAGACCGCAGCGCCAGTGTGACTAAGGTCGGTTAATTTCGAAGCATCCGTAAAAAATAATTGAAAATCATTCCATCGCTCACCCACCACCGCATTGAAAGCTAAATTAGCTGACGGAGATTTTTTGGATATACCAATATTAAAGAAAATTTTTGGAGTATAACTTAAAACTTCATAAGCAAAATTAAAAAGGGGTAATCTGGGGTATTGGACGATCGGGCATACTAAATTTAGAATTTGTCGAAAGGATTTAAGGATTAAGGGAATTTCTTTATTTCTCCAGTAATTTGAGCTTCTGCTTAGGGCATCTAACTCATTTAATCTTCCTATAAGAGGATGGGAGGATCTACTGATTAGCCTAGACAAAAAGCGGGAGGCAAGATATTGCCGTTTAAGGGCCAGTGGGGGTTCAGCACATTCGACCTGCAATGCGTTAACGGGAGAGGACTTCATACAACCTGAGATGATTCGAAGGCATTTGGACTGAACCCTATCCAGCCCAGCCAAAGCACCCTTGTTACAAGGAATCAGGAGATATGTTCCATAGTCTAAAACACTACGAACTAAGGCATTATAAACTAATTTCATGGTGTAGGGGTGAGCGCCCCACCAAACACCCGCAAGGGCTTTTAAAATTGAAATAATTCTTTCAGATTTTTTAATAAGGAAATTTATGTGATGTATACCAGTTAATTTAGAGTCCAAAATAACGCCTAAAAATTTAGCTTTAATAACTACAGGAATATTGTGGCCTAAAATGTTCACTGAAATATGAGGAATGAGTCTTTTGCGAGAGAAAATTACCGCCGAACTTTTTGGTGCCGATAGCGACAGACCATGGCTTAAAAGCCATTGGTTCAAAGAATCCAGAGAGAGGCATAGAGATGACGCAGCGTTGACTATGGAGGGGTCTGTCACGTACAGAACAATGTCATCGGCATATTGTAACATCTGACAATTATTATTTAAGCAGGACCCAATATCAGCCGTATACAAGTTGTAAAGTATGGGACTGAGGACGTAGCCTTGTGGAAGGCCCTTCCATGTCTGCCTTTCATCGAACTCCTCACCCTGGACTCTCAGAACCAGTGATCGGGACAGCAATAGTTCACATATGCACTGTATCATCTTAGCCGGAAGACTCAGCTGTTGCAGTTTTTGCCTGAGTACGGGAAGAAGAACATTGTCATACGCAGAGGAGATGTCAAGAAAAGTGGCAACAACGGATTCATTTTTGGAGAAAGCTAATCGGATGTCCGTAACTAAAATACTAACACTGTCCATTGTGCTAAGTCCTTTCCTAAAACCAAATTGGTGATGCGGCAGTAAGTCTCTCGATTCGACTATCCACTCGAGGCGATTTTTAATAAGGTGTTCCAGTAATTTGGCTAGGACTGAAGATAAAGCAATTGGCCTAAGGCCATTTGGATCATCTGCATGTTTACCTGGTTTCAATATAGGAATAATAATTTGTAATTTCCACTGATCTGGAACCCAACCACGACAATAACAAAAATTTAAAATATTTAAAAAGTAGGTTTTAGCCTTTTCGCCAGAATGGGTTATGAAAGAATATGGCACGCCATCAATACCAGGGGCTGAGTCCCGGACATGTTTGAGTACCACATTCAGTTCCTCCAAAGTAAACGGCGCATCGAAAGGATCCTCTGTTTCACTGTTCAGATGAGGGTTTTGGCATTCAGAGAAGAGTGGAACATAAGATGGTGCTATTTTATCAAAAAAATGTTCAGCGGTTTCCCTAGTGATCGGTGAAGAGATTGACGGGGAGCACCCACGTCTAAACCTATTGATATTCTTCCAGACAACTGAAACTGGAGTGGAGGGAGATAAGGAGGAGCAAAACTTAACCCAACCCGCACGTTTCTTCTTGCGAAGAAAACGTTTGGTTCTGGCATTTTGTTGACAGTATGCTAACAGATTTTCCATGCTCATATCTGTGTTATAACGCACCTCGGCCTCGTCCCTATCCCTAATCACTGAAGTACATTCTGGATCCCACCACGGGGGAGATGGGATTTTATTAGTGGCACTATTTCTCAATGGAAAGCAGGTATCTGCACTGGAGGTAATGGCTGATATAAAGCCCTCATAACAGCTCTTGGCATGGCAGTGATCAGAAGGGTCTGATAAATTTGAATTTAAATTTGGAAGAACATCAATTTTATCCTCCAATAATGACATAAATTTTGTCCAATCTGGTTTGGACAGGTTATATTTCAAAAGTGGAGGAGAAGTTTTTTCTAGATAAGATTTATTAAGCAAAGATATAACTATAGGGTAGTGATCACTACCATGCGACAAGGTTGTGCATTCCCATTGAGTAGATGCTGCTAACTCGATCGAACAGAATGTAAGGTCTACGCAACTCTTTTGCTGTCCTGGAAGAGATCGTCGTGTTGAGCAACCATTGTTTAGGACGCAGAGATCTAAGTCATCCAAAACATCAACTAGAGCCACACCAAAGGCATCACAGCGTTCAGACCCCCATCTATAGTGATGGCAGTTAAAGTCGCCCATGACCAGTATTGGACCATGAACATTAGAAAAAATATCTTTTAAAATTATTAAAAAATCAAGGTGGGGATGTGCAATATAAATAGAAAACACTGTGATGCCCTCGACCCTCCCTGCGGCAATGCTCATATCACCTGTAAGTGAAGGCAAGGCAAAGGGCAAGAGTGGGACTCGGTTGTTGACTAAGAGAGCCGACCCTCCATAGCCATCTGATCTATCACATCTGACAGTGTTGAAATGTGGCATACGGAAGCTAAGACTTGGGGTAAGCCAAGTCTCAGCTATGGAACAAGCCAGTGGCTTGAACTTATTCAGAAGGAATATAAGGTCGTGCTTTTTATGCCACACGCTCCTCACATTCCACTGAAGGAATACTTGGCGAGACGCCATTTCTAATGTCTGAGAGAAGAGTTATAAGTTGGTCGGCAACGTTGGACGGTGATTGAGAATTAGAAGTAGAAGAAGAACTAACAATAGGTATGAGTTTTATAAGTAGTTCTATAATAGAACAAGTACTATTATTGGAAGAGACATTATTATAATTGAGAGCGCAGCCATTAGGCTGAGAAGGTTGGGGAGAAAGAATTATTTGCTCATGAGCAGCTTTGTCATAAGACGGGGTAAGAGGGGCATGGGTCTTGGGTTTTAGGGTTACTGTCTTGCGATAAGACTGAGAAATCGGAGTTTTAGTGATGTTGGCATAGTTGCGGGAAACTGTTGGGATGCATTTGCTAGCCTCAGCATAAGAAATGGATTTCTCAGCCATAACGGTCTTAATGGCTTTCTGTCTACCATGCTCGGGGCATGACCTGCTATTAGCGAAGTGATTACCCGAACACAGAATACAGCAGGCCTCACCCTCAGAAATGTTGCAACCATCACCTGGGTGATCGTGGCCACACTTACTGCAGCGTGGTTTTGACCTACAGACATTAGCCACATGACCAAATCGACAACATTTGCGACATTGGATGGTGGGAAATATGTATTGCTCAACAGGAAGGGAGGTGTAACAGCAGAAAATCCTTTTGGGTAAGACTTGTCCATCGAACGTGATCACACAAGTTTCAGTGGGTTTCCACTCGCTATCCCCATCTCTCTGCACTTTCCTATTAATTCGACGAACTTTAAGGATGTTCCCACATCCTGCGGGTGCAGACAAAAAAGAAATCGCTTCATCTTCTGAAATATCAGAGGGAATACCTGTTACTACTCCCATCCTTGTGATGTTGAATGTAGGGATAGAAGCAATATAACTGTACTTGGTCAACAGAGTGTTATCCAAGAAACAGTTAGCATCCTGAGGGGAAACAAATTCTACGGATACGCGATTTCTACCAACCCTATTAACCCCACCACGAACTATGTTCGCAATGTTGTTGCTCATTAAAAATTTTCCAAAGTTAACTGGGTGTAAGGTAGTGCCTGAGTTGGGTTGGGTCTCTGTACGGGAGACGTGGACGATGTAAGGGCCCTTATCTATTGCCGAATATTTGACACGTCCAACTTGGCTTTTCTTTTGTTTGTTTGGGGGGGTAGGTGTAAAAAAATCTTCGTTACCTGGACGTTTACGAGAAGGTTGATTGTTCTGGGATTGAGGTACATCCATCTCAGTAACACTACATACAACATCCACGAATTGCGATAGTGGGTTTGGGAATAAAGGAGATGAAAGAACTGAAATGTCGGGGGGATCAGGATCGGGGGGTTTATTTTTATCCATTTTGGATAAAAGAGATTAAAATAAGATGATTACAATACAAACCGGTTTACAAACACAAGGACAACACACTTATATGATTACAAGTCACAAAATATCAACAATCACTAATAAAAATAATTAAAAAAAAAAAAACTTAAAAATTCTAAACTCACGTGCTAACCACGAATACCCAGAAGCAACCCAGACCACACGACGACTCAAGTACGAAACGTCAATGTGACAATTTTGACAGTCCTAAAATATTGCCAACCTAAAACTTTTGAAAATAATGGGGAAGGTCGGGCAAAGCTAATTGTAGATGGCGTAATCATAGCTAGGTCCCTACGGACTACAATAAATTGGACATTTCGTTCATTCATTCCATTTCGTGTTCATTCATGAGTTTGGTTTTATTTCGTTATTTTCGGTGATTACAATATTTTTACTCAAGTATGTGACATAGAAAGTGTCAGAATGTAAAACTTTAAATTATCCTCATAGTCACTTTCTTCAAAATGTTTCTGACCCTCTGTTTAATTTTCTTTCAATATCTCTACGAATAGCTTTAAGCCACCATCTTTTAATTTTAGGGTCTCTCGGGAGATGATAGACTTAATTTCGGAGTATTTGGGAACACAAGAACGCGTCATTTTCGCACAAATAAAATAAAACCACCTCGCGCCTTGTATTATTACCTTGTGTTGGGAACTAGCTACGATAGCGCCATTTTGACAGTTGCCTTCCCCTTCGGTCAGCTTTCGTTGGCTAAACTCTATTAACAATATACACACTGGATAAACTTCTATGAATTTAAATCGTGACTAGTTTAGTCTTCTAGATCAGGCGATGCTTAGTAACGTTAATCAGGGACCGTTTAGATTTAGGATTCAGTAATAAACTAACTAACTGAACTAATTAACTAATTAAATTCTAACAAACTATTAAAAAAATATATAATTACCTAACCTAACTAAACCTATTAAGAAATTAAAATATCGCGTGGAAAAATTCCTCCGCATCGGCTGTCGACTGGTAATGTACCCAACAGACTGGCGGCATTGCCACGTTGTATGGCCATTCTTAGCCCCAGGCCAAGGTAATGAGTCACGAAAAGTGTCAACCAGCCGTTTGGAGATTTCGTTGAACAAACCATAAGCTGCGCGCGGACCCAGCGGCCAGAGGGTTTCAACCCCAAATGGCTCGAAAATTATAATTACTTAAAAGGTTATCTATATCTATACATATAAATAAAATGATGGTATCTGTTTTTAATGTCAAAATAACATTTTTTTTACTAAATGCATAGGAAAGTATTTAATTATTTATTTATTTTTATTCAGGTTAACCCACAATTGTTTACATCAGTACATTAGCAGCTTATTATTTATAATAGGATACAATTGCAATGAGATATATGTTAACACAGCTCGCACAAAAAACAGTGGTAAAACCATTAATTATTAAATTACGATAGACTCATTAAAATACAAGTGAGTAAAATGTGATAATTAAATTAGTAAATTAGTTCATAAACGAATAAACAAGATAAAAATTAAATAATAATTGATATGAAAATTGATTATAAATTAGACTAAAATAAAATAAATTACATTGACCATTTAAAAAGAAATTAAAACAACAACAATCAAAATACTGACTGTGGTAAGGTAAAAAATATAAAATATCCAATTCCATAACAAACACAAGACAATCTTTTCCCAACTATGTTGGGGTCGGCTTCCAGTCTAACCGGATGCAGCTGAATACCACTATTTTACATGGAGCGACTGCCTATCTGACCTCCACAACCCAGTAACTGGGTAATACTCGTACGATACCCCTTGGTAAGACTGGTTGTCAGACTTTCGGGCTTCTGACGACCCGTAACGAGTGTCAAAGATCCACGAATGACAGCCGGGACCAACGGCTTAACGTGCTTTCCGAGGCACGGAGGAGTCTCGGTATGTAAAGATGGTCACCCATCCACGAACCAACCCCGGCAAGCGTAGCTTAACCTGATGGATCGAACCGTGCGGCTGTTATTACTTAGCCACGAGCTCCTCTAAACACAAGACATAATCATAAAGACATAATCGTTAATTTATAAAAAAAACAATACAAACAAAAGTAAACAACTGAATTCAGTAAACAAAATTGTTCTATCAACTGATACAATTATAATTAAACTAACAATAGCAATGAGATTTGAGTATCCATTAAAGACCTGTGTAAAATAAAAGTAAAGAAACAAAATGTAAACAGCAATATCCCTACAAGTGTGTCGTATGACTGTTTAATAAAATTACTTTATGTACTGTACCTACACTGCCATGGTGTATATCTTACAAGTCACTACAGTTATTGAGGATCTTGCATAACATAGGAATTGGAGAGTTTGCACTAAGTACAGTGTGAGATATGTGGGTGAACTTGGCAGATCATTTCCCAGCAGAGCATGAAAAAAATTGAGTTCTATTAGCATGCGGTTGAGTTCCAGAGTTCCTTATACTTAAAAAATATAGTTCTGGCGTTTTTGCCGGAAAAAAGTCAAATGAAAATATGCTCTGCTAACTTCCGTTAGCAGATCATTTTTTCCAAAATTAAAATTTTAAAACTGATTTAGGCGCACAGTGGTGACTTCTATAGTTCCTAATACTTTTCCGAAAGAGTTCTGCCGACCTAAATCAATAAAAAATAAAAGAAAAATATTGACTTGTTACTAGAAAAAGTCATTCATTTTTGTAAAAGAGCCGTGAAAAACGTATTTGTTTGGATTTTTGCAGATTCATTGGGCCATGATAAAAAGACAAGCCTTCAGTAACAGACAAAAAACTAAATTACAGCAGAAGTCTCACAGAAGTACAGCAGAGCCTTGTGAAAAAGTTAGATTAGAAGAAACCGAGATTTCATTATTTATTTATTTATTTATGCAAATCTTACCTACAGCTACCATTACAGATCAGCGATCCAATGCGATAGAGTGCCCTTAAAGCTAAATCCTTAATCTACATTATATTTGTAAGTTAGAGGGATTGAAACAGAATTTGAGTAGGTTTGAAGAGCGGGAACTTCTCATTTTCTGATGCATCTGTAACAGAACTATCCCAAAATATGAGAGAGTAACTTAGAACTCTCACTCAGATATCAGCAGAGCATGGGTAAAGGTTTAAGTTGCTTGAAATCAAGATTTAATTCAGTGTTTCCGTTAGTAGGAGTTTAAAAAAAATTACGTAAGACGGAGGACCACTCCTCGCTTTCTCATGCATCTATAAACGAACTATCTAGAAAAGTGAAATAGTAACTTAGAACTCTCACTCAGATATCAGCAGAGCATGGGTAAAGGTTTAGATTTGAGTAAATCAAGATTTAATTCTTTGTTTCCGTTAGTAGGAGTTTAAAAAAAATACGTAAAACTGAGGACCGGGAATTCCGGGAGTTCGGGAATTGGCAGCCGATTCCCGGCCACCGTAGGCGCGGGCTTGCGGACGGCGAGCAATGGGTAGCTCGCCGTCCGGTAAGGACCAAGCCCGAGTCGACGGCGCGTCGTGTTCCACGCGCGCCTCAAAGAGATGTCAGCACTATTGACGGGGTCCGCTAGGGCCGATGCCAGCTAGGGTTGCGGGATGTTCGAAAGAGTTACCGTGGCCCCAGCACAGGTAACTGAAGGAACACGGGTGGGTTTTAGTCAGTAAAAGTCTGACACGCCCTCCCGCTCCGCCCAGAGCGGGAGAAGTCATTTGATGATTTCCCATCCACAAAAAAAAAAAACCCATGCTCTGCTGATATCTGAGTGAGAGTTCTAAGTTACTATTTCACTTTTCTAGATAGTGCGTTTATAGATGCATCAGAAAGCGTGGAGTTCCCGGTCCTCCATCTTACGTAATTTTTTTTAAACTCCTACTAACGGAAACACTGAATTAAATCTTGATTTCAAGGAACTTAAACCTTTACCCATGCTCTGCTGATATCTGAGTGAGAGTTCTAAGTTACTATTTCACTTTTCTAGATAGTTCGTTTATAGATGCACCAGAAAGCGAGGAGTTCCCGGTCCTCCGTCTTACGTAATTTTTTTTAAACTCCTACTAACGGAAACACTGAATTAAATCTTGATTTCAAGCAACTTAAACCTTTACCCATGCTCTGCTGATATCTGAGTGAGAGTTCTAAGTTACTATTTCACTTCTCTAGATAGTTCGTTTAAAGATGCATCAGAAAACGAGGAGTTCCCGGTCCTCCGTCTTGCGTAATTTTTTTTAATCCTACTAACGGAAACACTGAATTAAATCTTGATTTACTCAAATCTAAACCTTTACCCATGCTCTGCTGATCTCTGAGTGAGAGTTCTAAGTTACTATTTCACTTTTCTAGATAGTTCGTTTATAGATGCATGAGAAAGCGAGGAGTTCCCGGTCCTCCGTCTTACGTAATTTTTTTTAAACTCCTACTAACGGAAACACTGAATTAAATCTTGATTTCAAGCAACTTAAACCTTTACCCATGCTCTGCTGATATCTGAGTGAGAGTTCTAAGTTACTATTTCACTTTTCTAGATAGTGCCTTTATAGATGCACCAGAAAGCGAGGAGTTCCCGGTCCTCCGTCTTACGTAATTTTTTTTAAACTCCTACTAACGGAAACACTGAATTAAATCTTGATTGAAAGCAACTTAAACGTTTACCCATGCTCTGCTGATATCTGAGTGAGAGTTCTAAGTTACTCTCTCATGTTTTGGGATAGTTCTGTTACAGATGCATTAGAAAATAAGAAGTTCCCGCTCTTCAAACCTACTCAAATTCTGTTTCAATCCCTCTAAATTACAAATATAATGAAATCTCGGTTTCTTCTAATCTAACTTTTTCACAAGGCTCTGCTGTTACTTCTGTGAGACTTCTGCTGTAATTTAGTTTTTTGTCTGTTACTGAAGGCTTGTCTATTTATCATAGCCCAAAGAATCTGCGAAAATCCAAACAAATACGTTTTTCACGGCTCTTTTACAAAAATGAATGACTTTTTCTAGTAACAAGTCAATATTTTTCTTTTATTTTTTATTGATTTAGGTCGGCAGAACTCTTTCGGAAAAGTATTAGGAACTATAGAAGTCACCACTGTGCGCCTAAATCAGTTTTAAAATTTTAATTTTGGAAAAAATGATCTGCTAACGGAAGTTAGCAGAGCATTTATTTTCATTTGACTTTTTTTCGGCAAAAACGCCAGAACTATATTTTTTAAGTATAAGGAACTCTAGAACTCAACTGCATGCTAATAGAACTCATATTTTTTCATGCTCTGCTGGGAAATGATCTGCCAAGTTCACCCACATGATATGGCGGGCACAGAGGCGTTATGCTTTTCCTAGGATATCTAGAAGGCGCCCGAAATCTAATTAAGTTAAGTAAATCGGGACAGTAAATTTTGTTACGTAACAGTTTAAATAAAAATAAAATATTTGCGACATCTCTGCGTGCTGATAAGGGTTGCACTTTGAAATGTTGCAGACGGGAATTGTATAAGGGTATTTTTTCATGCTCTGCTGGGAAATGATCTGCCAAGTTCACCCACATGATATGGCGGGCACAGAGGCGTTATGCTTTTCCTAGGATATCTAGAAGGCGCCCGAAATCTAATTAAGTTAAGTAAATCGGGACAGTAAATTTTGTTACGTAACAGTTTAAATAAAAATAAAATATTTGCGACATCTCTGCGTGCTGACAAGGGTTGCACTTTGAAATGTTGCAGACGGGAATTGTATAAGGGTAATTCACAAAAAGCTAGATGCCACATAAAACGCTTTTGTACACGCTCGATCCTCAGAATATGGGTGGCAAAGTGAGGCCTCCATACAACGCTGCAATACTCCAAAATACTTCGCGCGAGACTGTTGTATGACATTATTTTCGTGCTAGTTTTGCGAAAGCCTTTATTGTTACGAATTATGAATCCTACCATTTTGGATGCTCTCTTAATCGTACTTTCGGTGTTGGAGACAAAGCTTACTTTTCTATCGAAGAGTACTCCTAAGTCCCTTATGACTTCTACTTGCTGGACCTTGTCCTGGTTTATGAAGTATTCAGTTTCGATGTAGTTAATGTTCCGTGTATATTTTGTATGATAACATTTTTTTCGAGTTCAGTTGCACTTTATTATTGCGACACCATTCGATAACTTGGTTAACGTCCCGTTGCAGGAACTCACTATCTTTTGATGATTCAATTTTACGCGCCAATTTTAAATCATCGGCGTACATAAAAGGCTCGGAAAATTGTAGACATAAGGGAAGGTCGTTTATAAATATAATAAAAAGTATTGGAGCCAAATGTGATCCCTGCGGAGCGCCAGAGGTGATAATTCGTGTTGTAGATTGATAAGCGTTAACAACGACATAGAACTCGTGTCCTGAAAGATATGATTTGAACCATTTTAATAAAGGTCCAGGTATACCGTATACCTCAAGCTTTTTTATTAGGATGGAATGGGGCATTTTGTCAAAAGCTTTACTGAAGTCGGTGTAAATAACATATAGTTGTTTACCTTCGTCAACAGTCTGAATTAGGGACTCAGTAAAAGCTACTAAGTTCGTAGCTGCAGATCTTGAAGCTACGAATCCATGCTGGCAGTTGCTCACGTACATTTTAAAATGTTGCTGGATATGAGGGCAAATAAAAGATTCAAAGATCTTAGCGAATGTAGAAAGAATTGAAATGGGCCTGTAGTTAATAATGGAGTCTTTCTTATCCGACTTGTGTACTGGAACTACCTTAGCCTTTTTCCATTCTGACAGAAATGTTCCTGTGGCCAGGTACGCATTGTAGATGATTAATAAAGGGGACACCAGAACTAACGCACAATTATGGATAAATACCGGAGGAATGCCATCGGGACCAGCCTATCTATTCTGTAAACATCACACCATGAGCACTTAGGTGAAGTGAGCTCAATCCCTAGTAGAGTAAGGTGGGTTGACAGTTCACATCACGCTCACTTCACCTAAATTTTCACGGTGGGATCTTTACAGAATAGCACCACTGATCCTTTTCTGATGTCAACTGATTTCAGTTTCTTAAGTAGACATTCGCGTTCTATTTCAAGGGAAGTCAAGCCCTGACTGTCATTATAAATTGCTTGAAGAAAACTTGAATAATTATTATTTTCTGTATCAGTGTCAGATATGAATACGCTTGAAAAGTGGTTAGCGAAGAGATCACAGATTTCAGAGCCATCAGAAGTTACGACCTGTCCGTCAGTCATAGTGAGCGGGTAGGCACTAGATCTTCCGCGCTTGGCTTTAATATAACTCCATAAACGTTTGGGGTCAGTCTTAATGTCATTTTCTAGTTTCCTTACATAATCGTTATACAATTGTACGGCAAAACTTTCACATCGCTTAGAAATCAATGTAAGCTCAATTTCATCCATAGGATTTTTATATTTTTTAAGGCGTATCCGAAACTTATTTTTTTCTTTTAGACATTTAATTAAACGTTTATCAAACCATGGTGGATAACGGCCATTTCTTGGCTTGCTTACGGTTAGGTAGGATTTTAGAAATAATGTCACGTATATGTCTATAGAATATTGTAACCAATTCGTTTACATCGTGGATATGTTGAAAAAGCTCGTTCCAGTTCAGTTCATATAGGTACTTGTTGATTTCTGCATAATTTGCTTTATATAAGTTGGGTCTACTGTTCGTGTTGTATGGCAAGTTACAACCCCGCGCCAGTGAAAGAGTTACTTCAAGAGGAGCATGCAGTATAACAATACCGGTAAGAGAACATATAGACTCGCTTACTGAACATACAGGCATTGTAGACATTACCAAGTCCAAAATACGGCGGCCTGAACAATTTCTTACACGATTATACTGCACCAACTGATTAACATTTATGAAATCCAGCAGGTTTTGGCAAGTTTTAGGAAGAGAATTGTTTAATGCTAATAAGTCCCAGTCAATTTTACCCAAGTTAAAGTCTCCCACCAAATTATGAACGAAGTCGCAGGGCACAGCTAGTTATATATACTTTCGTCGCTTGAGGTTTTTCGCAACCGCAGCAGCGCCAGCACAGCACGCCTAGCCAGGAAGATGGGATGGCGCATGAGTATCGACACACGTTGCGTCCCACACTAAAGGCCTACCCACTAGTAAGTATAATAATACACTAGCTGTGCCCCACGACTTCTTTCGCATGAAAGTCGTAAGATACACAATATACTCGTACTAAAATAACAGGCACATTTGAATAAAACTGTCCCCCTCGACCCGCTGCGTTGCACCGCCCGCCCGCGCTAGATAAGTATTACTTCGTTTTCGCTTAGTGTCTTTCGGACTTTTTTCTTTTTCCTCGATTTCTAAGGGTCGTTTTTTTATCAGAATTTCGTTTAGCTGCTAAATATTGACGAATGACCAATGGCCATCATAGTGAAGAGGGTAAACAATTTACTTATTAACGGTGCTGGGTTCAAATAATTATCAAATATATTTAATGTAGACATCGATTAATTTGGGTACACGTCCTTAATTGGGTTTTTTATGGTGCTTGGCGATAAATTGGCAGTCATTGTGTTATGACATCAATCATTTATTTTTAATTACGTTCATTTAATAAATCCCCATTCAATCAATCTCGGGATAATTAAATCGGATGTACCTACACATGTCGATGACGTAGATGGATTGTAAAATCCGCTGTTTTACAAAACCGCTAGTTATTTTACATAACAGCGCCGTTCGCTACGTTTTACAATACTGCTACCCACGTTTAGATGTATTGCAGAGTGTCTTATAGGCAGTCATAAGAAGCGTTTGGTGTGGCTTCTAATGCCTAATCAGTCGCAATAACTAAGCTAGGGTACCCTGATCAATTGGCCTAGGTTAGATTAGAACTGTGACCAACCACGTGCGAGCCGAGCGAGGGAAGTGAGCGGTACCGCGGCAGCGGCCGGCGAACGCTACAATTACTCAAAATACCAGACCAGAATTAAAACTAACTGAGAAAGAAAAAACAAGCAAATTGAAAAAAAGATGACCCACATAGTGCTCACCTCACGTTCACAGTAATTAAAATAATATAAAACTTGTCAAAGTAAATATTCATGTCATTTTGTATAATATTCAACAATGTATCTGTATATAAAATGCTACATAGAGAATGATGATTTTACATAATAATTAAAATGTCAAGTTTTACGGTTTTATCACAAGGTTTAGTAAAGCGAGCAGCTCAATCCCAAGCCAATGTCTTCTAAATAATCAGAAATTTTATAGTACCCTATTTACAAAGTTCGGTTTTAATACAGCTTTTAAATCAAATAATGGGTAAATTTCGTTTATAGTGTCACGATTTACTTACCTACTTAATTTATAAATATTTAAGGCTGCTAAATAATCTATGTAAGAAATTATCTATGATGCAAAAAAATATTAAATTATGAACAAACGGACACCGCAACTTCTTTTGGCGAAATCCCTTCCTTTCACCTACCACATGAACCGCGAGCGCATTCATTCCGCGGCAGCTGCCAGTGACACTCGATCGGCTATCGAGGAACCACGCGTACTAATTTTTCTGAACAGTACCTACCTCTGCTCCTCGTACTCCATATAAATTTTATTCTAGTAACTAGGTACCACCTAGTAACTTTACCTAAATATAAATATACTTGGTTATTGAAGTAATTAGTAAGTGCCTAGTGTTCTTCCCGTACTGGGTAAGTTGTACAATTTGAATCATTGTTTTACTTTATTAATCTGGTTAAATATGTATATAGCCGCCGCTGCTTTCTATGCTTTAGAAAGAAAACTATTTGTTTAAAATTCGTTATTGTCCTTGTAAGCTTCCTTTAACTGGGCCGTTTGTAACGGTTAAATTTTAAATGATATCCTTATGATACCTACATCTGTAAAAAATTATAACTGATGATGTATACTATCGCTGACACCAATTCTTTGGCCTTAATTCTACTTTCTCTTAATCAGTGCTTACTATCATTAGTAATTATTCGCTTAAATAGTATTGCCTACTGAACCTAGACTAGCCTTCTAGTAGATGCCAATCTCTTCCTGTAAGGTGAGGGCTTGCAATTGAGGCTTAACGAGATAAGGTGCTAATGCCATTTTGGAACGGGGTTCCAAGAACTTCTATACGACTGAAGATCAGCGTAGCTGGCTGACTGGAAGGCAAGACTCCGAAGCCATCAGCGACGTCACCGACCGGCACCAAGCAGGAGAGTGCGGTATTGACGGCCTCCTACGTAGTCCGACCTTTGACCGGCCTTACCTCCTACCCTGTCGTTCTGTATTTTTCATAAACTTTTAAAATATAGTTGCTTTTGATTTTAACAGTATCGTTTCCTTTTAAATCCAGTCACCTAGATAAAAAGGATTGTGACAATTGGTTATATTAATTTTTGGGGCGTGCAGACGATAAGATGTGAACGATATCTAAAACCATGGGGACTTATTGCTTGTCATACCTGACACAAAAACCAAAATCCCTCGTGCATGCACCATACATGGTGAGTTTTTCACAATTGTCAAGAAGTATCAAGCTATAAGAATTACAAACGCAAAGAGTAACAGATTCTTTCAGAAGTACCAAAACGGTAAACGTATGCGACAAGTCGTTGGCGTTAACAAAATCGGTAGTGTACCAAAAGAAATAGCCACGTTCTTGAAATTAGAAAATCCGGCTAGTTATACCAGTCACAGCTCAAGCCCGTCATAGGAGCGGAAAAACCTCTGCATCAGTACTAGCGAAATCCGGAGCCGATTATATTAAACTGAAACGCCACGGAGAATGGCACTCGAATAATGTTGTAGAGGGTTATATTGAAGAATCGGTGTACAATAAAATTGAAATGGGCGACAAGATATCAAAGTCTATAAATATAAATAGTCCCGTGGAACCGCTCCCTTCTACCTCACACGAAAATCCAGCCACCACCACCGCCGCTGTAAGCTCTGCCACCCCACTGTCACCACAGAGTACATGACTGTCACCGCCGTCACCGCTGTCACCCCCGTCATCGCTGACATTTACCCCACATGCTCCCGTTCAACATAAATACGAGTAATTCATGTGAAATTAATAATGCCAGTCACTCATTTAAGCGGCTCCACTGTACAGACGCCAGCATATCAAGCTACTACAGTCTATCAAATTTCTTTAATAGATTTTTAACTTTATCACTAAAGCATTAGGTTCAAGGTTAATTGAGAAAATTTGACAGTTTCTGGCCTGTACATTAACTCCCGCGCATCCGAAGCTTCGCAATTTTAAAGCGTATAGATGTCCTCGTGTAAATCACTTTCACAAAATTTCACACTACGCAAACGCTTAGTTTTGGATAAAAAAAAATCCTAATGTTTCAGAAAATTCAACAAAATTATTGGGTTGGCAACAAAGTATTGACTCACTTTATAAAAAAAAATTCTTTCTTCTTATCGAATTGAACTAGAAAGTTCTTTTTTTAGATACATCTAGAACATTCCAGAAGCTTTATTATTGAATAAATAAAAGGCGGCTAGAGCGCGTCTTTGGCAGTTTAATCCATGACATGGACCAGCACGCTATTAGAGCTATAATATTTTACTACTTTTTTTTACGAGTTTAAACGTGGCTCCAGTACGAGGCAGACAAATGCGAATATCAACAATGCATTTGGAGAGGGCACAGTCACACAGTCAACTGTAAGTCGATGGTTTCGTGGCTTTCGATCCAGCGATACAACGATGTCGATATGCTGCTGGCAGAATTAAATCAAAACCCGGATGCTACTACTCGCGAGTTAGCGCAGGCACTTGGCTGCAGTCACACTGCTATCGAAAAGCGACTGCATGCACTGGGATATCGGTGAGTGCTGGCAAAATGGATTCCGCATCAGTTGAGTATGGCAAACCGAGCTGCCCGAATATCGATTTAATCGTTGCTCCTCCAGCCCAAACAAAAGGAGTTTTCTAAGTGATTTAGTAACAGGAAATGAGAGCTGAATACTGTATAAGAATGACAAGCGTAAAGCCTACTGGTTACCATGAGGAGAAGAACCGCCAATCCAAGTCAAAGAACAAACTCATAAACGGAAGGTTTTGATTTGTTGTTGGTGGGATGCAGGCGGTATTATTTATTATGAATTACTCCCAGAAGGACAAACTGTCAACGCCAACGTCTATGTTAATCAGCTTCGTATGTTCGCGGCTGCTGTGAAAAAAAAAGGCGAAGAAAAGTCAACATCCACTTGCTACACGATAATGCGTGACCTCACGTTGCTTCCGCCACACATCAGCAGGAGTTAGTCTGGACTACAGTTCCGCATCCACCGTATTCTCCAGACTTAGCGCCCTCCGATTATCATCTGTTTCGCTCTCTTAAAAACGTTCTGCGTGGACAGCGCTTTAATAATTTTAGCGCAGTGGAGAATACACTGGATAACTTTTTTAAACAGCAGCCCGTTGATTTCTGGGAGCAAGGCATTCAATTTTTGCCAGATAGATGGAAACAAATTATAGATTTACACGGCGATTATATCGTCGAATAATAGTTTTTTAATAAAGAATACAAATATTAATATTTGTTTCATTCGATAGTGAGTCAGTATTTAGTTGCCAACCCAATACATAATAAAAATTGACATTTTACACACAGATAATGAACGATTTTCATTTCTTGGGTGGTCCGTGTTACGTTCAGATAAAGTGACAGCGGGTTTTAATGGTTTTTAATATAAATATTGTAAGTTTTAACTTGAATTCATTTTTAAATACCTGCTCTCGTAATAAACTCAATTATGAACCTTAGTTAAAAAAATTAAGTTTAAAATAATTAAGTTTAATTTGTACTTTCTTCTCAGAGTAGTCACATAGGAAACGCCGGCCTCATCTAGTTTAAAAAAAATGTTTGACGTGTAAAAGTGTTTACTTATAGAAATAAAATAATTTATCATTTACTCTTATAAGGTTGTTGGTAACGAAACGTAATCGAATGTAAATGGTGCCAACGTTTGACAGTTGTCACTCATCTTATGTACCAATGAAGTTATATAATACTTGCTTCACTTTGAGCATATTTAACTTAGTTCCGGGCTAACGAGAAAACTTTGTTATGCATCACTAATTTTAAAGCTTTTTAAAAAGCGCATGTAACTTAGGTAAAAGCATTCGTAAAATTGGTGGGAGCATTTTTATTTCCTAGGTATTTTAATAAATAAATTTTTTTGTTGGCGTTGAGTATGTAGGTACTCACAGACAGTGGCGGGGCAAGATCTAAATTTGATGTGGGCAAGATATATTTTGCGAGGCCCCATGATGGATGACGCAAGAGGACGGATTTTGTTAAGAGAAAAAAATTTTTGATACTCAAATTTTTATTCATAAAAATGCAAACTTCTTCACTGTAATTATTTTACAATATTAAGTAGGTATACGTCAACTAACAGTAAAGTAATCAATTAAAGAAACAGAAATTTACTGCTTTTAGCCTTACTGAACTCCCTAATAACTGTGTTATAATCCAGATTAGATGCTATATTTGCCTCGATAGATAGAACTGCCAACGCTGAAAGTTTTTCCTGACCCATTGTACTTCTTAAATATTTTTTTATTAGCGCTTTACGCTTTGAACTATATCATGACGCTGAGAATCCGTTATGGGAAACTTCCACAGTGCCGGATCCGAACACACAAATGCTTGTTTGACTGCATCACTGTTATCGCTGCTAACTGGTGTGATAGGCTGGAGTTTGATTCTACTTGTATTTATGACTTTAGCTTGGTACTCACTGCGTCTGGAGTGCTTTCAAAATTTGACGGAGTTTCGGAATCAGAAGTGTCTATATCTTTTGTGGAAGTCGAAGCAATTGATTCAGATGATTCTGAAGGAGTTTTTTTGAGAAATTTCGTCATACTTGAACTTGAAATCTGATTTGCTACAGCTTGTTCAGCTTTTTCGTTTTGCTGAACCAGATTCCCATTTTCTCCCGTCATCTCTATCTCTACTGGGGCCTGGGCCTGACATGTTAAGTAAGCCTGAAATATTATAATATGTAAATAATATTAAAAAAAATATTAGGTAGTTTGCGCACGTACACATAACAAATCGAAGGCATGATATAAACAAGTTCTAAAAACTACAAAATTTATCAATATTTTTCTTACCTTGCTTTTAATAAATAAATGGGGAGGACGTGTTGTTCTTTAAAAACACACTTTTCACACTCAATAGTTATAATACAGTTCTTTATTTATTTCTAATTTTTCAAACAATGAAACGCAACACTTATTCTCACATCGAAATCTGTTGGAAATACATTAAAATATTAGGTACATGCGTCGTCGCATGATTGCATGACGGCATGTGTTTAGAAGCGCGAACATAGACGGAGCAAACAGAATGGAAAATCTTCAGCGGGCGAAGCGAGGATTCCCCGCGTCATTCACCACCCGCAACGCCAGCAAATGTTGCCAGACTAGATATTTAAAAAACGAATGTGGTAGGATAGTATTGCCAGACACTTGCTAGCCGGTTTTTTATTATTTATTGCTTGATGAGTAATTATATCTATATTTGCTTTCGCGGGCCTTCGAGGCGCGAGGCCCCTTGGACCGCGAGGCCGTAGGCGGTGGCCCACGTCGCCCACGCCTTACGCCGCCTCTGCTCACAGATAATGAACGAATTTCACTCCTTGGTTGTTCCGTGTTATGTTCAGATAATGTGACAGCGGATTTTAATGGTTTTTAGTTACATTGTAAGTATAATTCATTTTTAAAAGTGAGCTTGGACTTGAGACACCCCGGCTCGGAGAGGTTAGGTTCGAAGGGGATCATTATAAGGTGAAGCTTAGTGAAACCCTAGGATTGATTAGGTTCACAGAACCGAGATAGCCAACTCCGACTCCACGTGGTACTGTTTGCCGTACAACGAGAGTGTTTTTTAGAGCCGGAGTCGCGCAGGGAGGGCAGCCTCCGCCCGCTGTAATAAGACGCACGCACCATGCGAGCCGTAGCGGCCGAGGTCGTACGCCGAGGCTGCGGACGCGACCATAGGTGCTTGCGCCTTATTACGCAAAGACGAAGAGGCTGTACTTCCCGCAGCGCCGGATAAGATGCGTTTTTTAATATGCTGGCGAACTTTGATCTTTGACCTCGAGGTCACTTGACATTGACCTCAAGGACCCTTGACCTCAAGATTACTTGACTTTATGTCCTTTTTTTCATAGTGCCCCGTTTCGTATCCTCAGACCAAACGTTATACAACGTGTTTCTGGATGTACGACATTAAATGAAAACGAGCACAGTACCTACTAGTCCATTGAAACATTTTAATACACTAAGATTAGTAGTTAATGGAAAATTTAAAAATTGTAGTTTTCAAACAAAATAAATAGCAGTATCAACAGCATAAAAAGTAAACACGCTTTATTTACCAACGGTGCGGTGCGGAGTGCGGGGCGCGGCGGCGGCAATGTTTACTTATTATTACGGACTCAGATCTACATCATGTTGAAAAATAAGAAAATGAAAAATAATTTCCTGTGATTAAAGTATTCATTGGATTTGATTGATTTTTTGTATACGGGCAAAGAACATGATTCTCTTTACGTGGTTTAAAAGAATGTCAATCCTCCTGTTCCACGTGGTAGGGCAAAACTTGGGTAATCGGTGATAGTTTTGTTTTTTACTTGTAAAATTCGATTCATTGATCAGATTATTTTTTAAATTTACTGTGATATAGTAGACAAAAGAAGCTTTGCTAACTTATATCTAAAAATGTGGCAAATACTATAATGATTGAAAAATATACATTTATCAAGTCAGTAGTAACTTGGTAATAAAACACATATTATCTATCACCGAATAGCTGCATATCACGAATTAGCCAAGTTTTACCCTATGACACACGTGCGGAAATTGGTATTTACAAACTCGTGACTATGGTATGGTAATTTATTCGTCTACTCGTTTGTAAAAACCAACTTACCGCACTAGTATCATAAATAACTATAATTTCCGAAGTCGGTAGCAAAAAACGAAAATACAAAACCAAAGACACTGACTTCCTAATTTTAAGTTATTTTCACTTTGTAGTGTTTCTTTTTTTTGAAAGTCGGTTGTTTTTTTTTTGCATAGAAAAGTTTTTTCTTTCAACCATTCACACAATTCATCCGTTTTTTCTTTGGCTTTTCCCTCTCACTCCTTCCATCAACATCTATATTCATCACTCTTTTAGTCACATGCGTTCCATCTCTTCTCATCACAAGCCCATGGCAAGCTATTTAACGATACGAATCTCAATAACACTAATAAACCGTCCTCATAAGCAAGCTCTCTATTTCCGTCTTTAAACATTACAACCTGCATGATTGAACCAACATACATTTCTCGTAAGTACCTCGGGGACTACTCTCAGTTTCCGAGACAACAGAGTGCAAACGACTCGGCCTAAGCATGTTTGCTTGCCGCTAGTTCTTTCTTGTCACGTAGACATTGAATTACCTTTTCGATGTTGCACGTCGCCACATCGGTGACAAAATAGTAAGCAGTGAGTGAAAAAAGATATTTATCAAAGTGCTTAAAGATAGTGGCGCGGGAAAGAATTTCTGAAAGGACTTGGGGGAAGCCTTTGCCCGGCAGTCGGACAGTATAGGCTAATAGAAAAAGATGGTAAGAAGGCAATTATAATACAAAGTTGATTTGTAGTATTTTTTTGTGGACCAACCTTTTTCAAATAATACTTCTGCAAACATTATACCCTACATATTCCGCGTATATTTACAGCGACATATATGACCAGGATGTATGAACGTAAACGAAGCAAAAGGAGTATTTTATGATCGTAGCAGATAGCGTTCTGTAGTTTCTGCCTACCCCCATGGGAAGAAGACGTGAGTGTATGTATGTATTTACAGAGACATACCCAACGAATGACCTGATCGAAAAGGCCAAGAACTTTATCAATACATTACAAAAAACTTTCAGCTAATCAGAGCTTTACAACCAACTCAAAAAATCCAACCGTAGAATTAATATAACTTTATACAACCCCGTATTACTTCGCTCCGGAGTTAAAACAATACCTGCATCACACAATACCTGCATGCCGTGATTCCCAGGAAACCGTCTCAATGTTATATAGTTCAGTCATCAATTCTTGTTAGCGTCTTAACCCCTGATGGTAATCGTTTAAACCATAAAGGCAGTCTGCTTGCAGGCACTCTAAAAGTTTACGTCTATTTACCATGTGTAACCATCGGTAATTTTGACAACTGTGAATAAAAGATTAGAAAGTTGAGAATTCTGTTAGCATCAGGCGAACGGTCACCACTCATAAAACACTAATTCGAAATAGTTCTTAAAAATTGCTACCTAATTGCTACTATTTCCTACCTATCGTGAAATAATTGCTACCCATGTATTTATAAAAATAAACCACTTTTTAAGGTAACCGGCCCACTTGACATCAGGGTGGACCGGTCACCTACCTTTATACAAACTACAGGGAATTTAAAAAAAATGTTCTTTGATCCATAATTGCTACCTAATTGCTACCTATCTACCTATCAATCTGGATCCCGTAACTTCAAAGGATAAAAGATATTAACAAACGAAGTAAATAGTGCCTTGACGAGCCTGAAAAACTAAAATAGCAAATAACACGTACTGTCAACGTACATTATAGAGCAGGCGCTACTTGAGAGTCCAAAAGAGAAAAAGTACCAAATCAGTGCTATAAGAACTTAATGGTTAATGTTTTGTTTGGTATACAGGGCGTAAGGGACAGCGCTCCGCAGACTGATGGGGTGAATTCAGTATATCATACTAAGATGACCGGTACATGAAATTATTTCAGGAACGTTATGGGAATCCAATAAATCTTATTTGTTTATTACTTCACACGCAATGTATCGCTACTACGGCAAAACGCGCGTAGGAAACGGCAGCGCAGCGAGCCTTCGGCCGCCGAGTATTTCAACATCCATTGCTGATTTATTGATTTTTGCTGTTTTATTGACATAAATGGAGTGTTGCATACAGAGAATGTAATTTTACATTGAAATAAAAAAATGGTAACTGAAAATGCGATTTAAAAAAAAATCCTGAGAATATTTTCGGTGGTACATGATTCAGAATAAGGAGTTAATGCACCCTGTTAGTTTGCGGAGGGCTGTCCCTTACACCCTGTATATAAATAAATAATTAGTATTTTATACCTACTTACATTGGTATCAGTAATCATGGTGACTGCCTCGTTGGTCTAGTGGTCGCAAGCGCTCAGCAGTAGCTGAGCATGAGGTCCTGGTTTCGATTTCCAGGTCGGGCAAAGTGTTATTGGGTTTTTCTATTTGGAATTTCTCAGTAGCAGCCCGGAGTCTGGATTTGTGCCCGGTAGATGGCAATAGGCTCGTCCCCTATTACATGGGACTTGAAACATAACTGGCGAAATGTGGGTGTACTCGTACTATAAAAGGTACAACTCTGCCTAACCCTTCGGGGAACCAATGCGTGTTGTTATGTTATGTTACATTGGTAATTTACCTACCACAACTATTAAAATAATTAAAGTCAATCGGTTGTAGCGCGGTGGGGTAAGTGCACCGGACACTAGTTTCTTAGAAACTAATAGAGATATTTACTAAATTGCCATCTAGTACCTCAATCAAAAATCCAAGCAACTTTTAACCCTTAAATTGGCAATGGATTTAATGTCTAAAAACTGTGTTTTTGTTATATTTCCCGGTTCACTACGATCCCAGGAGACATAAAAATTGTGAAAAATATTTATATTTTACAGTTTTCGCGAAAATTCATGAACTTCAGGGAT
The DNA here is from genome assembly GCA_947568875.1 of Fissipunctia ypsillon. Taxonomy (NCBI): domain Eukaryota; kingdom Metazoa; phylum Arthropoda; class Insecta; order Lepidoptera; family Noctuidae; genus Fissipunctia; species Fissipunctia ypsillon. The sequence goes on along the minus strand of OX387643.1, from coordinate 18,167,549 downwards.
TACGTTGCCAACTACAGTGCTAGCTACATATTCTAATGTTTGTACTACTTGGAGTACGATGCCAAGGTACCAATAAAACAGTAAAAAAAAAGTTTATTATGTAAGTAGGTATAAAATACTAATTGTTTATTTATATACCTGTAAATAAAAAAATAACCATTAAGTTGTTATAGTACTGATTTGGCACTTATTCTCTTTAAGACTGTCAAGTAGCGCCTGCTCTATAATGTATGTTGACAGTACGCGTTATTTGCTATTTTAGTTTTGCAGGCTCGTCAAGGCACTATTTATTTAAACTTTTCACACTTAAAAAAGTACAAAGGCGGACTTAATGCCTTAGGCATTCTCTACCAGTCAACCAAGGGTGGTGAAGAGATTAGATGACAGGTGCTCTGTTAGAAAGGAACAATTTGTACATAAATAAGTTATAAACTTATAATACACATACATACATTGTTGACTGGTAGAGAATGCCTAAGGCATTAAGTCCGCCTTTGTACTTTTTTAAGTGTGAAAAGTTTAAATAAATAAATAAATAAATAAATAAATACATGTTTACTATAATATATACCCATATTATATATACATTATATACAAATTCAAGAGAGAGAGGTCTTGAGATGACTCTACGCTATTTATTTTGAAAATAACTCCGCAATCTCCGCTTAAATGCATATCGACTGGTGGCCATCCTGATGTCAAGAGGTAGCCGCATTCCAAAGAAGAATGGACTGAATATGAAAGGAAGAATGAACAAAGTCAGAAGTATGAGAAGGACAGAGTAGGAGAAGATTGTTAGAAGAACGAAGATTCGTAGCGTGTGAAGAAGAAAGATATTGGAAGTAAGACACTAGATAAGAAGGAGGAGTGAGAGAGTTAAGAAGGAAGAAAAGCGTGGTCAAAGCACGCAAACTTCTTCTCTGGCGAATGGGCATCCAATTGAGCTCAGACCTATAGCTCGACACATGGTCATATTTTCTGAGGTTGAATATGAACCGGATACAATTATTAAGCAGTCTGTCAAGCTTATCCAGCAACACCGCATTCCAGTCAAAGTAGCACACGTCACCATAGTCGATGATAGGGAAAATCAAAGTCTGCACAAGCATAGTTTTCGTCTTAGCGGGCAAAAAGTTTCTCAGACGATACAGGGATCGCAGAGTACCCTTTGACTAACATTAGAGACCTGGCGCTGCCAGCTAAGCCTCGAGTCAAGATGCAAACCGAGATCTTTCACAGTAGGGGTAATGGGTATGACGGTACCATTGAAAATGAGAGGAGGAAGAGAGCTAAGCGTCACCCTACCCATCATGCGCGAGCTTTCAATTACAATGGCCTGACACTTTGAGGGGTTCACTGATACCTCAAAACTATCAGATCACTTTTTGATAGCATCTAAGTCTCGGTTTACACTATTTACTTCGTTTGCTAATAACTTTTTATCCTTTAATTATAATAATAAGAGAATTAAACAAGAGAGATTCATGAACTCGCAGGGCGCATGTGGCGAACTGTTGGGCAGTAGTGACCCCACGGACCCTATCTCCCTGGAGAAATCTTGTTCCTCATCTCTGGCTTGCCTTTATTGACCGGCTTGAGTGGAGATTCGCAAGAGCAAACGTGCTCGGAGGAAGGAAGTATTCCAGTAAGATGCTGGTCGGGATCTTGACCGTTCTTCCGGGATTGTTCTGATAGCCGTGGAATACTTCTCCACTCCTATTAAGCACTTCAGGACATGTTGCCCCCTTGTCGCTATGACACTATGTGCTAGCGATCGTTTTTCGGAGGCCCATTATTGTGTGTGCAAGTCACCCCCTGCTATTTTATCCGTGTATTTATAAAACATTGATCAGGCAGGGGCCATAGTCCTTTCATAGTTCTAGGTGACCATTCCACTTTAGCCACTCAAACCTATAGTCCAATATCTTTGTTTTCATATCTGGCAAGAGTCCTACACTAACCGGGGGTTGTCCATGGGTGCACTTGCATAGTGCATACAGGGATAATCGTCGGTTGATGCCTCATACAATTAAAAACGTCTAACGGGCCTCTGCGATTTGGCTTCGGCCCAACGTACGCCTTCCAAAGGTCCGGGACCCCAGGGTCCCGAGATATGTCAAAGACTTCAAAATAATAATAATGGAAATATCCCATTGTACTGGGATTGATCCATAATCACTGACAGGACTATTGTTGCCAATAAGCCTGATATAGTGCTGGTGGATCGAATAGAGCGGCGTGCAATGATTATTGACATAACATCCTGCATAACGGAACCGTCGTGAAAGCCGAAAAAGATAAACAAATCAAGTATTTTGACTTGGCCCGCGAGGTTGTCGACATGTGGAATGTGGACTCAGCGATAATTGTGCCGATAGTCGTATCAGCTAATGGCTAAATTGCCAAGAGCCTCGACCAACACCTAAGGAGGCTCTCGTTGGGCAGCTGAATTAAGGGCTTGATTCAGAAAGCGGTACTTCTGGACACGGCTCGCTTTGTTAGGAGGTTCCTCTCTTTGGAGCCCTGGTCACCGGTAGCTTGGACCCTGTTCCAGATAGCGGTGGCCTACTATTTTTATATTTTTAAATGTTTTTATAATTTTTATACTATAATATTTAAAAATATAATTTATATGTATTTAATGTAATAAAGGGAATAATAATAATAATCGGCAGGCAATCATGTTGAAGAAGAGGATGATAGAGTTGCCACAGTAAGTAGCCAATGCAACGTACGACTGAGGAGCGCATTGGAGGTTGCGTTTCGCGAGTATAGGTCCACTCCGACCGACCTTAGGCCCCGATTACCATGCTTACCTACGCACAAGAAAAATAGGGCGTTGATGTATGCCTTGGACTCGCAGCTTAAGAATTTCTTCGAAAGCAGCGAGGATCTCATTGATACACACTCGATCCTGTATTGCGCGGCTGTTGCGGCATGTCGTTTAGCTAACGTCAAGTTTCCAAGCTATGAAGTAGCTATTTGTCCAAAATCGCCCGTACCATCCTGGCAGTGCAGGATCGAGCGTCGTATCGATGGGGCCAGGGTATTCATCGGCAAACTATACTGCTTCAGGGAGGGCAATACACGACCACGAGTGAAGCACTTTGTAAGGCGGGCATTCTCGAGGATTGAAATTAGTCCACCAGAATACATGTCCCGTGTCACAGAGCGCATCGACCTCCTGAAGCAGAAAGTTTGTGCATGGGCGAGGCGTATTCGGCGGTATAAGCGGCGGGTTGATCGATACACGCAGAATCGCATGTTCCAGAGCGATGAGAGGTAGGTATAATTATAGAGCTTGGGAGCGACCTGAACAAAACGTAGCGGACGTGCGCCGCCCGGATGATACCACCACGAGTACATTCTGGCACAGCATCTGGTCGGTGCCCGTCTGTCACGCTGAGGCTGGCTGAATGCAGGATGTCGAGCGAGTGTGTGGAACTATACCAGAAAGGGAAAAGATCTTAATTACCCTATTAGACGTAGCCAAAGCAGTCCGTCCGTTACCGAAATGGAAATCACCGGGACCGGACGTACTGCATAACTTTTGGCTAAAATGGCTAAGTACACACTCGACTGGCATCTCAATTCCAGTCATCCTTAAGAGTCTGGGTCGCTACCGCAGTTTCTAACAACAGGCGTTACCCACCTGCTCCATAAGTCAGGAAGTCCCGCGGAAGCCAATAATTATAGACCGATCACGTGATCGGTCACTCTCAAAATGGATGTAGGAACGGGTCCCGCAGTACTAAGGAGCTACTCCTCATCGACATGGCCATAAGCCAACAGGTTCGTCGATCCCACAAGGATCTGTCGACATGCTGGATAGATTATAAGAAGGCCTACGACTTGGTGCCACATACATGGCTCCTAAGGGTGCTGGGGTTGTTCAAGATAGATGCAACTCTACGCACCTTCCTTAAGTCGTGTATGGAGGAATGGAGGACGGTCTTTCGCTATCCAGGGTGTCGACGGATCCAGGGGAATGATAAACCTGTATGGATAAACGAGGAAGGCGACAGTTTGAGTCCGCTTAGGTTCTGCTTAACCCTGAATCCTCTAAGCACACTGCTGGAGGATTCAGGTCTAGGCTATCGGTTGAAGAGAGATGGTCACGTCATATCTCACCTCCTCTACATGGATGATCTGAAACTCTTTGCCCCCAACAAATTGCGACTAAGGGAGCTACTGAAGGTAATTAAAACTTTCGGTAGCGCCATCACGATGGAATTTGGTGTGGACGGACAAATGTGCAGTCATGCATGTAAAGCAAGAGGAGATTATGAAATCCGAAGTAATCCAACTCTCGGATTCCATACACCTCAGATCCCTCTCCACATCCGAAAGCTATAAGTACTTGGGTATAGCGGAGGCTTTAGGCATCAACGTTGCTGACATGCAGCAATCGTTGAAGGAGCCCTTCTTTGGTCGCCTGATGAAGGTATTAATTAGTCTTCTTTCAGGCGGAAACAAGGTGCGCGCCTTCAACGGTTGGGTCATGCCACTCTATGTACTCTTTCGGCATACTCAAATGGCGTCAGACCGGACTCGATGCCCTAGATAGGAGGGTCCATCCACTGATGACCGCAAACCGATGCACACCCACGATCATCAGTAATGAGACTGTACATCCCGCGGAAGTGCGGGGGTCGAGGCTTTTTAAATGCGAAGACTCTCCACAACCACGAGGTGTGCAGTCTCAGGGAATATTTTTTAAAAGCTGAAGTTGGTATGCACCGTGATGTGTTCGCAGTGGACAAGGGGCTCATCCCGCTCTCCATGGCTAAAGGAAACTGGCGCAAACCTGTAGTACTTACTAGCGATGACCGCAAGCAGGTATGGCAAAGCATGGAGCTTAACGGACGCTTCTATCGGGCTCTACACGAGCCCGGTGTAGATTTCTTAGCGTCCGTATCCTGGCTACGTTTCGGTGACCTTTTCGGGGAAACTGAAGGGTTTGTTTGCGCAATTATGGACGAAGTTATCTTGACGAATAACAACCGGAGACATATTATGAAGGACGGGACGGTTGACATGTGTCGGACATGCCACCGTCTGGGTGACTCCATGAGACATATTATCATTGGTTGTTCTCGTCTGGCGAGACGTAACGGCGAGTACTTGCACAGGCATAACCAAGTGGCCATGATTATTCACCAGCAACTTGCTTTGAAATACAAGCTTGTGAGCTTGTGGACTCTGAGGTACCGTATTATAAGTATGTGCCCGACCCAGTTCTCGAAAATGACTTTGTCACGTTGTACCTACTGGGATGGATCGGTCTACCATTACTGACAGGATTATTGTTGCCAATAAGTCTGATATAGTGGTGATAGATCGATTAGCGCGCCGCGCAATGATAATCGATGTTACCATTCCGCATGAGGTGAACCTCGTGAAAGCTGAGAAAGAGAAACAAATAAAATATCTCGACTTAGCACACGAGGTTGTTGACATGTGGAATGTAAGCTCGGCTATCATTGTGCCGATTGTCGTAACGGCTAATGGCCATATTGGCCAAAAGCCTCGACCAACATGTCTCGAGGCTCTCGTTAGGCGGTTGGATCAAGGGCCTGATTCAGAAGGCAGTACTCCTTGATACGGCTCGTATTGTGAGAAGGTTCCTGTCTCTGCAGCCCTAACCACCGGTAGCTTGGACCCTGCTCCCGACACCAGTGGAACTCTATTTTTTTTTATATTTTTAAATGTTATTAGTGTATATTGTTGTTAGTTGTGTTTTTTTTAATGTTGTTAGTGTTTAAATGATAAATGATTTTATTTATGTAAGTAGGTTTATACAAACACTTTTACACGTCAAACTTTTTTTTTTTAAACTATATGAGGCCGGCGTTTCCTATCTGACTACTCTGAGAAGAAAGGCCGAAACAAACTCAGAGGTCACAGTCTCTTTTAAAGTCCAGACATAATTTTGGTCAGATCATGTGAAGAACATGTAGGTTGGTGTCTGAAATGGTCTTTTGAGGAAAGGACCACACAGATTGAGTGGACCTGTCCAGTCAGTGCAAGCATCTGTCAGTAATCGTACAGCTCAACATAAAAGTTAAGGAGCTCAACGATTATTTATGTTATCTTTTTATTTTAAGAAATATTTAAAATTGTAATTAGATAAGAACAAAAAATTAATAAACGACATAATAATCGGCTGGCAACACCAACGTCAACAGACGTCTCGAAATTTGATAAACTAAACAACAAATGGGTTCTTGATCGCAAATCCCTAGACGTTACAACACAATAGTTTGTTTCACCCTTAATTTCCATTTTCGATACAATTGTCCACCCTATTGACTGTAAACTTATTTTAAATGTTCTTATAAAGATGACTCATTGTTAGTGTGTAGGCCCTGTGGGCCTCACGAAGTACTTTAGTATGCTATTTGAAATAATCTCAGGAAAAAGAAATAGTTTTTTGACCAACAAGTAATGTAATTTATCGGCCATAATTAGGTCGTACTTATAAGAGGTCACACGTTTATTACGTCGGTCTTATAAGTGTGAGTCTACCAACTATTTCAAGAATAGTGAAAAGGGTGTCTCATCTATTTTGTAATTTCCAAACAACCTAGAAAGGATTAAAGAAGACTTTTACACTATAGCCCGTTTTCCTGGAATAGTAGGAGCTGCCCACGGTACCCACATCCCATTTCAAAATCCTAGTGGATCGTATGCTGAAGTGTTCAAGAATCGAAACAAAATATTTTCTATTAATACTCAGATTGTGTGTGGACCTGATCTACAGATTTATGATATTGGTGCCAACAGACCTGGATCTGTACATGACTACAGAATATTCCAAGCTCTTCTTCCAAGCTTTTCTTAAGAGAAAAATGGAACAAGGTATGATAGACGGCAATCTTTTAGGGGATAGCGGGTACGGCTCTCAAAGATATTTATTAGACGACAGAAGCTTTAAGTTCCTCCCCCGATATTTAAATTGATTTATTATGACAGAGCGAACGTCCCAGGCTGTCCTGTTGAATTTCAATTTAAATACATAAACCCTATGATAGTTATAAAAGCTTTTCGGCAAATCAAAATCAAATTAAGTGAAGGTTTATGGGGAATGTCTATCAAAACTTGCACATCTATAATCGAGACTGTAGCGTCATACTTGGCTTTAATATGTGTGTACATAGATAAAGGAGGCTTCCAACCAAACACACACCAACCAAATCTTGCACGATCAGCAGTATGGTTTCACCAAAGGACGTCGTATGACTGACGCCAGCGTGTCACCTTATTAAAACACATATTTACAGCGTGGGAGGAGGCTCAAGATGCCACAAGAATCTTTTGTGACCTCTCCAAGTCATTTGACTGCGTAAATCATGAAACCTTACTCTTGAAACTTGAGCATTACGGACTAGGTAAACTTGCGCTCATTTTTTTTTAAACTTCTTTAAATGATAGCTAACAGCAAATTCTAATAAATGGTGTCAATTCACTCGGTTTGAAAGTTAAAATGGGTGTTCCACGAGGCTCGATATTGTGTCCTTTCCTCTTTTTAGTATATATTATTATTTTTTTAATTAATTAGCATTCGAAAATATTGTTGGAGCTGCTGAAGATTGTAAAAACTATCTTTGTATTATATAGATTCAATCTCTTAGTATTGTATAATTGCATAGCACATGTGTGAGCACTATGTACCTACCTACTATAAAGCTACCACTAACTGGGTACGTCTTTCATTGACTTGAATTTGCCCTGACGACAGAGTATGTCATGCTCACTCAAATGTCTCGCTGTTGGTGGCGTGTGTGTTGGAACATTAAGTTCTCTTCAAAATGGTTGAGCTGAATGGAGCTGATCCATGCGTCATGTTCGTGAACGAGCGCCGTGCCGTCAGTAGGGACTGGTCATCTCATAGCTACCACGGCGTATTTTAATTTTTGAATCGTTTTTGGTTTTTGTCTTTTTGTTGCGGACGCTTTTAACGTGCACGTCTTTCTACATTGTTCTCACATACTTAATTTCAACATGAATGATATATTCAATGTTTTGTAACAATATTTTGATTTAAAAGAGTGTCCGTGGACTTTCTTGCCCGTTTTTCTCCATAGAGATCTACGCTTTGGAATGGACAACTAGCTTCAACTTTCGGACTAACTGACCGAATCTTTGAGAATTCAAAAATGCCTGTAATTGGTTTATTTGAAATAAATGCTTTGAATTTGAGTTTATTGAGACTAGTAGCACGACCGGAGAACAATTCTGAAGAAAGTACATACAATAAGGCACACATCAAAGCCCGAAACACTGTGGAAAGGACCATAGGTGTCTGGAAGAGGATATTCCCTTGCCTATCTAAAAAGATGGGAACAAAACTAACAACAACATGCCATGTTATTGTTGCTACTGCAGTGTTATACAATATTTGCAGGGCTTATGGTGTGGTTGAATTGAAGACATTGAAAGCGAGGTTAGAAATACACAGCAAACAGCTAGAAATGTTCAGCAATCAAACAGAGAAGGTCTAGTTTTTTGAAGAATATTTGTAGCAAGTCATTTTTTAATTAAATTTAATAATAAAACAAAATATTATAAAGTGAATTAATTTCCATTTTGTTTTCTTAATAGTTCAATTTGTAGTTTAATTTTTTGGATTTGAAATCTTGAATCGTTTTTTCATATTCTAACAGATTATTTTCCCTCTCTATCAAAATCTTCTCTCTCTGTATCGAGAGAGGTTATATTTTAATAACATGAATGAAAATGAAATGTCAGTCAGCGATGTGAACTACGTAACACAACCGAACCAATCAGAGGGCTCTATTCAACGAATTGCGTTCGCATAATCAAGAGTCGTTTGAGTATTGTTTGTAAATTGAATAGCCTGTCATGACAAACGCAGTGAGACATGCCTTATTCAGCACAGTGTTGCTGCCATACTTATGTATGTATCGACCTTGAATACGGGTGTAAATGTCAGTTAGTCAGCAATTAAAAACGCCTGATTAAGACACATGGATTAGCGCATGATGAAACACTCGTTTGATACATAGTAGCAGGGTTTACACAATTAAACACGAATTATAATTCACACTCAGTGTATCTTTGGGCAGAGCAACGTCTTTGTCACTAGTTCACAATATAAAAGAATGTTTAAAATGATTTTTTCTCCCATTTAGACACATAACCATCATATTCAAATCAACTGTCTGTTTATTATTCAATATGTCATGAATACTAGATGGTTATAAAAATCAATTAAATGACTTATTATGGGAGAGCGAATAAAAAGAATATTATTTAAATACAAATGAGACTATTTGAAAGTAATTTAGGAATAATTAAGCAAGTACTACGTCATAACCGTCGAGTATCTATTTGATACTTGTTAACACGTTACTCTTAATGTCCCGTTAACATTTTAACAGAAGATTAACCTAACTAACATTGTACGGTGAAACTAGGTCAGTATACTAATATTCAAATACATTTTTCAATCAGAAACATCTTTTTATTGGCAGTGGCCATAATTTTTGAGAAAAACCACTGTGACAGACAGACGGACACAAAAGTGATTGTATAAATGGTCCATGTTTAAGGTTCGGAACCCTTTAAACTAAATCTGGATGCCGAACAGCTGCAACTATTTTCTTCGTGTTATACATACTTTGTTTCGAATTTCCAACCAGTTTAACCTAGAATAAATTGCTTATACTATGACATTCATAATTTCTGTTCTAAGCGCATAGTGAAAGTTCAATTAAAAAATCTGAATATCATGATGCTACTTGCGAATAATTAAAAAAATTCTATTCGTCTCCTTTCTCATAAGACTCGAACGTTTTTAAGTGGCCAGTCACAGGAAGTGAAGCCACTTCGTCTTTTGTGAAGAAATTCTCTTTGAAAGTGTTTGAAATTTATGCATTTTTTATTTTATTAAAATGAGTTGTAAAATTAGGTGTTCACCCACCTACTTAATAGGTACATAAAATGCACACGTTGATAGCGGACCGTTTATTTATTTAGAATAGGTGCGCTAACAGCTGTACATACTTTGTATTTTATACATTGTAATATACATTGTACTTTAAATAGTAAAAGTTAACAGGTATGTAAATAACAATTACAGGTTAACACGACATTCATATCTGTACATATAATGCGACTTCCAAAAAAACACCACAAAGTGAAAAATAACTTTAATTTCGGAAGTCGGTGTCGGTGTCTTTGGATCTGTATTTTAGTTTTTTGCCACCGACTTCCGAAATTAACCCTTAACTACCTTCCCGCTTATTTATTACGTATCTTGCAGAAGCCTAGCGAAAGCGAAATTTGCGCAAGAATTATTGCGAAAAATTTTGCTTTCGCTAGGCTTCTGCAAGATACGTAATAAGCCTGCCGGAATCTCACGGACTCCGGCGATATTATTTTTTTCTAAAACAAATCGTGGACGCAACTATGCACTTCGCACGTCCGCGTACCTACCCCCCACCACGCACAAAACTGCGCCTGTGCTCAACAAGATCACACCTGTGCGCGTTAAATTTTGGTGAGTAAAAAACTTTTTTCAGAGTCTGTTAGACTCCAGGTAAGTAGTTGCGTAACTTTTTTTCATCGAATGATTTTTTATGTTTTAGTGTAAAATGGCATGTAATGAATGACGAAATTATTGAGCGCTGGTTAGAGGAAGACATTTTAAGTGCACAAGATTTACCGAATGGAGACTGCAGCGATGTGGAAATTGACATAGGAGACGATTTCGTCTCATAGGTCAAGTTCCATATCAACGAGAAATCGACGAGTCGCTTCCCAAGGCTGAGCAGTAAGTAGTACTGAAGCAGCAGAAAAGTTAAAAATCCGCAAGTACTTCTCCATTTGTAATCCCAAAAAGGAACGGCAGACTCAATACTGGTTTTTCCAATGTAACCTATTTTCCTGGGTGCTCACAAGACATAATATGATATGTTATGGCCGTCGCAAAAAAGTGTAGTTTAAGGCTTGCAATATTGTTTAATTATTTCCATTTTGATTAGGATCAGCAAAAGAATGATTTATTAGATAGCTCAATTTTAACAAATTAATAAGGAAAAGTGCCTATTTTGTATTTTTTAATAAGGATCTCATTTTCCAAAAATGTTGATATTGATTTTAGTTTATTTAATAAATTGTGTAGATTTTTGTTTTTTGTAATTTTAAATACAATAAAAAACTACTAAATTACTATATTTTATTTCAATTTATTTCCTTCAGTCATCGTTTTTTTTTCTTTTTTTTTGTTATAGCATTATATCGCCGGAGTCTCAAAGACTCCACGTTACGTGACTTAAATAGAGGGTAGGTAGCTAACGTTTAGTTATTTTTCACTTTGTAGTGTTTTTTTGGAAGTCGGTTGTGATAAGTACAGATATATAGAATGTCGAGTAAACCTGTAATTATTATATACATAAGAACCCATACCTGTAAACTTTTACTTTTTAAAGTGCAATGTACATATGTACAGCTGTTAGCGTACCTAGGAAGTTGTTTTTTTTTTTTTTGTAAAAAGGTTTTTTATTTTTCACTTTTTAGTGGGTCGGTTCTAATGTCAACTGCCCATCACCTTTTACAAAATATTGCTTTTCCCGATGCAGGGACACTAATGGTTGAAGAGTTCTCCTGGTACTTCACCATCAGCCCCACTTCACCATATGCATTGTGACGAGCATAAATTGCTTAGCAACCATATTAAAGTAATTGAAACGCAACCCGCGAAATACTTATTATTGATTAGTCCCGGTGGCCATCTGTGGTCTTCATCATCAATTCCACTTCACCAAATGGATCTTTCTGAGAGCAGATGCAACAGTTACTATTAAAAATACCCAAATCGCTATAGGTGTGCCCCTATGATACTTGAAGAGTTCCCTAGATTTCTCCAGAATTTCATCATCAGATCTTGACCTGTTGACAACAGAACCACCTGGAAAGTATACTATTTCAAACAAAAAAGAATTCTCCAAATCGGTCCAGCCATCGTCGAGTAATCGGGGAACACATACCTCCTCCTTTTTTTGAAGTCGGTTAATAAAATAATAATGGGAGTCAAAAATGCTCATTGAAAATTTATGAAAAAAAATTGATACACGAACGAGGCTGATGCCAAGAATATATGTAGTTTTTTTTAGAATTTTTGTCCTTTTATCTGTTTGTCTGGATGTTAGTTCCAAAACGCCGCAAATACGGCTGAACGGATTTGGATGAAATTTGGCGCACATAGTTTATAACCTGGATTAAGACATAGGGTATTTTTAATCCTGGTAGTACGTTCCCGTGGCATATTTTCCAACATCCACGCGGGCAAAGCCGCGGGCAAAATCTAGTCTAAAATAAGCAGTTACAGTCTGCGGACTATCTCTGCCATTTGTAACCTCCCGCCTTCCACAACATTAGACGTATAACTAACAAAATGTACCAACACCTCTGCCTTACCTCTGTGGGGAATAGATCTATGGCAATACAAATATACTGATGTTATAGAGCTATTCATTCATTCACCTTCCTCCTACTAACGTAGGTAGCCTTTTTGTCTTCCAAAGCCACAAAAAACATGTGCATTTGGATTGAGTGATCTTTTTTATTTACACACGCCACTGAAATTCATACAAATCTTTGCAAACCAAACGTTTGGTGAATTGAGCGGATTAAAAAACGCCAACATTAATCTCATGCGTCGCGAAGACTCTCACGGTCTTAAGCTAAGAAGATCTTATGTATAGTGGCCCTCACGGAACTTCCTTGTTTTTGTCCCTTCTGGGAAGTCTAAGGGGTTCATTAGGCGTGCTACACATATTCTGGTCGGTATGATTCGGCACAGGCCGGGTGGCAAAAACGAATGTATATTGTACCGCCCGGCTGTGCCGTATCGTGCCGAATCAACCGTCCCTAACAAGTGTTTAGCGTGCCTAATTTGCTACTGGGTTCTAAGAAGTAGTAACTAAGGCACCTGTCTCACCGCCGGCGATTATCGAGAAGCAAGGAGATCTTCCAGCTAAAAACGAGATAAATGCATTTGGATTGAGTGATCTTTTATTTATTTTTTTATTTCATGACAAAATCGAGTTGGCGAGTAACGAGCAGCGAGTGTGCGTGATGGCGAGAGACTCACACTTGCCGAGAGACTCACACTTGGTACACACGCAAACCAGCGAGTAATCTGGTTTGCGTGAGTCTCTCGGCAAGTGTTATGCCCTTATTACTAAAAGTTAAGTACACTAGACTTTCTGATATTCCTCTCGTCTAGCAGCTAGCACACGCACATGTGTCAGTGGAGGAGAGGATTGAGAGATCAGTTGTAATCATCGCTATCTTCAAAATGCTTCGATATTTTTGCTCCATTTCTTTTTTACAAAATGTTTTAAGACTTTTACTAAAACTTTATGTAGAAAAAGAACGGTTTTATTAATTTTATTTATTAATATTCACTAAAATATTTATCTTTGTATGTGGACTGAGGGACCACAGTTCAGTCGTTATATTTTTTTTTATCTTTAATGCTTAATGGTCTGTTATTTAGTGAATATCTTTACAAATTCTTTACTAAATGTCTGTATTCATAAAACCTTCTTTTTTAAGATACTTTCCGAGATCTGGCTGATCGTCTGTGAGAACTGAGGGACCATACTTTATGGGTCGTAGTTTTTAATATATTTTCTTACAAATTCCCAGATTCATTCTACAATTGTTTTAAGTCTACTACTAAATCCTAGGATTTTCATTTCGCGGATTCCCAGTGTGGTCCCTCAGTTCACACGCACGTGGCGTGGCGAGAGACTCACACTTGCCGAGAGACTCACGCTTGGTACACACGCAAACCAGCGAGTAATTGGTTTGCGTGAGTCTCTCGGCAAGTGTTATGCCCAAGCGAGCTCTCTTGCCGCTGCGACTGGTGTAAACAGTCAGCAATGACATATTCAACTATTCTTTCTTTACTTACACGGGACCTACTATTTTTGTACGTCTCTTGAGCGAGAATCGTTGATTCGCTACACTGCGGACCCACTGTATCACTGACCGTACCTCTGGTGGTACGGTGGGTATTTTTAAGTTAAACGATACCACCAGGTAATAGTGTTGTATCACTAGATAGTAAAACCACTTATGACAACAACAATTGAATTTGTTAGTTATGTGCGCAATTTTTCTAATGCATGACCAATTGAAATTTCTTTATTTCTAGCTTCCTCGTGGGCGGTGGAACTTGAAGGTGAACGTCCACTCTTCCGCACCGGCCGCAACGCACTCACGGCACGCAACGTATTGAACGGATTTGCCGATGGCTTGCGTCCACTGTATCCGGATTTATAATTATCTTAGTGTTTTTGTCGTTATTAGTAGACGTCGCCCGTCATGGAGATTGACGAAGATATTATCAGTTACTTGTTGGCAGAAGAAGAACAAATTTAAACGTAGAATGTGGGTTCATGAAATAAGCTTGAAGCGACAAATGTTTGGGCAGTACATTCATTATTAGTTCCTGATTTATTTCATAATAAACAAAGATTTTTTTAATGCATTCACCAGTCAAGAATCTCACCTCAATTGTAAACAAAACAACCTATGCGGCAGTGAGCGATGCACGCGGTGAATTAATCCAGGTGACGCCACCGGCACGCAACGCATTTTTTGTTCATATATCCCGGCGCTCTGTGCGCCGGGATAGTACCGATAGTGGACGCAGTGCCATTATAATTAGGTACATGAATTCATACAAAGCAAACCAAAATCCATACCGTGCCGTGCGTGCGTTGTGGCTGGTGCGGACAAGTGGCCGTTCACCTTAATACTAACAAGTTTAAAATATCAAGGAACGCTTTACCTATCCAATGATTGGTTTGCTCAGTCTATTTTATGTTGTTTAGTTGAGGAATTCCTGTGGCCACCTTCCAGCTCCAGTATCAGACCCTGAACACCATCTGGTGTCACTTGCCAATACTTATCCAATGAAACCAAACAACGGGGCTATCTGGTATACTTGAAAATTCCGTGCCTGTGCTGTTGACCGCTGAGACATCTCTCGTATGGAGCCAATCCTAGGCGCAGTAGACAAGTCATGGGGTGTATAAATGCGTATATAAAATTTGTGTCTATGCTGTTTACCGTTTAGGAGTTCCCTCTTCTGGAGCACCCAGGGGTATGCAGCAGTCAGGTCATGGTGGACTTAAGAACGGGCTATCATAATGCGTATACTAAAATTTTTGTGTGACCGTTGAGGAATTCCCTCGACTGGAGCTAATCCTACGTGCAGCAGCCAGGTCATGGCGGACTTTAGAACAGACTATCATAATTAAAGCTTAATATGAGTTCTGTAGTCTGAAGCCAATCCTGGGTGCCAGGTCATGGCGGACTTAAGAACAGACTATCAAAATTTAATCTATATATAAGGTAAATTAATCTATTCATAGACGAAAGCTCTTACGACCGAACCCAATAACCTATCTATCACCAGTTTTGGCATACTGGGGATAGAAAAACTTATCTATCTATGGTTTTAACATCCCTATAATATCTGTAAGAAATTATGGAATCTTACCGGCCCGACATAAGGACAGATAGAATTATATTGTCTACCATCAATAACCATAACATCAATTTCCTAAATTCTTCTTTGATTTCGTAAAAATATAATAAACTTTTTAAAAGGAGCACTCACTCCACACGCACATCGTTATTAATAAATCGGTACATTCTGGTAATAAATAATTTTAATACCAAGCAATTTGTAAGAAAATTGAATACTTAAATTTTTAACAATAACATAATGTTAGGTGTGAAGTTTTTCGTTGTAGCGTGCATTCGTTGTTCCGTCATTCGGTCATTCGTTATTAAAGTTTTCTTTGTAATGATATTCGTTGCTTCGTGCTTTCGTCATTAGATTATTTGTTATTGCAAACTTTCGGCGCTGCGTTATTCGGCGTAGCATATTTCGAGGCCACGTATCGGACTCAACCCGTGAGTCCGCTACATGGCAGGTTATGCTTATCATGAAAATGCATTGTCTTCGAAACAAAATCATGTAAATAAAGATTATTATATCATTATTATATTATTTTTTTTATTTCTCGGGACCCTAGGGTCCCGGACCTTTGGTAGGATATGAGGGGCCGAAGCCAACCCGCAGAGGCCCGTTAGACGCTTTCAATGGAAATGAAGCACCAACCGACGATTATCCCTGTGCGTACCTACTTTGCAAGTGCACCCAAGGATAACCCCCGGTTGGTGTAGGACTATTGCAGGATATGGAGACAAAAAAAAAAAATTGGTCTATGGGTTTGGATGGCTAAAGTGGACTGGTTATTTAAAACTATGAAAGGACTATGACCCCTGCCTGACCAATGTTTGATAAATACAATACACGGATAAAATGGCAGGGGGTGACTTGCACACTCAACAATGGGCCCCCGGAAACGGTCGCTAGCACATAGTGTCGTAGCGACAAGGGGGCAACATGTCTTGAGGCGCTTAAGAGGAGTGGAGAGGTATTCCACGACTATCAGGACAATCCCGGAAGTACGGTCAAGATCCCTACCAGCATCTTACTGACTACTTCCTTCCTCCGAGCACGTTTGCTCTTGCGAACCTCTACTCAAGCCAGCCAATAAAGACAAGAATGAAGTGGGAGGTCAGTTCTCGTCAGTGTTCACTCCAGCCGGCCAATAAAGGCAAGCCAGAGATGAGGAACATGACTTCTCCCGGGAGATAGCGTACGTGGGGTCACTACTGCCCAGCAGCTCGCCACATGCTGCCCTGCGGGATTCTGTATCTCTCTTGGTCTGGCTCCTCACCCTAGACCTGTTTCGGCAAAGTAACCTCTCCCGGCACAGACCTAGAGTTCGGAGCTCGCAAGCCCCACCACGACGTCAACGTAGAGATACGGCGATGGGGTCATTATTATTATTATTAAAATCAACACGTAAAATTTCAAATCCATAGGATAACAGGAAGTGGTTTTAAATTCAGCTTGCAAGATTTGACCAATACATAGCAACTAACTAAAAAGGCAAGTTAAATAAAAGCTTGTAAAAATATAGTCGGGTACGGGAATTAACAACTTCCCTGTCCAATGAGTCATATATGACTCACGAGAGAAGTTTTCGCCCTACGTCCATGAGTCACAATGAGTCATAAAATAACCAAAATAGGATAAATCTACATGTAATTATGAAAATTATATTTTATGGTATATAAGAATGTTATATATAACTCATCAGAAGAAAAAACTGTGAAAAATGCGTTGTATGGGACAGGGAAGTTGTTAATATACCTACTTAAATGCAATACAATTGAATATTTTGCTATTATTTTATTCCGCTCATATTTGAAGTTTGTGTACTAGTATTGCAGAAATTAATAAGTACCTACTTTATGTTATACATTTAGTCACGGTTCTTTTGGTTTTGGCTTCTGCTTCGGTTGTTTTTCTAGTTTTTTATCCTGCACGATCGGGATCTGCTGTCCTGCCCCTGCCGCTGGATTGACTGAGTCATCTGCAAAAATGAATAAAGTGAGCGCTAAAGTGATCTCTGAACTTTCGTGCCTTGTCAGTTTCACACGTTTCGGGCAGATTGTATTTTTTTATTACAACAACCAATGCGCAAATCTTTTTACACTTACGATTTTGCTCATGAAGAGCATGCTCGTGATGATCGGACTGACCCGGCTTATCAGTTAGGTGCTGATAGCCACCCCACCTTTGGCTCGTGTTTCTGAGCTCAACACGCATGATCCTGACCGCAGCTTGCTCGGTTCTAGGAAAAATATTCATGACGACTGATAATTGGCGGTCTAATTTACACTAACAATTTCTACTGTTACCGTCTCAGGTTACAATATTCTCTAGGCATGACAATTTGTGTTTAGGAACATTTTCTTCAATTTTCATAAAAAAGAAACAGTGACTGTTGACTTATGGGACAAGTCACGTTATTTGTTTTCTTTTTTTTACGAAATATGAAAAAATGCAGAGTTTTTTGTATTATGTAATTTTTTTTAACTTCCTTGCATTATGATAGTTGACACGGGACTATTTTTTAGTAAGAAGGTATTTACTTGTCACACTCACTTATGCTAGGCTTAGTGCCTAGGTCTTTGTATTTGCTCCGTGTGCTAGGTACACTCCACGCAACAACTTTAGTTGCCGGTGACTCCCTTGACACTTGACAGCGTCTTAACATGGTCTCTAGCGATTTCATAATCTGTGTGTGGACGTGATATTTTGAAATCACTATGGGGAAGGCAACTGTCAAAATCCCCCGTGTCCGCCCGTGTCGACTGTTTCTACACGACGATACGTAAGCGGTGCACATCTCTGGGGCGCAGGCTCCGGACCACCTCCAACACCATCCTGAGTGTATTTGCGAATAGGTTTGATTGTCAATACATAAACCATTGTTATATGGTTAATGTAATGACAAACAAACAAATGACTCAGAGGCAGGGGTATTATTAATAAGTGTTTTGATTTTATTTCCATAATTATAATTTAATTTAATTTTTTGTGAATTTTAATTTAATTTTTATGATTTTTAATGTAATATTTAATTTAATTTAATTTTTATGATTTTAATGTAATATTTAATTTAATTTATTTTTTTTGACATTTTAATTTTTATTTATATTATTTGAGTGATTATTAATTTTTTTTATATATTTGTAGATATTTATTGTTATATAATTTGTAATTTTATCCCAATTAATGAAACTGTAACAATATGATCTGCAATGGATTGAAATAAATTATTTGTATTGAATTGAATTGAAAAATGGCGCTGTCGTAGCTAGTTCCCAACACAAGCCAATAATACAAGGCGTGAGGCGGTTTTATTTTATTTTTGCGAAAATGATGCGTTACTATATACTCCGAAATTGGAGTCCACCATTTCCCGAGAGACCCTAAAATTAAAAGATGGTGGCATAAAGCTATTCGTAGAGATGTTTTATAAATTAAACAGAGTAGAAACATTTTGAAGAAAGTGACTTTGAGGATATATTTATGGTTTTAAATTCTGACACTTTCCATATCATTTACTTGATTTAAAATATTGAAATCACCGAATATAACGAAATAGCGAAATAAAAGTAAACTCATGACTGAACGAAATGTCAAACTTATTGTAGGCCGTGAGGACCTAGCTATGATCACGCCATCTACAATGGGGAAGGTCGGGCAAAGCTAATTGTAGATGGCGTAATCATAGCTAGGTCCCTACGGCCTACAATAAATTTGACATTTCGTTCATTCGCTCCATTTCTTGTTCATTCATGAGTTTAGTTTTATTTCACTATTTCTATAATTTCGGTGATTTCAATATTTTTATCAAGTATTTGACATAGAAAGTGTCAGAATTTAAAACCTTAAATATTTCCTCATAATCACTTTCTTAAAAATGTTTCTACCCTCTGTTAAATTTTTCAAAATCTCTACTAATAGCTTCTAGCCACCATCTTTTAATTTTAGGGTCTCTCGGGAAATAGTAGACTCCAACGCGTCATTTTCGCAAAAATAAAATAAAACCACCTCACGCCTTGTATTACTAGCTTGTGTTGGGAACTAGCTACGACAGCGCCATTTTGACAGTTGCCTTCCCCATTAGCTTTGCCCGACCTTCCCCATTGAGTCGGCTAAAGTAGCTGCGAGTGTATCTAGCATTACATTGCGCACGATGATGAAGGGTCGGTTATACATGGTAATTTTTGGTGATTAATAGTAAAGTCAGGGAAATTAATTGTTAACTCACAATTGCCATTCTTTGACCATTTCATAAAATTGCAAATTGACGTAAGGTGTCAATTTGCTAAACAATTAATTTCTTTGACAGTAACTTTAAAACAACAATAGAGATCAATGCTCGTTTCGTGGACCACTACGTACTTTCATTTGTTACAAAAATATACCTACAATTGCGCGTATCACCCCACACGCAAATTTTAATGAAATAGGTAAACATAATTTGCAAAGGAAATCATACTCATGAATATCTAACGAATTGAGTGATTTCATATTCAATCATGTCGTCGTGTTATCGGTAATACTGACATGCTCTTTGATATGACAACGTGTTTCATGCCTTCTGATTTTTGTGATATTATGAGGAATTGAGTGGATTTCGAGATGGGGACACAAAGGGGAAAAGAGAAACCATAAGCAATAATTCAGAAAGTGATCATAAAACTCATGGTTTTAAAATTATTGCATTTTTAATTTTTTATACAGGGTGTAAGGGACAGCCCTCTGCAAACTAACAGGGTGCATTGAGCTTCTTATTTTGAATCATATTCCACCGGAAATATTCTCAGGAAAATTTTCATTTTTTTATCGTATTTTCAGTTACTATTCCTTTATTTCAATGTAAAATAAAATTCTATGTACGCAGCACTCCATTTATGTAAACAAAACAGCTAAAATAAAAAAATCAGCAATGGATGTTGAAATACTCGGCGGCCGAAGGCTCGCTGCATTGCCATCCGCTTCTTTTTTTTGCCCACACAGTCTTCGACTTTTGATGACAAATTTAAAAAATAATACCGCCCCCGTTGCATAGAGAATAATAATCTGAAATTATTCTGTGTGATAGAAGATTTTGTAAAGATTACAGAAAAAATAAAACGAGGTCTTTAAATAGCACACTTTTTCAGAAATCATCAACAAAAATTACATTAGTTCCACTATCGATCAAGAGATGGCGCTAACCTACAACTGCAATATTCTACACCGCATATATAAAGGGTTTTCCAATAGGGACGGGTCGATGTTGACAGTCTGTGGCAGCCATACTATTTTGGTGGGATCTGTAAAATCTGTTGTATATTATGCAGTCAGTGATGCCAAATCACCATGGCAAGTTACACGGTTGAGCAGCATGTGCAAATGATAAAACTTTGTTATCAAAATGAGTGTTCGTTAGTGCAAGCGTTGCGCGCATTGCGCCCATTTTACGGCAGACGCGGTGGCCCTTCAATGTCCACTCTCCAACGATTGGTGCCTAAATTTGAGACGACCGGTTCGGTAAACAACCAATCAACACCTTTACGTCAAAGGAACGCCAGATCGGCCGAGAACATCGCCGCTGTACGTGAGAGTGTTCAGGAGACTCCGAGGCAGTCGATTTCTCGCCGTGCTCAAGAACTCGGCCTTTCGCAGACCTCAACTTGGAGAATTTTGCGTCGGGACTTGGGTCTGCATCCGTACAAGATCCAACTGACCCAAGAGCTCAAAGTAAATGACCATAGACAACGCCGTGTGTTCGCTGAATAGGCATCGGAACGCTTGGAAGAGGACCTCGATTTTGGCCGAAAAATAATCTTTAGCGACGAGGCACATTTTTGGATGAATGGTTTTGTTAATAAGCAAAATTGCCGTATATGGGATGACCACAACCCACATGAGGTTCACCAGGTGGCAATGCATCCACAAAAAGTTACTGTTTGGTGCGGATTTTGGTGTGGCGGCGTCATTGGTCCGTACTTCTTCGAAAACGACGTTGGCGAGGCCATCACCGTCAACGGCGAGCGCTACAGATCAATGAAAAACAATTTCTTTTGGCTTGAATTGAACAATATGGACGTGAACGACATGTGGTTCCAGCAACATGGCGCTACTTGCCACACAGCAAACGACACAATCGACATTCTGCATGAACGGTTTGAGGGTAGAGTTATCTCTCGCAGAGGTGACGTGAATTGGCCACCAAGATCGTGTGATTTGACTCCGCTAGACTTTTTCTTGTGGGGTTTTCTGAAGTCGCAGGTCTATGCTAATAAACCACATTCGACCGTTGCCCTGAAAGCCAACATAACGCAGGCCATCGCTCGGATTCAGCCGGATCTATGCAGCAGAGTCATTAAAAATTGGACCTCTCGGATTCGTGCCACCATACGAAGCCGCGGCGGACATTTGAACGATGTCATATTCCATCCATAATGGCATAAATGGGCCTTTTAAATAAAAAATAAATGTCGTTAATATCTCACACACATCTTGTTTTATTCAATTTTAACATCGACCCGTCCTTGTTGAAAGACCCTTTATAAATGGTATGACACCCTCGCGCCTCGGTACGTTTTTCTTTTGCCCGCGACAACCGCGTTGCGACCCCCGTAGGGGACGCGACCATAGATATACACTCCTACCAACTTATCCACAACTTATCTGTGAAATGGCGAAAATTGGAACTACGGCGCGGCCGTCATGTTGAAATGTCATTCGAATGTCAGTGTATACTACATTAGGGTTCTCTGGTTATTTTGTCGTGATATTGCTGAATTTATAAAGTTAAATATGCCGAAAGCTATTATAAGTGATGCTCGAAACATTATTCTAAAGGTTAAAACCTTTTTTTAAGAAGAAGCTCGGGCGGGGTCTCCGGTTATTCCATTTAATCAAATATACAAACGAATTTCGGCAGCGACAGGTTAGTGTCGTCAAAACTAATTATTTAAGTCCACGAAATATTCGTTTCTATTCTTGGTTAGCGTAACGGCAACGTACATCTAATAGGTAACCTGCTAAGTGAGTGAGCAAACTTACCTGCCAGATTTCAAATTTCTACTAACATTTATTTTATTATCTTATATTTCAGGTGTGAGTCAAGGACTAATTTCAAAAATAGTTAAGGAAGGGCACGCAGCAGAAGAAAAAGTGGTGATTAAAATGACGAGATGAATAGTACCAACTTTAAAAAGTGGGTTATTGAAAAACTTGTGCCTAATTTACGAGAGCCATCCATAATAGTGATGGATAATGCTCCTTATCACCGTATTTGTGTGAATAAAGTCCCAAATACGAATTCCTTAAAAAAAGATATGCAATTATGGTTGACCCAAAATAAAATTGACTACGGAGAGAATTTGACTAAACCTCAGCTTTTAGAAATAATTAAGAGAAATAAACCTGAACCTGTACATGAGATTGAAAAAATTTTAGAAGCCAATAGACACAAATGCTTATATTTACCACCTTATCACTGTGATCTCAATCCTATTGAACTCATATGGAGCACAATGAAAAGAAAAGTTGCTGATGTAAATATTGAGCACAAAAATGCTGAAATTCCCCGCCTAGTTAGAGAAGCTTTTGACGCTATTACAGTTCATGAGTGGGCACAGCATCGTAAACACGTTCGCAGGTTAGAAGGAGAATACTTAAAACATGATTTGTATTTAGATAAACCTTTTATTATAGAAGTGGTAAGTGACACTAAAACCGAAAGCGATAGTGATAATGATGATAGTGGTACGGAAATAAGCGAAGTATGGCCTCACAACCAGGATGAAGTTGTGTATGCAGGTTCATCTAAAGATCACAATTACTATAAACCTGGTTTTCAATAAATCATTGTAAAGCAATTTGTTTTTTTTTATTACACTACACTACCACTAGGTACCACTGCTAATTATAATTAGTCAAATCTAGTGTTAGGGGTTAGGTACGGTCATTACTAAATGCTAGACATCCAGGTAGATACCTCTTGCGCAAGGTAGGTACCTACTTAACTGCGCATTAAATGAAAGTTGTATCCCCCCCGTGGAACATTTTATCTGCTGAATTTCCACTTCATTGGATTACTTTTTAGATAAAGCCATTGTTTATTGCTGAGAGACCAAACTGTTAGCGTTACCACTTCTATAATAAAAGGTTTATCTAAATACAAATCATGTTTTAAGTATTCTCCTTCTAACCTGCGAACGTGTTTACGATGCTGTGCCCACTCATGAACTGTAACGAACCCAGGACCTCATGCTCACCAGAAGCGCTTGCGACCACTAGACTAACGAGGCAGTCGCATTTAAATTACTTTTCTTTAATTTTATTCGAAATTCGTCGTTTCTCAAACTTCAAATGTCAATAATTTCATTTAAAACCAACAAAACTGGCAACATTTATTATTATTTTCATCTAGACTAATTGTATAATCTTATAAAATTCGTACTTAATTGAGGCAGATGATTATTAGAAAATTAATTACGAGCCCATAAACCCGACTCTGAACTGTGTTTAAAAAAAAGAGTGATAGAGCAGTTGTAATTCTAGGAAAACATCTTTGGTCCATGCCCGTTCTAATGGCATGCATTGTACACAATTTCTTTTAAAACAAGTAATTCGTCATTTATAACTAACTACCCGGCCCTTTTTCGCGAAAGTCTACATTTTTGAAAAGTGACATTTATTACATGCAAAATTGTCAAAATGGTTAAAGAAGTGCACAGAGTATTATTTTATATTTAAGAAGTGTGAGGTGTGACGGAATTCTACAATTGCTTAGAGTGCATAGTATTAATCATTACATGCATTATTCATTAGATGTAAAGTTGTTAAAAATAAATCGTGGATTCAAATAAGTCATCTACAAGGAAACATAAAGAAAACACTCAAGATGATAATCAATGTTCAACATTTATTTATAAAAATTGTTCAAATTGATGTCCAGGTCACGGGAACTGGCTGATCGGGTCCCATTATTTACCCAGATAACAAAAATGGGTACGATTATTTGGAGTTTTTACAAAATAATTTACCAGGTCAATTTATTTATGTATTTATTTATTTAAAACCTCAAACACAGAAGTGTGCAAAGGCGGACTTAATGCCATAGGCACATTACCCATTGTGTTCCAACACGACGGCTGCCCAACACATTAGAGCTTAATTGTGAGAAAACATTTGGATAACGCTTTAGCTAACTCCTGGATCGTTGGGGGTGGTCCGATTCCCTGGCCTTCGCGGTCACTAGACCTCACACCGATGGACTTCTTCGTGTGGGGTAGAGCCAAAGACCTGGTATACACAACCGAGGTTCCCAGTCGAGAAGAGTTGATAAATCGAATAAATGCAGCATTGCTAATTAACAGTAATTAAACAACTAATAAAACAACTTTTATCTCATCAAGTAACTGACATTTTAGCAAATACATATAATGTAATCACTCTCATATTATTAGTCTTACGTATACTTATGATGACTTTAGGAACTTGCTTTAAATCAAAGTAAAGCTAATTTGTATCAAAAATAAAAATGGGAATTCTCGTGCATTCTCGGTGCCTGATTCCCGCAGTTACAAGCTCGTACTTAGTTTGTACGTTACACAATAGTCATAAAGTTCATTTTGCTATTTACAGTATCGTTACAAATAAAACTCGCTTTCATTCCATTCCGTGGCATGTAAACTGAGCCATAATTATAACCGATTTTTTCATAATAATGTTGAAATGTTTGTTTTATTTTGCTATGGCGCTAGATGGATTTGGTAGTACTATAAACGTCCTACCTATCTTGCCACCCATTTTTATTTGACTAAATAAAGTAGTACCAACATTTTAGGAGCATAAAATTTAGAGGATACTTTGCAGTCCTCAAAAAACCTCATTAGTTAACTCTCTGCTCCACATTAACGTAAACAGGGGATGAAAAACATGAAATATATATGTATTTACGTATATGTTTTGCTTCGTTTTTCGGACAAGCAAAAGGAGAAAAAAGACCAAACATATTTTCTATAAATCGGTATCAATAAACTATGTTATTAAATTAAGCATTTCATCTTTATTTACTATGTTTTTAATTCTGTTATTTAGATGAGAGGGCTACTTTAAAACATTTTAAATTAAGTTACCGAGTGTTTGCAACTGACTGTTTTCACTTTGATCACCTTTGAGACTTAATCACTTTTGACTTACTTACTTAATAATAATTTCAAGAGACTGAAAAAGAGACTTAAGAAATACTTCAGAAAGCACAGCTCGTCCCAAAGAAATATATAACGAGTCGACATTAAACTTTTCGTTTACCTGCTGGAAACTGTTAAGTACTGTACATGGACAATCTTAAAACTTTTATCTGACTATTATACGGCACATGATAGGATCCTATCCTGATACAATAATGTCCTGCGTTCGATTCCCAAGTCAAAGTGTTATTGGGATTTCCTTTTGGAATTTCTCAGTAGCACCCCGGAGTCTGGATTTGTGCTCAGTTAGTGGCAATAGGCTCGCCCACTATTAGATGGGGCTAAAATATAACTGACGAAATGTGAGTGTCCTATAGATACATCTATGCCTTACTCTAAGGGATGTTATGTTAGGTGTTATGTGTATCAAACAAATAAACACGCAAAACAGATTGCGAGTAGGTGTAGGTTGTACCTACTGCCCACATTGACCCTTTTGAAGGACATCGCCGAAAAAATCGGCCGCTCTTGCAGTAAGGGCTTGATCATTCCTTAGCTGTGAACCCTCCTAAAATTCATACCTACTGACATCCGCCTAATTTTCTCTTTTTTAACCGACGAGAAAAAAAAGAAGGAGGTTCTCAAGTCGACGCATATATAAGATGTAACATAAATAACGCAAATTGTACTCATTATTATCAACAACTTTTACTATGGGACCAAAACTGAAATCGCGAAAAATAAATCAGCTGCTCTCTACATTTTGACGAGTTCTGCGAACAAAAATGTAGGGAGCAGCTGATTTTTTTTTAAATTTTACATGGGACCACCCATGTAAAATTTATTAACTTTGCTTGGGTAGTTTTTGAGTTGGCTTCAATTTTAGGTTTTTTCCCACTTAGCCTATGTGGATGATGTTATAATAACTTTCTGTCACTGTAATGTACATAGCAGGCATTAGTGTTCGAATTTGTGTGGGGTAGGTGCAACTGAAAAGTGAAAATGTTAAACTGCTTTAGAAAAAAAAAACAACCAACTTCCAATAAAAACAGTAAAAAGTGAAAAATAACATTAATTAATTTCGGAAGTCGGCGACATAAAGCGAAAATACAAAACCAAAGACACCGACTTCTGAAATTTTAAGTAATTCTCACGTGGGTGGCTTTATTTTCTGTACTAGGTACATTCTCATCTAACACTGGAATTACGAAAGAAACAACTCTAAAAACTTTGTACAACGTAATTAGCAATCTCGGGTGTGACGTAATTATTCTTCAGACGGTGTAAAAAGGTCCTTGTTTAATTATAATAGCACCTATTTTAGCTACTTTAGAACTCGGTTTAAGACCTTACTTTGAAGAAAATGGCAATTAGTATAAGAAGGAAACTTTATACAACACCTAACATAAGAAGCGTTTAAAACAAAAGCCCTGAATGTTAGTACTTTGTCCCGGAATGGACGTTAAAATGTGTAGATTTTTTCCACAATTATTCTCATGGATTTTTTATCTTATCAAGATTATCAGTTACAGAAAACCCGAATCTCGTATAAGCAATGGTGGGTAAAGCAGTGTTTTATTATCAAGTATACCAGTACGTACAACTTGCATTCACCCAATCAAAAATGAATGAGTGAATAAAAACGGGCACATATAAAAGATTTATGAACACCACAAATATGTACCTAATACTACGATAAGGTCACGTTCAAAATTATAGTCGCAAAACAATGGTCCCGAGTAAGTAATACCAACATTATCGTGAAACTTTAACACACTTTGAAATTTTTTAAAGTGACTCATTGAATTTCGATGCAATTTATTAAGCCATTAAATGCAGAAGCTATTACGAAGAACGTTTAAAGTTTTTATTTTCATTGCAGTGAGACTTCAATTAAAGCCATTTGATAGTTGTTTTTAAGATCGGACTAGCGTAGAAAAATAAATTATTTGATAGAACGACCATTAGTGCTTTCTACATCAGCGAATGCTTTAGTTTTGGACTAATTTATGAACGAAGTTTATAAATTAGTTATCAATTTTTTTTTAAAGTTTGCCAAAGTTTTTTACGCAGTGATAGAACTCACCAACGAAAATAATACATTATCTACACTACATCGATGCATACTCGTCAACTTTGGGAAATCTTTAAAAAAAACCACAGTAGAAAAACCCGTCATTATTTTAATATATTTAATTTATATCTGAAGTCTAAACTCAAGGTTTGTCAAAGAGCGATGGTGCGTAGATCTTAAAAAAAAATACAAACATCCGAATTGAGAACCTCCTCCTTTTTTAGAAGTCTGTTAAAAATCAAACTCACCGACCAAATTCGCAACACCATAATACGCTCCAAGACAGGTATCGCCGATGTTGGCGATAAGTCTGCGAAGCTGAAATGGGACTGGGCGAGTCACACCTGTAGGAAGCACCCAGACAGATGGGCCAACTTTGTCACACAGTGGGTGCCTGAAGACGGGCGTCGTCACCGAGGCAGGCCTAAGAACCGCTGGCGTGAAGATTGGACTCGTTCCTAACCGATTGGACGGAGAAGGCACAGCATAAAAAAGTTGGAAAAATATGGGGGAGACCTTTGCCCAGCAGTGAAACAACACAGGTTAACTGAAAAAAATATATATAATAATTATCTTCCAAACAGGTTTAATTGTTCACTCAAACTCTACAGGTAATCCATTGATATACCCAGGTTTATAACTAAATAAAACTACGTGAAAACCTACGTCGGAACAAATAGGAATCAAGGCATCAAACTTGTAAAGCAGGTACCGTCTTTGAACGATGCGAGTTGAAACAAGTTAGATTTAAGTTGAAGCACCACTTACAACTTAGTTCTGCCAGAAATAACATCTTCTGCGTAGGAATTACGTTTTTCTTTCTGATTAATGCCATAATTGATGATTAACCGAACTTACCTGTACGTGAAGTTCAATCATAATTACTCGAAGATTCACTAACACATTCGCCATTTCGCACTGAATTTAGAAGAAAAATATATCATTTAATACAATGTAAGGTAGATTAAAAACTTTTATTCGCGACTATGACATGTGTAGGTACCTAAGCCAGCTCATTTAGTTTGGAGGTTTGCTAAGCTGTATGTTATTTCACGACTAGGGGTTCAGAATGACTTGGAGGGATACAAATTAAATAAAAATCTGAGTTTATGTTTTAAAAGGGCTTTTATAGAAAAAAATAAAAAATGTTAAAATTGTGCTAAAATTAAACTTATTGTTTTGGTGGTTAAAGAAAGAAAGAAAATCAAATGAAGCATTAAGTTTTGTATGCAATAAAAAATAATAATCTGTAAAAGCACTTTGGTTGTTTATAACGCATCTGCAATTATTATTCACACTCAAAATGAGGTTATCAATTTCTCCTTGTGGGATAAGGACCCAGGTTCGACGAAGATGCATGAAAAGTCCACCGTCTGTCACTAGATTTTCGGGAAAATTGTGTAAAGCCTTTCGTTGCAGCATATCCCACTTGTGCTCATTTGGATTTGAATCTGGGGACTGCGCGGGCCAGTCCAGGGTCGCCACATTGTGTTGCTGTTGCCATTGAGTTACCACT
This sequence comes from Fissipunctia ypsillon, assembly GCA_947568875.1. NCBI lineage: Eukaryota > Metazoa > Arthropoda > Insecta > Lepidoptera > Noctuidae > Fissipunctia > Fissipunctia ypsillon. The sequence continues at coordinate 18,138,285 of OX387643.1, read as the reverse complement.
CGAGCCGTATGTGGGCGGGCATTATCATGCATAAGCATAAAATCTTGACCCATTTGCAACCGGCGTGGTTGGACTACAGGTGCTAGCGCCTCATCACGGTGTTTTGTAGCCGTTAAGTTGCCGTGTACCCAAACGAGGTCAGTTCTCCCGCCTAGGCGTATTCCCGCCCATACCATGATTGTTCCACATTGATATGGATGGACTTCCTGGGGATTTCGCAGGCGGCTCTCACGTCCAGGTGTCCGCCAAACGCGTAACCTTCGTGTATTTGGATGGAAGCCGAACTGTAATTCATCTGAAAATAACACCCTAGACCATTGCCGATCATTCCAAGCCAAGTGTTCGTTTGTCCATTCTAATCTTCGTCCGCGATTGCCTCGTCGCAGTACTGGAACCCGAAGTGGTCTTCGAGCATAAAGGTTGACTTCGTGTGCAGTCTCCTCCTGACAGTTTGATCGCTAACAAGGACCAGGTGTTCCGACTGTAACTTCAAAACCAATTACCTAGCCGTAAAGTTAGGTTGTCTTCTCGCCGTAATTTGCAAAAATCTGTCTTGTCTAGCGGTGGTTACCCGAATATTCCCAGTGTGCCGCTCAGCTACCTCGCCAGTGTCCCGGTAGCGAGACCACAATCTTGATATTACGCTTTGGCTGGTGCCAATGGCATCAACAACATTGCACTGACTCACGCCCGCTTCCAGCATGCCTATTGCTATCAACATCTCTTCTCTGGTTAAATGTCGGCGTTCCATGGTATAGAGAAAACCACCAACATTAATGAAATTAATAAACGTGCGAAAAATTTAAATTTAAGTTTTAAAAACAGTTATCTAAATCTTTAACACACGGGGAAGAAAATTTGTCTTTGTAAAGTTAATTAAATATTGCCGCCTCCGTCATATTTTTTTTTTAAATAACCCGGAATCAGATTTGGTAATGTTATCGACGTGTATTTTTGATAAAATCTGCATTCTATGGGCTGGTACCAGGGCTAGAAGGGTCACTAACTTTTTACTAATTTTTTCAAGACTTTTTTCGTTGGGATATAATTCCGCCAAATAATTAAAAACTTGATCAGTGTTCCACGTTAAATTGTATTTAGGAAGTGTGGGCCGCAACCGAAAGATTCCCTTGAAGAATCTTTGTATGTATTCATTGTTTGCTATATCGTGTCCAAGTAACAACGATAAAGCGGATCGGGAGCTATTTTAGGGTACCATACCGAGCTCCGGTATTAAATAAATGTGTTAAAAAACAGAGAATACTTGATGTTGAAGCATTGTAAGGTTCTATGTTGTTTTCGTGACAGAACGTAAACCACTACTTAAGGCATGCATCATACTGCTTAACAGTGTTATCTGAATAACTTTTACACAAATCTTCAAAAGAACTCGCTTTCATATTTTTGTTATTACTGGCTTAACTACGAGTAAAATGTTCTTTTTTCATTCTCATTTAGCGAAATAAGAAGAAACGAAGTTTTTTTATGCGATTTTGTGTCATTTGCGGAGTAAGTTGTCATATAATGCGGTTACCTACCATCATCATCATCATCATTTCAGCCGATAAACGTCGACTGCTGGACATAGGCCTCCCCAAGCACCGCCACTTCGACCGGTTCTGTGCTTCACGTATCCAGCGGATACCTGCCGTCTTCACAAGGTGATCGGTCCACCTTGCGGAAGGCCATCCAACGCTACGTCTTCCAGTACGCGGTCGCCACTCCAGAACCTTTCGGCCCCATCGGCCATCTATTCTGCGAGCAATGAGCCCTGCCCACTGCCACTTGAGTTTGGCAATTCTTCGCGCTATGTCAGTTATCTTGGTTTTCCTGCGGATCTCTTGTATACCTATCGTTTCACGCAAATAGGTGTATGAAACCTACATTATAGTAGTAATAGTTAGTAAATTCTACGTTTTGTTAACTTTTATTGCAGCTGACCCAATTTTCTAACTGACTAACCTCATTGCACCTTTCTCTCAGTCTGGAAGGAAAACACTGAGTATCATGTATTAGGAAATAATTATTTACCTTTTAGAAGAATAAAACCACCGTTATTTATTCAAACTAATATAATACATGCGCCTTGATGGTTTAACGGTCTAGGATGTTTTGTACACGAACAGACCATGACCTGGGTTAAGACATGGTAGTCTTTTTATTTTGGTAAAATGTCCCCGTGGGATATTCTCCGAATTCCACGCGGGTGAAGCCGCGGGCAAAAGCTAGTTGTTCTTATAAGGAGAGAATCTTTCGTATATCAGGATTTACTCATTCCTGTTCTAATCGTCATAAAGAAAAATACCATCGCTTGTCCTGTACTATAGAAACACACCAAAATTGAAATCGCGAAAAAATATCTGCTGTTACTTACAATTTATTTTCACATAACTCGTCAAAATGTAGGAAACAGCAGATTTTTTTTTTGTGATTTCAGGTTTGGTCCCATAGTAAAGTTGTTCAGAATGATGAGTATAATGACCCCTTAAGAGGATGCCCATGAATTCAATTTCACCTGTATATAGTTATGATTGTTTCTTCTCTGTTAGAGCCCCCTTCTGTATTTTGTTTATCAAAACGAATAGATACCACCTCCCATTACTAACACTATGTCATAATTATATCTTATTCCAAAAACTTCGACAGTAATTGAATAAGTTTGTACTCAAAAATTTCATTTTTAAAACGTACTACACATTTTTAAGATTTGTGCTCATACTGCTGTTGCGATTATATCGTAAAATATAGTGCTACAACAATATTTAATGTCCGCCCGACGTTTTGCTTCGCTGCAAGTTTTGCTTAATGCAAGCCACGCAACACTTGACCGTTTTATGTGTTGAACTGAAGCCAATGTTGTGAATTTTCTACATATATGTCTCTACATAAATACAGAATGTGGCGTAAATAGTGGTTCAACGTTAAGCGGTCGATATACCGTATATTCAGCTATCATATACCACAATTGGAATTTTTGTTTCCATAGATCTCAGAATAAAATATTTTTATTCTTTTTTTAAAGTGTACACCTTTTTTTTGGATGGGAAATGGAATCTTTACTAATTGGGCTGTGCAATTTTTTTTTAATAGAAATGGCTATAACTTTTGTTTAAATTAAGGAATCAGTTATTATTAACCTATTTTAGAATCTGCATTAACTGAACAAGTTTTTAAAATAATGAGCACCGACAGTGTAGTACATTTTTTTTACACCATTCGCACCCCAAGTCACACAATTTTCTAGATTTTTGAGTTACATTTTGAAATAAACACATTTTTCTTTATTACCTTTAAAATTACATTTAAAAAATTACTTGCATGTGATAGCACATGTATTCCACAGTTATAAACCGAAAAAATAATGAAAAAATAATTTCATTTATAGATATTACAGCCACATTAGTAAAGCAATGTGTACATTTTTCAAAAAAGAATATAAAAACATTTTATTCTGAGATCTATGGAAAAAAAAAAGTTTCAAATTGTGGTAACGCTGAATACACAGTGTATCGACCATTTAACGTTGGACTGCTATTTACGCTACACTCTGTATATTGTCGAACAATACCACGCCAATATAGACGCAACCAAAAACTGGTCACTGCGACACACAAATGAACATGCAATGTTTTTTTTTTTATTTGAGATAGGTTTGCTCTTGACTCTAGTCTAGGTCAGAGATGACAGAGACAAAGTCAACGATGGAGCAAGCTTACCCAGAAGAAGCCTGTTCACTCTCACTTTGAAGAGATCGGGGTTGTATGCATTCGGAAACACAGACGCAGGCAGAGAGTTCCACTCCTTTGCTGTGCGCATCACAAAAGACATTTGGAAACGCTTAGTGCGAATTGGTGGGATAGCAACTAGGTAAGGATGGTAACCTGCAGTGCGTCTAGATGTCCGCTGATAGAAGGGGGCCGGCGGAATGAGGTCGTGGAGTTCTTGAGCACACTCCCCGAAGTATAATCTGTAGAAGACCGTCAAGCAGGCAACCTTGCGGCCATGAGCCAAGCTGTGAAGCTTGGCATCCACCAGTCTTACGTCGCCAATGAGCCTCTTAGCTCTGCGTTCCACCGAGTCAAGCGCGGCAAGTTGGTATTTGGCCGAACCATCCCAAAGGTGGCTGCAATACTCCATGCAGGATCGGACTTGCGCTTTGTAGAGAATTAAAAGCTGTCCAGGCGTAAAGTATCGCTTCACCCTATTCAGGATACCCAGCTTCTTGGCCGCAGTTTGGGCTTTGTACTCGATGGTGGCACCGAAGTTGAGACATGATGACAACTTGTTGATAAACAACAATAATGATAAATATGACTGAATGATGGGACTGTGAATTCCCATTACTAAATAATGTAACACAGTTGTGACTTCGCTAACGTGACAGTTAACGTTAGCGAAGTCGCGGATACAACTATGTAGTTGCTAAATATTTTAATGCAGGTCCTTGATCCACAACTCGGTTGTCTAATTGACAGAAAAATATCCTGAGACCAACGACATTTAGCGGTGGGTCTTTCTATATCTACCCAGTAAATGCTGAGCTGGTAATACCATCAGTATGAGTATTTCGATAAAGAAAAATGTGACTAGGCATTTTCTTAAAATAACTGTCCTTCTGTAAGATATTTTCCGTATCACGCTGGCAAAGGCCACAAATAATTTCACGTAAACTTACAATCATTATTTTCTCGCAGCCATTACAAACTGCTACGACAATGCTACGGCATAGCGTTGTTGCTACGCCCGCTACGACGCATTATGACGTCCCGCCTAGGCATAACAAACGTCTGTTTCCATAACCCATTAGGTGAAACGTAATGGGTTATGGAAACAGCCAGAGAGTGGTAAACGTAAAATGCTAAAACGGTAGGCGAACAATAAAACTGACCCTTGTCCTTAATGCAATGCGTTGAGCTGGAAATATGGTAATGTGTCGCCAGTCATCCTCCATCCATGCGCGCTCCTTGCCATACATTATTCGTACGTTTATTTCATTTCAGTATTTCAGTGCACACAACTATTATTACTACACGGCCAAATTGTATTTTGTTTTTTTTTTTCGTTCTGCTTTGCATAAAAGCCACTTTTGAAGCCAATAAGTACATGTTACGTGTTTGAAGTAAATGCACAAATTAAAATCAGTGAAACGATTGAAGAATCCTTACGGATGTCAAAGTCAAAGAATGATTGGATGGAAGGGCACGACATGCTTTGTTGTCAGTTATCTTACACCTCAAGCCCGGTTAGTGTCGCTTCCGATGTTAATTGCTAACCTAACATGATGCCAGTTCTATGAGTCTTTATGTCAAAAATAGCGCAAAATTAAGATAGTAGTAGTAGTTTATTTGTCACTGAAACAAAATAAATCTATATTATAACCTCGAGAAATAGTCTGCAGCGTCACAAAATAGAAATAGTCCGCAGCTGCACGTTATGACTATGACAAGAAGGTTACCACTCAGCATGATGCTGTGCTATGGGGTACCCCCAGCACATCGCTGATTTTTCAGTGGTCACCCGAAATAGTCGGAAATCATATAAGGTACAGTGATTTGTACATAAATAGGTAACAAAATAAAATAAACAGTACTTAGAATATAATACAACTATACCTACAAAATAAATTAATAAGTATTATTAAATAACATAAAAATTAATACGTAGGCATCACCATGCGTGCATAAATAATGTACCCACCTGCAACATATTACGAAGAATATCCAGTGTATTGTCTCGCTCCCCACCCTCACTTTCACGTCGCCTGCGCGCGCGCTCACAATTGCGTCTATGAGCGTGATGACGTGTGTGAGTCCGAAAAAGAATCAACGAGTCCTTGATCGCCAGTTCAACAGTGAATTTAGAATATTGTAACTATCACAGCCAAAAATACCTTTTGAAAATAGCCAGTTTCGCAAGATATATTCTAAGCTTTTACGTAAAAGATAACGTTTCCAAAACACAAGCAGAATTCAATTGAAGCTCGCTGACATGGAAAATATGTTTTAAGTTTTTTTATAATTTGTTTTTATTTTTATATGAGTTCATGAATATATTGCTTGCTGAATTAGTACCGAATTTTAAATTAGTATAACGTCGAACAGTATAAAATACAAAATAAGTTATCAGCGGGACCTCATAACGTCAATTTATTTAGACATTACTGTTACTTACACTAACCCAGAGTTTAGCGACGTAACTCACCCACATCGGTGGGTTTAATATTTAAAACTTTAACTCTCGATTTACCTCCGACCCTTGGTGGAGCAAGATGAATTATTTTATTATCCCTGAGTTAGCTGTTAACTCCGAGTTGTACATATAGGATAACCCACAGAACAGAAAAAACAGGATTACCCATAAACACGCAAATGGGCCTTACATATTATCTAAACTGTAACTCGAAGTCACAAATGATAAATACTAGGACCATCGAAGTAAAATCAATAAACAGTAAATTCCTAATGACAAAATCATGGTCAGCAAGACGACCAGGCACCACAAGCAGCACCCGTTCACGAACATGACGCAAAGATCAGCTATTACCCCCCTCGCCATACTAAACGTTTATATGTAAACACCGGTAATTTATTAGGTATTTAAAAATCCAGACTCTTTCAAAGCAATAACTGTTATCAAATAAATGCTAATGTAACTCTTATAAATGAACTGATTGCAGACCAGATGGTTCACTTGTTCTACCCGACTGCGGAAATTATGAAACTGGATAATGTGAAAAGTAAGGCCTCGCTCAAGATTTATTGCACTAATAAATTACCAAATTAACGGAATCTGGACTAATGGATCGTTTAATTAGCAAAGTCAAAAAGGGCGTCACCCACACTGAAGAAAAATGATGATATATTCTAGCCCTGGTTACCTTGGACCGCAGGCTTCCATCTCCTTAACACGACGGAATTATAGAAAGGCAGACTTCCATTCTTTGTACTTGAGACTTGCAGGAGTAGACTGGTGCGCCCTGTATGAAACGAGTAGTGCCGACGAAGCTTATAGGATATTCTATGATATATTTTACAGGATTTTGGATGACAGTACTCCAAGAAAGAGCTCCAATGGTGATTGCTTTCATTAGCATTACCCTGAATGGTTCACTGCTGACATAATAGGTAATATTAGGTCTTTACCTATGAAATTGGAGATTTGTATGAAAATTTTAAAATATAAAAATTTTGGTATTTTTTTTATTTCAGCTAATGAAAGTACTGGCCGAAATTATCTATAAAATTTTGCCATTTTGATGGCAGTTTGTTTATTGTTTTACAGAAAATCCTCCTTTTTAGACCCATCTGCCTCCTTTATCAAATTATCATCTGGCAACCCTAGCCAGGCGGGAGGTGATGAAGTCAGCGAAAGCGTTTTGTACTGCCTCTCGGGTAGTGAATTTTTTCCCATTTATAAAAATTGTCTAAATTATGAAAATAGTAGAAATGTTTTGGCACAAGGTCTGGTGAGTTCGGTGGATGACGGAGAGCTTCCAGCTGTAACTCTTGTAGCTTTGCGATGGTTTGTTGTGAAGTGTAAGCTCGTGGAGAAACAAGGGGGAAGAGCGATTGACCAGTATTGGGTGTTGAATTGCGAGCTTCTCCATCATTGTTTGCAATTCTTGGCAATAGATATCTGCCGTCACTGTTGTGCCATTCGGTAAGAAGCTGTGATGTACAAATCCAGCACTGGTCCACCAGACAGTGACCATCATCTTTCTATGAGTAATCTTTTTTGTAGCGCACTGATTAGGTGCTGTATCCAGGTCCACCCACTGAGACGAATGCTTACGGTTGTCGTACAGGATCCATTTTTCATCGCAGGTAACAATTCGATTTAGAATTCCCTCGTTTCTATGCCGATTCAGTAGTGCTATGCATGCTTTGAAGTAAGTGTCGCTGTTGGTCGCTTAGTTCATGTGGCACCCACTTATCTAGCTTTTTAATCTTTCCAATTTGACGCAAGTGCTTCAATGTTGTGTTGGCCAAGGCCCGCAGCAAGCTTAGCCGTAGATTGAGTTATATCCACTTCCACTATCGCCTTCAATTCGTCGTTGTCGACAATAGTTATCAACCGACCGCGAGGCTCGTTCTTCAACTCAAAATTTCCGGATTTAAAACGATTGAACCAATAATGGACCGTGTTTATGCAAGCAGTGTTAGTCCCGTACACGTCGTTAATGTTTCGTGTTGTTAGCGCAGCGGTATTTCCACGTAGGAACTCATATTCGAAAATTGTACGAATTTTCAGTTTATCCATGGCGCCAAAAACTACCACAATTTCGCAAAAACAAGAAACTATCTAAAAACCAATGACTGAATTTGAAATTAAATTAACACGGCTTTCGAATAAAATTTATTTAAATTTCGAATTGCGCGCCAATCAACAGATAATTAAAGCTAAACATGCTGGTTATAGAATCTCCAATTACATAGGTAAAAACCTATTATTGAAAAGTAGGCTTTGTGGCACAAATCTTTTAAGAAGACTGATTCAGTCAGTGACTATCGTACTAGCACTGTCGTTCGATTGTGAAAGATAAAATTAGTAGATGTGATTATCAGAGGTTTACGGAGCAACAATTTGTGAAGAAACTGAGGTCTTTTTGGGGTTTTATAGGAGCCAAGCACTCGAAACGTAGTAGACTTAAGATAACTAGGAATGGTGAGCCATTGCTAGAGCATGAGTGTGCTCAGACAGGCAGGGAGGTGTGCTCGCTGACTACTTTCATTCGGTTTATGGGGCGGTGGCGCCACGGTTGGATGCGGCTGCTGCTGGGCAGGCGGCGCCCAAGCGCGGCGCCCGCGTTTTCGTAGTTCGTTTCGCTGTCTCTCGGCGAGGTGGGTGCCGCGCTCACGTGCCTCCAGCCCTAGCGTTCGGTTGGGCCAGACGGGTTGTCACCCTTCATAGTTAGGGATCGTAGGACAGTACTGGCCCGGCCACTCATGCATTTATTTAATATCTTTTTGTGGGAATGCTCGTATCCGGACGGGTGGAAATTGACTAGGGTTACCCCGGTACCGAAGGGGCTCCAAGCTCTGATGTATGCTCTGGGGTATAGACCAGTAGCAGTACTGTCAGCATTTGCTTAAGTCTTCGAGTCCGCGTTGTGTTCAACTATCCACTCGCAAGTAGCCTCACAGCTGAACCAGGCCCCACCACAGTGCTGGACACTGAGACTGGTGCCCAACTGGACGATGCTTACTTCGACTTCAGGAAGGTATTTCATAGTGTGGATAATGACATACTTTTAAGTAAATTTGCGAGGGTCGGTTTTATTCCAGTCCTTCTAGAGTTCTTTGCTAGCTACTTGGGCAACCGCAAACAAATGATAGAGTATGCAGGTTACATCTCGAACTCGTATTTCCCCCTTACGGGGGTAAGTCAGGGGACAAATTTAGGACCTTTAGAATTTATTGTTATGAATAATGATCTTCTAGAAGTCATTAAAGATGCTGGCTGTTTGTTATTTGCAGACGATCTCAAGCTATTTTTGCGGATCACAAACGAGTCACACTGCGGAATGCTGCAGCGAGACATTGATCGGGTGGCAGCGTGGAGTGAAGAGAATAAACTACTCTTCATTGTGACGAAGTGTAGCGTAATGTCCTTCACGTGGGCCATGGTACCCCGACGCCATGATTATTGCATGGGCGGTCGCATCATACCGCGGGTGGGGTCAGTGCGAGATCTCGGGTTACTTTCTCTGGGGATCTTTCGTTTCGTGCTCATGTAGTGCAGGTGTGAAAAAAAGCGTTTAAAAATCTTGGTTTTGTCATGCGGGAAACTCGTGACTTCACTAATATGGCAGCAGTGAAAGCACTTTACAATGCGTTGGTGCAAAGCAACATGGAAACTAGTGCTATCATCTGGAATCCTTATGAAGTGAAGTATTCTCAGATGCTGGAAAATATGTAGAACAAATTTACCCGATACCTGTACTGGAAGCAGTTTGGTGACTACCCTTTCTACCTACTTATGTATCTAACTCTCTTTGTTATAGCGATGGTTGGGTACTAAACGTTGGAAGTAAGGCGCAGCTTCGCTCTTGTAAAATATGTTTTTATGGTTTTTTGCGGTATGTTGAATAATCCGCAAATATTGGAATCGTTGGGATTGCTCGTTCCAGACAGGAACTACGGTTGGCCCTGAGGGAGGGACTTTTTAAAGTTCCAGCAACCCGTACAAATTTATTTAAATTTGCACCATGCAGTGATTCGTGCAGTAAGAATACTTAATAGTGTCTCTCTGCGTTTGGAAATATTTTTTTGCTCTTTGGCGGAATTCCAGAGGGTGACACTTAGTATGTTGTTGTACTCGGGACGGGACAATTAGCAATTCTATTATGATATAATGACTATTTTTGTTAATGACTACTTTTGTTAGCTTGTATATTACCTGTTAGCATAATTGTATGTGTTAATGAACAAAATAAATAAATATTATACCGCTTAATCACATCTAAGATACCACAATGTATTGCGAGAGCGTCATTCTACCGGACGCGGTCCTTGTACAGGCTTCTCAGTTTTTGCAATGAAGCGTATACAAAACTTAGTATTGCTACACATACTTGACAGGTCATGTGACGAAGATTTGGATAGTGGATTCAATATTCAAGTTACATCGATAAATGAAAATCGTAAAATCTAGGTAGAAAACCACAAAATAACCAGAAACCGATTACTTCGGGCGGCCGCCCTCAACCACCGACCCACCGCGTCTCATCGCATCCCCGCCCGCGCTATAACTTCGTTTTCGCTTAGCGTTTTTCTGACTTTTTTTCTTTTTGCTCAGCTCCGAAGTGGCGTGATTGTTAGTCTGTAACTTTCCTCAAGAATTGGGCTACCAATTGCAAGAATTTTTCTATCCTTTCTTCGCTTTCAAAAATTGTTGAGAAGATTCTTAACAGACAACTTAGGGGTTTTTTACATAAACATAGCATTATTGCCGAGAATCAGTATGGCTTTAAGCCAGGGGTTTCGACGGAAGATGCTGTACTGGATCTCACACAATTCGTAGCACGTAAACTTGATAATGGGGCTATGTGTTTGGGAATATTTCTAGATCTATCTAAAGCTTTCGACACAGTTTCTGTTCCCAAACTTATCTCAAAATTTGAGCTCCTGGGTATACGTGGCATAGCACTTGAAATTTTTAAAGATTACCTCAAGAATCGCTCTCATCAAGTTAAAATAGATGCATATCTCAGTAATGAGGAAATCGTGACATACGGTGTGCCTCAGGGAAGCATATTAGGTCCCACATTGTTCCAAATTTATATCAATGACCTTTGCAGGATGATGCTACCAAACTGCGAGATCTACACATACGCTGACGATACCGCAATTATCATCTATGGTTCTATTTGGGAAGAGGTTAAAATTAAGGCAGAAATAGCACTAAATAGTATCATGAACTGGTTCCACCAAAATCTACTTACACTAAACTTGCAAAAATCTTGCTACATTCCTTTCGCAATCCGACGAAACACCAAGCCACCGCATAGCTTTGCTGTAACAGCTCACTCCTGCCTCAACTCGTCATCACCGTGTTTATGTCCTACACTAGCAAGAAGAGACTGTGTAAAGTATCTAGGCCTGCAAATAGATGATGGCCTACGATGGGACAAACAGCTAGAAATGATAACCACCCGGACAATGCGTCTTATATACGTTTTTAAATCCCTTAGAGAATCGGCTGACTTACACACTAAAAATGGTTTACTTTGCTCTGTGTCAGTCGATTATCGGATATTGCATTACTGCTTGGGGTGGTGCAATTAAAACAAACTTCCTGAGGGCAGAGCGAGCGCAAAAAGCCGTACTTAAAGTTATGTCTAAGAAACCATACTTATATCCAACCAAACAACTTTATGATGAATGTAAGGTATTAACGGTTAGACAGCTGTTCATCTTGCAGTCTGTCCTCAAAACTCATAGAGCCATGCCCAGATCCAACCCAAAAAAACGCACAAATGTCCCAGCAGGAGTAACGCATAAAACTAGCTTTGCCGAGCGCCAATATTACGTCATAGGGAATTATATATATAAGAAACTACACAAAATACTAAACATACTTGATTTAAATAGACACACACTAAAACACAACATCACTCAATGGCTACTACTACAGGACTATCTTACAACGGAGGCTCTTCTATCACACATCTCGTAAAAATTCAATCGTAAAATCCACGCACGTAGACACACACATGCACGCACCCCCCCCCCCCCCCCACACACACACACACACACATGCACACACACTCACGCCAACACGCACATACATGAACTCTCACTCACATACACAGCACGCTATTTAACCTATCTACATTTATTTCATTTCACCTTAGCTTACGTAGCATCGACACGGTTTCACTTGTTACAGAATGTCAATATTATTTATTGTACCCATATGTCTGAACCCTATCTCTTAAGATACAGGCTAGACCTAGTTTAAGGGATAGAGTCTATATAATTGTGCTTATAGTGTGAAAAATGTAAAATTTATAATCTACAATGCCTACAGTGCAATGTGTTCTTGTTTTATGAAATAAATATATTTTTTTTTTATTATTTTTTTTTTATATTTCTCGGGACCCTAGGGTCCCGGACCTTTGAAAGGCATATGAGGGGCCGAAGCCAACTCGCAGAGGCCCGTTAGACGCTTTCAATGGAAATGAGGCACCAACCGACGATTATCCTTGTGCGTACTATGCAAGTGCACGCAAGGACAACTCCCGGTTGGTGTAGGACTATTGCAGGATATGGAGACAAAAAAAAATATTATTGAGCTATGGGTTTGGATGGCTTAAGTGGACTGGTTATCTAAAACTATGGAAAGACTATGGCCCTTGCCTGACCAATGTTTGATAAATACAATACACGGATAAAACGGCAGGGGGTGACTTGCACACTCAACAATGGGCCCCCGGACACGGTCGCTAGCACATAGTGTCGTAGCGACAAGGGGGCAACATGTCTTGAGGTGCTTAAGAGGAGTGGAGAGGTATTCCACGGCTATCAGGACAATCCCGGAAGTACGGTCAAGATCCCTACCAGCATCTTATTGGACTACTTCCTTCCTCCGAGCACGTTTGCTCTTGCGAATCTCTACTCAAGCCAGCCAATAAAGGCAAGAATGAGGTGGGAGGTCAGTTCTCGTCAGTGTTCACTCCAGCCGGCCAATAAAGGCAAGCCAGAGATGAGGAACATGACTTCTCCCGGGAGATAGGGTACGTGGGGTCGCTACTGCCCAGCAGCTCGCCACATGCTGCCCTGCGGGTTTCTGTATCTCTCTTGGTCTGGCTCCTCATCCTAGACCTGTTCCGGCAAAGAAACCTCCACCGGCACAGACCTAGAGTTCGGAGCGCGCAAGCCCCATCACGACGTCAACGTAGAGATACGGCGATAACATTATTTATTATTATTATTATTTGTTTTTGGGATAAATTCTTTGTACGTGGTCCGAAATGCACTTGGCTGGTTTTATTTTCACCAACATATTACCTTATTTATTTATTTATCTCATGGAAAACCAACAGCTTTACATAAATATACTGGAATAAGAAACATGAAGCCAATTATAGGTTTTCACTGCTAGCTATACAATAATACAGTAAGAGATCTTATACACGACAAATTATCAAGAACATAAGCGCACCAACCATCAAATCGGTACCGCCAAAGATAAGGAATAAACCCCAATAAAATAAAATAAGTACCAGAACTAAATTAACACTAAGAATTAATTTTGATGAAATCAAGGTCGTTCGTTCGTTCGTCGTTTCTATTGCGTACGCCTGAGCCTTTCGTTTAAAACAAGTAAAAATAGAACTGCTTGCATAAGTCATTATAGTCTTTACTCGCTCGCACTAAAAATGAGTTTTACCTTCAGTTAGAAGAAGATAACGGAATAGCGATAGGTGGATTAAATCTGAGTAATCGCTCGTAGAAGCTGCGGACAATCCACCTCATTGGATACAATTGCAATACTTATGAAGTGTTAGTAGGTAGAAATATTTTATATTTCACTAACTATCTACCTAATAATAAATAAAATATCTAACGCTGTACAATAAAGGTTACCCAAAAATCGTTATTTATTTTTTACGCGAATATTAAAAAATACAGGATGTTTATCCGCCAACTATCTTATTGTATATTTATGGACCTGGTACAGTGTCTGTGAGAGTAGCACAAATTTGGTTTAAGCGTTTTCAATCCGGAAATTTTGATGTCAAAGATGCACGTCGCTCTGGTCGCCCTATTACGGATAAAATGGATGCCATTTTTGAAAAAGTGGAGCAAGATCGGCATATCAGTACTTACGACGTAGCTGAAGAACTGGGAATTGACCACAATACAGTTTTGGCGCATTTGAAAAAAACTGGGTACACAAAAAAGCTCGATATTTGGGTACCTCACGAGCTCACTGAAAGAAACCTAATGAACCGTGTACTCATTTGTGATTCTTTATTACGACGTAATGAAACCGAGCCATTTTTAAAGAAGCTGATAACTGGTGATGAAAAGAGGATCACGTACGACAAGAACGTGCGAAAAAGGTCGTGGTCAAAGGCCGGTCAGGCTTCACAGACTGTGGCGAAACCCGAGTTAACTCGCAACAAGGTGATGCTGTGTGTGTGGTGGGATTGGAAGGGCATTATTCATTATGAGCTGTTACCACCAGGCAGGACCATCGATTCTGAACTCCACTGCGAACAACTGATGAGATTAAAGCAAGAAGTTGAGAGAAAGCGGCCGGAATTAATCAACAGAAGGGGTGTGGTTTTTCATCATGATAACGCTAGACCTCACACATCTTTAGCCACTCAGCAAAAATTAAGAGAGTTTGGCTGGGAGGTGTTAATGCATCCGCCGTATAGTCCTGACCTTGCACCTTCAGATTTCCACCTGTTTCGGTCTCTTCAGAATTCTTTAGGCAGTATCAGGTTAACAACACGAGAGGACTGCCAAAACCACTTGTCGCGGTATTTTGATCAGAAGTCCCAAAATTTCTATAGCAATGGGATCATGTCCCTACCTACAAGATGGCAAAAAGTTATCGAACAAAATGGTACCTACATACTTTAGTTAAATGTGAATAAACTATATTAAAAAATGTTTTGAATTTTCTTAAAAAATGCGAAGAAACTTTTTCCCCTACCTATTATGTACGAGTACGTACTAGTGAAAGCAAAATAAGGGCCACTAGGTACATATTTAAGGTGTACCATGAAAATTATTTATTTAAATAACTGTTTGATTTTAGTAAACATAAAACAATGTTATTGTTTACCGGTTGGGCTAGTAAGTGTTTAAATAAATTATCAATAAACATGTTTAATTACCTTTAAAAAATAACAATGTAAGATAAACAACACAAACAACGAAAAGTCACTAAAACTGAAAAATTCTTCATGTTTTATTTCTTTTTCTGTTTCTTAATAACTCGTATGACCTCCTTCTTTTAGCTTTGCACTCATGAACCCAGGGATGCATGCTCACGTTCAAATGCCTCACTTTTTCAGCTGGGATCTCTTCCCAGGCAATTTTCAAAGCGTCATTCAGTTGCTGCTGGCTGCAGACCTCTTGCACACTCTCTTTAACCCTTCGTTTCAATAGGTCCCACATGTACTCGATAGGATTCAAGTCCGGAGTGTTTGCTGGCCACGGCAAAACTTGAATGTCTTTCAGCACAGACTGGGTGGCTTGAGCTGTGTGTGCACGGGCATTGTCCTGCATCATGACGAACCCAGGACACATTTGCCATGCAAATGTGATTATATGAGGCCTGATGACTTCCTCGATGTAACGCTGAGCAGTTACAAAACCCTCATTTAAAATAGCGGGTTCAGATTTGCCGTGTAAGCTAATCCCGCCCCAAATCATCACGTTGGGACAACCGAAATGGTCAACTTCATGTATGCAGGCTTCGGAAAATCGCTCGCCGCGTCGTCTCCACACCCTATTAACGGGAGAAATTTAAACGATTGGCACGTTGAGCCCTGAACAAAGGAATTCGAACAACTTGTCGTTTTGAAGTTTGCTGGTCTTTATGCAATCGATTCCGGATAGTTTGGTCACTGACACGTGTACCCGTTGTCCAGTGGCGTGCACTCCATACATGCAAATAAGCTCTGCATACCCTGTAGTCCTACACATACATGCCCCTCTCAATGATAAATAACTATAATTCAAAAAAAATCACGGTAATTTAGCTTACGCGCCATCTATTACTTTTTTTGGAACTAACTCGTTGGAGCGGCGAACATCCACCGCCGCGCGCACCGCGCAGTCAGCGCTCCCGTGGGCATAAGCATTACTACGCCTTGCTTATTCTTCATACAACGCATCTCGTGTAGTACACAGCAAAAGTGTGACTGTGTGCGCGTGTTGGAGTTTTAGAAGCATAGCTTACATTGCAACCCGTCCAAATTGAGAAGCCGTAAAAGCACCGCTTAATTGTTCATTGCAGAGGGTCGACTTTTTTAGTCGGATTGACCAAATGACCGACTACCTAATTCATTCTTTCGTATTAAGAGGGTTGTCACATTTTACACCGCTCTTGCTCACACGGAACCAAATTTTTAATAATGTTAAATGAAAAGATGCATTTTTGAAAAATGTATTCAATGGGCGGTCTACAAAATAATATTAATTTAATAGGTAATTATTAAAAACACATTTTTATTGCGGCATTTATTTACATCATCTCAAAAACAGATCATAATACTTAATTACATATGTTTAATAGATAACACAATAGAAATGTGTTTTTGATAACTACCTATTAAATTAATATTATTTTGTAGACCGCCCATTGATTACATTTTTCATAAAAGCATTTTTTCATTTAACATTCTTAAAAATTTGGTTCTGTGTAAGCGAGAGAGGTGCAAAATGTGACAACGCTCTTAATTCGTAATGTAATAAATTGCAGTTTTTTCGCCATATTGTTTTTCTTGGCGCAAGTGATTGACTGTCGAGTAATTATTTAGCAAGTTTATTGTAAAATATGGAAAATTATATCTGTGAGACCTGTGCTGGCGAAGTGTGTATACATAAGTTAAAATCCGCCGCGTTTTCGTCGTTATCTTTTGAGGAAAAAGTTAGATTGATTGCAAAGGGAAGGTGTGTACCCGGGTTAGATTTAACTCAAAGAAAAGGTAATACTACTCGTTATTTTCATAAAAAGTTTTATGATAACTATTACTGGCTAACTGGTTGTGTACACACAAACACATTGTATTGTTTCCCTTGCATTTTGTTTACTAATCAAGATAAAAAGAATGTTTGGACCTATACCGGGTACTCAGATTTAAATAATTTTCACAAAGCGGCTGCTAAGCATGATTCTTCTGAAAAACATCTAGAATCCTGCTTAAAGTTCCAAACTTTTGGTAAAGGAAGAATAGAGACTAGTTTGAATAGCCAGTTAAAGTTAGATATTGAAAGGCACGACGCGAAAGTTGAAAGAAATAGAAACATTTTCAAACGGTTGATTGATGTAGTTTGTTTTCTAGGTAAACAAGAATTAGCATTCCGTGGTCATGACGAATCCAGCTTGTCGTTTAATAAAGGCAATTTTCTGGAACTTGTAGATTTGTTGGCTAAATATGATGGGAATTTGGGAACCCACTTAGGGTAGGTACAACAAGTTGAAACTTATAAGTTTTTTTTTTCTTGTGCATACCCTGTTTAAAATCTCTGTGCACGCTACTGCCGTTGTCAACCGTACGCGATTTTGTAAATTACGAGCTGTCACTGTGCGTTCTCGGCGGGCACTTAGCCGGATGTACCGATCCATGTGAACAGTTGTAATGCAAACTCTACCCGGCCCTGGTCTTCTTGCAACACTGCCGGTCTCTTGGAAGCGATTCCAAGCATTTTGGATAGGTACATCTTCGAGAAAAACCCAGTTGGAAACCCATAGACCGCTACGAATTTCCTTCATGGATCATTGTAACGGCTCTGGTTGCAGTAATTGTGTCCATATGTCTTCTTATTTGTGGCATATTAATGCTAGATGTGGTTTTAACAATATAACTAAACAAAATTATGATAATTTTTGAAAATTACCAAGCCGCTAATCGAAACAAGATTACAAAAAAATTTAAAATTCATTTTTTTTTTAATTATGGCCAGTATTTGATCTCGTTTGAGTTTAGATATCGAAGAGTTCGTAACATCAATATTTTGCTACTTAGCAATTAGTTAATGTTCTTGTTACTCTGAAATGTTATAACAAGTAACCCTTATTTTGGTTTGAGTAGTATATTATCTTCACTGTGTGTGGTGTTCCATTAAATTGTACGGTGAGCAATATGTCGAAAATAATATATATATTATATTATTTATCTTCGGTATGTGTGACGCCGTTAACTGATGGCGAAAATTTTTTTAACGAAATTTATTTGGAAAAAAAGAATATACTTCGTGTGAAACGTTTTTTTTAAACAATGCGTATTTTAATCGAATTACGCATTAATAAGCCTTTCATCAACCATCGGCTGCGAAAAGTCATTGTATACAATGACTTTTCAACATCATTGATTGGTCAGTTTGACTGCATCACAGCGTTCCGGTGCCTACCTTCCGGCTTCATCATCAGATCAGTTCGATGGTACCATTTTCATCAGCACTATTTATTTAAATTGGCTTCGTCATTGTCGCTTAACTATCTTAATCGAGATATTTCATCACCACCCGTGAAATACTTATCATTGAGGAGTTCCCGTGGCCATCTGTGGTCTTCTCCATCAGTTCCACTTCACCAAATGATACTTTCTGAATGCAAATGCTTGACTTGTTTTGGAAAATTTCAAAATCACTATGTGTTTGTCTGTAATATTTGAGGAGTTCCCTCAATTCCTCATGGATCATGTCATCAGACCTAGACTTTGATAAAAATGGGACCAATCTGGAAGTATGTCCTTTTAAATAAAAAAGAATTTTCCAAATCTGTTTATAAATGACGGAGTACATTACATAACTAACATTTAAAAAAAAATAAAAAAACACAACCGAATTGATAACCTCCTCCTTTTCTTGAAGTCGGTTAAATATAGGAACTTACCTTATATTTTTTTTGTGTTATTATTACTTTATTATAAAATATGCCAAGCCTTGGCTTTGCTCGCAAATGTGCAGAAAAGGGATATATTGCCAAACGAAATACCAAACCAAACTTGTACATAACAGAAAAAATGTGAGTGTTTGATATCTCTGCCTTCCTTTTATTCAGCATTTTGTATAAGATAAGCTAAATAATAAAGTCTTTTGTTTCTGTGTGTTTTGTATGCATTAAAAATTGCAGATTTCCCAACGATGACATCGAGTAGAAGGAAATTTACTCAAAGAAAGAAAGATCAAAGCTACACATAGAGACAATTTTTTTCCAACAAAGTGTAGTGTCGTGTGTTTTTAATTAAACCTTCTAAATTTAATAAATCCTTGTTTTATTTCAAAATCGAACCCGTAATCTCTGTATCGCAAACAAATACATATACTACAAATAAGTCAAAAAATTATCCATATCGATATTTTTTTAATTACTTTTATTGGAATGTCTAGAGCATCAGTTGTCATTTGGTTGTCAATTCATCAGCCAATCACAGCGGGCGAAGCTTAACTTTCCCCCACCGTTGCTTAGTGACTTTGATTTAGAACAAAAACGTGCCGATGCTCTCTCCACTGGTTTTGTGCTCCATGGTTACCACAAACGACGTACACGTTTTTTATTTGTTCTACAAATTAGCATCATTATTAGGTATTGTCATGACATTCTTGTATTAATCAATTTGCTATAAAACAAAATATGGCTATAAATGTTCCAGCTCTGCCGCCGCATGGCACATTGCTATAAAATGTATAATGCATTCAATTATGAACTTTATCTCAGAGGAATAAGGTTGATTTCTGGAGATGTGTAATATTTTTTCACAAATTCTTTTTCCAGCATGTATCGAATCTAATAGCTTTTGGCTTTCAGGAATTGAAAATGTTGAAGTTAAAAAATATAGTCGCGGCTTGGAGCGCGTACGTTTTTGTGTTATGCAAATGACCGGCGATACAGCGTGTCACTTTCAACGTTATTGGATTTTGTTGCGGAGTATCGACAGTTCATTGACACAGCTGCTCCTGGTAATCAATGGGAAAATCAATTTAGACTACCTAGTTATTCGCGAGTGCTATCAAAATGTGCAAGAACCAGCCATCAAGTCTGGCTATAATATAAAAGTTGTTTTTCAGAGAAACCACTATTTTCTGAAAAACCTCAAGACATTACAAACAGCAAATATGGTAGGTAATTAGTTTGAAATTAACTTATCCTGTACAGATGTTCTATGTCACGAAGTCCGTTTGGCTATGAATGTTGTCAAGCGTGCACATGCACATTGTTTTTGTCATGCACATTGCCTTAAGAGCGCTCAGTGTCGATCGGGACATGGTCCGGATCAGTAGTGTTTTTAGTTCGCGCCAAATTGTTTCACGGAGTAAGGTCAGCATGGCAACAAAACGAAGAAGAGTTGTCCATAGTGAGGTAATATTTATTTATACGTTTTCAATATATAAGCTAACAGACTTAAAATAATAATTATAATATGTACAAATGTAAAAAAAAAAATATATAATCATAGGGCAACAAAAAATTCGTCCGCATCGCTGTCAACAGGAAAAGTGCCCAAAAGGCTGGCAGCATTGCCACGTTGTATGGCGATGCTAATTCTTTGGCCAAAGAATAGGCCAGCCCTTTGGTCACGTGAAGAGTCGACCAACCGCTTGGCGATGTCTCGGAAAACCAAGTGGGCACTCGGACCCCATGGCCCTAGTGTTTCAACCCCAAACGGCTCGAACATATAACTCCCAAAAAGATCGGAATATTTTCGCCGTTTGAGGTTTTCCGCACCTGCAGCAGCCGCCCCAGCACAGCCCGCCGTACTAGGAAGATGGGATGGCGCAAGGGTGTCGACACATGTTGCATCCCACACCAAAGGCCTGCCTAACTTCCAAGGCATTATGGTCATTCCGTCTGGTCTCTTGCCATCGTCGCGTGCCAAGCCGTTGGGTTCTAAAACAGCTGGCACCCCGGCGGTGACAAGAGCACGACGGATAATGTCATTAATGCTAGCGTGCTGTGCTATCCGACCTGCGCTCTTGCTACAAGACAGGCCATGATGTCCGAGGCAGTCGACGGCTTCACCGCACTGGCAGCGATGTGGAGCCCCGCAAGGAGCGCCCAGACGCAGGCAAGTAGCGAGCCGGAAGGTGGAGTCACCCAGCAAAGTGCCTATGTTGGGTGACGGTAGTGCTTGAAGCCAGAGGCCCGACTCTCATTCACCCTAAGCCAGCAGGCGGGCACGCTCTGCAGTATTGGTGGACGTTTTCAATTAAAATTTTATACAAAGATACTTAATATAGCAATAGAAGTATTTATAAAATGAATGTTTTTTTGTGTTATAAATGTTTATGTTACTTAATTATTTTGATTACATTTTGTTTTAGGGTCGAAACATGATAGCTAGTGTTTTGAAGAAAAGGAGAAAGCGAGGTAATAAAGTGGTTATAGATAATTTTACAGCCGATGTGGTTCGCAGTACTGTACAAGATTTCCATATTATCCATAAAGAAATTCCAACATTAGCTAAGTTAAGAACAGCATTGAATGAAAAAATCGGATTCGAAGGTTGTTTAGAAACTGTTCGCAAGTTACTATTGAAATTAGGTTACAAGTGGCGCAAAACAGAGAACAACCGTAAAGTCTTGACGGAGCGTCATGATATACAAATGTGGCGTTTAAAATATTTAAAAAGATAACAGAGTACCGCTCTCAAAGTCGGCCCATTGTCTACACCGATGAGAGCTACGTCCTTTTGACACACGTGCGAAACAACACCTGGGCAAAAAAAACGGAAAGCACTCTGTTTAAAAAAAAATTAGCACAGGCACTCGGTTTATTTTAGTGCACGCGGGAACCAAGGATGGTTTTATTGAAAATGCTTCTTTGGTTTATAAGGCCAACTCAACAGCTGGTGATTATCATTCAAATATGAGCTATGATAACTATGTAAAGTGGCTAAATGAAAAATTGCTACCCAATTTACCTCCGCGCTCTGTCATTGTCTTAGACAATGCATCTTATCACAACACACGGGCTGAACGACTACCGATGCAATCTACAAAGAAAGCCGATATGCAACAATGGCTCAGGGATAAGGGTATAGCATTTGATGAATCTCTTCTTAAATTGGAATTGTACGATATAATAAAGAACTACAAAGCCCAACACGTAATCTACAAGATTGACGAATTTATAAAGAGCAAGGGTTTTGATGTCTTACGCCTTCCCCCCTATTACCCAGAATTAAATGCGATTGGAAATATTTGGGGGATCGTTAAAAATTACGTCGCATCTAAAAATATCGAGCAAAACATGACGAATACGGAAAGACTGATCAATGAAAGTTTGGGCCAAGTTAGCAGTGAAACGTGGCAGAAAACTTGTGATCATGTTGAAAAAATTGAAAAAGACTACTTGAAATATTTTGATCTCGATTTTGAATTTATAATCAATGTGCAAGATGATTCTGACGACAGCAAAACGGAATCGGAAATCGAAAATTTATCTGATAGTGATTGAAAATACTGAATAGTCCTACTTGTTTCGTTTCCATTCTGTAATACCAATGCTTAATTAAATGTCTACATCTTCTTAATATTTTTGTATTTATTTATTGCAACCTAATCTAATTTATATACAAAAAGTATATACTTTTAAAACCAAAATTTTATTTCGATTATTAAATCTCGACTTGAATATATATCAGATTTCTTTGCTAACGTTACCCACTTTTACACACACAAGCGCGCTTGTCGGGATACGTCACTACTACAATCAAAGCCGAACGGACTTCGTGAAATAAAGGGTCTTTCAACAAGGACGGGTCGATGTTAAAATTGAATAAAACAAGATGAGTGTGAGATATTAACGAAATTTATTTTTTATTTAAAAGACCCATTTATGCCATTATGGATGGAATATGACATCGTTCAAATGTCCGCCGCGGCTTCGTATGGTGGCACGAATCCGAGAGGTCCAATTTTTAATTACTCTGCTGCATAGATCCGGCTGAATCCGAGCGATGGCCTGCGTTATGTTGGCTTTCAGGGCAACGGTCGAATGTGGTTTATTGGCATAGACCTGCGACTTCAGAAAACCCCACAAGAAAAAGTCTAGCGGAGTCAAATCACACGATCATGGTGGCCAATTCACGTTACCTCTGCGAGAGATAACTCTACCCTCAAACCGTTCATGCAGAATGTCGATTGTGTCGTTCGCTGTGTGGCAAGTAGCGCCATCTTGCTGGAACCACATGTCATTCACGTCCATATTGTTAAATTCAAGCCAAAAGAAATTGTTTATCATTGATCTGTAGCGCTCGCCGTTGACGGTGATGGCCTCGCCAACGTCGTTTTCGAAGAAGTACGGACCAATGACGCCGCTACACCAAAATCCGCACCAAACAGTAACTTTTTGTGGATGCATTGCCACCTGGTGAACCTCATGTGGGTTGTGGTCATCCCATATATGGCAATTTTGCTTATTAACAAAACCATTCATCCAAAAATGTGCCTCGTCGCTAAAGATTATTTTTCGGCCAAAATCGGGGTCCTCTTCCAAGCGTTCCGATGCCCATTCAGCGAACACACGGCGTTGTCTATGGTCATTAACTTTGAGCTCTTGGGTCAGTTGGATCTTGTACGGATGCAGACCCAAGTCCCGACGCAAAATTCTCCAAGTTGAGGTCTGCGAAAGGCCGAGTTCTTGAGCACGGCGAGAAATCGACTGCCTCGGAGTCTCCTGAACACTCTCACGTACAGCGGCGATGTTCTCGGCCGATCTGGCGTTCCTTTGACGTAAAGGTGTTGGTTGGTTGTTTACCGGACCGGTCGTCTCAAATTTAGTCACCAATCGTTGGAGAGTGGACTTTGAAGGGCCACCGCGTCTGCCGTAAAATGGGCGCAATGCGCGCAACGTTTGCACTAACAAACACTCATTTTGATAATAAAGTTTTATCATTTGCACATGCTGCTCAACCGTGTAACTTGCCATGGTGATTTGGCATCACTGACTGCATAATATACAACAGATTTTACAGATCCCACCAAAATAGTATGGCTGCCACAGACTGTCAACATCGACCCGTCCCTATTGGAAAACCCTTTAGAATATCTATAACATATTACAAACCTAATTTAAAATACGAAAAATTAAACTTCTAATTACAATTTTGAACAGAGAATAAATTAACAATCAACTTCGAAGAAGTCACAAGCATTGTACCTATTTACATTAAAGACACTCAAACTGTGTACTTCTGACGTCATAAGAGGAACTAATCTCTGTTAGGGACCTTATTTCCGAGCAACCGGTGTGTGCATGAAGACGCGAAGTAATTTCTTAGCAATGTCGTCAGCCCGTGTGGTATGGAAATTCGTCACCAGGCTATCAAATTATGAAATCGTCGAAATTGAAACGACACGTTGGAACGTCATGTCTACATTTTGTGGAACTTAATATGCCTTCATGATCAATGTGGGGTAGTGGTAAAATTTATATTAAGTTACTATCAAAGCGTAATCCGAATTTTAACAGATTCGTACTTGTATTTTTAATTCAGATTGCATTGAAGCATTTCTTAATCTACCCTCAGGCACTTTTCATATAACTTCATTTATAACAAAAGGAAAATAATTTATTTTTTGTAAGTATTCTAACCTAACCGAACCTGTATTTGATCCTGTTTTTGATATTCGTGGGTAGGATCATAAGATTTAAAAAAAAATTGAAATATGCTCCTGATATTATCCCATCATAATACGTAGCACCTACCTTAAATTATACTCCCTACAAAAAATAACACACATACCTAAAATAATATTTCGTGTTTCGCAGCATGTGGTAACCATAAAACTTGGCCCATTTACCCGCAACGGTGCCCTAGTCCCCTTGGCGAATTTACATACAATAGCAAACATTTTTTATTCCCCAAATACCGGAAAAACATCCGCAAATGCCGTGATGTGACGTCCAATTGATTTGTGTGATTTTGAAAGGTAGTTTTTACGAGTGCGCGGACGGTATTACAACATTCAATGGCTTTCAATGGCTGTGCCGCCATTCACCTCAAGGGAATGTTCATTTCTGATTTTCCGGTTTCGTTTTTGATTGATGAATATTTATTCTTACCTTCATAGGTAGAAAACGATTTACTTTTCTAACATTTTTCTGACGTAACATTTTTCTGCATGTTTTCACTGTGCTCATTTCTATAAAAAAACAACGATTTTCTTATTTCTGGTAATCCCTTCATTCTATTCGGAATATCGTCAAATAGGAACTCTCAATTTCTGACTAACATTTCAAAACATCACAATTGAGCATTTTTGAGACATTCTGCCATTTACAATTCAAGATCCAAGAACTTATGTACCTACCTATAAGAATTTAATACACACCGAACACGCACAAAAATTCTCACTTGAAGGCATAAGCAATTGATATACGAACTTCATTCGCTTTCGAAGATAAAGTTGGTTTCGCCCCAAGTTTTCAGAAAATTTACGTGATAAATTCGCTAAAACTACGTAGGTAAGCATTAAGACTTTGACCCAATAAGAAAATGGATGCCGACGCCTTACGGAGCAAGTGAAGTGAAGACACACAGATAAGTTTAGTGTAGAAATGTTGAATATACTATAGTTCCTCCTCAACCATCATAAAAAAGCTAAATATTAAAAGCGCACTTTGTAAACAAGCATATTACAAATAACAGGTTTATATTCAAAATAAGAATGCTTGGAAACATGCAGGGCCTTCTCTATAGGACAATCTAGAGACTAGACAAAATCAAACTGGTTACTAATTTAATGGTACGTATAATTTATTATTAGGTCCTTACATGTGAAATTGGCGTTTTGTACGGGAGGAATATAAAGTCATTTTTTTTTTGTAAAATATATTTAATTAATCAAAGTATGCACCGTTGTTATCTATGCACTTTTGCCATCTCATAGGTAGTTCATTGATCCTTTTTCTAAAAAAACCATGGGGGCGATAATCAATGAACTCTTTGAAGGCGGTTTGGACTGCCGCATCGGAGTTGAATTTTTTTCCTCGTAAGAAGTTGTCCAAATTCCGGAAAAAATGGTAATCTGTTGGAGCAAGGTCCGGAGAGTACGGTGGATGTCGCAGACATTCCAATAGGAAACCTTACTGACAATTTATCCCGCTAGAGGGCGCACCCGAAAAGTGTAGTAAACAAAACAACATGGCCTCCGTCTATGGTAAGACTAGCTAGCAAAAAGGTTGTAGTAATAAGGTTAAAAATCTTAATCATTTTAAATTGTATGTACATAATTTTAATAATAAATTCATTTTATGAGACCGTACAATTGCGTTCGCTAATGCTAGCTGTAATAATGATAGTTATAAGGGGAATAAATAAATAAATAACAGTTCAGTGCGTTGACGTTAATGGGAAAAGATCTCCCGGATCTACAGTAAAAATGGGAGTCCCGCAGGGCTCAATTCTTGGTCCTTTCTTGTTTCTTATTTATATTAACGACCTGCCTTACCTCGTAAAAGACGATCATGATATAGTGTTGTTTGCGGATGACACATCACTTTTGTTTAAACTTAAACGTCAGCAGCTGGTTACTAGCGCGATCTCAAAAGTAGTTCACTGGTTCAATGTAAATAATATACTTCTCAATGAAAAAAAAACCAAATGCCTTAAGTTTACGCTGCCTCACGTTAGGCAGGTGAAAACTAAGGTATTGATAAAGGGCGAAGAATTGAATCCTGAAGTTAGCACAGTATTATATAGGCATAGTATAGGGGCCCACATATAGATAAATTGTCAAAGAAGCTAAGTTCTGCAGCATAAGCTGTTAAAAAAATTCGTAATTTAACTGACATAGAGACAGCCCGTTTAGTGTACTTTAGCTATTTTCATAGTGTAATGTCATACGGTATTCTGTTGTGGGGAAATGCCGCCGACATTCAGACTATCTTTGTAAGTCCAAGACACTCTCTCAGAGAGAAATTTAAGGAGATTAATATAATGACTGTGCCTTCTCAGTATATTTTGGAAAATCTTTTATATGCCCATAAAAATATAAAATTGTTTAAAAAATACAGTGATATCCATAATATGAACACTAGGAACAAACACAAATTTGTTGTACCTACAACAAGGCTCAAGAAAATAGGTGGCTCGTTCAGATGTCAATGTATACGTTTTTATATTAAACTTCCAAGCCCCGTTCAAGATCTGAGCCTTAATAAATTCAAATCATTTATTAAACGTAAGTTGTGCCAGAAAGCCTTTTATACCGTTAAAGATTACATTGATGACAAAAAGGCGTGGGATTGAGCTGCTCCAACTAATTTTAATTTTTTAATTTTTTTTTTATATACATACTGATTTTTTTTTTGTTATTTTCTTTTTGCTAGGTATTTTTTTTTCTCATATACACATTGTCATTGATGAATTTTATATACACATTGACATGAATATTTACTTTGTAAAATGTAATATTATTTTAATTACTGTGAATGTGAAGACTATGTGGGTCCTTGTTTTTTTCTTTTTCTTTTCTCTCAGCTTTAATTTAATCATAGTTTGCCAGTTTGAGTAAATTATGCGGCCTACCCAAATGTCCTTTCTTTGGTATTGTTCGTCGAATCGTTGAGCTCCTTAACTTTTATGTTGAGCTGTACGATTACTGACAGATGCTTGCACTGACTGGACAGGTCCACTCAATCTGTGTGGTTCTTTCCTCAAAAGACCATTTCAGACCTACATGGTCTTCACATGATCTGACCAAGATTATGTCTGGACTTTAAAAGAGACTGTGACCTCTGAGTTTGTTTCGGCCTTTCTTCTCAGAGTAGTCAGATAGGAAACGCCGGCCTCATCTAGTTTAAAAAAAAATTAAAAAATGTTTGACATGTAAAAGTGTTTGTATAAACCTACTTACAGAAATAAAATCATTTATCATTTATCATTATCATTTATCATTTAACGTAAACAGAAAAACAAACTTAATGTTTATGCCTCCTTTTTCATCTATGGTTATAAAAAAAAATTATCTATGGTTAGATGACTGTTAATTAGAAATCCAGTGTGTTTACAATCTACTTATATATTATTTTAGTGATATCCGTTCTTCAGGAATATTCTGTAATAGATAGTAACAATGCACCTGTCAGTGAATTAGTGTTGTGCCATTAGGTAGTATATGCAGGAACGAAGGTGTTCATTAAATTCACTAAAAACGGATAACTTCGCAAGCAGTGGTAAATTGCTACGTTGCAAGCATTTTACAGTCACAAAACATTAAAGGTTGTTTTCTGAACATTTTAGAGCTGAATGATATTTTACAGGTCAGAGTATTAGCCTAATGTAAAAACACAATATTTTGAATGCTATTTACTTGAATGTAACCTTAAAAGTTTATTGTAAAGTAGTTCAATATCACAAAAACAAATATATTTGAAACTCTTATAAGCATGTTTTTTAACCTTTTCGTATTATTTTAACCTACAATTATAGTAATAGGGATGAAGTAAGCTGAAATTCTATTGAAAAACGCCGAAAAATGTTGGCGCCTGCATTTGGCAGTTTGCTTTGTTTACTTCATGTTTATGTGGCACCATCTGCTGTCTCAGCTTTGCGTAATATTCCCTATTGTAGCTCATCTAATTTAGTGGTTGTTTGTTGTACAGTGTGTGGTCTTGCGTTGTCGTGAAGCAGCAGTGGCCGAGAGCGATTGACCAATCTCGGTTGTTTAGCAGCTAGTTCTTCCTTCATGGTTTGCAGTTACTGACAAAAGATATCTGCCGTAATCGTTTGGCCAGATTTTGGAAAGCTGTAGTGAACGACACCGGCGCTAGTCCACCAAACACTCACAAGTAACTTTTTTTGAGTCAATTTTCTGGTCTCCAGGGTTCAGCCATTGCGACGAGCGCTTCCGATTATCGTACAGTATCCATTTTTCATCACAAGTAATGATTCGATTTAAAATCCCTTCATTATTGTGTCGGTTGAGCAAAGTAACACAGCAGTCGACGCGTGTTTGCAAGTTCGATTCACTCAATTCATGAGGTATACATCGTTCAAGTTTTTTTACTTTCCCGATTTGCTTCGAGTGGATTAATACAGTTTTGTCACTTACCCCGAAGCCTGCAGCTATCTCTGAAGTGATTTGTGATGGATCCGCTTCCACAATAACCAATAACCAAATAAAAAAAAAATTCTTCATTTTCCACTTTGGTCTCCGGCCGTCCACGGGGTTGGTTCTGAAGGTCGAAATTTCCAGAACGAAAACGTTGAAACCAAAAACGTACCATGCTTTCTTTTGCGACACCAGCGCCGTACACATCATTAATCCTTCGAGCTGATTCTGCAGCACTGGTACCACGGTAGAACTCGTACTCGTAAATATACCGATATTTTATGTTTTCCATTGTGCGGTAATAAGCG
This sequence comes from Fissipunctia ypsillon, assembly GCA_947568875.1. NCBI lineage: Eukaryota > Metazoa > Arthropoda > Insecta > Lepidoptera > Noctuidae > Fissipunctia > Fissipunctia ypsillon. The sequence goes on along the minus strand of OX387643.1, from coordinate 18,108,728 downwards.
ACGCCAAAGAAAAAAATAGTGAGGAAAAAACAAATGAATGACTGTTTTCAAAAGTCAAATGTACCAGCTAAATGAATTTATAAATTTTAATTTGTAATTCTTAACCAAAGAGGAGATATTTCAGATCAAAGTGGTCAGTATGACAAAATGCTAATTTCATATGTAAGGACCTAATGTTTTTATGACATTGATTTTACATTCTGTGATTAGTTTAACTCACACACTGACTTATTACTTGTTAAAACTTTAGGAAAATCATCTACTTCTAGAATGTTTGTAAATATGTGAGCACCATGTATCTATCACATAATTATCTGTCATAGCTTCATTTTTCATTGTTTTTACCTATTGTGGTATAGTAATTTTAATCCAGGTGCATCGTCTTTACATATAATCATATCATCAATGTATACAAAATATTGTAAAACATTTTAAAGGAGTAACGGTGGAGTTTCTTGCCCATTCTTCTCCATACGAAACTACCTTTTGGAACCTTTTGGAAGGGGCAACTAGAATCTGTTCTATTTTCTTGTTCATCTTTGACGTTCAAAAGTGCATTTTATGTGCCTATTTGAAATAAACGATTTGACTTTGACTTTTGACTTCAACGTGTGTGTTTCAAAATTTTATTTGAGAAATCAGTTGCTCTGAAAACAGAAAAAAGTTAGGTTCTCTTGTAGACAGGTACGAACAGCGACAAAAGTCGATTAACACTGGTATTTACACATCATCTAAATTGACCCAAAATTATTAGATACTTGTATTTCTGCATTTCATTTAATAGGTAAGCATGTTGGAGTGCTATAGATACACCTCTGGCCAACCCTTCGGAGAAACAAGGCGTGATGTTATGTTATGTTATAATAGCTATTTTAAGTATTATCTTTCACCTAATTTTACTTCTGTTTCGATTTTAATCAATATTTAAAAAAACTGAATAATCAGTAACAAAAGTCGATTAATACCGACTTTTATAACCACTTTAGTTCGGTTCAAATAACAGTGAAATTAAAACTTTGTTTTATTTATATAAGTTAAAATAAAAAGATGATAACCATTATCGAGTTAGGAAATCAAAATTATCATCCAATATCGGACAACCCTTACGTTTCAAATGCAAATTGAATTCCCCTTAAGTTGTTAAGAGCCTAACTTCGGCTTTCCTTTACCTTATTTGATAGATATTATTAATTAAATTAAGGGTTCTAATTCAAGATGGTAGATATATTTGTCCCTAGTGGCAACATAGCAACTATCTACTTTTAGGACTTGATAACTACTTCGAGATTTGTTTGCGATCAACCTTACGATCTCTAATAGACTTGAAGGTAAGTTTAAACCAGAAGCACATCATTGTACTAGAGATTTTACATGCTCACATTAGCGTCAGTCTTCAACATCATCATCCATCTTGTCAGCCTCTTTTTATTTTCAAATTATCTGTATTGGCTTTTAGAACAGCTGCGAATAAAGCAATAATACGCTCAGCATTTTACACTAAACGCAGTATAATTTAATAATTGAGAGATGCTACATCACTGTCAATATTACATTATCAACATCATCTTCAGTCTGTATCGACCCACTACCAGCTATAAGATTACTTACCAATCGAGAAATTGATCTGCGCATTTAGATTTTTCCATAACCAACCAGAAATGCATACAAAACTTCCATTAAGAAGTGAGCTATCAAAATCAATTACGCGCCTTATGAGTCTATCCATATATTTCTCCATTTGCACAGGTAGACGCCTCACCGCTATTCTCAGATCGTGATGGAATTTCGATAAACGCCGCCGGCCGCAGACGACGACGTTCCGATGCAAAAATTGACGTTCCTGGCAATCTTCCTCCAAGATATTATACAGCATAGTAAATTGTAGAAGATGAGGGTTATGTGAAGCTTCCTTATATTATTCGGTAAAGCGATAAAGTACCTGGAATTCCGGGTTTAAAGAACGTGCTTATTGTATTTTGGAAGGGCTGAAATCATCCATCATATAATTTTGTGAAATGTCCGGCTCATCCTGCAGCCTGCACCTATGTCGCCGACCGATGCCAACACAACAAGGCTCTGCAGACAGAATCATTAATTGTTAAAATAATAAATAGGTAAGTTAGGTCGAAGTAGGTACACTGGACAGGCAAGTTTAAACTATTCAATGCTTTTTAGGAGCCGTGATATTTTTGTCGTTTTTTTGTCTCAGTATGTCTAGTGCCTTCAAAGTTATTCCACGGTACTTGAATGACTACATGCTGACATGACAACTGATTACCTGAACACTACCTACATAAATCTTCAACCGTTTGCTATTGTATGCTTTGCTTACTTGACACAACAAAATCTTAGCAACAACAGGCAATATTCACGGACACCGTTTACGGTCTAAAAATAAAAAGGTCGCCTTAAAATCTCTAGATAAGGAAACCCTAACAAAAGTAACTTCGCTAAAAGAACCCGTTTTACAAGGTATGAAAAGTATGTTACGGAAATAAGACACTTCTTCAGTCTTAGCTGAGATGTTTTTCAGCTTTTACCTTCATTAATTATATTAGTCTGAGTAAAAAGTCGTAATTAAGTGAGTTTCCTTGGATTTATCAGGCTTTTTCGCGATTTCCCGGAATCGTTTTGCTCCGATATATTCTGTGCTGTTGCTACGAATACCTTTAATTAATTCCTGTGAATGTTTGCAGACTTTAAAATCTACTCGAGCCACTCGTGTTTGGAAAAGCGTTGTCATAAAAACGAACTAATTTAAAAAGCTCGATCATTGTACTTTAATTATTAAAGTAAATCTGGATTCTAAAAGAACTATGGATTTTATAATAATAAAGTATTAGAAAAGTTCTAAGGATTACTTATACAGTTAATTTTTCAAACTAAGTAATCAAATAAAAGACCCTTTAAAAGGTTTTTTGACCCCGACGCAAAATTTCTTTCCAAGCAAAATCAATAGTCGTTCTTTTTTTTGAGATAGGTTTGCTCTTGACTCTAGTCTAGGTCAGAGATGACAGAGACACCTGCTTCTAAACGGATAAAATAAATTATTCTGCTCCTAACAACGTCATGAAAACAAAAAAAAATGACACACATCACGTATGAATTTGCCTAAAATATTTAAAGGAATTTTTCATGAAACATTCACCTGGAAACTGCTGAAACTGGAATCGTGGCCGACTAAACTAGGTCGGCCACATGTATTTGCGCACGTAAGTACACTAGGATTTAACTGCCGTATACGGCAATTCAGATTGCCTGTGGAATATCAACCACAGTAGGTAAGTAATATAAACTGAAAAACTATTTAAAATGTAGGTAGCAGTACTGGATACTGGAATAGTTATTTATGCTTATGCTACAAGTGCGGAAAGTAGGTGATTTCCGCCGAGTGACATTTTTACCCACGAGCGAGTGTATAAGTTGACACGAGTGAAAAATCATCCTACGCACATGTATCATACAACGTTTTACTATGCATTGTGCGAGGAACTAAAAAAATATTTATTGATCAAAATCTAAATCTAAAGTAATTAATAACGCGTTTAATGAAGTATTAGTTTTATTATACCTTTTATATGAATGATAATCTGTACTTGACTAATTTGTAAAACTTTTCTCAAATTATAAAATCTCGTTGCTTCGGGCTGGCGACGGAGTTAAAAATAAAAAATAAAACTGAAAGTAAAAAGCACTAGTGTGTAAAAGTGGCACTTTCCGCACAATCAGGCTGCTTGGAAAACGGTCTTTTCAAGCACATGCATTGTAAATACATTTTCATATATCCCACCACAGTCTTAGGAAACGCTAGCTTAATCGGTTGAAGGACTCTGAACGAGACAGAATAGAAGTTTTATTGCTATTACGTCTGGGGGCGTTTAGTGTCCCGCAAAGTGTTTAGAAATGTTAAAACTAGGGTTCCCTAATACTACGGTGGCCACCATATAGCGTCTGCAATTCACCGTTGAATGATGTCACTAAAACGTTATTTATGAAAGTAAGTTGATATGTTTTCCTAGAGAGCGTTTTTTGTCACCCTAAAGTTACCATCATTGTCCTGACGGTCGTCATTTCGGCCGTCACTTCGGCCGTCACTGGAGCCGTCACTGCAGCCGTCACTGCAACCACCGCTATGGTAGGAAACCCAAGCTTTACGAATAAAATATACTTTTTAGCTAAGTTGAAATTTTCTTCTTCAAAACTAGTCCAAATGGCATCTGATTTAATTGCAAACATCTATTTCTCAGCAAGTCATTAAAAAAAATATTCTACAACTAGTTGTAGAACTAATTGTACTAGTTATAGTTGTGTTGTGAAATGTTTGTGAGGAACTTAATAATTGGTTTTGCAAGTTTTAAGGGCAAAGTGCTTTCGTCTCGCTCTGTCGCCCTTTGAAAGTAAAAGACAAAGGTCGTAAGACAACAGGGACATGTAAAATCACGTTGCGAAAATTTTTGGCTCTTGATTTATGCTTGCTTTTATATATTAAGTTATTTCTATCTTCTATGGATCGACCAATTAACAAATTAGGCCCTTTTCTGTTCAGGTGACTCAGGCATCCGATACGTGTGACATTTCAAGGCTGCCCACCACCGTTTATCTCTTGCATTGAAACAAGCCTTTATCAGAATATCAGCGCTGCGGTATTTGTTTTTTTTTTCGGATATAGCAGCATCATGCTGAGATATTTTTTTTTTATTTGAGATAGATTTGCTCTTGACTCTAGTCTAGGTCAGCGATGACAGAGACAAAATCGACGATGGAGCGAGCTTACCCAGAAGAAGCCTGCTCACTCTCACTTTGAAGAGATCGGGGTTGTATGCATTCGGAAACACAGACGCAGGTAGAGAGTTCCACTCCTTTGCTGAGCGCATCACAAAAGACATTTGGAAACGCTTAGTGCGAATTGGTGGGGGGATAGGAGCCTTTTTGGCCTCGCAGAGGTCTTCTTTGTTTTTTTTTTCTTTTGTTATAATTGTGTTCATGATATTGTTAGTTTTAATACTCTTTTTATTGTTGTATTTCCTCTGCGTGTCCCAAACAACATATTTTTCGTTCTTTCTTTTCTTTCCTTGTTGTGATCGAATTGCTGTAAAATCTATGACATAGACCTACATTTTTTTTAATGCAGACGGAGAGGTCTCGATATCTAATGGATGGTCACCAATCCACGAACCGACCTCGGCGAGCGTAGCTTAACCTTCGATCGACCCGTACGGCTGTTATTATTTAGCCACGAGCCCCTCTTCCAATCAAATTAAATCCTGAACATAAATTGAGTCATGATGAGTATTCCTTTAATTTCCATTTCTCCGCACTATCCATCATCCGTGGTTGCCTAATGGAAAGGTCAACGCGTATATTACGCTACTAAATAACAGATGATATTTCACCGAACATTATTGTTTATATAAATCAATGACAGATTTTGGGTCAAACTCAGTTCGTTCGGCGGAACTAAAATGCGGACCTCAGAATACAGAAAGCGGACATAACGTTTTTAATAAGGACCCTGTGTAATAAATGAGTAGTCTGTGGTTTCTTTAATTTGACCCATTCAGGGAAGCATATAGTTTTCGATTTTAGAATTCTCGAGGTATTCGCCCTGCAGTGGTATTGGTATCACAGGCTGGTATGTGTGTTCCTAGGTACTTGCATTGATATTTATTTCAATGAATAGCCAACTCTACCTCTGCACTTGAAGTGTGGGTGTTATAAAAGGGGGTAAAGAGGTTATTTAGGTTCGAAATGCGTGCTACCCCTGTCATGAGTATGGGCAGCAAAGCAACAATCTCTTGTGTGTTTGTAACGACATGCCTAGATACTGCGATCCCTAAGCCGCCTGTCAAGCCTGATTTGGCAGATTTCCTTTTCGACGACCAATATTCTCTCTGTGTGTGAGCAGTGGATTTTTCGAGCTAGAAAACGACGATATTATTGTTCAGACTGCAAGGGATACTGAGATATTGGATGCATTCTATTTGTCTGCACAATTGAGTAACGCTCGAAGCAATTTCAAAATGTTATGCATGAGAAACATCGCGTAGATTGGAAATAAAAGCATGAAATATCCACTGTGATTTAGTTATTACATGGTTATGATAATTATTATCAAATGACGTTGACATGGGGGCGCTGATGGTAAACTTTTGTACAAACGTTTTGTGAAATGTCAATCAATGTGCTTAGCCTTTTCCCAACTATGTTGGGGTCGGCTTCTAGTCTAACCGGATGCAGCTGAATACCAATGTAGTTAATACCTATATAATAATTGTTATGATATCATAAGAGGTTATAATTAAAATGAATAGATAAACAAAAATTTACGAGTATATTTTATTTGTACTTGTAGAATAATACAAAGATGTAGTTTGCACAACAATTTTTTATTGACTGGCGTTCGCGGTCGGCCTTGAGTACATTTATAAGAAATAACTATTTTAACTTAGAAATATTACAGTGCTCTACTCGACGAGTTCTATACAATGACACCCCACATGCCCGGGTAAGAAAAACAATATTTCTAAATCAAAAGTTTATTTCTATGGGAACCCCCTTTAATTTTTTTATTTTTAACCGACTTCAAAAATAAGGAGCAGGTTCTCAGTTCATCGGAATCTTTTATTATTTTTTTATGTGTGTTCCCCGATTACTCGAAGACGCCTGAACCGATTTGGAATTTTTTTTTTTTTTTGGAAGGGTAACTTCCCAGGTGGGAAGTGAAGACCCAAGTCTTCACAAGTGGTTCTATTGTCATCTGATGATGAGATCCTGGAGAAATCGACGGAACTCTTCAAATATTATAGGCACACCTATAGTGATTTGGGTATTTTTTATAGTAACTTGTGCATTTGCTCTCGGAAAGCATCATTTGGTGAAGTGGAACTGATCATGAAGACTACAGATGGCTACCGGAACAACTCAGTAATAAGTATTTCACGGGTTGCGATTCGATTACTTTAAAATGATTGCTAAGCAACACAAGCTCGTCACAATGCATATGGTGAAGTGGAGCTGATGGTGAAGTACCAGGAGAACCCCTCAACAATGAACGTCCCTGCATCGGGAAAAGCAATATTTTGTAAAAGGTCATTACAAAAAACACACTACAAAGTGAGAAATAACTTTAATTTTGGAAGTCAGTGGCAAAAACCTAAAATACGACTTCCGAAATTGAAATTTTTTCACTTTGTAGTGTGTGTTTTGGAAGTCGGTTGTTTTTTTTTTTTTGCAAAAAAGCTTTTTTTTTAATATTTGTTGTTATAGCGGCAATAGTCAAAGTCAAAGTTTTTTTTATTAATGCGATTTTTGGTGATACAACATGGTCTTAAAATTATTTTATACTAGCTCAAAAATGTACCCTATAAGGCATGCATTGTTAAATTACAATATTAGAAATAAAGAAATTAAAATATGAGATATAATATATTGTAATAAAATAGACATATGAATATGAATATTACATTAAAACACGTTACAGGTCTCCCAAAGTGATAATGCGCATAGAAATCTTCGTCACTGTTCGGCAACGGTCGTATTCCCCGAGCGTCGGAAGACGATATGTTTATAGAGTGGTTAAGTGCATTTTCTTCCTGCATAATTTAGTAGAATTATGTGTTTTGTGAACTGTGTTTCCAGGAATACGACAATTATAGTTAGACCAGATGCTGCACAGCCTAAATGGAGTCTCTCGGCGGGTTGGCCTCGGCATGAATTTGGACAAAATAAAAGTCATGTACAATTCGCACGTCTTGCCGAGTCCAATCCACATCGAAAGGTCGCTTTTCGCAGTTGTGAAAGAATATGTCTACCTAGGGCAAGTCATTCAGCTCGGTAGACACAACTTTGAGAAAGAAGCTAACAGAAGGATCCAGTTGGGTAGGACAGCGTATGAAAAACTTCGTCAAGACTTCTCGTCAACTATCCCGCAGTGTTGGAAAACTAAGGTCTTCAACCAGTGCGTCCTGCCCGTCATGACATACCGTGCCGAAACGTGGACACTGACAGTCGGGCTGGTCCACAAATTCAAGGTCGCTCAGCATGCTATAGAGTGGGCTATCCTTGGAGTCTCTTTGAAGGATAAAATCCGGAAAAGAACCGGAGTTACCGACATAGCTTGCAGAGTAAGGAAACTGAAGTAGCAATGGGCTGGCCATGTTAGTCGAAGGACCGATGGCCGGTGGAGTAGACGAGTCCTGGAGTGGAGTCCGCGTATTGGCAAGCGTAGTGTAAGACGCCCCTAGCTAGATGGACTGATTACCTTAAGATGATGGCTGGGACAGACTGAATGCGGAAGGCAGAGGACAGGGTGTTGTGGCGCAGCCTGGGAATGGCATATGTCCAGCAGTGGACTGCGATAGGCTGAGTTGATTAACTGATAAATAAAAACGTAAACAGAACTCAACCTATATAAATAAAAATAAAATGCTGTTTATTCTCCGTGGTTTTTATAGAAAGAAAATTTAGAAAAGTTTCGAATTCGGGAGAAACTGAATGTCCTTTTTGCTATGGAATTTCTGTATGAATTATTGAAAGGACAGGTCGACGTCGGTCGGGTCAGTTAGTACCTAAATAAAAGCCTGATATTCAATACTTTAGTCTCACATGTACATACCTACCTATTAGTTTCTAGAAGTTTTTGAATATTGTATGTAGTGGCCCTTAAACTCGCAATCCCTCTGTAATCTTACACTACACCCTCCAACGTCCAAACTACCTTATTATAAGAAAAAGCAAAAAACCCCGAACGTAGCAAGTCCATTGAATTTTTTTCAAGTGAAAACCTTGTACCTACATCTAACGTGTTTTAATTTTCGAGGACAGAGGCCTCCGTGGTTTGCTATTTAACCTAGCCCTTTCCATTATAAGTCGTGTAACTTAGTTTGTGAACGAGCGCCTTGGGCACGGCTTTGAATTAGAGCTGACAAGTTATAAAAGACAAGTTCGTTTTAGTAGGGTTGGTCAGTAACCTGTAACTGTGTTAGTAAGTCATTAGTTAAGTAATTGTTTAAGTTTTCATAGCCAAAAAATTAAAGAAATCTGGGAAACTGTTCTTTTATGCCATTAAAATTTTAAAGCATGCAGCAAGCAGTGCACTTTTCTTCTAGTCCGTCACTCAGAGAATATAATTATAGAGTGACTAGCTTTTGCCCGCGGCTTTGCCCGCGTGAATGTCGGAAAATATCCCACGGGAACGTACTACCGGGATTAAAAGTACCCTATGTTCCGTAAGACTCTATTGGTTTACGCGGCGCACGCCAGAAAGCTCCAAGTCGGCATGATTTTTTCCGACATCTTCAACAATCATCATAAATAACATCATATGTAAGCTAATTTATAAAAAACCTTAAATAATTATACACGTGAACCTTCCTTATGAATCACGCCGTTCATTGATGAAAACCAGATGAAAATCCGTTTGGAAGTTATTGAGTTTATCGCGTTCAGACAGACAGACACGGCGGGAGTACTTCGTTTAGTTAAAATTACGCCGATCACGCTCTAATAACAAAAAAGAAATAACTTTTGACCGGGTGGACTGATTTTAATAAAAACTTATAGAAAAAAAAAACCGACTTCCAAAAAAAAAAAAGTACAAAGTGGAAAAATAACTTTAATTTCGGAAGTCGGTGTCCGGTTTAGTATTTTCGTTTTTTGCCACCGACTTCCGAAATTAAAGTTATTTTTCACTTTGTAGTGTTTTTTTGGAAGTCGGTTGTTTTTTTTTTTATAAATAAGTTTTTATTTTCCACTTTTTAGTTGTGGTACCTACCCCACCCAAATTCGTATACCGAGGGCCTACCACTGCTTGCTAAATACACAACAGTGACAGGAAGTTGTTATAACATCATCAACATACACTAAATGGAAAAAATACGTATTATTAAAAAGCTAACTCAACACCTACTCATCATAATTTGACCAAATTTATTTGCGACCACTTCAGGAGTATACTCTTTCAGATAAAAACTTTGCAAAAAGGCAAATTTATGTCGCGCTAAGTCATGTCAGAAGTTTGGAAGGCGTAGTTTTATCAGATTTGGACGCCGTAGCCAACAAATTTATTAAATCAACCACACGACGACAGATCGTTGACGAAATCTGTCTTCTGACAATCAAAGCCACACATAACATACGACTCAAGTAGCGCAGTTTTAGACATATTACCATTAAAATCATTTGTAGGTAGAGTGCATCTCATGACAATTCCAATAAGCCCAAACACGGCTAGGATACAGTGTTATAGTAAGGAGTTCCGCTGCCTACCTCCCGGCTAACCATTTATTTAAATTTACTTCGTCATAGCTATCTCGGCTATATCTTCGGCTTAACTATCTTAATCGAGATATTTTATCGCCACCCATGAAATACTTATCATTGAGGAGTTCCTGTGTCCATCTGTGGTCTTCGTCATCAGTTCCACTTCACCAAATGATACTTTCTGAAAGTAAATACCTTGATATCACTCTAGACAAGCACCTCAACTTTAAAGCACATCTTCTATGCACAGCACAGCTTTATTTTTTTTAAACTCTTAGACATTGCCAACGTTCATCTTATACGGTCCGTATATTTTGCAATGTGCCAGTCTGTAATCTCTTACTGTATTACAAGTTGGGGTGGTGTTGCTAAATCAATTCTCACGCCTCTCGAGGTTGCGCAGCGAGCAGTCTTGAAGGTAGCCACTTTTCGACCAATACTAAACATTAATTAAACCACTACATAAGAAAGGCGATAAAATAACCATATCAAATTACCGCCCAATTGCTTTAATACCAATACTGTCTAAAGTCTTTTAAAAAGTAATGTATAATTCTTTATATTCTTTTCTTGAATCAAACAATTTACTTGCAAGAGAACAATATGGATTTAGGAAAAATAGAACTATAAATAAAGCAGTATTTGAGTTATTCTCTAAAATTGTTCTGAATGTTGACAAAAAAATAGCAATTACAGCGATACTAATGGACATGTCAAAAGCATTTGATCATGTAAACCACGATATATTGTTAAGCAAATTAGAACGCTATGGCATTAGAGGCAACGTATTAAAATTGATTAAAACATACATAACTGACAGAAAACAAGTAACTGTTATAAATAGAATTTGTCCAAAGACGAAAGCAGAAATTACGTACATGTCATCTACTAGAATAATAATATGTGGAGTTCCTCAAGGAAGTGTCCTTGGGCCTCCACTGTTCATAATCTACATAAATGATTTACCAAAATGCACTGAACACTAAACTATTCTGTTTGCCGATGACAGCACATTAATCGTTCCATGTAAAAATATAAGTACATATGAAAATGAAATAAATAGTTCCCTACCGTGGTTCCCTACAACGTATTATTAATTGGCTAAAAATAAATAACTTGAAATTTAACTTAGAAAAAACAAAAATAATGTAATTTTATCAACGGACAAATCAGTCACAATTAATTATAATTTATGAAAACGTAAGAATAGCTGACACCGATAATACCAGGTTCTTGAGACTGCACTTAGATAGTCATCTATCTTGGAAATCTCATATAGAAATTATCTGTAAAAAATTAAACCAATACTCTTATGCTATAACTTGAGAAAAATAGTAAACGAGCCCGTCGTCTTAGTAGCGTACCATGCCTACGTATCATCTACATTACGCTTTGGAATTATATACTGGGGGAATTTTACAGATAAACTTATTGCATTCAAGGCACAGAAGAAATGTTTACGATCTATCTTCAACTTAAAATCAACTAACAGTTGCTTGGAATTTTTCAAAAAGTTTAAGTTGTTAACCCTACCATGTATGTATATCTATGAGACAGCGGTGTTCGTGAAGTCTAACTTACATTTATTTAAAACACTGCAATCGAAACGTCGTAATAATGAGATCTGCGCCAATACACACAACACAGCATTCTATAGAAAAAGTTTTCTAGGCATGGCACCCAGAATTTATAATAAAATTCCCTAAAAAGCCTATTAGAGAAAAACATGAGCTAAATGATTTTAAAAAATATTTAAATAATTTCCTAACACAAAGCATAATATTCCATTAATGAATTCCTAGAAGATAATGCTAGATATGTGGCTAAGAATTAGTTTTTTTAATTCCTAGTATTTAATTTATGATGTTGTTTGTCATTTGCAAATATATTAAAATTTATTATTTATACTTAACTAATACTTAGAGTATCAGAAATGTTATTATGTTTCTAAAAATTTATTTGTTCGAAATACATTTTGTTTGCAATATTGTTAACTTTGTTTTAGTATATAATTTAGCTTTGATTTTACTTGTCATTAAATTTTAACAAAAATTCTGTTAAATTGGAAAAATTCATATCTGATATTTGTACGCCGTTAACGGCAAAACATAGAAATCTGTCTACTCATTTTATTTATAATACCTATTTTTACACCTATGTTTAACCAATAAAAAACTTTGACTTTGACTACTTTTTACTACCTTTGACCCCTACCAGAAATGCGAGGTCCTTACCATTCGCCAAATATTCATACTCAGCACGATTTTACAACAGCACACTAACACTCCAATTGCACGTCAGCCGACAGTACCCAGAAGAAGAAACAGGGTATGTACTGTACTTCATCCATATTTTACTTTTACAAAAAGACTAGCTTTTGCCCGCGGCTTCGCCCGCGTGGATGTCTGAAAATATCCCACGAAAACGTACTACCGGGATTAAAAGTACCCTATGTTCCATAATACTTATAGAGGCATGAGGAACAGGGTGTAAAGTTCACTTATCTTCCATAGAAAAGGGAGGATCCTCCGACCAGACGAGTGCTGTGTCTGGTAGGCTACTGCCCGACGGTTGATGGATGTTGTATATATGCTAGTCACACGGTAAACTCTGATTGCGCGGTGCATGATTTTGCGTGACGTCAGTGTGATGCGTTCATATGTGGCGATGTAGATATGCCGCCGCCGCACGCCAGAAAGTTCCCAGTCGGCTTGATTTTTTCCGACATCTTCAACAATCATCATATCATCAGATTTCAGTCAATGTATACAAAACATTAATGATTTTTTTACACTTAAACCTTCTTTATGAATCACTCCGTCCAATGGTGAAAACCGGATGAAAATCCGTTCGGTAGTTTTTGAGATTTAATAAAAACTTATTTATAAAAAAACAACCGACTTCCAAAAAAAACACTACAAAGTGAAAAATAACTTTAATTTCGGAAGTTGGTGTCTTTGGTTTAGTATTTTCATTTTTTGCCACTGACTTCCGAAATTAAAGTTATTTTTCACTTTGTAGTGATTGTTGACGAAATCTGTCTTGTGACAATTAAGGCCACACATAAGTACATAACATACGATTCAAGTAGCGCAATTTGAAGCATATTACCATTAAAATCATTCATAGCTCATCTCATGACAATTCCAATAAGCCCAAACACGGCTAGGACACATTGTTTTCTTACGGAGTTCCGGTGCCTACCTTTCAGCTTCATCACTAGATCAGTTCGATGGTACCATTTTTATCAGAACCATTAATTTAAATATACTTCGTCATAGTCGCTTAACTATACACACTTATATACGCTTAGATATTTTATCGCCACCGGTGAAATACTTACCATTGAGGAGTTCCCGTGGCCATCTGTGATCTTCTTCATCAGTGCCACTTCACTAAATGATACTTTCTGAATGCAAATCCCTGACTTGCTGATGAAAATACCAAAATCGCTATGTATATGTATTTGAGGAGTTCCCTGAATTCCTCATGGATTTTATCATCAGAACTGGATTTTGATAAAAATAGGACCAATCTGGAAGTAGTCCTTTCAAATAAGAAAAAGAATTTTCCAAATCGGTTTATAAATGACGGAGTACTGAGGTAAGAAACATTTAAAAAAACATACCTACAACCGAATTAGGAACCTCCTCCTTTTTTTGGAAGTAGGTTAAAAATAAAACTAAAATGTTACCTCAAGAAGTCAAGATACGAACTATGACTACATTTTCAATCACTTAGATCTATTAAAAAGATCATTTGTGATTTTTAAAATCAACCTCTATTTTACCCCCTTAGGGGATGATTTTACAAAAACGCTGAACCATGTACTTCTTTATTTCCTAACAGAAGCATAAATTTAAATTTTCATAGCCCTAACTTAAGAAATGCTGGGTTTCCCATACTTTCCCAAACTTTCATCCCCTATACCATCCCCTGTAGGATTATTTTTGAGACAAAAGGTACCCTATGTCCCAAATTTTATCGAAATCCGTTTAGTGGTTTAGGCGTGAAAAGGTAACATACAGACAGACAGAGTTACTTTCGAATCTATACATCTATACTACATATTATGTACATACTGCAGCATAACTCTGCATGTCAAAACTTTTTGGTTCTTTATAATCAACCTTTTTTCCGTTTGTATTTGAGCCTGGTCGATTTTTATCTTTTTATTTCTTGATTCGAATTATTTTTCTTCTGACAGATGGGTCCCCATTTTTTTCTTTAGTTGCAAAAGTTGAATCAATTGATACTGACCCAGTTTGTGGATAATTAACGAGTTTTTTTCAAGTGAAGCACACTATATCCCTGCCGTCCTATTAATACCTTATGGCAAAGCAATATTTGTATATTAAGTACGAGTCTAACCTTTCATCTTTATTTTTTCTGGATTGAACAGCTTTGAACAGGCCGCCTTTCGGCCTCCAGGTTTTGGCCTAAAATTACGCTGGACGTCCTTGGCCAACGTCGAGAGTTGGGCCGCATTTTGACCGCTGAAGGTCTCGCAAACAACGCCAGTTCCTGGACAAAGAACTGCGACTCCATACAGTCTACGTCACCTCGCCGGACGCAATTACTTATGCCACGGTTTATTGTATGATATTTTACGTTCTAATTTAATACTGTAGATAGTAACCCTCTGCGGATTTTTTTTTAATTCATTGACTACCTAATTTTATTTTCAAATTTGTAAAATGCGAGATACCTTGGTTCTCTGATTTTTTTTCATAACGATATGTTTTTGTAGCGTTACTTATTAGTGATTGCAATCGACTAGATAGTACGTTTTTATTTCTCGTTCGTTATTCGCGTACCTATCGGACCAAAGTTCTCTATTTTATTCCCTTCACACAAGTCAACCTGCAACTTTTTGATACAATCATGGATGGAGCGGAATATGCATTACAGGACAATGATACCATTGATGATCACCTTTTAATGTTGGATGTTGTGTGTATAATTAATGTGCTGTTTGTACTTTAATTCCATAATAATACTAATTAATAACTCTTTCATTTCTTCCCAACAAATATATTTTAATCCCGAGTTTTATTTTAATGCCTGCATTTGTAGTTCCTTGTAGAGAATGCTTGGTGTGTGAATGTATAGGCGTCGTGTTTCAAAGGTAAGCTTTTTATGCGGCTGTGTGCTTGGTTTCGTTTTTTTTTTGGTATTCTATTAGCCCAAAGCGTCCTCTTTCACGTTTTGTTTTTCTAATAGGTTCCTATCTTTCTTTGACTCCTAGCCTGACCGTTTAGCTTGCCGAATGCGTGTCTTTCTATTCATCCACCAGCCATATTACTCGCTAAATAACTCTTTCCAACTACTGGTAAACATGCTCGTGGATTGTTTTATTCTGTTTTGGTTTTTTTCATGATAGCAGATGGAGGAATTCAATGCGTGAGACATTCTGTTGTGGAAGTCTTTTTATTTGCAGGCCTCTACTTATTTCATTCAGGGTTACTCCGCATTTTATTTTGTTGAATTCTTCCTTTCCAATTTGTCCTAGGAACTTAATTATGTAATACTTTCTAATTCTATGCCTTTGACACAAAAGCACAAAACATTTTTTCAACAAAAGCACAGACAACATGATCATACAGCCTGAAACATTTTTTCGCTTCTATTTTCATCTGGTTTCCCTCCTATTAGTATTAAATTATCCCTTTATCTTATTAAACAATAATACTTGACATATTTTCATACATTTTGATTTTGTTAAACATTAACTCAAAAAATGTAGCTCTGAACTTTTTTATTTCACTAATTCCCTTTTTGAGTTTTACTTTTCATAGATGTTTATTCCTAAATCCCTACAATATTGATTAAACTTTATTTTCATATTAAACTGTTTGTCCTACCTCCAAACAATAACTTTCCTTCTATACATCCCGGTGTCACAAAATCCTACCTTAAGGTCCTACAGGTAATTTCTATCGATGTCATTGGACTTTGCCTGTTGCTTACTATGGTTTTAAGTATAATCTGTCCATGGTAGACGTTTTCTCGAAATATGTCTGGTTATTTCCCCTTAAGAAGGTTGACGCTGGTTCTGTTATTAGAGCTCTGGAATCTGAATTATTTTTCAATTTTGGTGGACCACGTGCTATTCTCTGTGACAATGCTACTGTTTTTCGTAGTAATATATTTTTAAACTTCCTTAGTTCTTTTCACATCGATTCACCTACTTACACTCCTTACTATACTCCTCAAGCCAACACTGTTGAACGTTACAACCAGAGCGTGGTTACATGTTTAAGTATTTTAGTCGGAGAAAATCAAAGAAATTGGGCGAAAATGCTTCCAAAAGTCAAACTCTATCTCAACTCTTGTATTAATTTAGCTACAGGTTTTACTCCAAATTTTCTCATGTTCGGCAGAGAGGTCTTTATGAATTCTTCTCGTGCGAATAGTCAGACTCGAAGCACTAATTTAGCCGAAAGTCGGGCTCAGCACGCGTCGAATCTTTCCTCTCTTGTTGAGGTTTATGCGAAAGTAGCTGATAATCTTTCTATGGCTTTCCTCCGTAATTCTCGGGCTTATAATACGAACCGCTCTGCTGTTACTCTTAACGTTGGTGACACGGTATGGAGACGTAACTTTGCTAGATCCTCTGGAGCAGATTATTTTTCGGGAAAGCTTGCTCGTCGCTTTATTGTCGTGTGACTCGAGTCATTTCTAGAACCACTTATGTCCTTCAAGATTATGATTCTGCCCATGTCGGAACATATCATATAAAAGATATCCTTAAATAATTTCTCACAACTTCAAAACGCGTTGTCCGATTTACATGAATTCAATTAAAATATTAGTTTTACATACATTTCTTTCCTTTTTAACCAAGAAATACAAAATATTTACGTAAAAAAAAACTCATTTTTTAAATTACGTAAATATCTTGACAAACTACCATTTCTAAAATCATCCACAGCGACATCTAGTTGTCACAAGTGGAACTTTTTGATTACGTCTTATTTACAGCTTACTTCTTGTGTTTAGTGATGTACCATTGTCGATAATTTTTTTTCGATAAAACGCAAGTGGTTTCACAAAGTCTCGTCTCGATCATCCTGGTTATTCAATGGAGCAATTAATCATAATATTGTTCACGTTTCTATTTGATTAATGCAGTTGGTAACTCCAATGATTTAGCAGGGAAGTCCTTATAGATTCAACCTGTGCTTATGGTCAGACTCTAAGCATCCATTTAGCTGAAAGTCGGGCTCGACAGGCGTCGAATCTTTCTTCCTTTGTTGAGGTTAAGGCGAGATTGTCAGACTCAAAGCGTTAATTTAGCTGAAAGTCGGACTCAACTCGCGTCTTACCTTTCATTCATTGTTGAGTTTTTGTGTTAACATCGCTATTAATCCTACTATTACTTTACCCCTTATTTACCCGAGCGTATGAGCTCGCTTAATTTTTTGGCTGTGTTACTAGTAATATCACTAGGACCACTTAGTCCTACGGACTTTCTTCGACTTCTGTCGACATGTTTTGACTGAAGTCTCTTTCGACAGAAGTTTGTGTTGACTGATGTCGCCTTTTTTTGACTGATGTCGCCTTTTTTTGACTGATGTCGCCTTTTTTTGACTGATGTCGCCTTTTTTGACTGATGTCGCCCGTTTTGACTGATGTCGCCCGTTTTGACTGATGTCACTTTTGTTGACTGATGTCACTTTTGTTGACTGATGTCACTTTTGTTGACTGATGTCACTTTTGTCTTTTTTTTGACTGATGTCGTATCGTCTTTGACTGATGTTGTAGCGTCTTTGACTGAGGCTATTTTCTTTCGCCAAGGTTGTTTCATGTATATTATTTTTTCAGGGTTCCTTTCATATTTAGGTTAGTTAGGTACATATAGTTTTAATTAGTCTCTAAGGTTTTTAGTCTTTGTCCTTAGGATTGTTAGTTTTTAGTATTTTGCTTTTAAGTCTCTAGGTTACTCAGATTTAGTGGACACATCTGGAGCTCGCGCTGATAACGTCTAAGTTGAAGGATCTTTCGATTTTATTCTGTATCTCCTGCACTCCAATGTCGTCTATTATATTATGTATTTTAATTATCTTTTAGGTTTTAGATTGCGTCATGTAGGTTAATTAATTTTCTCGTTCTATCGTTTATTTTATAGGGTTGTCACTTTGTTTTAGGGTTGCCACATTTCTGTTATATATTTTTTTTCTTTTTTTTGTTGGAAAGGGGGTAATGCAGCATAACTCTGCATGTCAAAACTTTTTGGTTCTTTATAATCAACCTTTTTTCCGTTTGTATTTGAGCCTGGTCGATTTTTATCTTTTTATTTCTTGTTTCGAATTATTTTTCTTCTGACAGATGGGTCCCCATTTTTTTCTTTAGTTGCAAAAGTTGAATCAATTGATACTGACCCAGTTTGTGGATAATTAACGAGTTTTTTTCAAGTGAAGCACACTATATCCCTGCCGTCCTATTAATACCTTATGGCAAAGCAATATTTGTATATTAAGTACGAGTCTAACCTTTCATCTTTATTTTTTCTGGATTGAACAGCTTTGAACAGGCCGCCTTTCGGCCTCCAGGTTTTGGCCTAAAATTACGCTGGACGTCCTTGGCCAACGTCGAGAGTTGGGCCGCATTTTGACCGCTGAAGGTCTCGCAAACAACGCTAATTCCTGAACAAAGAACTGCGACTCCCTACAGTCTACGTCACCTCGCCGGACGCAATTACTTATGCCACGGTTTATTTTATGATATTTTACGTTCTAATTTAATACTGTAGATAGTAACCCTCTGCGGATTTTTTTTTAATTCATTGACTACTTAATTTTATTTTTAAATTTGTAAAATGCGAGATACCTTGGTTCTCTGATTTTTTTTCATAACGATATGTTTTTGTAGCGTTACTTATTAGTGATTGCAATCGACTAGATAGTACGTTTTTATTTCTCGTTCGTTATTCGCGTACCTATCGGACCAAAGTTCTCTATTTTATTCCCTTCACACAAGTCAACCTGCAACTTTTTGATCCAATAATATTCATTTTTTTACCTTTTAATGTTTTTTTTCTATTTTTATTTTAAAAACAAAATTAACCGGGCAAAAGTTAATGAGACGTGTCGTAGCAGAAAAGTGAATCTCCGTCTTTTATTTTTTTTTCGCTACAATACATACAAATATATAAAATTGAAGTGTCTGTTTGTAATGTCAAAATAACAACTTTTATACGGTACTTACGAGTAGGTATAACAAAAAAGCAATTTTTAACATTTTTGTGGGTCTGTCTGTCTGTCTATCTGTCTGTCTGTTTGTTCCGGCTAATCTCCGAAACGGCTTGACTGATTTTGACGGGACTTTCACTGGCAGATAGCTGATATTACGGCGGGTAACTTAGGCTACTTATATACTTATATTTCAGAAAAAATATTAGGGTTCCGCGCAAAAAAATTAAAACCCATGAAATTATGAACAAAAAGTCGGATTTCAAAAATTATTTTTGCATTTGGTAGCCCGATTCTCGAGGATAGTTATAAGCTATTTAACATCACGCTACGACCCTTAGGACCCGAGCAACAAAAAAAGTCAGAAAGAACACTAAGCAAAAACGAAGTATCATAGTAGCATGGGCGGGCGATTCAACGCGACGGGTCGGAGGAGGGAAGAGCTTTATTAAAATGTGGCTGTTATTTTATATATTGTGTATCTTACGACATCCACACGAACGAAGTCGCGGGGCACTCAGCTAGTTTATAATATTAGTACGGATAATCGATTGTTTCGTAAAATGTAGGCACCGAACATTAGATATTACTATGAGCAATGAATATTTAATATATTAATAAGACATCAACTCTACTCTCTGTGTGGACTGGACTGGACAACCACAACATGATTGAGGTACAGTCGATATTCAGTGATAGCTTGTATAAGATCCAGCCAACACATTTTTTTTGTTTGTTAATTAAAATACAAGATGTAACATAAATAACGCACAACCTCTTAAGGGGTCATTGTACTCATCATTATGAACAACTTTTACTATGGGACCAAACCTGAAATCGCGACAAAAAAATCAGCTGTTCCGTACATTTTGATGAGTTATGCGAACATAAATGTAGAGAGCAGCTGTTTTTTTAAACTCAGACAAAAAACTGTACGTTTTAAATCTTATGATGACTATTAAACTGATATTAAATAAAATTATGTAATGTGATGTAAGACTCAGTTACATAAACACAGGACCTGTGTGTGTGTGTGGTACATCTGGTGTACACCTGGTGTACCATATTATTTGGCTATAGTAGGCATTAAGAAGTGGTTTTTCCGAAGCGAAGCCGATTAGAACCGGGTTGTATGAAGGCTACGCCCCGGGTAGTATTATTAGATTACTCACAGTACATTAATTAGGTACCTAAGAGCCGATATTTCAACCGTCAAATAAGTTTTATCTGGATATTAAAGGCGGTTTGACATATTTTCCATACAAAGTTGACAAACCGCAATTTTTATTCCATTTATGAAAGTTATCTGAAGATTGAAAAAGCGGCCATATGCCAATGAAAATCGGGCATATTTTTTTTTTTCTAAATAATGCTTTTTACAGTACGTGGCTGGGTACCATACAAATAGAAATCGCACGTCCACAATGGTCTAGACTGGTACAATACTTTGATGTGACAAGCACACAGTCCACAGACTCCCAGCTGACTGTAAAACAAACAAATTGTATTTTCACTTCAGTAGCTCAAACATGTAGGTTTTGCTGCCTGAAATCAGAGAACAAAATGCGATTTTGCTCACTGAGTGAGACCAAGTAACTTTTTAATTATTATTTTTTTCAGAAAGCCGCGAATATCTTATTCAGCCTTGGGTTAATCATACAATTCGAAACATTCACACTC
Organism: Fissipunctia ypsillon; assembly: GCA_947568875.1. Taxonomy (NCBI): domain Eukaryota; kingdom Metazoa; phylum Arthropoda; class Insecta; order Lepidoptera; family Noctuidae; genus Fissipunctia; species Fissipunctia ypsillon. The sequence goes on along the minus strand of OX387643.1, from coordinate 18,087,594 downwards.
TATCTCTTTCCCGCCATTAGAAAGAGAGAGAGAGACAAAGACCAGCCCTTTCGAAGTTCCGATTTTGAATTCGACCTCAAAGACAAACACGTTCGGAATTTCGTAGTAACTAAAGAAATTTTGCAAAAAGATAATTATGTCTTTTAATGTAATTTATTGAATGTTTAACTTATTGTTGTATTTAAACGAAAATAAGTATTTACTGCAAATAAAACTGACATTTAACCTGTAAATATTTATTTCTAGTTCCAATAATGTTACGTAATATATTTTGAATAATAAAATATCATGGGTACTATTTCCGAACACGCCTTAATTTAAATAAAAGAGCAGGACTAAAATTTCGTGACTGGCGTAAAGAGTTGAATAAGTTAAAAAAAAATATTAAAATAATCGTAAAATAGAAGTGAAACTAGCGACGAGAACAGTATTTTAACACCGGAAGAGTTAAAACAACAAGTTATTAATGCAGAATTAAGTTTCCTACCTGAGAAGTCTCGGGAGAAATATCTGAAAGCATACCATGTCTTCAATGAATGGAGACATACAAAGGGCGCAAGCAGTTTTTCGGAGACGGTGTTGCTATCTTATTTTTTAGATTTATCACAGACGAGGCGATCCTCTACAATGTGGAGTATTTACTCAATATTGAAAGCTACTTTAAAAACAAAACATAACGTGCATATTGAAACATACGCAAAACTCGTATCTTTTCTAAAAAGAATGTCAGTTGGGCATAAGGCTAAAAAGTCCAAAATTTTCACGGCCCTTAACATAGAAAAATTTCTTAATGAAGCTCCGGACTGCAATTTTCTTGCCGCTAAAGTAAGTGGTACCTATGAATTATGTTGTTAGATATTAAAATTTGTGTGTAGACTGTTATGTATAAAGGTACTTACTGCCTACTACTAATTTTTGGAGGCGCAATGAATCCTAGTCTGGCTTAGCAACACTGTTAAAATATTTATTACTATATGTAAAAGATGCTGTAAATGTTAAATTATGCATATTAATTATGTAATATTTTCATTACAGGTTGTACTGATCATAGGAATTAGTGGAGCGTGTCGCAATAACGAGCTATTATAGCTAACAGATAATAATATCGAAAAGCATTCAGATAAATTACTGTTAGGTAGTAAAATTGAAAAATACGATGTCGAACCTTGACAGGTCTTTTGTCGTACGCGAAGAATATGTAACTATTGTAGAAAAATACCAAAATTTACGTCCAGCCAATATAAAAACCGACCGATTTTTCATACAATACCATGGTAATAAATGCTCAAGACAGCCTATGGGAGTAAATAAAATAGGTGCTATACCGCGAGAAATTGCCACTTTCTTAAAACTGGAAGAGCCTCAGCTATACACGGGTCACTGCTTTCGGAGAACTTCGGCACCGCTCTTGGCTGATTCCGGAGCCGATCTCACCACTTTAAAACGTCACGGCGGGTGGAAGTCCAATACGGTTGCAGAAGGCTTTAGTGAAGACTCAATAGAAAATAAGTCGAAAATCTGTAAGCGTATAGTGGAAACAATAAGTCTGAATTCGACCTCGGATCCTTGGTCTCACCCACGCCCATCCACTTCCAACGACGCACAGTGTACTTATACAGAAAGCCGATCAGAGTCACCAACGTTCACCGTTGTTATCAATCCGCCACCGAAACAGAAACCTTAACCCCAGATAATCAAACTCAACTCAATGCAACTATAACGTTGCCAAATAAATCTGTTACTTTTAATTTGCAGAATTGCAGTAATTTTACTTTTAACTTTAAAAATATTCCATTTTATTGAATTGGTACCTCTACCTACAATGTTAATTATTTTGATTCACAATAAATAGTTATTTCAATCTATTCCTGTTTATTATTTTATCTCCTAAAGTGCTGCAGAAGTGAAAAGTTATGTGTGTTACACGAGAGCAAAGTTTTTTGCATCTCGTGCCTTTGAATCCCTCGCCACACTCAGGATTCAAAATCAGCACTCGCAGCAAAAAACGACTTTGCTCTCTTGTTGCACAAATAACTATTGTCTCGATACGGGAAATTAAACGTGTGTCTGAAACGCAGGACGTTTCGCTTCGGCGTAATATTTATTTAAATAAAAAAGTTAATTAAAAAAGTCGAAAAACACGACTGCGTAAAAAGTGAACTTTAAGAAATATGGAAACTAGATGACCTATTTTGTCTCCGAAAAATCTCATGCAGTCGGAGGCAATAGGTCTTTATTGTTATGAAGATGCCTCCGACTGCATCACTTGTTGATTATTCGATCGACAAAAATATAATGTCGATTGTCTGTTACTTACCTACACATTTACTCAATTTTGTTTGATCACACGTGTCGATCGTCAAAAATAGAGCAAATCTGTAGGCACCTTAAGCTCGTGCTTGAGCTAGTGGCATAATCTGGTTTTAAAATATACCTACTTTCTAAATCAAAGTCGAACCGTCTTAAAATCTTAGAGTCGTTCAGCCGTTTTCCTCGACTGATGTCAAGCAGCCACCAACGTTTTAACCTTTGAGCTTTACGTAATAAAGCAGAATGTAAACTGCTACTGCAAAATTTTGGTACGGATTGATTCCTTTGCATTGCAAGTTTTTATAGAAAACTGCGAAGAAAGGTATGTTCCTATTTAGGACTGATATTACCCAAGTCAGATATATATTTAAGAAAATTGTTAAAAGTTCAAAATTTCGCAAGTTAAGACATAAACTAGGTATAAAAGTTTGGTCGAATTTATAACATGAAAATTTTCCCCATCATTTTCATTGCAAGAGTTGGAAAGAAAACGCATAAGTTTAGCTCTAGGTTTATAATGGTAAAAAAATATAGGCCGGTGATTTTTCGTGCCGAAACTGTAATTTAAAACCTAGAAAATCGATAGCCTGTTACGCAGACCTTCAAAATACCACGCTTTTATCCGACAGCCGCAGCCCTACAAACTAATCTGGTTCGGTTCACTTTCTTTTTCTTATTTGCGTATTGCGTGAACAAGATGAAGAGTGTCCGTTCCCGGTCAAAAGTTTTACGTGTTTACCGGAATCCTTTCAGCAAAGGGATTAAGGGCTGGGTACCTACATACATATGTGTTTTCTTCTATTATTCGGCCCTTTTAATACTTATGTTTTATGACAGCTACTCTTTTTCTTGTCGATGAAGTTAGACTGGACTTTGGAGTTAGATTGGACGGAACCCTGATCACAGGTGACGATGTAAGTTCATAAGTTGAGATTGAGTTAGTTCTTATTTGCTGATCTTAGTATCAGCTGATCCAAAATCAGCAACAAACAACAAATTGTTTATAATCTTACTGAACCTACCATCAGTCTAAAATGCATTATAGGAAGTAGGTAGGTACCTATTTACTTACGGCCGAACCCAATAACCTATCTATCACCAGTTTTGGCAAACTGGAGATAGAAAAACCTACCTATCTATGATTTTAAAGTCCCAGTAATCAATAAATCTGTAATCAGTAGTCCTAGGAGATTATGGAATCTTACCGGCCTGATATAAGGACAGATAGAATTATTCTGTCTACCATCAATAGCGATCTATCTTTTACTCAAAATAGGTTATTGGATTCGGCCGTTAAACGTAACACAAGATAATCAAAGAATATGTAGTTGCAAAGAATATTTTAAAAGTCTCAAACTACTGACACTTCCATGCATATACATTTAAGAGATTATAACTTTCGTAAGATCTAACAATACTTTCTTTGAAAATTTTATAAGCGTCGTTACACACTGGTAAAATTTGTTGTCCTAATTATAAAACAACTCTTATAACTAATAGTATATTTTGCATGGCTCCCCGTGTATACAATCACCTTCCTAAATATTTAATGGAGGCATCATCGTATGTTCAAAAAAAAGACTGAAACGTTTCTTGATAAATAAAGCGTATTACAGTGTATCTGAATATTTGCAGGATAAACTAAAGGATCTATTTTTTTTTACTTTATTTTAAAACTAGTTTTATTGATCTCATCCTAAATTTTATTCTGTTTATTTTTCAAATTGTAAGTGCTTTCTTTTGATATACTTTGCATGCCGAAAGGTAAAATATGGTGATACCATCCATGGTGTGAGATACAATTATTACATGAATGTAAAACACCACACACATCCACACATTGTTTACCCTTAAATTTGCAAATAAGTGATTTTAAATTTGAATTTAACGTTTAATCCTTTATATTATGGCAGCTATGGGTAATTTCGCTTAAAAGTACTTAAGTACGAAAAATATTTACCACAAGAAACGAGCGTTAAAGGTGTTATCTAAATTAATATGAAACTAACAATTTCGTTGACAAAATATAATGAAAAAGAGCGTCAGTGAAAATTATGAGCACGTCGGCTTAACTAATGGGAAACCAAAGCTTTGAAACATAGCCTGTGAATAACTAGTAAATAGGTGTATACTTTCTGATGATAATGCTCGTATAGGACGCTTACGTTGAGGTTAAAATACAATCAGATTACTAGATTAGAAGGCTATGGAAAATTGAGCTTAATTAATTAATTAATTATTGATTAGGTATGTACTTAAGAGCAAACGCGGTCTGTGTGAGTCCAAATACTTTTTTACGACAGGGTTTTTTTTTTGGCGTAAATATACTTGAAAACATAGGTACATGGCAGTTGTAGGTGCACATTATATCATAAAAAAATATTTGGCCTAATAACCTGGGTTGAAAACAGAGGAATAGGTACGTTAGTAAGGAATGAACGCCAACGACCACGAGACCTCGTTTCCTCTTATTCGTCATTTTCAATAGCAGCAAAGCCAACCCTGGAACTAACTAACTCCCTGATATCTAAAACTTCTAAAATTCCGTTTAAAATATCACAACACCATAAAATACATTGAAAATTAATTAACGCCTGACACAGCAGGCTGTCATATGACACAGTATTCACAAGTAAATCACTGGCGGCCATTAACATTTCATTATGGATTAACATGAGAAAATAATATACTTAGCACTATATAAATAATTTAACAATAATTTATATATAAACGAAGAGACGTTTAAACGTCAAATATGTGTTGTTATACAATAGTAGGCGTTACATAGCGTCCGCAATTTACCGGCGGCGATTGACGTCACTGAAACGTTATATGAAAGTAAGTAGGTGTGAATTCCTAGCGAGCGTTTTTAGACACCGTAAATTCAAACCCCGCTGTCATCATTTTCATGCCTCAACATTTCTCTATTAGTCATCATCTCAGTAGTCACCCCCCTTTCTATCCTTATTCTTATTCATCTTTCACACAGTCCATCCATCGTGTTTTTGATCTTCCTCTACTCACAGAGGCATCCACATTCATACCCAAAGTTATTTTTTTAAATATCCAGCACTAGTTAGAGACGTACCTAACCTCGCTCAACCACGCACAGACAGGTATTTGGCCCTAAAAGTCGGACAAAAATATTTTTTGCGTTTTATAGTATTATTAAAGTATTTCGTCCCATTTTGAGGCATAATAGAGTAAAAAAAAGGCATACATTATTCTTAACAAATTTTATTTCTAATTTTCATCATCTTCAGAGTCATTTTCAATACTAATATTGCAAATATCATTTTCCTCCAAAAGATTCATGGTATCCACTGAAAGAGGACTCTTTCTTTTATGTTTAGCGTTCCTCATTCCCGTCAGCAAGGGGTCTGATGTCAAGAGCAACCTATTTAAATCGTCTTGTTGTAGGCTACTCTCGAAAATTTTCGGGCGTTGTTTAGCCGAAACGCTCGGATGTGCTTATTGCGGGCTTCTGCAGCTTCTTCAGACAGTTGCCCGATTGGCAGAATCGCCTCCTTTATCACGGCTGCCCCATGACTCAACACCTTATGTAATGTCGGCGACATTGGATGAAACTTGTACAAAGAAACGTACAATTCAGCAGTTTCTTTGCAGTAAATTTCGAATTTTTGGATGTTAATTTTTATCCCGCAGCACATTGTGTCTAGGATGACTTTTAATCGGTAGATTAAATTCTGGTCAATCCCAGTTATTTCTGCAGCTTTCTCGTATTCATCGAAAAATCGCCTGCTGGTATTCCCATCATTCATGTTTCCAAAGTTAGCCTTTGGAATATCTACTAATAATCCTAGTTGTTCACGAAACTTGGTTTGGATTACTTTTTTTCGTGTCTCCACTAGTTTCTTCTCTTCGGCAGTCAGGCGAGCCCTCCACTTCATGACTGGTAATTTATAAGCTACATGCAGTACGCTCTCGAAAAATCTTATTCGAGCGTGCAGCAAAGATAGACCAAATCGCATGTTTTCCGTATTGCAGGGCCTTTCTTTTGTAAGGTCGTTGAAATCGGAGGATGTGGCGCCACATATGTAACATCTCATAGTTGACTTGGTATGGGTTGCTGCGTTACATACCTTGCCGTCCACCATGGTAAAAACTATTTTATGTTTGACGGATATGTCGTCGATCTTGGTCTTGCTCAGTTCTTTTATTTGATTTTCTACTTACTCGATTTCCTCATTAGTCACGTCAGTGTTTTCTTTCACAAATCGTATGCGTATTGGTCTGCAATATCGTGGTGATGACGGAGTTGGGTTTTGCCATATAATTTTTCTTTCCGTTCCATAGACTAGTTGGAGTGGAACGACAGAACTTTGAAAAATGTTGGCGTCGGAATCAGTCTCATTTGCAAATTTCATTTTATATTGAATCTGCTGAGATCCGTCACAGCCCCATTTGCTGATGAGCAGAAAGGACTGCTTTTCAGATTCAGTCAGTTGCTCCAAGACCTCACCAAGATGCAATAATAATCGCTTGATGGTGTGATCCATTAAGCTTTGTACCCTTACTTCGGCACAGGTCTCAGTTATGCTGTGGATTTCGGGGTAACATTCTTTCTTCAACTCCTTTAGAATCGAATAGCATGGGTAAAAGCCTGGATTCGTGTCTCGAACCACTTCGTATTGGGCCTGGGTAAGCCCAGCTTCAACAAACATAAACAGGGAACGAAGGTGTGCCAATTTCGTTGAAACTTCTTTTTCTTGTTCAGCTGCTTGTTCTTTTATCGCAGCAGCTGCATATTTTTTTGCTTTCCGGGGGCTTCTGGTAAGGACCTTTACGATTTTTGATGCTTCGATTTCGCCAGTTTCTCGCAATTTCATTTGTGTTGCGTATGCCAGCACGTCTAAGTCAGATGTTCGAACATTTTCAGTTTTTCGCCTTTTATTCCTTTCACATAAGTCTGAAAACGACTTTTGAGGTCTACCTGGACTTAATCCTATAACAAAAGATAAACCTTTAGTCACTGATAAAATTCCATGAAATATAATAATGTTCGAAACAAAAGAATTGTTAACGTAAATAGGTACCTGTTTTTGGTAGCGATATGGTGCCCTTGAGCCATTCTTTGTTCGCTTTTAGGAATCTGGCTTTGGTATTACGGGCAGCTGACCATTTCTGCTTGAATTGGTGACGTATAATTGACAACTTGTGCTTTGCATCGGCAATGTTTGGGTCATCTTCAGAGTATTGACGGAGAAGTTCCAACTCCATAAATTCCAACTTTTCATTGAAAATTGAAGCATTGGAGCGTTCCATGATAGTTAGTAAATCGTTTCTAGTTAATACCCGCATCCCAGAAGAGCCTGGAAACAAAATAAACTAATTTTCATAAAAAAAAACAACACGTGGTTTTTTGAGTCCATGCAAAAAAAAATTGCCAAAAATGGAGGGGTGCGTTAGGGTGGCTGTTTTACGTATTTTAGAATACTATACAGTTTATTCTAAAACAAACCATATAAATTTTTACTTAGAAATGCTCAGAAATACTTTAAAACGCTTAAAGATTTTTTGAAATGCGTATTTTATAGGACTTTTTAAGAATTAGTTACTAATGGAGCTAAAGGTACTAAAACTCCCTCTTTTCATAACAAAACTAAATAGAATAATACGTACACACCTGGTTGTGTAAGATCCATACTAGAAATTCAAAAGAAATTGACTTTTTTACCATAAATTTAATATTTGAAAACAATGAAATTTGAGCATATCGAATAATTACACGACCACGGCAAGCGAACGGTAATTTCCGACTGAGCGCATGGAGCGGGGGAAAGGCTCTAGCGCGTCGGGTTCACGCTATTTGTAGGAGGAGATACCATTGTATTTCGAGGAATAATAAAAAACGGCGTCTAACTAAAACAAAAAAAATGGATTTCGCCCGATTTTTAGGGCCAAATACCTCTCTGTGCCACGGTCACACAATAAATAACTTAGTAGGAACTAGGAAAGGGCACTTCATACATTCGAACTCGTGAATTTCAATGTGTAAGTAATTCACTTAGCGTCGCGCGGCGCTCTCCGCCACTGAGTTTATTAAGTTATACTGATTCAATTTATTTCTCTTTTTATTTTTTTAACCACCATTTTATTAATCAAGCTTTTTCAAATGAATACCGAGTTAGGTACCTAAAATAGTTATCAGCGTAGCCTTTGCGTAACTGTAGTAAGTTGTGTATAGTCAACCGCACATCAGTGGATGAACACTACACAAACCGCCCTTATTATAATAATTTTTAATAATTATTATTTATTTATTTTAATAAAAACGTTTACAAAAAATGTACATTTATCCAACTATAGTAAATTTCCTATACAACTATAGTGCCTAATATTACTGCTACCATTACGACCTTTTTGTGTTGGGTCAAGAGCGGCGGAGCTGGGAAGGTGTGTCAGAGTTTTACTGACTAAAACCCACCCGTGTTCTTTAGTTGCCTGTGCCGGGGCCACGGTAACTCTTTCGAACATCCCGCGAACCTAGCTGGCATCGGCCCTAGCGGACCCCGTGAATTAGTGCTGACATCTCTTTGAGGCGCGCGTGGATCACAACATGCCGTCAACCCGAGTCTGGTCCTTATCGGACGGCGAGCTACCCATTGCTCGCCGTCCGCAAGCCCGCGCCTATAGTGGCCGGAAATCGGCTATCGATTCCCGACGCTCAGGGCGTCACCTGCGGTGACTAGGGGCGTGAGGGCGCAAAGATTGCCTCTCCCTCACACGTTCCGCCTCCTCCATCGCGAGCATTACTGCTTCACAGAAGGAGGTGATGACATCCCATGTACTCTCGCTCCGTACCATGGCCTGGACCAGGGCAGGACGCGAGAGATCGCCGCCGCCGATCGCTTCCGCGAGGACACGGCGGTGCTCCGCCCAAGCCGGGCAGACCTCCACCGTATGCTCCACCGTGTCCTCCGGGCGATCGACACAATGGTGACACCTGGGCGTTTCCTCCCGCCATATCCGGAACAGGTACCTCCCGAAGCACCCATGTCTGGTGAGAACCTGCGTCAGGCGGAAGGTGAGGACGCCGTGGCGCCTCTCCAGCCACTCCTCAAAAAGGGGACTTGTCGCCGCAATTGCGGCGTGCCCAGCACTGGGTTGCGATAATCGCACTCTCCATGATGCTATGAGATCCCGCCGAAGCTCTGTCCGCTGTGCCGCGATTTCTCGCGGCAGCGGAGTTACGCCCCGGCATTTTGCCTCCTCGCGCCACTCCCACATGTGCACGAGGACTTTTGTCTCCAGATCCCATGGCGGCAATTCGGCAATACCAGTACGACCTAAAGGCGCTGTCAGTTCCTGTCAGATTGTTACCGCTGCACGTAGGTATATAGATAGGTACGGTTAACTGCAGGTAGAATAACTGGCTTCCTTTGAGACGACTGGGGTACAAGCACAAGGAAAATAAGTAACAATTTAAATCACCATCCAATAAAATAAACACGAACATAATAAAAAAATGCCTAGTCATAAAAAAGTAGCTCCCATCCTTCATAGACCTTCACAGTCATGTTAAGATGAGACACAATAAAAATTTTATTGTTACTGACCTTTAGGAGGTTGGTCGATAGCGAAGAGGTAATCGTGATATGATTGTCACACTCGGAAATCGGGATGAACCTCAGTTGATCATGTCTAGAACGTAATGCACCATTACTAAATAGGCAAACGACTTTGAAGCAGTCTCAATTATTAATTATTTGTTCGTTTCCAACAATAATAATGCCTTCCCTGCATTCTTAACCGGGATTAGTAACATTCAATTTTAGTTCTCTATTTCACCATCTGAGTCACTTTGTACAGACGCCAGCAGGTCAAGCTACCCGAAACTGTCAAATTTTCCCAATTAACCTTCAACCTAATGCTATAGCGATAAAGTTGAAAATCCATTAAAGAAATTTGACAGATTGTAGTAGTTAGATGTGCTGCCGTCCATACCTACAGTCCGACATGGATTGGTAATGAAAGTAGCGAATTAAAGTACTAACGTGAAATCAAGCTTGAAATGTACTGGACTTGACAGATTTTTAAGATCTCGGTTCAGAAGCAGCGCCGCATGTTTATTTAGTTAATTTTAGTTAGAGCCTTATTGTACTGTCTTACTACTCGTGTACAGTGCGCCCAGTGTACTAGGCACACGATTCTAATATTCAATTTCGTAAAAACAAATGTTTCAGCGTAAGATCAAGTAGATTGTAGTAGCTATGGTGATGAATTTCAAATATTGCTATAATATACAAGAAATCTGCTATGAAATGTGAAAATTATAACTATCCCCTGAATATCCAAAACCTCATTCATTCATTCAAAACAATAAAAAAAACAAACCCTCTGTTTAGATTTACAGACACTGATTAATCGTTTTCAAGTTTTAGGACTATAACTATAGTACTTAGTACGTATAAGTTACCATAACTTTAGTTAGTTATATATTAGGTATATAACTAAAAACTTATCATTTTTATCCTTATGGGAGACGCGCCAAGGTAGCCCGCGAAATTCAAATTTTCTTACGATTTTTGCAATTTGCTGGTCAGTATTAAGTTATACGTTGATTAAAATATGATTCGCGGCCGTAACAAATATGTATTTACAGAATTATAATCATTAAAGTCATCAACACAACTCTCTAAGACCAAGTAAACCCCAAGAATTACTATTTCATGAAATCTTGACATTTGGGGATTATACTAACTTAACAAGTTTTATTACTGATTGTAATGATTATAATTCTGTAAATACATATTTGTTACGACCGCGAATCATATTTTCATCAACGTACAACTTAACACTGACCAGCAAATTGCAAAAAACGTAAGAAAATTTGAATTTCGCGGGCTACCTTAGCGCTTCCCCCTTATGCACTCGGCATTCTGCACAAAACACCAAACCGCAAGTCAATAATCGACTAAAAATATGTTTACTCTACGTCACATCACTGGTTTTTCATTATGTGAAATCGTTTTTTCTCTTGTCGGCAATCAGTGGAAGCGTAGTATTAGAATTTTTGATAAATATTAAAATTGACTGATATTTAGCAATTTTCAAAGATGAAGAAAGTAATATTTGTTTGTTTGTTGTCGCTGTCTGTGTGCTTCAGCCAGGCATTAGGTAAGTGAAACATATTACAATTTGAGACAACCAAAGTGTTTCATAAGAATTTTCTCACGATAAAATGCGTAGTTCTGACGTTGGGTAATGTGTTCTATTGAATATTGAGCGTTTGGAGTATTGCTACATTCAAATGTGCTAATGATTTTTCGTTTTATAAATGATATTAGTATTCCACGTAGTATTGTCAAGGTCAAGGAAGTATTCGTTGTTCCTGTACCCGTTGATCGCGAAGATTTTTTATGACGCAGCATTATACATAATTCAATAAGTGTCCACGTCTAATAAACTTAATTAGCGGATTGATATCATTTTATAATAAAAATTAATAATGCCCATTCTTGAGAACGTGGTTATTGCGCAATATTATTTGTTAATGTATTGGCCTGAAGTTATCAATTAGACTGCTTTTATTGCAGATCTTTAGGAACTACCTCAATGAGTAGTTCTGCAAGCAGTTCCATGTCAGCAAAGAAAATTAGAATCACTGACAAATCTGAGTGATTCTAATTTTCTTTGCTGACAGTATTGGCAGTATGTCATTGCCTTGGTTAAATGGGCTGGTTTAAAAATCCGCTTCCGCTTGACAGAATCATGCCAACTGCAATATACATAATATGAGTAACATTGCATAAATAGAGACAATTGTCATTTGTCTAAAACTGTCTATTGTGACACTCAAACATAAGAGGTAATTGTAGTAGTCATTTCTAATTATTGCAAACTAACATGTAAAGGTGTTAACAAATCGGTAAAAAACAATGTAACAGAACACTTTGCCAATATAAGCAATAAACTTTTTGTTACAAAAAATTGTAGAAAAACTTCATACTGACTATGAGTAAATGGGAATAACTTTGTAACAAAAACAAAAACATGTTTTGTTTACATTAGTAAAGTTGTACAGCTTTATAAACAAGACACTTATCATTTGTCTAAAACTGTCTATTGCGACACTCAAACATAAGAGGTCCATTACCACAATTTCTAATTATTGCAAACTAACATGTAAAGGTGTTAACAAATCAGTAAAAAACAATGTATGTAACAGAACAATTGGCCAATATAAGTAATAAACTTTTTGTTACAAAAAATTCTAGAAAAACATCATACTGACTTTAAGAAAATGGGAATAACATTGTAACAAAAACAAAAAGAAGATGTTTTGTTTACATTAGTAAAGTTGTACAGCTTTAAAAACAAATGAGTATTGTTGCTAGATAAGCTGTTAAGTATGTTGTTGTAGCATGTGTTTCTTGTTTTACAATATATAACTTGAATGTTGTTTATGAAGCAGTTGTCAACCTCTGAGCACTGTAGCACCCACAGTTTGCTACACCAATAATTTGTTGATAAAATCGAAATATTTTATCTATACATAATAATTACTTGTCCTGACTGATTCATCAATGCAACCTAAACCACTGGGGCTACAAACTAAAAAGTTTGGCAGTTGATGACTTTTGTGTTGTAAGCATCCAGTAAGGAAGGATTTTTGGAAACTTGACATTAAGCGAGTGAAAAGGGGAATATTGTTTGTATGAAAAATTTTATTTCTTGAGTATTAATTAACTTGAAACTTCGCACAAATACTTGTTTAACAACTTCGCTGGCAGCTCCGCAAATTAGCGGGGTGCGGGGTGAGCGTGGGGTGCCGGCCCCGCTAATATGCGGAGTAGCGCCGCTCGGTTTCTATGAATTAGTACGCGCCCGGCACTGCACTTGGCAACACGTTTATAGGCTCGGCACTGAATGTGTTAAGCAAATTATGTAGTTTGTCTCTTTTTGTTTTTCTAAACTACTACTTAGAACAGGGGATTGCGGGGTGTTAAAGTTTGTATGGAAGAATTTTAATGCACGGTCTGATTAACTTGAAACACAGTATTTATACTTAAGAAGGAAAGTGCTAGTTTCACATAAGCCTACATGGGCACTTATGAAACAGAAGCTAGGTGCATGGTTCCAATTGGTTGTTTCCTATGGAGAAGAGCCGACAAGAAACTCCATGCTTACTCTTTTAAAATATAATTGGCTTTTACAATATTTTCAATTAACAGTGTTTATAGGTATGGGAGGACAGTGTAGGCCTGTCAACAAGTACCACATACTTAACAAAATAGAAAAAGGACAACAAATCTACAACAGCTTGCATTAAAAATATATGTAGGACTTTACCAGCCATCGATTTAAGGGATGGGAAGAGGGGGGAGGGGGTGTAGAACCCCCCCCCCCCCTATGAAGGAAAAGTTGCGGAGTCGTCGTCCCCCCCTTTTTTGAGATATGATTTTTTTAATATTCTAACTCAAATTTTCTGCACTATAACCATAAAAAACCACGTAGCGGATCTAAATTCGTTTCCAAACAATAATAAGATCAATGTCATTTTCGACAGGCCTGTTGGTCTAGTAACCACTAGACCAACAGGCCTGTCAAAAATGTCATTCATTGTCATGTGAGGTCGTGGGTTCGATTCCCACCCAGGACAAACTTTGTGTGATGAGCATATTGTTTGTTCTGTGTCTGGGTGTAATTTATCTATAATATGTATGTATTTATAAATTATATAAGTATGTATATCAGTTGTCTGGTTACCATAACGCAAGCTCTGCTTAACTTGGGATCAGATGGCCGTGTGTGAGTTGTCCCAAGATATTTATTTATTTATTTTCAAGGTCAAGGTCAACACCCCAAAAGTCAAAGTTAAACCAAAATATAGTCAAATCTTGGAATATTACCTTTTGATAAGCTCTGAGGTCAAGGGCATCAAGGTCAATAACATACATCTCAAAGTAAGGCGTGGTCGATGGAGCCCCGCTTCGCGGGGCTCCTACTTCAGAGTGGTTTAAAAACAATAACCACGAAGAAGATGGCGCGGTCTTTCAGACCCCGCCATCCCCTTCTAACCTAACCTGTCCGAGTCGGGGTGCCCCAAGTCCCTTCACTCAAACTCGCTTCACTCGCTCAAAAGTTCTCATTTTATACGTAAACGGTCTCAAAAGTGTTAATTTAATAGCACTAATTTAAATCAGCGAAATATATGTTTTATAATGAAATATGCGTAAAATGTATCTAAATCACTACAATGCGTGTTTATTATAAGAAGTAAAACATTTTAGTGCGTTGACCTTACGTAAAACGAAACGTTTAATGGCGAGACAAAATATGCACAGTAAAACAAATAAAAAGCCAACCAATCAGATCTTAAAATTAACCTATTTAAAATATCGCAATTACTGCAATAATATACTAAAAAAAAGAATATGATGAAAAGGCTAAAAACAACCCTAAAAAAACGTGGGAAGTAATTCGTAATGTAACTGACACCAAATGCATACACTCGATATCAACAGAGCTTTTGACAATTGAAAATTGCCCTACTAAATCCGTCAATGCAATTAACACGTTCTTTGCAAATGTGGGTATAAATCTAACCAATAATATCTCTCTTCTGAATTTCCCCCAAGCCTCCAACAATGATCAACAAGATACGGCTAACTCAATGGTTCGATAATATTTAGAGGTTAAACCTCCGAATCAATAGTGCTACCAGATGGGACGGCATTCCACCTAAATTTCTAATACACTAGTCACATTCTAGTCCCAGTTATAACACATATATTATTATGCAACCTGGCAATATCTGGAGGTATATTCCCAAATGCCTTAAAAACGGCAATTGTACACCCAATCTACAAGTCCGGGGACAGAGACAAGGTCACTAACTACCGCCCAATATCAGTCCTCCCAGCGAATATTGTACAAACGCCTGAATAATTTCCTGGATAAACACAAAATTATTTCCCAAAACCAATTCGGCTTCAGACGCGGAATGTCAACTGACGATGCAGTGACATCCCTACTCGACTTTGTAGTTGATAGGGTTGACAATAAATTCAAATGTTTAGGAATCTTTCTCGACCTTTCAAAGGCGTTTGACACTGTCTCTGTTCCTTTACTTCTTTCTAAGCTAGAAACCATCGGAGTTCGAGGTATTGCTCTGACTCTATTCAGCAGTTTTCTCACCGATACGTTGCAGTACGTTAAGATTGGGGAATATATTAGCGACGCAAGTAATGTGGTTGTCGGCTTGCCACAGGGAAGTCTTCTCAGTCCCCTTCTCTTTTAAATCTATGTCAACGAGCTCTGTCAGCTATCCCTCCCGTCCACAAAAATAATAGCCTATGCAGATGACACAGTAATTCTATCGTATGACCGTGATTGGACCTCAGCCAAAGAGATTGCCGAAAGAAGGCTCAGCGAAGTGATGCTATAGTTGGGAAAAAACAATCTCGCCCTAAACATAAAAATAAACTAACTTCATTACCTTCGGCTTAAGACCCTCCACCCTTCCGCCAGACGGTTCTTTATCAATAAAAGCCCACAAATGTACCAACCCTTCTCCCTTTTGTTCATGCTCCACTGTTACTCGAGCATCAATAATACGATACCTCGGTATCCAACTAAACTCCTGTTTATCCTGGAAACCACACTTACATGCAGTGTCCGCACGAGTTCGAAAACTAATTTACTTGTTTAAAAAACTTAGAGTATCCGCCAATAGCAATATCCTTAACATCGTTTACTCGGCACTGTGCGAATCAATAATAAACTATTGCATCACTGCGTGGATAGGGGCTGCCAAGACCGACATTATTCAGGTAGAGCGAGCACAAAGAGCAGTAATAAAAGTGACATTAAAAAAACCTTTTAGATTCCCAACACGGCAACTATACGCAGAGTTTGAAACATTAACGGTGCGACAACTCTACATCTTCCGCACAGTCATGAGGAAACATGCAACCCTTCCATATACTATAAATAATAGCCCAACAACCAGAAGAAGATCTAAACCGCCATGCCCTACAACACATACAAACACCACATTTGCTAGGCGACATTTCACTTACCTAAGTGCACGCATCTACAACAAAATACACCAAAAGCTGTCTAGCTTTGGAGCTTTGAAAATACATTCAAATGTAAAAAAATACTCAAAACTTTTCGACTTACCCTAGATTATGACGAGACAGAAGCACTGGTAAAACCCTCATCCACATAAAACACCTAATATAATCACCATACAAACTTACACACGACCAGACACTATCACACACACACACACACACCATATCACACTCTCCCTCCCACACACACACACTCACTCTCTCTCATACATACACACGACCAGACACTATCACACACACACACACATACACACACACACCATCACTCACACACCATATCACACTCTCCCTCCCACACACACACACACACTCACTCTCTCTCATACATACACACTACTCACGCACGCGCGCTCCTCACACGTACATAAATTATAACTAAAGTTACACGTTTGGTTCACCGTATTCTTTTGTATTACCCCTATAATATAGGAATTTCCTAGCATAGGGGACATTTTTCATAAAATAAATTAAGTTTAAAAAAAAAGAATTCATGGAATGTAACACGTCATGTATTTTCCTTTGGCAATAAACTTATTATTATATTGCATAATTTTTACGATTTTGATTATTTTTTTCTCGTAAACCATTTATCTCCGCAACTTAAAACTTTACGAGGGGGCTTCTATTAAAATGATCTTTCTGTAAAAAAAATATGGACTCCCAACTCGATGGCTGGTAAAGTAAAACTTAGCCAAATTATATTTAATTTCAATGAGAAAATTAATGAATACACATTAATTGTCTTTTTTAAGGTTCCGTACTTCAAAAGGAAAAAACGGAACCCTTATTAGGTTCACTGTCGTCCGTCTGTCTGACTGTCTGTCAATCTGTCAAGACCCACTTGATACCTTCACGCGTTATTGAGAAAAATCTCAATAACGCGTGAAGGTATCAAGTTGAAATTAATATCAAATATGTAGGTCTACGGTCTGCACCCTAATTGCGTAACTCACTATCAATCACAATCTGAATGATTTTGAAGCATATTGCTAATCCATTGCTTCATATGTTAGAAAAATGTGTCTGATCAACAACGTAAATAACGCAATGAATGTTTTTGAACTGTCAAAATGAAACCGATTCCTATTGGTAGTGTATTACGCAATTAGGGTGCTGGTCTACCTTAGAGCTCTAATATTTTGATACTCGCAAATAAATCAAAACCTATAGGGTACTTCCCATTGACCTAGTATCATGAAATTTGGCAAAAAGCTAGGTCTCACAGCACAAGTAAAGGAAAAAGTCCGAAAATCAATAATTTGTAGTTTTATCATATAAAAAAAGATTTTTTTTGCGATTTATAACTTACATTTTCAGTTGGAGAATTGACCGTGACGTATATGGATGTATGGAAGAACATGTTTTTCAACTACAATGTTAAGTTTGTTTTAGAGAAAAACAAACCCAACTGAGCAACCCTTGATTGTGCGTGGTCCGACACGCACTTGACCGGTTTTTATGTGACAGGGATGTTATGAAATCTCTAGAAGTTAGGTACTGGATGCAGAACTCCTTTAACCAGTCTTAGTGTACCAAATATGATGAAATTGTGGTTAAATAAATTGGTAGATATACCAAAGTTATCGCCGCTTGATCTTCAGCATATTTTATTATCATATTGTTTGAATTTTTTTTATCAAGATGGGTGTATTTATGTTTTAAAAATTGGCTTTTTATATGTTTCTTATACATCTGATTTTAGGTAAAACAAGGGTTTAATGCGCTCATGTTAAGTTCACAGATGTAATCTTCCTCTATGCTAACAACATTTAATAATCTCTCCGATCTACTTAATACAAATAAATGATAATGAACCAAATCAGAAATTCGCTAAATATTAATACATATAAATGGGTGTAGCAAAACTTGTATTCTATTTGTATTACTTATTATTATTACTTACACTGTATCACTTACATTAACGACTGGAAGAACTACGAAAAATCAATTTACGTCAATTTTTGTATCAGAGGACGAGCCCCGAGGGACTTCAAAACCTTTAAAACATACATCCAAACGTATTTTCTTTCTTTTTTCTTTCCTTTAAAGTTGTTTTCGCGCTGTTACATCTACGCGTTGTTTGTATACTTAGGACCCCCTTTTTTTTTTTTTTTGTGGATGGGAAATCATCAAATGACTTCTCCCGCTCTGGGCGGAGCGGGAGGGCGTGTCAGACTTTTACTGACTAAAACCCACCCGTGTTCCTTCTGTTGCCTGTGCCGGGTCCACGGTAACTCATTCGAACATCCCGCAACCCTAGCTGGGCTTAGGACCCCTTGGATACATAATAAATGTAATGCAGAGCAGCATGACTAATATAGATGCTTTTGTTGTTCGTCGAAGCCACGGTGTCTTCCACGTCAATAAAGGCAGCATTTAATAGTCCAAATTGAACCTAATTATGTCTTAGTAAAAACTTTCATGGATTGACGACTTACACGTGTAATTTGAATCAGTTATCGTCCAGTTATCCAGTTATAGTTGTAAAGTAGGTATTTCCTATACCGGAATATACTACGATAATGTATTTATAGCTTAAAATCAAGTCTCACTAACCAAAACCACTATAGACTTGGAGCAGGTTTTTTTCTCAAGGTTACACAATAGATTTGATATGCTGAATAAATATGATTCGTTTACGAGATTTAAATTACTAATTAATTGGCCTGATATGAACGACGGGTTTTCCACACAAAAAGAGAAAATTTATTTTGATATTAACAGGAAGTTTCGTTTATTATCAGAAAATGCAGCCAAATTAAATTCATCATCAACTCAGCCTATCGCAGTCCACTGCTGGACATAGGCCTCTCCCAGTCTGCGCCACAACACCCTGTCCTCCGCCTTCCGCATCCAGTGTGTCTCAGCCACCTTCTTCAGGTCTTCGGTCCATCTAGCTGGGGCGCATCCCACACTACGCTTGCCGATACGTTGTTTCCACTCCAGGACTCGTCTGCTCCACTGGCCATCGGTCCTTCGACAAACATGGCCAGCCCACTGACACTTCAGTTTGCTTACTATGCAGGTTATGTCGGTTACTCCAGTTCTTTTCCAGATAACTTCGTTACTGATTTTATCCATCAAAGAAACTCCAAGCATAGCCCGTTCCACAGCGCTCTGAAAATTAAATTACACAAACTTAATTCTAAATTGCCCCTTTCCTTAACTTTTAGAGGCCGCGCCCCAAACGCCTGCTGTAGTACCTAAGCAGAACGCTACAGCCACAGATGCGAAAGCTACTGAAGCAAAACCAGAGCAACATCAGACAGCTGCGGTGGAAACACCAGCTACGCCACCAGTAGTAACAGCAGGAGCCCAGAATGCTACAGCTGCTAACGTTACTCAAGCCGTGCCAGTCTCAAACGAGACATCCACCAAAACTAACGAAACTAAACCAGCAGAGAAGAACAACTCGACCGAGACTAAGCCTAGTGCTGATCCGGCGAAACCCATAGACCCAGCGAAACCCGTAGATCCACCAAAAGAAAAGAATGAAACCAAGCCCGCAGGCAACGTGCCTGCGAATAACGGTACTAATGCGGACAGCAAGGACGGTAAGAAGGATGAGACTACGACGCCTAAGGGTGAAAATGTTAGACCTACTGTAGCACCAGTCGAAGCTAAATCCAGAGCGTAAGTACTTTTTATTTTTAACGTTTTCTACCTTTTCTATTCTAGCGGTTTTCAAACATTTTCACTGAATCCCCCGCAACTGAATCTGTTCATATTTTCAAGCGTTGTATGTACCTTAGTTTTGTATACATGCAAATAAATAAAATTGAAGTGTCTATTTGTAATGTCAAAATAACAGCTTTTTACTCAATGCTCCGTAAAGTAAGTATGGTACTTATAACAAAAAATCAATTTTAAAAATTTTTGTCTGCTTGTCCGTTTGTTCCGGCTAATCTCCTAATCGGCTGGACCGATTTTGACGGGACTGAGAGATAGCTGATGTTATAAGGCAACTTTGACTGGCAGATAGCTGATGTTATAATAAGGCTACTTTTATTTTAGACAAATAATTAGGGCTCCGCGCAAAAAAAATTAAAACCCAAAATATGAACAAAAAGTTGGATTTGAAAAATGATTTTGCTGTGGTAGCCCAATTCTGGAGGATGGTTATAGACTATTTAACGTCACTCTACGACCCTTAGGAAGCCGACCCCAACATAGTTGGGAAAAGGCTAGGCAGATTGATTTTTTACGATCCTTAGGAACCGAGAAAAAGAAAAAAGTCGGAAAGAACGCTAAGGGAAAAGGAAGTAACAGCGCAGCAGCGCGGGCGGGCGATGCAACGCGGCGGGTTGGGATGAGGTAGTTTTATTAAAAACTTTTTTACAAAAAAACAACCGACTTCCAAAAAGAAACGCTAAAAAGTGAAAAAT
The DNA here is from genome assembly GCA_947568875.1 of Fissipunctia ypsillon. Classification (NCBI taxonomy): domain Eukaryota; kingdom Metazoa; phylum Arthropoda; class Insecta; order Lepidoptera; family Noctuidae; genus Fissipunctia; species Fissipunctia ypsillon. The sequence goes on along the minus strand of OX387643.1, from coordinate 18,066,794 downwards.
TAATTTAATTCGGAAGTCGGTGTTTTTGGATCTGTATTTTAATTTTTTGCCACCGACTTCCAAAATTAAATTTATTTTCACTTTGTTGTATTTTTTTGGAAGTCGGTTGTTTTTTTTTTTTTTTGTAAAAAAGTTTTTTATTTTTCACTTTTTAGACGGTCGGTTTGTAATTTATGTAAGTTACAATAGCCTAATGTCAACTGCTCATCACCTTTTACAAAATATTGCTTTTCCTGATACAGGGACGTTAATGGTTGAGGATTTCTCCTGGTACTTCACCATCAGCTCCACTTCACTATATGCATTGTAACGAGCTTAAATTGCTTAGCAACCATATTAAAGTAATCGAATCGCAACTCGTGAAATAAGTATTATTGAGTAGTTCCGGTGGCCATCTGTGGTCTTCATCATCAGTTCCACTTCACTTCTGAAAGCAAGCACGAGTTACTAAAAATACCCAAATCGCTATAGGTGTTCCTATAATATTTGAAGAGTTCCCTCGATTCTCCGGGGTCCCATCATCAGATCCTGACCTGATGACAATAGGACCCTTTCAAACAAAAAAAAAATCCAAATCGGTTCAGCCATCTTCGAGTATCGGAGAAAAGAAAAAGATTCCGACGAACTGAGAACCTCCTCCTTTTTTTGAAGTCTGTTAAAATGTGGCTGTTATTTTAGTATATTGTGTATCTTACGACTTCCACGCGATCGAAATCACGGACCACAGCTAGTTTAAAATAAAAACTGCAGATTCTAACGAACAGGAGCAGACTACAGATCGGTCGCGGTTTACTTACGTAGGGTGTTCTGAAAGTCTTGAGATTTAACTTTATTTTTCACAGTTTTTCAAAATAATTGCCACCATAATTAATCCAGTTCTGCATCCTTATAAACCAATCACTAAAAATGTCTTTTCTATTTCTGTTCAGGAATTTCCGCACATATATTGTCCCAGGCCCAAAGTAAAGCTTCTTCGTCCCGATATCTTTGCCCTTTCAATTTACTTTTCACGAAAGGAAACAGTGCAAAGTCACGCGGCGCCAAGTCTAGGCTGTAAGGCGGATGTTCAAGAAGTTTCAAGCCGGCATCTCGCAAAAATTGGCATATAACGTCAGCACGATGTGCCGGAGCATTATCATGATGAAGATACCAGTGCAGAGTTGTGACTTTGGACGAAGGAAGCTTCTTGAATTCCTGAATAAGTTGAGGAAGGCAGACAGTGGTGTACCAAGCAGCGTTTACAGTCTTCTGCTCACGGAGAAATACTTGTTCAATAATTCCCCGAATACCGAAAAAAACCACGATAATTTTCTTTTTTATCGACTTGATTATTTACTTCAGTCGGAGTTTCTTCGCCTTCTATCACCCATATTTTATTATGCTGCTTAGTGGGTACGTCGTAATAATAAAGCCACGTTTCATCGCCCGTGACGATTGAAATGATGTCTTTAGATTTTCCGTTTTCAAACTTTGCAATCATTTTTTTACACCATTTAACTCGCTGTTCCTTTTGTTCATCGGTAAGTTTATGTGGAATCCAAAGAGTACAAACTTTTCTATAACCTAAATGATGGTGAATAATTAATTGAATGTAACGCTGCTGAGCCAATCTGCAGTAAGGACTATTTGCCGGTAGGTTATTCGCCGGTCAGTTTTTCAATTAAATTTTTAAGTGCAGAAATATTTTCTGCAGTAACACTGCTTCCGCCGGTCGTCCTGAACGCGGGTCGTCTTCTAGGTTAAAACAGTCACGCTCAAACTGTTTCACGCTCAAACCATCTGTAGACGGTTGCACGAGAGGGACAGTCATCACCAAGTACCTATAGGCTTCATTTCTTCTAAACAGTTTTCTGGACTTAATCCACGTAAAAAGTTATAACGCAAAATTGCGTGATATTCGATAGTCGTCCAACGGTTATAGTGAACTTGTTCGAACACGAGCTGCGGCAATACTGAATGCAATCAAATGACATCTGACACTAACGTATATCATAACATAAACCATCAAACTACGTACTCGCGTCGGCCATTAGCCTTAGTATTATTAAGTATCTCAAGACTTTCAAAACACCCTACGTATTTATCTAACAAGGAAAACATTTACATTCAGTACAAGGAAAACGGTATACCAGTCTCATTTAACTGTTTCGTTTCGTGCCATTACTAATTCATACAGGTATCGATTATTGTACACTACTGAACCAGCGCGCAGGACATTGACGTATCTGTGCTATTTTTAGAGTATAAAAGTGGCACTTATACAAAGTGTACTCAAGTGCTGAATGTCTTTGCTCTGAGCATTTGAATTACTTATCCGATATGCATGACGATTGTTTGTGTAAACAACGCATTCTTCGCTAGGTGATTTTAAGTGCAAGTCTGGTTTTATAGCGTATTGTTTTGGTTTTGTATCCAGTAAATTACACTACTCTACAAAAAAAACAGTTTTGGTTCGCAACAGAAACGAAAATATTGTATCCTGGATAATACGCTAATGCTGAAGCTAAATCTGATAACAGAATTTCGCCATCACGTCAGGATTTTTAGTTATTGTTATTTGTTATTCCTCAAATATCTACTACGTACGTCTTATCGTTTATTGGAAAAAATAAATTGATATTACGACTAAATTTACAAAAAACTATATTTATAAAAAAGCTATTTCTAAAGAAACAATAAATACTAAATTTTAAAAAATCTGGAGAATTAACACGACACCACGTTAGCGATTTTACTCATTTTGTACTTAAAAAGTTTATAAAATAACCAAAAATAGAAAAGCAACAAAATATTGTGTAGTTAGATCAAGCAATAAAACGTATGACTACAAACATTTAATTTCCTATGTACAAAATAAATAAAATGCTACACTGTATGTAACTTGACCATAAAGAGTGTATTTTTATTTTTTATTATTTAAATTGACGTGATGGCGATATTTGATGATTATGTTAGTAATCAGTAATGCCTAATTAATCAAAAAGTATATGCGGTTACTCTGTTGCGAAATTTTGTAGACTAGTGTTATCGTCTTCAACCTTCAAAGCCTAACACAACAAAGATCATATCGAGCCTTTTCAAGAAGAACACCGTAAGCGACAATTTGCACTTTTTACAGGAAAGGGTTTTTTCTATCCTAATTAACGATGTTTTTCATTTACGATGATAATTTCTTACAATAAAGTCGTGTAAATTTAAAATAAAACTTAAGAGTCATCGCGACAAGATGTAAAACTGTCTAATTATGAGGTTACGAAGAAAAAATAGTTTTGTGATTTTTGGTGCTTACGATGTTTTTCCTGAAAAGGCTCGATATTGGATTGATATTACTTTCTACTAGAAAATAAACCAGAAATGCAAAATGCTACTGAAAAAGTGCTGTGACGATGCAAGTCTTGTACGTGCTCATCGCTCATCGCTCAGCAATGCTGAGCGATGGCTGTTCCGCACAGATATGACGCACATTCAGGCCGTTTTCTCGGCGGTAGCGGCGCGTTCAAATGCTTAGTTTTATTATGGAACTATTCTCGATTGCAGCGGTGAGGGGAGCAAGGCACGAGCGATGCGCTCCAGTCGAGCGGTGCCTGTGCGCTCGGATTGACGCAGTGTTGTACAACTTTTCATTTTTATCGAAAAAATGGAGAAAATTATTTCAGCAATTTTTGATAGGTCACCGATATGGAATAGTCTAATACTCGCTAAACAATACTACGGCTTTGCGACGCCATCGCCACGCGAACTGCCCGCTGTCATCAAGAACGGGTCAGCGTTGCCGCTCCGCTCCCCGCGCCCGCCGCAACCGCCCGCCGCCGCCGCCGTGCCACCGCCCGCTGCCGCCGAGAATACGGCCTTAGGCCGGCCACATACAGTTGGAATTCCGATTCGGACTGCCAATTTGAAAGCCAGCAAATCCATTCATAATCTAATAAAATCTAGTAGTAGTAGATTATGAACGGATTTGCTGCTTTCGAAACGGAATTCCGACTGTATGTGGCCGGCCTTATGCAAACCTTTCAGTTTTGCTTTTTGTATAGTATAGTTGTAGTAGTAGTTATTGTAGTTTTGTTTGTTAGTTTTTTTTTCCGTGTGTCATTCAAGCCACTTATAAAGACTACCTTTCCTTCTGTCATTCCAACATGCTAAAATACAATGCTACTAATAATATTGGTAGTCTGTCAATGTCGCAGCAAGTTAATGATAAAATAAACAAAGGTTATCATGATTAGGTTTATAATGCGAAAAATGTGCATTTGTTATCTACCACATTAACATATACAGGGTGTCCGGTAAAGAATGGATAACCTTGAAATCGCATATAACAGACCTTATGGCTGTTCTAAAAAAAAATACTAAAAAAAATATATCCCAAGTAATAACTAAGATTTTTTTGAAAAAGAATACTAACTTTTTTACATTTTTCATCACCACAACCACAAATGAATGAATTCCATCGGTTATCTGTTGTTATAATATTGTACGTTGACTATGCCGCCGACAGAGAGGCAATAAATAATGTGACTAGAAATTACACAGAATTTTTTTCTAAAAAAAATATATCTTAGGTACTTTCTTTGACAGGCCTGTTGGTCTAGTGGTTAGTGACCCTGACTGCAAAGCCGGAGGTCGTGGGTTCGATTCCCACCCAGGACAAACTTTGTGTGATGAGCATATTGTTTGTTCTGTGTCTGGGTGTAATTTATCTATAATATGTATGTATTTATAAATTATATAAGTATGTATATCAGTTGTCTGGTTACCATAACACAAGCTCTGCTTAACTTGGGATCAGATGACCGTGTGTGAGTTGTCCCAAGATATTTATTATTATTTTTTTTTTTTATTATTTTTTTTTTTATATATTTCTCGGGACCCCAGGGTCCCGGACCTTTAGAAGGCATATGAGGGGCCGAAGCCAACTCGCAGAGGCCCGTTAGACGCTTTCAATGGAAATGAGGCACTAACCGACGATTATCCCTGTGCGTACTACGCAAGTGCACCCAAGGACAACCCCCGGATGGTGTAGGACTATTGTAGAATATGGAGACAAAAAAAAAATGGGCTATGGGTTTGGATGGCTAAAGTGGACTGGTTATCTAAAACTATGGAAGGACTATGGCCCCTGCCTGACCAATGTGTGATAAATACAATACACGGATAAAATGGCAGGGATAAAATAATAGATTATTATTTATTATTATTACTTACTTGGGATATACATTTTTTTTGTATTTTTTTTAGAACGGCCATAGGGTCTATTATATGCTATCGCAAGGTTATCCATTAATTACCGGACATCCTGTAGAAGAGATGACAATGAAACTACACAGAGGCTGCTTACGTCTTCGTAAACAAAGTACCGTTCGCTCGTGTATATCCAGTTTCATCTGGATGTAAAAAAAAACTTATTTTTTTATTTTTACCCTAGACATTTTTCAAAAAAAATCTTTCTTCTGTCGTTATTGTGTTGTTTAAAAATCGCTTTTTACATCAATGACATGATTCAGCATTTATTAAAGTTATAGCTGAACATTTGTTTTAAACGTTATTTCCAACGCCAGTTGGGTTCTTTTAATGAGAAAAATATTTACAGTCAGATAAATAGATTGACTGTTTCTCAGAAACCAGTTTTGTTTTTTCATTTTGCCTAAACTAAGTACCTATAGACAATTTGTTTGTTTTGTACAACGGAACATTTCGCTTGTATTTCCGAAAGGGATTGGTTGAGCATAGTAGGTTCCAGTGGCGCAGCTACAATAAAATTATCATTAGAGGGAAAGCCGAAGAAAAAATTGTTCAGTTCTCATAAACTCAGACACAGAACTGTAGGTTTTTAATCTTATGATGTATTAAATATAATTATGTAATGTGATGTGATACACAGTTAAACACAGGTGTACCATATTATTTGGCAATAGTAGACATTAAGAAGAGTGGTTGTTCCGAAGGGAAGCCGATAGGAATTGGGTTGTATGAAGACTACGCCCCTGGTAGGTTCACCCATATTTTGCCAGCTTTGTTTCCATGTAATAAAGAGCGAGCCTAATGCTATTAACTAGGCACAAATCCAGACTCCAGGCTGCTGCAAAAAAAAATCCAATAGCACTTACTAGCAGCTGTGCTTGCGAACAGTAGACCGAAGAAGCCGCCATAGTCATTGTTTGTTTGTTTCCAGATTCGATGGACCTAGCTTCATCGGCGGCATCATACTGACGCTGGGTCTGCTCGCCATCGGCTTCATGGGCTTCAAGTACTACAAGAACCAGACCGAAAGGAACTACCACACTCTCTAAATATTAATAAGTTTACTCTAATTCTAAGTGCACTAGACTACATATAAGATTGATTTATAAAGGGGATTTATTTTATGTTACATTTTCAAACTATCGAGTGCACTTTAGTAAATACAGGTATATTATACATACTAAATGTAAATTTTGTTCATCTCAATATTTTAATAACGTAACGTAGTTTTTTCTGAATTTATATATTAGTGTGATGTCTCACTAGCGTTTGTCTAGCGTCTATGCCTGCGCTGAACGAACGCTAGTTTAAAATATCCCTTAGGTGGTTGGTCATTGTTAGGTCTAATTTTACAATTCGAATTTTTAAATTTGTTCTCTTTTAAATAGTGTAAGATTTTGTAACTTCTAGTAGATTGTTTGGCATTTATTTTTCTATGTTGCATGCTTTATTTTAAGTAAGTAAGCATGTATGTGTATCTGTCTATTATTTTAATCCGCCAGGTTTTTATACCAGAATTATTACATTCGTAATATTATATGAAAAATATATTGTGATTTGTACATTTGGAATCTATAGATGTTTATATACTGAATTTAAAAGATTCAAAAATATTATAAAGTAAGGAGCCACTGATGATTATTATAGTACTATTTCATCTTTGGGTGCAATTTAGTTGTAGTGTTGATGTTGTTTTTCTTGTAAACTGTGTGCCATGTTTCGGATATGTGGAACACTGCATTGGGTAAAATTTATAAACAGCTTCGTACACACTATTTCAAAGATGTAGCTATTAAGTATATTTATTAATGTTAAGTGTTATTGTAAGGAAACGCAATGTGATGATGAAAATAAGGGTCTAAAGTAGTACCTATATTGGTTTGGCATAATCAAGTTTACCTGAATCTCTCACTTAAATCGAATATAACTCCGCAATCTTTATCTTCAAAGAATCTCGAAATTTCAATATCTCGAAAGTTTTTTGTGTCAAACCATAACCAATTCTGTATATTATTTGTGATTTTAATACGCTATTTGTAAACTGGGGAAAGTTGATTCCATCCTAAAGTGCTCTTAAATCTGAATTATGGATAGTTCTTCGAAAGGTTTTCATGCCACTATAAAAATTCTGTCTATCTTATTACTGCTACTTATTCATGTCTATCAATGATTATGTTAAATAAAGGTATACATACACAATTATCGATTTTTATTTTTACATTGACGTTAAATATTTTTTAATAATAAATAATTCAGAAATGTCTTAATAATACCTACTTATACATAGAACAGTGATGTATTAATAACCGGAGACTGTCCGCCTTAGTTATAACGATTACATCACATATATAGAGAAAAACGACTTAATTTATTGATTTGTCACATCTAGTTAAATCACGTAAAAGCCACATCGGGCGCGCTTGTAGTGTGAGGATTTTAGCAACGCGTTCTGTGCGCTAGCCTGTACTAAACACCTACAGTAATAGAAGTTTTGACCTTTCAGATTATCTATACAAATAAATAAAATTGAAGTGTGTTTGTAATGTCAAAATAACAACGTTTTACTAAATGCATGTTGGTATATACGGTACTTAAAACAAAAAAGCAATTATTAGAATTTTTATGTCTGTTTGTTCCGGCTAATCTCCGAAATAACTGGACAGATTTTGACGGAACTTTCACTGGCAGATAGTTGATGTTACGGAGAGTAATTTAAGCTACTTTTATTAGAAAAAGAATTAGGGTTACGGGCACAAAAATTAAAACCCATGAAATTGTGAACTAAAAGTCGAATTTGAAAAAATCTTTTTGCATTTGGTAGCCTATTTCTTGAGGATATTTATAGGATATTTAACATCACGCTACGACCCTTAGGAGCCGAGCAAAAAGAAAAAGTCGGATAGAACACTAAGCCAAAACGAAGTAATAACGTGGGTGGGCGATGCAACGCGACGGGTTAGGAGACGAGGCAGTTTTATGGCTGTTATTATAGTATATTGTGTATCTTACGACTTCCACGCGAACAAAGTCGCGGGGCACAACTGGTAATTACTTATATACGATTGTAGTTTATTAAATACTAGCTGTTGCCCGCGACTTCGTCTGCGATCCAGGATGAACTACTCCAACACTAATTGCGTAACACTATCAATCACAATTTTGAATGATTTTGAAGTGCTAATCGATTGCTACATATGTTCGAAAAATTTGTCTGCTCAATGACGTAATGAATGTTGTTGAACTGTCAAAAAGAAACCCGATTCCTACTGTGTTACGCAATTGCCCCGCAAGTCATAGTCTACCCATGTGCCAAATTCCATCTAAATCCGTTCAGTCGTTTCAGCGTGAAAGCGTAACAAACAAACAAACAAACGCACTTTCGCATTTATAATATTAGTTAGGATGAGCTACAAACATCAGATATCTATAGTTAGACCCAAGACCTTAAAAATTGAATGAAAACGATACCTTTATACAAACTCATAATAAAATTACAACACACAAATTAATGTGCCCAGGCCATGAAGCTATAATATTATATTACACATGCAAATCAAAGCAAAAAATAAAAACATTTTTCATTATAATACCATTATCGTTTTAACCTTTAGAGCGATAAAGGTCAACTTCTTTATGATCTGAAATCATTTTTAGGGTTCCACCAGTCAAAGGTTGTTTACGGGACTACATTACTATATCTACTCAGTCTGTTCATACGTCTGTCTGTCACAGTGGACATAGCTAGCAGACTGTAAATTTAGGGAGATCCGCAATTCCCCATACAAAAAACATCGAAAGAATGATTTTTCAGTGTTTTCTGTCCCTGCTTTATTTAGGAAACAATGATACATATAAGCATTATTTTTGCCTTCATTCTAGACAGTGCACACTATACATAAAACAATCCATACAAATACTAATAATATTTATAAATTCGAAAGTAACTGTCTGTATGTTACCTTTTCACGCCTAAACCACTGAACGGATTTCGATTAAATTTGGCAAGGAAACAGGTGGTATCCTGGGGACATAGGCTACTTTTTGTTTGAAAAATAATCGTAAAGGGGTGAGTTTGTATGGGAAACACAGCATTTCTTAAGTTAGGGAATATTATTATGTAGGTATAATGTTATAATGTAGGTGCTCTGTGGTAAGGGATATGAAATTTAAAATTTATGCTTTTGGTAAGAAGTAAAGAATGACTGTTTAGCGTTTTTGAAAAAAATTCCCCTAAGGGGGTAACTCATATTTATTATTGACATGCACCTCTTTTTAAGAGCTGTAAAGGGACTTCCTAGAATGTATCGTGACAGCATAGTTCGTTTATACAGTAGGTTTTCAGAAAAAGCATTTTTCCCGCGAGTGTCGCGTAAGCGGCGCTCCACTTGCAGGTATTCCTGTACTCGCATCTAAAAGGACCTAAAATATCGTACAATTAAATTTTTTTGTTGCAAAATATTTGAAAAAGTGAAAGTCATTCATAACGAAGTAGATACAAAACGTTAAGTAAATCAAAACTAAAAATGACGACAGACCAGACCGCGGCAAATAGAGTACGTTCTGTTCCGCCGAAGAAAAAAGCAACATACAACTTCAAAATATACCACAGTTATCTATTCGTTATGGCCAGGAACCATTGATGAAAAAGGGTCATAATATGCCTCAAGACATTATCAGGAAACGGTTGGTGGAAGTCGATCTCAAATATAGAAGTATCATCAAGAAACCGTTCCTTTCCGAGACACTTTAAAAACACGAATAACAAACTGGCCGGGAAATCACCGAAGTTCTTCTATAACTATTTATAGTAGGTATATCCAGCCCACTAAATCTTTATGTTGTAGCAAAAGATGGAAAAATGTTATTTACAGAACATTAACATTTCAATACGTATGGATCCACACGAATTTACTTACTTCCATACTATCCACATACTTCCATCCATACTGTTCAAACCATACTCATACTAAATTATAAATGCGAAAGTAACTGTAGGTGCATATAGGTACGGATAGACCTCATGGTCTACAATGGAATCCTAGGTAAGAAGTTTAGGACATAAAATACCTACTTTTCGTATCCCGGCAGAAGGTACGTTCCCGTGGGATAATTTCCGACTTCCATGCGAGCGAAGCCGCGGGCAAAAGCTAAGCTAGTAAATAATAAAATCAGTTATTTCACAGACAGTAGTGATGTTGTGGTACGGAACCTTAACGACCAGTTTCTCGAACGAAAATTAAGTGACAAATTATCAAGCGTAAACAGGTGCGGTTGGCTGTTGATAAATCATCCAATCAATCAAAGCAGTTTATGAGCGCTTGACACTTTGTCACATTAATTTCGCGAAAATTCTCGTTCGAGAAAGTGGCCTTAAGAGCGCGTTTCCGACCCGCGTTTGGCTGGTTTTTTAACTAAATTCAGAACGATAGGACACCTAAAATAGACTTAAAATCTAAAGCAGCCTTTACACAATCATGCTGGTGCTTCATGTGGCTATTTTACGAAACACAATTAAGTCGCACGTCCATAGCAAAAATTTGACGTTGAAAGCGTCTTTATTCGTTCTCATGTCTTCAAATTCCCAATCCTTTGACTTGTACCATAAGCTTTCCAAAATTAAAATCCCTCGTCTTACTAACGTCCATTCTCTCTTGACCGACTACTTTTCTCCTAAACTAATATGTCTTATCAAAATTTTTAATTGAAAATGATAAGTCTAGAAAAATGTAGTTTGGTGTGTAATTATAATAACTTTGTAAAAATAATTGGTGGTGTTTTAAAATGTATAGAGGGTTATTTTTAATTGGCCAGCTAAACTCCGCAGACGCGATGGGTATCGATATCTAAACACGATAAAATAAAAATAAAAAGATTTGATATTTTTTTTTTTTTGGGAAGCTAACGACCGCTGTTTAGTGTTGTTACTTGAAGTATGAGTTGAGAAAAAGTGTTTTCTTATGTTTTATCGTGTTTAGATATCGATACCCATCACGTCTGTGAAGTTTATAAAAAAAAAACTGATTTTTTTAAACTGATATTTCAAGTGACTACAATAGGTACTCGTAGGTACCTGCGGTAAATGACCCCACAAAAAAAATCATCAAATTAATATTTTTTTGTTTTGTCATGTTTAGTGACTTTCGCGAATATTCATTATAGAGGATAGTTTTTCAACAAGAATCGCTATAGGGTAGTTCCACGGTAAACGCTACCGCAGGTTTTTCTTTTAAATTCACTAATTTTAGTTAACATTTAGTTTAAGTTAATCTACTGATCCTATATTTTATTAAACACTTTAAAACTTTTGCCTAGTTTTCGAATTTATCGATTTTTCTCCAACTAAATTCGGCACTCTAATTGCGTAACACACTATCAATCACAATCTGAATCATTAAGAAGCAAATTTCTAATCCATTGCTTCATATGTTCGAAAAATTGGTCTGTTCAGAACGTAAATAACGCAATGAATATTATTGAACTGTCAAAATGAAACCGATTCCTACTGTAAGTGTGTTACGCAAAAAGTTAAGGAAGAACTAAAAATAAGAGGGGGCCGTACTTACTACAGTTTTTTGTCAACAATTGATGTTTTAGAGCAATAAATTCATGAAGATTGATTAAATATCGTGTTTTAAGTGTTCTCACCATAAATAACAACCAAATATATGCTTTAATATAGACTTATTACAGCAAATATTGTTTAGGATTCATATGCGTAACACCCGTTACAATTACAAATTCCTAGTAAAAAAAAATTCTGTAGGTATTTTTTACTAAGTACACTTATCCTATAGTATAAAGTGGTTACTTAATTTCAATTAACATAGATTTTTTAAATGTAAACTTACAAAATTCGCAGAGTTCCACATTTTTTCCGGGCGATCTGGTATACAGAGGCCAAATCGTATTTAAAAGCCCGTAACGCACATAAATGGCTCTATATTTTTGTACTGCTAATAGACACATTAATTTCAACACATTTTACGAATATCTAACATTAGGTGGAGTGTATTGAAACAATGACATTGCCATGTTTTCATAATAATTTCAGTGTTTTTTGGCAAGCAAAGGTGTACGAACTGTAACACCCGTTACATGGAATTACCCTATAGCAGCTTTTGCAGTTGGCAGTATTGACTCAATTTTGTCAAGATGCTACAAATTGATGTAATTCAAATCCAAACAAAAATCCCTTGTGTAAATCCAGCATAACATTATTTTATATAAAACAAAATCTATAGTTGCCGCCACGAGTCGTGAGCACAAACTTCAGTCTTTAACCTAAAAAATCTTATTTCCTATCACGGCAGGTAGCACACGTGTGGGAGCAATGTAATCAATTTATAATCAAGCATATTTATATACAGACAGAAAACAGAATACAAGAGCACGCTGACGAGGGCAGTTAAGATTAAATTTGTGCTCACGACTCGTGCCGGTAATAATACCGACATTAAAATTCGATCAAATTTCCAGTCTTTCTACTAAACAATATCAAAAAGGCACGCCAAGTCTTTCAGAATGACGTCACTTATCACACAGAGCGGCGTTTCTAACACACGCATCTTGTAGTTTTTAGGTCAAGGTTACTCAGCACTGCTGCTCGAGAACAATTGATAAATGGACTTACTAATCGCAGGACCAACTTTGCGATTAAGATCTCCGAATTTCAAATCCGCTAAAAGAGTCTCACCTTCTTTCCTATCACATCTAATGTAAGCATGTAACAGAGAACGCGGTGTCGGATATTTTTTAGTTATTGCCAAAGCTTTGTCTACAGACATTCCTTTTAATTGGAGAAGTAATTTGATAAAGGTATCTGTTACTGTGAGTGGCTTGCTTTTAGCAGATGTTTTGTTAAAGTAGTCAAATGTCATCAGCATTCCGCCTTGGGGATCAGCATTGCAGCCTCGTAGATGTTTGTCCTGAAAAAAGGAGATGCGAAATTACTTTTCTGAATTGCCTGCAATACCAGTATGGCTATTGTGTAAGAAACATAAATGACATGTTTCAAGTACCTTATATCTGATTGTCAGTCTTTTAGTCAACATAGCCAAAAAACGAGCAGTATTAGTAAGAGAATCTGTCACATGAACTTTAAATCCATCTTGGACTCTTATATTAGCTATCGCCTGCGTCAGGTTCTGTATAGGTAGACCCACATTCTTGTTCTTTCCATAATTTTCCACCAAGTAAATTATAGTATCAATTCCACATTTACGCAGTCTGAATTTCTGCTCATGGTATCGCCCATCTTTGATACTGGCGCCAAGATCGTCCATTCTCTTCCGTTCTATGATAAATGGTAGAACCAGTTCATGGTCTTGGTTGACTTTATGTTTTGCTATCCATGAGAAGTCACCAACTTTCAGGCTCCTGTAGTTGTGCTTCAAGTCTGGATACTTATTGAACTGAGCTACTGTGGGATCATTCTTCTTTTTAATCCTGTGAAAATGGTTTGAACTCATTAATGTAATAATAATAATCACAATGATTGCTAACATAACAGTCCCGCATGAGGCGAACATCGTGAAAGCCGGGAAAGATAAAGAAATCAAGTATCTTGAATTGGCTCGCGAGGTTGTCGACATGTGGGATGTGGACGCAGCGATTGTTGTGCTGATAGTCGTAAAAGCCAATGGTTTAATAGCCAAGAGCCTCGACTAATACCTGACAAGACTCTTGTTGGGTAGCTGGCTTGATTCAGAAAGAGGTACTTCTAGACATGGCTCGCATTGTCAGGAGGTTCCTCTCTCTGGAGCCCTGAACGCCGGTAGCTTGGACCCTGTTGCCGATACCGGTGGGTTACAATTTTTTTTTTAATGTTTTTAGTTATATTTTCGGACACACAGCCCGTATTACCTATTAACTATATTCTAATATTTAAAAATATCATTTATGTATTTATTGAAATAAAGGAAATAATAATAAAAAGACCATTCAAGGCTTATTTGAGTTTTTAGAGATTTGATAGCAAATTATCTAAGTTTTTTTTTTGAAATCAAGTATAGGGCTAGTATAAGAGTAATCTTACTCCTAAGGGGCTATTTACTTGCGGGATGTTCGAAATTGCGGGATGTTCGAAATTGCGGGATGTTCGAAAGAGTTACCGTGGTCCCGGCACAGGCAACAGAAGGAACACGGGTGGGTTTTAGTCAGTAAAAGTCTGACACGCCCTCCCGCTCCGCCCAGAGCGGGAGAAGTCATTTGATGATTTCCCATCCCCAAAAAAAAAAAAAAAAGGGGCTATTTATGACTGGCATATATAACAAGAATCAGAGCTATTCTGATGAATGGAATAATAAGTGGCAGGAGAGTAGGGAGGTCTTTGCCCAGCAGTGGGTCAATAATGGCTAGGAAAAAAGTTAAATCCCTAATAGATACATTCCACATTTAAAAAATAGAGTATTCTGCATACATGATAAAAGTTCAAAACAGAGTGCTAATTACACTCATTAAGATACAAAGCCACAGGACATACCCGCCAGTTTCATTTTTATCAATGAGTAACATTATATCAAATGTGCCAGGTGTCATTTCAATAACATTTTTTGCATCTATATTTCCAGATGAAGAAGGAATTTCATCATCAACAAAAACAATATCAGGAATTTGTTTAACAGAAACATTACTAGTTGTTGGCATATCTTTAAAAATTATATCATTCATGGCAGGTATACTTTTGGAGTCTTCTAAAATCTCTCTTGCCAGTTCTTTGCCTTCATCAGTCAATGTGAATTCAGCCTTCTTCCTCTTATTTTTTATCACTAATCCTTTTTTCTGCAGTGTCGACATACTAGACCAACCGTTATAATAAGAATCATTTTTAGGTCGCACTAATGATTCTTCTGCATGTTTCTGTGCTTTTTCTATCAACTCTTCTTTGGTCAGTGCACATTTATCTGGGTTTTCTAAGCTTTGTTCTAGTAGCGCAACTAGTATTGCGTAACCTCCGGATCTGTGAGCAGGCTTATACTTTTCAGTCTTCTTTTGTCCCTTTTTAGCCCTTGCTTTGCCTTTGTCAATAATTTTAGTACTGACAGATGGTGTAGTATTGGATTCCTGAGCCTTGTCAACTTCGATATGAACATAACATTCAGTACTTGGTTTTGATGAAAATTCTGCCAGCTTAGTGAGATCATCACTTAAGTATCTGTCCAAAGTTAGACCATTGCTTCTGCTTTCTTTGACATCCGCCCTGAAAGATAATGGTGATGTTCTTGTTATAGAATTGTCAGAACCTGTTGCTATTACCTCATTGCATCTTGATTCACAATTTTTTGATAAAACATAATTATTGTCCTGATTTAACAATTTATCGAGATACGCACACAACCTTCTGTCAAACCCTTTCAGTATTATACATTCGGCTCCTGATTTTAACGGCAAAGGGTATTTAATCAGGGATTCCAACGACTCCTTAAGCATATCCTCAAGATTGCTTTTGGTTAATCTGGCATCCTCATACATTGTTGCTACCCAGTCTTCAAAAATAGGATTTGGTCTAAGCCGTTTACAGGTTACTTTGTTATTCATCCTGGAAACTGTTTAGTTCACTGATGAGAGTTTTTCATATAGATAACTATCTACTCTAAATAAAAATAGAATTTATTGTAAACAACACAATAATGGACTCGCTACGCGAAGTATAAGGAGTCAGTCTTCATGTATGTATTCATTTAATTAGTCTTTTTTATGTTCAAATTGAAATCAATATTGAAAATACCCATCATTCAAAATTTTTTAACAAAATAAACATCAAAATTGAAATTGTTTCAGTTTGACCAATTGACCGCTTGACATAATGTTAATGACATTTCTTTGACCCATAGACATTTTATCAATGCTATAACAAATAATCGACTAAATAGTCTTGTATATTATAATATCTGTAGGATTTGTGGCTATCTGTGAGAAAAACATTTTTTAATTGCCAGTAAAATTAATGAGGGAAAATTGGTAGAATCTATTTTTGTACCATTGTAACACTATTACCTATATGAATTTACGTATGAAAACTTGACGTACCCGAGTCAGCATGCCCCAATTTTCTTGCTCGCTTCGCTCGTTCTTGCTTCTCTTAATAAGGTTACAATGGAGGCTTAACCTCTTGTGTCAGGATGATTATTTAGAAAAAAAAAGGAAACAATACATTCCTTTTGAGCTTCGCCGCAAAGGGTCCCAACAAATTTTGACACAGGTACCCCTTAGGACTAGCTACTCCACATAGTTTTATGCTTCACAATCGTCGAAAAATGGTGGATAAATGTGTTAGTTGACTTTACAGGCAAGTTGACAGTGGAAAGTGTAGAAACCTGAGAAATTCAATAAACAGTATGGGTTTGGAAGGTTTTATTGTGCCCGAGGAAAGTTTTGTGATAAAAATATTGGCAGCACTCACAGAACATATATACCCTTGGCAACACTAAAGTTTGAGCTAAAGTCGTAGACAGAGAATAGAGGTAGACATGCTCTTAAAATAATAATAATTGTGAAAGTGAGATGACATGTATGTCAAAATGTATGTGTGAGCAGAACATAGCATATTTTTTCTATCTCTATTTGCATATCGGCTTTTGTTGTTTGCCATCACTAGTCATTGGTGGCAAACAAGTTGTGGTGTCAAAAGATTTTCGTTGATAAAAACTGTGAAACGCTTATTTTGTGTAATTTGTGACTTTATTGATATTCCAGAAGGTAATATTTATTCTGTAGTGATGGTGAATTGCTGCATATATATGGCTGTAAAAGTCGTAGTGAACGAAATCAACCAAACATAACCTTTCACCGGTAAGTAGCATTTTGTATTTATTTCTGCAAGTAAATCAAACAATTATTGTACTCAAGACTATTTTTTGTCAGTAATAAGCAAAAATTATTGATAATTTCATCAAAACAGATGATACAATCCTAACTTGTTTTTAGTAATAACCGACTTATGTGTGAGGTATATTAAGCTAGGTTGTTATCTATGTTGCTTTGTGTCATTATTCAAAAGTCGGACTTGACAGGGATACCAGCACTTGATTTGTTTTAGCATTAAACGTATTTAATTTTTACTTTTTTCTTTTAGTTTTCCGATTGAACCATTTTTAAGAAATATGTGGACTGATACGGGCCGAGTTTATGAAACTATACTATTTACATCTTGAGGTGAAAATAAATTTATATTTTAGTTTAAATTGTAATAAAAAAATAATTACAATTCATTTGTTTTCGCGCTTCACCTTCACCCCGGAAGCATTTAGTTCGCGCGCGTCCTGTTTTTATTTGCTACACAACTGTTATGTAAAGCAATTTTGATTATAAAGTTTAATTATGAGATCAATCCCGAAATATCAAAATAAATGTCTGCTGTTTCAAAAAAAACCGCATGAAACTGATGTTTTAGTTTGCTTTTTTAAAAAAAGTAAAAAAAAGAGAAAAAGAAAAGTTATAAATACGTCACCCCCTGAACGGTTTAATGACAATGAATTGAATGACTCTTTGTAGACGTAGTACAATCAAGATTCAATTAGTACCAGATTACTCACACGATAGGGGTAAAGTTTAAGTATGGCAATATTAATTGCACGTATCTTATCGTTAATGTACTTACAGTCCTACCAACTTATCTGTGAACTGAAAGAGGACGGTACCGTCGATTCAGTGTTGCTAATATTAATATTAGGTGCCCGAAATTGAGTAAGTTTTCAAGAAGGAAATTTCACATTAGACATAATCGTTTAATAAGAATTACAGTTTTTACAAATTAAAAACAATGATACCTATATAAAAATAATAAAATAAATAAAAAGAATTTGATAATTTACAGTTACGTAGGTACGCTAACAGTTTAGTCTCTCAGCAATAAACAATGGCTTTATCTAAAAAGTAATCCAATGTAGTGGAAATTCAGCAGATAAAATGTTCCACGGGGGGATACAACTTTCATTTAATGCGAAGTTAAGTAGGTACCTACCTTGCAAGAGGTACCTGGATGTCTAGCATTTAGTTATGACCGTACCTAACCCCTAACACCAGATTTGACTAATTATAATTAGCAGTGGTACCTAGTGGTAGTGTAGTGTAATAAAAAAAAACAAATTGCTTTACAATGATTTATTGAAAACCAGGTTTACAGTAATTGTGATCTTTAGATGAACCTGCATACACAACTTCATCATGGTTGTGAGGCCATACTCCGCTTATTTCCGTACCACTATCATCATTATCACTATCGCTCTCGGTTTCAGTGTCACTTTCCACTTCTATAATAAAAGGTTTATCTAAATACAAATCATGTTTTAAGTATTCTCCTTCTAACCTGCGAACGTGTTTGCAATGCTGTGCCCACTCATGAACTGTAATAGCGTCAAAAGCTTCTCTAACTAGGCGGGCAATTTCAGCATTTTTGTGCTCAATATTTACATCAGCAACTTTTCTTTTCATTGTGCTCCATATGAGTTCAATGGGATTGAGATCACAGTGATAAGGTGGTAAATATAAGCATTTGTGTCTATTGTCTTCTAAATTTTTTTCAATCTCATATACAGGTTCAGGCTTGTTTCTCTTAATTATTTCTAAAAGCTGAGGTTTAGTCAAATTCTCTCCATAGTCAATTTTATTTTGGGTCAACCATAATTGCATATCTTTTTTTAAGAAATTCGTATTTGGGACTTTATTCACACAAATACGGTGATAAGGAGCATTATCCATCACTATTATGGATGGTTCTCGTAAATTAGGCACAAGTTTTTCAATAACCTACTTTTTAAAGTTGGTACTATTCGTACTATACATTTGTAACAACTCCAGTATCTCCTCCCACATGAACAATAATATATCTATGCTCTTTCGATACAGGCTCCAATACTCCATCTTCACCCTCTCCTTGCCAACATTTACCCAATGCATGCGAACAGTGAATATAGGTCTCATCTAAATAAATTATGGGCCGGGGCTGGGGAGATTTATTATTTTTATCCACTGCATGCAAGTACTTAGCTCTCCAAGCTCATATTTCATTACGCTCCATAAGAACCTTCCGAATGGATTGAGATTTTTTAAAACGAAATCCCACCTTATGAAGCAGCTTTCGCAGACTCTCTCACTGTCCTGTGTAATTTATTTCTGTCTATAAGACCTCTACAAGCTTTTTAACAGTAGGGACCTCTTTTTAGCAGAATAAAATTCATGTACTTTCCTCCGTATAACTCCCATGTCAAAATCATCAACATGCACATCCACTTTTACGTTTTCTCTCCATGCCTGGTGTCCGAATTTTATACCAGTTTCTTCTGCTGCGTGCCCTTCCTTAACTATTTTTGAAATTAGTCCTTGACTCATACCTGAAATATAAGATGATAAAATAAATGTTAGTAGAAATTTGAAATCCGGCAGATTAGTTTGCTCACTCACTTAGCAGGTTACCTATTAGATGTACGTTACCGTTATGCTAACCTGCAGCAAGAATAGAAACGAATATTTCGTGGACTTAAATAATTAGTTAAGTATCGGGTAATTTTATAACAAGAAAGTTGACAACACTAACCTGTCGTTGCCGAAATTATATACTCAATACATTTATTTGCATTCCACAATGTAAACTTATATATTAATTCGTTACTGCTGTTTCGGCCCTAAATTAACATATTTCCTTCGCGCTTCCCATTTATGGAAGCACACTCATCTTTTAGACAAAATGGACCAAATTATCCGGCATACATTAACTTCGATCTTAAATGTGGCCATGGATGACCGAGCTTGGGAACAAGCTACTCTTTCCATACGTATGGGAGGCCTCGGCGTCCGCAAAATTTCTAGTATCAGTTTACCGGCTTTTATATCCTCGATCCACGGCACTGAGAATTTAATCAGGAAAATTCTAGCCTCAACACTGATTAATTTTGATGTGCCGTGCTTCACCGAGGCTATGGATGCCTGGAGACTCGCTTGCCCGAATTTAGATTCACCCGACAATCCATCTTCCCAGAGACGGTGGGATGAGCCGCTTTGTAGAGTAGTACACGTCTGCTACTACTGCGGAGCGTGCGCGCCTGCTGGCTGTGGGTAAGTCGGAGTCGGGTCTGTGGCTTCATGCACTACCGTCGTCAACATCATAGGCACTTTGTTTGACGACACTACTTTCCGCCTCGCTGCTTCCCTGCGACTAGGAGCCCCTTGTTGTTCTCCTCATCGCTGTCACTGTGGCGAAGTTGTCAACAGCCTCGGACACCACGGCCTGTCTTGCAGCCGAAGTGCGGGTCGCATAGCGCGGCACGCGAACATTAATGACATCATCCGACGGGCTCTTGTCACCGTCGGCGTCCCAGCTGTATTAGAACCCAATGGCTTGGCACGCGACGATGGCAAGAGACCGGACGGCATGTCTTTATTTCCATGGAAGGTGGGTAGGCCTTTAGTGTGGGACGCAACTTGTGTCGACACTCTTGCGCCATCCCATCTTCCCAGCTCGGCGTGCTGTGCTGGCGCTGCTGCTGCGGCTGCGCGGAAAACCTCAAGCGGCGAAAGTATAATAACCTTATCGGTAATTATATTTTCGAGCCATTTGGGGTAGAAACCCTCGGGCCGTGGGGTCTGAGCGCTCATGGTTTGTTTAACGAATCTCCAAACGGCTAATTGACACTTCCCGTGACCCAAGGGCCGGCTTTTACCTTGGCCAGTGGCTAAGCAATGCTATACAACATGGCAATGCCGCCAGTCTCTTAGTTACATTACCAGTCGACCGCGATGCGGAGGAATTTTTCGACGCCATATTTTAGTTTGTGAATAGTTTTAGCTAAGTTAGGATATAATTTTGTTATTTTATTAATTAATTAGGTATAAGTTGTTATGTAAAATATTAATGTATTTAAAAATCAATAAAAGTCATATATACTTAATTCGTTTGTATATTTGATTAAATGGAATAATCGGAGACCCCGCCCGACCTTCTTCTTCAAAAAAGGTTTTAACCTTTAGAATAATGTTTCGAGCATCACTTTTAATAGCTTTCGGCATATTTATCTTTATAAATTCAGCAATATTACGACAAAACAACTAGAGAACCCGAATATAGTATACACTGACAATCGAATGACATTTCAACATGACGGCCGTAGTTCCAATTTTCGCCATTTCACAGAAGTTGGTAGGAGTGTATGTCGAACTATCGCTGTCTGATACTGCATATGCTGAGGACTTGATTCTCTGTCTACGGCTAAAGTACTACCTAACCTAGTCTGTGGGTACCCAATCTATATTACTATACTCTATGTCTGTGGGTGGCTCCGCTAGGAGTATTAGTATTCTGTGGTCTGTGGGCAACACCGCCTTATCGAAGGCAATCCTCTCGTCAGAGAGTAGTATATTCTTTGGGGCAATCTATATTACTATAGTCTATGCGTTACGGCTCTCGTCAGAGAGTAGTATATTTTTTGCGTTAGGGTCGCGTTAGGGTCGTAGACAATTCTCTGTCTACGGTTAGGGTATATGATATGATCTTAGGGTATATATGTTCTGTGGGCCTTATCTTCACTGGTTTATGCAGCGCAGCGTCGTGTATTTCTGTATAATATTTTAATACAATTAGATAAAAGTTTTGTGATGTAGTGGGTCGTGTAAAAAAGCAGCAAAATGTCGCTCGAAATCCCGTTGATGAGCACCGATGAGGTGACTGTGTAGTTAATAAGATGTTACGATTTGCTTTTTCGTTTGAAGGTGTTAGTGTCGTAATCATATTATTT
This sequence comes from Fissipunctia ypsillon, assembly GCA_947568875.1. NCBI lineage: Eukaryota > Metazoa > Arthropoda > Insecta > Lepidoptera > Noctuidae > Fissipunctia > Fissipunctia ypsillon. The sequence goes on along the minus strand of OX387643.1, from coordinate 18,044,826 downwards.
GTTTATTTAGGTGATTGAATTAGATCCAGAGCAGTTACCCTCTGGAGATGAAGTGCTTAGTATATTACAACAGGAAAGATCTCAGCTTAGTGTCTGGATCAATGTTGGTGTAAGTACAACTTAACCTCAAATTTTTTTGTTTATGCCAACTAACACGTAGCCCATAAAATTATGGTAACACACCGCAATCGATTCGATGAATAACATTAGAAATCGCGGTTTAAAAATAACATTTACAAAGGGATCAATGCGGCTATAAAATTAATTCAATATTGCCTGGTTTTTGAGGAATTCTGAATTGGAGTTCGTCTATTTGATTGATAATGCTATGTTTGATATCTTGACGTTACCTTTCCCCTCGGTTAAAGAAAAGTATGTTTCATTAAATAACTTTGTAGAATCTGTAGATTGATGACCACAGAAACTGGAGCTAAAAGGGTTTGGGTGGATCATGTCATGCATAACTACAACTGGCAAGACTCCACACATTGCCTAATGCTTGCGCTAAAAATGTCAGACCAGAAAAAAGGTGGTGAGATAACTGGTGAGGTTTGCTGTGATGTAGGAAGAACTTGGAGGAATCCTATGCTCAGAATTAAGACAGTATAGGCAAAAAGAACTGTTTAAACTGTGTAACAATTAGTTCTTACAATTAACGTTCTTGTTTTCCAGCTTGCCTATTACAAACAAAAGAAGATTGATGACTTCCTCAAAATACTGGAGGCGTCCCGTACGGACGCCAACATTGACTATCGAGACTTTGAAAGAGACCAGATGCGAGCCCTCGATATGTTGGCCGCATACTATGTCCAGGAAGCCAACAAAGAAAAGTCGAAAGATAAAAAAAAAGAATTGTTTACTAAAGCAACTCTTCTTTACACTATGGCTGATAAAATCATCATGTATGATCAAGTGAGTAGTTTTATGTTTCTAAATGTCTATTAAAATCTTATTATTTCTCAAAGGATACTTTTTTTTTTGTATGACAGTCAGTTTTTAAACCTTATGTTTAAAAACTACTCAAAAATACATACTGAAAAATAATAGTACAGAAGATTTAATGTGATTGTTTATTAAACTTCTAGAACCATCTCCTTGGTCGGGCCTACTTCTGTCTCCTCGAAGGTGATAAAATGGAGCAAGCAGATGCCCAATTCAACTTTGTACTGAACCAGTCACCAAACAATGTGCCCTCATTACTTGGCAAAGCTTGCATCGCATTCAACAGAAAGGATTATAGAGGGGCATTGGCTTTTTATAAAAAAGCCTTGAGAACCAATCCGGACAGCCCAGCGGCTTTACGGTTGGGTATGGGGCACTGTTTTATGAAGCTGAATAATCAAGAAAAGGCTAGGTAAGAATTCAACTTTGAAGTAATTAATTTAATATGAATCGAGAAATAGTATGGTGCAAGTGGCCATAAAAGTACAGTCCGCGCGCGAGCTCCGAGGCACAGACAGGTATTTGGCCCTAAAAGTCGGACAAAAATATTTTTTGCGTTTTATAGTATTATTAAAGTATTTCGTCCCATTTTGAGGCATAATAGAGTAAAAAAAAGGCATACATTATTCTTAACAAATTTTATTTCTAATTTTCATCATCTTCAGAGTCATTTTCAATACTAATATTGCAAATATCATTTTCCTCCAAAAGATTCATGGTATCCACTGAAAGAGGACTCTTTCTTTTATGTTTAGCGTTCCTCATTCCCGTCAGCAAGGGGTCTGATGTCAAGAGCAACCTATTTAAATCGTCTTGTTGTAGGCTACTCTCGAAAATTTTCGGGCGTTGTTTAGCCGAAACGCTCGGATGTGCTTATTGCGGGCTTCTGCAGCTTCTTCAGACAGTTGCCCGATTGGCAGAATCGCCTCCTTTATCACGGCTGCCCCATGACTCAACACCTTATGTAATGTCGGCGACATTGGATGAAACTTGTACAAAGAAACGTACAATTCAGCAGTTTCTTTGCAGTAAATTTCGAATTTTTGGATGTTAATTTTTATCCCGCAGCACATTGTGTCTAGGATGACTTTTAATCGGTAGATTAAATTCTGGTCAATCCCAGTTATTTCTGCAGCTTTCTCGTATTCATCGAAAAATCGCCTGCTGGTATTCCCATCATTCATGTTTCCAAAGTTAGCCTTTGGAATATCTACTAATAATCCTAGTTGTTCACGAAACTTGGTTTGGATTACTTTTTTTCGTGTCTCCACTAGTTTCTTCTCTTCGGCAGTCAGGCGAGCCCTCCACTTCATGACTGGTAATTTATAAGCTACATGCAGTACGCTCTCGAAAAATCTTATTCGAGCGTGCAGCAAAGATAGACCAAATCGCATGTTTTCCGTATTGCAGGGCCTTTCTTTTGTAAGGTCGTTGAAATCGGAGGATGTGGCGCCACATATGTAACATCTCATAGTTGACTTGGTATGGGTTGCTGCGTTACATACCTTGCCGTCCACCATGGTAAAAACTATTTTATGTTTGACGGATATGTCGTCGATCTTGGTCTTGCTCAGTTCTTTTATTTGATTTTCTACTTACTCGATTTCCTCATTAGTCACGTCAGTGTTTTCTTTCACAAATCGTATGCGTATTGGTCTGCAATATCGTGGTGATGACGGAGTTGGGTTTTGCCATATAATTTTTCTTTCCGTTCCATAGACTAGTTGGAGTGGAACGACAGAACTTTGAAAAATGTTGGCGTCGGAATCAGTCTCATTTGCAAATTTCATTTTATATTGAATCTGCTGAGATCCGTCACAGCCCCATTTGCTGATGAGCAGAAAGGACTGCTTTTCAGATTCAGTCAGTTGCTCCAAGACCTCACCAAGATGCAATAATAATCGCTTGATGGTGTGATCCATTAAGCTTTGTACCCTTACTTCGGCACAGGTCTCAGTTATGCTGTGGATTTCGGGGTAACATTCTTTCTTCAACTCCTTTAGAATCGAATAGCATGGGTAAAAGCCTGGATTCGTGTCTCGAACCACTTCGTATTGGGCCTGGGTAAGCCCAGCTTCAACAAACATAAACAGGGAACGAAGGTGTGCCAATTTCGTTGAAACTTCTTTTTCTTGTTCAGCTGCTTGTTCTTTTATCGCAGCAGCTGCATATTTTTTTGCTTTCCGGGGGCTTCTGGTAAGGACCTTTACGATTTTTGATGCTTCGATTTCGCCAGTTTCTCGCAATTTCATTTGTGTTGCGTATGCCAGCACGTCTAAGTCAGATGTTCGAACATTTTCAGTTTTTCGCCTTTTATTCCTTTCACATAAGTCTGAAAACGACTTTTGAGGTCTACCTGGACTTAATCCTATAACAAAAGATAAACCTTTAGTCACTGATAAAATTCCATGAAATATAATAATGTTCGAAACAAAAGAATTGTTAACGTAAATAGGTACCTGTTTTTGGTAGCGATATGGTGCCCTTGAGCCATTCTTTGTTCGCTTTTAGGAATCTGGCTTTGGTATTACGGGCAGCTGACCATTTCTGCTTGAATTGGTGACGTATAATTGACAACTTGTGCTTTGCATCGGCAATGTTTGGGTCATCTTCAGAGTATTGACGGAGAAGTTCCAACTCCATAAATTCCAACTTTTCATTGAAAATTGAAGCATTGGAGCGTTCCATGATAGTTAGTAAATCGTTTCTAGTTAATACCCGCATCCCAGAAGAGCCTGGAAACAAAATAAACTAATTTTCATAAAAAAAAACAACACGTGGTTTTTTGAGTCCATGCAAAAAAAAATTGCCAAAAATGGAGGGGTGCGTTAGGGTGGCTGTTTTACGTATTTTAGAATACTATACAGTTTATTCTAAAACAAACCATATAAATTTTTACTTAGAAATGCTCAGAAATACTTTAAAACGCTTAAAGATTTTTTGAAATGCGTATTTTATAGGACTTTTTAAGAATTAGTTACTAATGGAGCTAAAGGTACTAAAACTCCCTCTTTTCATAACAAAACTAAATAGAATAATACGTACACACCTGGTTGTGTAAGATCCATACTAGAAATTCAAAAGAAATTGACTTTTTTACCATAAATTTAATATTTGAAAACAATGAAATTTGAGCATATCGAATAATTACACGACCACGGCAAGCGAACGGTAATTTCCGACTGAGCGCATGGAGCGGGGGAAAGGCTCTAGCGCGTCGGGTTCACGCTATTTGTAGGAGGAGATACCATTGTATTTCGAGGAATAATAAAAAACGGCGTCTAACTAAAACAAAAAAAATGGATTTCGCCCGATTTTTAGGGCCAAATACCTCTCTGTGCGAGGAATCATAAGGAATGTTTACGTAATGAGCTAGAGTGAGAGACAGCGACGGTCGGGCGCAGCTCACACCCGCCCGTTTCCTCAGCCCCCGATTCCTCGGAGCTCGCGCGCGGACTATATGTGGTCTAGCGCAGAGGAATTTTGGTAGTAGAACAAATAATTCTTGGGTAGATGGTGAAGTAAAAGAGGTTGTGAGGAAGGAGAGAGGCCTGGCTTAATGTGTTAGCCTATAAGGCCCAAAATAGGATAAATCAGACAATGAATGTGACAGATGATTTCAAAAGAGTGAAGAAGAAATACTCCGAAATGAAAACGAAAGTGAAAGATATAGTAAAAATGAAGAAGGATGAACAGGAAGAAAAGTATAACAGGAAGTTCTCTGAAAACTTCAGGGCCAATGTTAAGCTGTCCTGGAAACAGCTAAGATTGGCTCGCAGAGTGACAGGAACATAGAGTGTGAATGTTATAAGAGCAGAAGATGGATGTTTACTAAGCAAAGAATGTAAGGTCTTGGAACGCTGGAAGGGATACTTTGAAAACTTATTTAGTTATCAGGATAGTGTGCAATGCGGGATGTTCGTAAGAGTTACCGTGGCCCCGGCACAGGCAACAGAAGGAACACGGGTGGGTTTTAGTCAGTAAAAGTCTGACACGCCCTCCCGCTCCGCCCAGAGCGGGAGAAGTCATTTGATGATTTCCCATCCACAAAAAAAAAAAAAAAAAAAAAGGATAGTGTGCAAGGAGTGGGCAATTGGGCAGACACCAGTTTTGAAGACCCAAGCTCAGATGTAGATGAAAAGAATGAAATAAAAATAGATGAGATTGTCAGAGCGCTGAAAGGGATGAAAGTTGGGGAAGCTGAGGGGTACGACAGAGTGTCTGCTGAAATGCTGAAGGGCGGTGATGGGGTGGTAGCAAGTCTGTTGTACCGGATCTTTAATATGTGTTGGAGATATGGCTGTGTGCCGAATGATTGGAGCAAGGCTGTAATCGTATCACTCTATACGGGAAAAGGCTCTCAGAAGGAGTGTAAAAACTACTATGGCATTAATCTTTTGAGTGTTATTGGCAAACTGTACGCAAAGGTTTTAATAAATAGAGTGATAAGAGTGACAGAGGAGAAAATATAGGATGTGCAGGCAGGATTTAGAGAGGGAATGGGCTGTATGGATCAGATCTTCTCCCTAAGGTGCATAGACGAAAAACATCTAGCAAAGCACATGAAAGTCTACTGTACTTTCGTTGACTTGGAGAAGGCCTATGACAGTGTGCGGAGGGAGGAACTCTGGTCAACACTACCCATGTACAGTGTGGACTGGCGCTTGGTATGGGCACTGAAATCTTTATACAAGGATTCCAGTGCATCTGTTAGGATAAAGGGGGCATAGACAGACTTGTCCGGCATCTCGAGGGGTGTTAGACAGGGTGGTGTAGCCTCACCGTGGCTGTTCAACTTGTATATGGATAGTTGTCTGACAAATTTGAAAGAGGGTGAGTGTGGATTAAGGATGAATGAGTAGCTTGTCAAATGCCTTCTCTATGCAGATGATCAAGTTCTACTTGCATCGTCAGAAAAACAGTTGCAAGACATGGTGACTGTCATGGATGAAGCATATAAGATGAAAGGGATGAATGTAAATGTGAGTAAAACGAAGGTAATGGTGTTTGAAAGAGAAGAGGACGTCGCGATGTGTGTGAAAATAAATGATAAAAGTGTGGAGCAAGTAAGTGAGTTTGTATATTTGGGGAGTCTGTTTACAAGGGATGGAAAGATTGATGAAAATATGGAAAGGAGAGTAAATGCGGGAAATAAAGTGAATGGTGCTATACATGCGATTGTGACCAACCAGGTAATGTACAAAAAGGCCCGACTGGCTGTTGACAACAACTACAACAAGAACTGTTGTTAACAGCCAGTCGGGCTTTTTGGCCTTACACACTTGGACATTCACTTCCATACATAAACGTAGGCACGCTTATGTATGGAAGTGAATGTCTAGGTTTTCATTGAAAGCAAAGCTTACTAATATAACTTGCTTGTGAATAGTTGCAGAATTTGTCTTACGAAGATATAGAGAATATTCTAATGATCATCTCATGAATTTCTCAATACTGATACTTATAATACTTAAGTAATAATGTGTAATATATAATACTTACTGAGTCTCTTTGACCTGATTGCATTTAATATTCAATGTTTATGAGGAATATCGGCTCTTGAGATACAAGTATATTTTTACTTAGTTCAGGAGCCAGCTGTTCAACCTGGTTTTTGACCACCACATGTACAATCATGTTTTAGTGTATGACTAAATGTATTGTGTTTCTTTTTTTATAATAAACTTATTATTTACTATTTATTTAATGTTGGGTGTGGCAAAAGAAGCATGAAAGTAGAATAAATGCTGTGGAAATACGGTCCTTGCGAAGCATGTGTGGTGTGACTATGAATGATAGGCTGAGGAATGATGTGATAAGGCAATGGTGCGGTTTAAAAGAAGATGTAGTGACAAAAATTGAAAAGATTATGCTTAGGTGGTTTAGTCATGTTGAGAGGATGAATGAAAGTCGACTAACAAAGAGTATTTACACGGCAGATGTCAGTGGAAACGCCGGTAGGGGACGCCCTAGGAAGACATATAGTGATGTTATTGGTGATGTTCTTCAGAAAGATCAGGTGCGTAGTACTCGCAATCGGCGTGCGTGTATGACCCGATGTATGAACGTAAACGAGGCAAAAGGAGTATGTAAGGATCGTAGCAGGTGGCGTTCTGTATTTTCTGCCTACCCCCATGGGAAGAAGGCGTGAGTGTATGTATGTATGTATGTTTGATGACATCGGCAATGTTTTGTGTTTTATAAAAAATTAACTTGGTATTTTTAGCTTGCCTGAAGTTCTTTATGAGATGGCCTCAAATGCAGGTTCTTTATGAGATGGCCTGAAATGTTTTCCATATAATGATATCATAAAAGGCTGACATTTTATCATATCATTATATGGAAAACATTTAGTGATTTCAGGCAAGCAAAAATGTATGTATTTATATACTAGCTTGATAGCTTCTGCCCGTCCTTCTAAGGGAGTTGTGGCTTAATAATAACAGCCGCCTGGGTCGATTGAAGGTTAAGCTACGCTTACCGCGGTTGGTTCGTAAATGGGTCACCATTCGTTACTTACCGAGACCTCTCTGTGCCTCGGAAAGATAATTCCAGTAGCTTTAAACATCGTCCCTAATAATAATAACATACAGATGCTACAAGTCCCCTCTTGTTCAGTAATCATTAGCGCCCTAAGCCAAGGATCGAGTCCCGCTAGGGGAGACCCTTAGCTGTGCTACTTAAATGTTGTTTTAAATGTTGTTAACTCGGTGAGAGGCCATTCACGCCCCACCAAAGCCCGGTTAAGCAGTCAAGGTTATCCGGAGCCAACTAGCAATAGGTCCGATTCAAAAAGAAAAAGCCTCGGAAAGTACGTTAAGGGGTCATTGTACTCATCATTATGAACAACTTTTACCATGGGACCAAACCTGAAATCGCGAAAAAAAATCAGGTGTTCCCTACATTTATGTTCGCATAACTCGTCAAAATGTAGGGAACACCTGATTTTTTTTACTTATAATGTACATTTTCCTTTTTGTTTTCAGAATGGCATTCGAAAGAGCGTTACAACTAGACCCACAATGTGTCGGCGCGCTAGTCGGATTGTCTATTCTCAAACTAAATCTACAAGAGAATGAGTCGAACAAAATGGCTGTGATTATGTTGTCAAAAGCCTATGCCATTGACCCTAAAAACCCCATGGTCTTGAACCATTTGGCTAACCATTTCTTTTTCAAAAAGGTAAGTAAGACAAGATTAGAATTGGTTGTTGTTATTTTCGTCAACCTAGCTGACAAGCTTTGGCAGCAAATCCGAATCAGACTCTAGTATTTTTTCTTTAGACAAAACCACAATTTATTTAAAAACAATCTATCTTTTTCCTTCCAGGACTACAGTAAGGTCCAACATCTAGCCTTGCACGCGTTTCACAACACTGAGAACGAAGCGATGCGCGCAGAAAGTTGTCACCACCTCGCGCGAGCGTTCCACGCTCAAGGCGATTGCGACCAGGCCTTTCAGTATTACTACCAAGCCACGCAGTTCGCGCCGCCCAACTTTGTGCTACCGCATTATGGATTAGGACAGATGTATATCTATAGAGGTGATACGGAGAATGTAAGTTTTGTAAAAATTAATGAAAATCTATTCAATAACATACTAAAAAAGTTATTTTCAGATACTTTTTAGGATGTTATTGCATAGCCCACCCACTAAACTGTAATACATACATAAAGTACAGAACGCCACCTGCTACGATCCTTACTTCTTTTGCTTCATACACTGTAATTTGTAACTATAAAGCTTGATTACCCCCATTTATTGTGGTTTCCCATTTTGTGCATTGGATGCTCAAATTAATCCGTTGCCTGTACGGAAAAGCTTTTGAGGCTTCAGTTTAAGTTTCAACTTAAATAATAATTTAGTTATCTGTATACTAATTTTGTTATGCTTAATTCATTTTTTATCCGTTTTAGGCAGCCCAGTGCTTCGAAAAAGTACTGAAAGTTCAACCAGGCAACTATGAAACAATGAAGATTTTAGGTTCCCTTTACGCCAACTCGCCTTCACAGTCAAAGAGAGATATCGCTCGACAGCATCTAAAGAAAGTCACAGAACAATTCCCTGATGATGTGGAAGCTTGGATAGAGTTGGCCCAAATATTGGAACAAAATGATTTGCAGGTAACATCTTCATGAAAGTTGAACCAAGACTCACAATAAATATGTAGGCAAAGTTTTTGTCCCCAAGTTGGCCATCTATCTCTAACATTTATTTTTGTTGTAGGGTTCTCTAAACGCCTATAGCACTGCAATGAAGATTCTCAAAGAAAAAGTGAATGCAGATATTCCAGCTGAAATATTAAACAATGTTGCTGCCCTGCATTACAGACTTGGAAACTTGAATGAAGCTAAGAATTATTTGGAAGAGGCACTTGAAAGGTAATGTTTAGTTATAGGAACACAATATATAAGGGATTACATTGTATGTATGGAAAAATTAGGAGGATAAAACAACCATCTAGCGTTGATAAAGAACATCCAGTTTCAGATAGTGACTACATATTATGTGAGTGATAGAGACGACGCTTTACGAAGCCGAACTGCTTAATTTCAACCTTATGTGGATGTATCTAAAGTCGAGGTTCAAGTATTATTGAATTAGTCTCTCCACCGCCTCTTCGGTGATATGCGTGAAACTCGATGTGCCTTGCGCCTGAAATTAATAATCAGGATTCAGTACACCCTTGAACTACGAAAACCGCCCTTATTGTTACAAAATAAAGGCGCTATCACAGTCCAACTTTTACCATGGACGATAGTAACCTGTACACAGTTGCGAAGATGTTCTTCTAAGGCCCTTTGTACATGGCACGGTTTCTTTATGGTACGGCGTATTAACTAAGCCATAGAAAAAACGTGTCTGTCAACAAGCTTCCATAGTGATACTTACAACAGTGACGACCGTACCTACACGGCGAATAAACCGTAGTTGTTCGCGGTAAGAAAAACGTGTATGTACAAAGGGTCTAACTGTTATTTATACTCTTTTGTAGGGAAAAAGCGGACGCTGAGACATTGGACGCTCAATACTACAACTCTATAGCAGTGACTACTATGTACAATTTAGCGCGACTGAACGAAGCGCTGTGTGTGTATAACAAGGCAGAGAAACTATACAAGGACATATTGAAAGAACATCCCAACTACATCGACTGTTATTTAAGGTAAGAAAATTACCACAGAGTAACGTGTTTCGTACTTTTCCAGTTTATTGTTAAGTTCCACAATTATCAGGCTTATCATAAGGTGTTGTTTACTTATTCAATATTTTACGTACAGTACCGTTAATATAGCATGACACACTAGCTTTAGAAAGAGACTGTTACATTGTTTTTTAGGATTCCGTACCCGAGGGCTGCCAAACTGAACCGTATTGCTAAGCCTCCGCTGTCCGTCCGTCAGTCCTTCCGTCGATCTGTCAGCGGGCTATGTCTCATGAACCGTAATAGGCAAACAGTTGAAATTTTCACAGATTGTGTATTTCTATTTCCGCTATAACAACAAATAATAAAAAAATTAAAGGGTCACCCTTTTTAATTTTTAACTTCATTTTATTGTACACATGTTTTATTAAACTGAAGTATTCTTTTTAAAATTTGTAGTGTAGCCCGACTCGCATTTGGCCGGTTTTTTAAATTTTGTTTTATTCTTTATTTGATTAGGGTACTTTTATAACCGCAGTGCGTATGACAGTCCCATCGTACCCTAAATACACACTGCTACGAATTGCTCAATAAAGTGCAATTCAGGTCGCACAGTGCTAATTACCTACGGTTATATTCACCTACAAGTTGCCTCTGTTTCTATCGCGTAACTCATATACCTTCAGACTACGTAAGGGTTGCCTTCGTTTAAAGAATAATTAATCTGAATATTCATTTACCAGTTATATGCCTATTAATCTACTTTTGTGAACAAATGACATTTCAAATAAACCTAGGCGCGGTACTTAGCAGTATGTTATACATTAGAAAACTATTTTATTTTACAATGTCTGCATAGGTACTTTATTAAGACGATAGGCATACGGCATATGTTAGTGTGTACCTTGTCTATGAAACTAAATATTTCTATTAGGTTTTTAATACTTTAATTTGCTTAGTTGCTATTTTTTTATTAATAAGTACTGTAACGTTTGTGTATAATGTAAGGGGGCGAATCAACACTACTAGAGCTTAAACTCAACATTGCTTAATATGTTTTATATTAGTTTTTCTTAATAAACGTACATCACATGACACCACTATTTTCTATCTGACTTTTCAACAAAACAAATGGCATATCATTCAAATTCAAAAGTAATTCTACATCTGTCTGAACGATCGAATGTAACCATAGGTTTATTGCTTAACAGCCTGTACAAAATAAGGTCGCCTTCGGCATCAAACCTTTACAGTGCCTACGTAATTGGGATAATAAAAAGTATGTACGAATACCCTATTGTGTACATAATCAAAATCTTACTACATAATACTTAGTTTTAGTTAGTCCATGGTATCTACCCGCCAAGACAAAAATACAATTTGAATAGGTACTTTCCTACCTATACTTATCAAAACTAAACCTGACCTTGTAAACAGACCTTGTAAGTACGTAACCTACGTAACTATACTATATTAATAATAATTAATATTGTAACGACGTAAATACGGGTGACATAAATAAGAATAACAAATCCAAACATTTGGTAAGTAGGTACCTACATAATTACTAATTATCTATAGGTAGACGTGCATTTCTTTACCTTCCGATGTCCTTTGGAAGTGTGAAAAACGTGAGGTTTCGGTTTCTTGTTAAGTAATTTAAGCAGCCGAATGCGATGCAATATGCTTTTGCCTTCATTTTAGTTAATATCTTAAGCGACGAACGGACGACGGGACGCGGCGCGTAATTAAGTATCGAACTAACGTGAGACTCGGCCGGCGGCGGCGCGCGGCAGCCCGACTGACTCGGCCGGCGGCGGCGGCTCGCGGCAGCCCGACTGACTTGGCCCGGCAAGACGTGCCCGCCGTGTACTTGTAGCTTCATACCTAAAAAATCGAGTCTGTCCAATCTCAAGACCCCTATGAAATAATTTCTATCAGACTCATATCGACATTGTACACTGTTATGAGTGGCAGAGGCGGCGCTCTACAATATCACAAAAACAAACTAAAAATTCTGAAACTGTCCCTTCCAGTTATCATGTATTAGATGCTTCAAAAAGAGCAAAGCCCCATTTACTTGATGCAAGTTTCTTGTCTGTGGCCTACAATAAATTGAAGCAACAAATGACTTGCACCGTCTAAGCACTGTTTAGAGGGTGCAACTGTTCTTGCTGCTTCAATTTATGGTATGGCATACCATAAATTTATTTATTGTAATATACACAAATCTTAAATACAATATACAATCTAACACTAAATATATACATGTATTATGTACAAGTATAGAAAGGAAAAAAGGGAGAGCTCAGACATAAGGAAATTAAATCGCACCGCGTAAATCAAGCTTAAAACATCTCTGTTACAGGTTAGGCTGCATGGCTCGCGACAAAGGTCAGATCTACGAAGCATCGGACTGGTTCAAGGAAGCTCTCAAAGTGAACACAGAACATCCCGACACATGGTCGTTGCTAGGCAACCTGCATTTAGCGCAGCAGGAGTGGGGGCCGGGACAGAAGAAGTTTGAGAGGATATTACAAAACTCTAGCACTTCGAATGATGCTTACTCGCTGATCGCTCTTGGTGAGTTGTTTTGTGTTGTAGTTTATAATTAATAATAATATTTTTTATTTCGGAAACAGAGATTCCATAGTGTGAGTAACATTATTTTAACTTTAAAAAAACGGATGGTATTTAAAAGTACTTCAAATTTATTCCCATTTCATTTACCTAATTTTGCCTGTGTTCCACCAAATATACTGAATGTGCACCAAAATATGTTCATTAAAATATGTCATAACGAGCATCTATTTAACAACTGTTGCAAATTTGTAAAAATAGTAATACACCTAATTTTAAAAACAAGCATTTATTTTTTTAGTTTTACTTCAGATAATGCACTGCAAAATGTATTTGAATCAAACACCAATTAATGTCCAATGTAGCTTTATTAATAAAAAATGAAACCTAACCTAACCTAAAATATAGTGTTAGTACCAATCACCCTCTGCACAAACTGCTTTACAATTGGAGAGCTGAAGCTCTGTGCTATATTTTATGGTTGAATGGAAATAAACATTACTCTCTTTTGGGTTTTGCTGCAGTAAAAAATGTTAAAGAATACGATGTCTATTATCAGTTCCGTATAGCCTTATTCTGAAGAGTTGTTGCGATTCACGAGCGAACGTCATTTCAATTTAGTCCTTATACCAATGGTATAAGTCACGCACGCTCGTGATTTGCAATGACTGTAACTCGTATTTAATTCCACTCTATGGCAAGAGAAAAGCCTCCATCAATTTGATGCCACCATTTGTTTCTCTGCTAGGTTGGTGTGGTTTAATTTATTTACGAAGTCGTCAATAATTTATTCGATAAGTATTCAGTGTGGCGTATATTTATAATACTACTTTTAAATAGTTTTTATGTGTGTGAGTAATCCTGTTAATTCCTTTTAATTTATTTTATTCAGGTAATGTATGGCTCCAAACTCTACACCAGCCTTGTCGTGAGAAAGACAGAGAGAAACGTCATCAAGAGCGAGCGCTTGCCATGTATAAACAAGTACTAAAGAACGACCCTAAGAACATTTGGGCCGCCAACGGTATTGGATGCGTACTTGCACATAAGGTAAACAATACTTAATGCCCACTACAATTTCAATTAAAGTACTAGTACTAGTGTATGTGTTTTTCCACTGCGTAGATACGCAGATCTTTAGTTACGGAATCATGAACCCTATTACATTGGAATAAAAGCGTTTTTACTTATAAATGAAATCAATCAAAACATCTATGTGAAATCAGGCCAAGATCTATGTGAAATCTCGTAATTAAAAACGTCTAAAATCCAGTCGTAATTTCATCTCAGCGACAATCAATCTTAAAAACTTGTTTGAAATGTAGGCAAATTAGAGATATTTTTGAAAGATTGTGAATTAGAATTCGAACGTTAAAAGTACGGAAATTGTCCTTTAGCAGTAGTAACCCTAAGCAGTACCTTTGTGCAGCCTGTAATAGGGAATATGCATGAGATTCAAATATGGGTCAAATATTTTTATAAATAAGATGTATTAGGTACTTACTTCAGAATATTATGCCTCCATCAATATCAAAGTGAATTTGTGACGTAAGTCTATGACAACGATAAGTATCAATGTGTTTTATAGGAGTGTTTGCGTTTCAGTCTGACTGTCTGTGTGACGTCTTAACGTCACACCAAGTGCGGCAAAATGGAGGGCGCTTAAGGTGCCCCGTGTCGGTTGGCTATTTTAGACTGTTTTTTATGTACTTTTAATTACTTTTTTGGGGTTGAATATTTTTTTATATTATATGGTGATGTAAACTATCAAATAAAACGATTGAAAAAAATACAAGCATATTTCCTATTAATCTATGATTTCTTTTTGAGTCTACCTAAATAAATAAGAGTATTCATCTCTTTTTGTTGCAGGGTTGTGTAAACGAAGCCCGTGACATATTCGCGCAAGTGCGTGAAGCGACGGCCGACTTCCCCGATGTATGGATGAACATCGCACACATTTATGTTGAACAGAAACAGTATATCAATGCTATTCAAATGGTGAGTGAACTTGCATTTATTTCATTAGTTATTTCAATGAAATAATTTTAACAGAAAATAGTGTTTATCTATATCTGTACATTGAAGTCGCTTTTTGAGTCTGCTGTGTGACCGCATTGTTTTTCTAAACTCAGCAACGGATTTTGATACGGTTTTCACCATCATTTAGAGAATTTATTTTGGAAGGTTTATGTGTATAATACATTAATATTAAAGTTACATACAGGGTGGCCGGAACATTGACGTCATAAAAAAAATCTGGTCCCTCGTATCGTGGGGTATCCGAATCACCCCCATGTATGTTCCGCGACTTTTTGAATTTTTTTAAGATGGTCAGATCGAAAATTCAGAAAAAAATTCATAACTCGAAAACTATGAAAAGTCGCGGAACATACATGGGGGTGATTCGGATACCCCACGATATACGATCACGATCTAAATTTTTTTTTTGAAATCAATGTTCCGGCCAGCCTGTACAATAATGAAATCTCATGTTTTGTCAAGTCATAAAAACCGTGTGAAGCAGGGGTGGATCGCCAGTAATACACTAACTCGAACCTTTATTTCACAGTATGAGAACTGCGTCCGCAAATTCCGAATGCACCATGACGTAGAATGGTTAACATGGGTAGCGCGCGCACAAACATTGGCAGGGCGTGCGGGCGCCGCGCGTTCTTCCTTACTTCGGGCGCGACGCGTCGCTCCACACGACGCCGCGCTCGCATACAACACCGCGCTAACCTTGCGCCGGCGTGCGGCGCTTGTACTGAAAGATGATCGTTCGGACTTACGCTTAGTGTTGCGTGCGGTACATGAGCTGCATGTGTCGCATCGGCACTTCACTCGTCTTGGCGGAGTTGAGGTAAGAGTACATACCATAATCTTTTAGAACATAATATTATGTCTAGGTCTAGAGTAGATAGAAATTCGTATTTATTAGCTATTTTAGATGATAAATAATAGTAAATACGTTTATTTTCACCACAATATTTAACAGAAACATTTAGGTACATAATTATTTGCCAAGTATTACAAGCCTGAAAATATTGTGGGGACTGGTGCCCAAGCTAGGCCAATGACCTGTGTTTCAGGTCACCAGGTCTCCACTCCGTGTTACTATGTCTGAATTGCTTACGTACTAGTGACAAGAGACAATAAGAAATACTGTGATGTTAATGGGTGTAAGATGTTTGTAAGTAATTATGAAGAGAGTTAATGTTACGATATGTGTCACTTGTGTTACTTTAGGGTCCGAATATACTATTACTGTCCGAAATCAGAAAAGGGTATTCTGTTGGAGATGAATAAAGAAATGCCGCAATTAACTTAATGGGGACATTAACACACTTATACGGTTTCCCGTTTTTGTTTTATGAAGATATTTTAATTTCATTAAACGTTATTATTTATTTAATTTTCTAAAATAGCATCTTGGAGCAACCTGTACTTAAACAATTGTAGCGCAGAGGTAATTTGCCGGGGTCACGGATGGTAAAATCGAATCAATGAAATTAAAACGTAGGTGCAACGTAAACGTGCAAAAATTAGGCGAATTGAAGAAAAGGGAGTGCTTTATTATTTAGTTTGTATGAAAACTTTAATTTTTCAATTTACGAATTATTTTATTATAATTTTTATGATTACTGGCCACTAGCCCTACCCGTGTGTTAAATTAATGTCGCCATTGTAGCGGCAAGTTGTATAATGTTCCGAAATATTACAATATATTACGTCGATACAAATTATATTTATTTATTTGGCTCACCAACAATTGAGTACACTCAGACAATTATGGCTTACATTGAATCAATTCGGATCTAGTGTATCAATCTCTTACAGGTAAGCACATCATGCATTACATATTGATTAAATGTATAAAAGCTACTTAAAACTACAGGATATTTTCTACACACAAAACAATCAGGCTACTCGGGCCAAATTAAAACTAAAAAGTGAAATAAAACATTAAAATCACAAGCCGAAACAAAATTGAGGAAGAAATAAAATTATAATTGAAAACCTAATTGTATTAAGATCATAATAAAATTAAAGTTAGTTAAAGTTCAAAATAGTAATTAAAATTAAACAACAAAATCAAAATTAACATTCAACAGAACATAATCAAAAATAAATTAAACAGGATCATAATTAAAAAACCACAAATAACGGACAACGTAATCGAACTAAATTCATACGGATATTTAAGTTCTCAGAATAATAACCCTTCTTGTAATTGGGTAAAATTAAAGGAAAAAACTGCATTTAATTTTAAAGAAATAATTTACTTTGTAAAATTACTTTAAAAAAAGCCTTATCCTTTGTTTCTGTTGCATATTTTTCTCTGTTCTAACGTTTTCTTCACCTATGTAATGTGATAATGAAATAAAACTGACAGCGCTTACATGTCAATATATATTTGCTACAAGATTATTATACTCTGTCAGGATAACCAAATTAAATTAAAATCAAAATAAAAAGTAAAGTCAGACAGAAGCATAATCAAAATGAAATTAAACAGATTTATAATTAAAATTAAAAACTTTGAATTGAACGTGTACACTACGACAGGAGGAAAACGACTTTCGCGGGGAGACATGAATGCCGAGCCATATAATTTATCGCAACTTGCTATCGGTTACATTTCTTGCCGCTACAGTGGTCCCCCTCTTGTTAAAAAAATAAAAGTTGTATTTAACATTTTTCTTAAAATGGAGAACCACAGAATCATCCTTGTGTAAGGCTACCTTAATGTTTATTATTAGTATAAGTGTTACAACATTGTTATCGCTATATCCGTTACACAATACAAGCAGAAATTAAAACCTGTGAACTATGTTGCAGACTAAACATTCATGCTCACCTACTATTTGCAATTCTACAAAACACAATCACTGGCCTACTGTAAGCAAATTATCATTATACATCGTATTTTTTTTAGAACTGATTATTACTTACATAAATTGAAATGTTAAGTAATGTTACTTCTTAGTAAAATTATGATTTTTCAAAACAACGGAATTGAATCTATTTAATGCTAATTTTACATTAAAGAAATAATGTCTTCCTATGGTCTGTCCAGTACACACAAAAAATATAAATAACTACTGGCAAACAAAAATTTTTAACACAATTCACTAAGTAAATACAACCTGCTGTGGTTGTACTTGCTGAATGTTACCAGAAACAACTGTAGATACCGATGGCAAAAGTGTTGTTGCCATTACTTGTTTTATCACCCATTTTTGAGAACTTTTCTTACATTTCCTTAGACAAAAATAAGCAAACAATATTATGAGCAGTATCAAAACAGTTAACATGAGAGTTCCGTATAACTTGAACTCTGTTCGTATCTCTGAATCACTGTTATTTGCTCTATTAGCTTCATTTTGAGCAATAATAATCTCTTCGGTTTTGCTGTAAGTTTTACCCATGTTATCTAATCTGCCGTCGTAATTAGAAAAGGCACAACTAACATTTTACAAATGTTGAGAAAATCGAGATTAAAATATTTTATGAATTTCGTTAAAAACAACACGTTTAAAATGTGTTTTTTGAAATTGTGTAAATGTAAAAAATTGCGTTTTTTTAGTATGTATATAACGATAGCAATATTATATTTTTAATTTTAATGAATATAGTTAATAATTAGCATATTTCTTTTTAACTTAACATAAAAAATAACATGAAAAGAGCAATATTATGTTTAAAAGGTACATATAACCAAATATGCCTTTTCAATGTAAAATTTTGAGTAAAAATTCAAAATTTTACGATAAAAAGGCATATTTAGTCGTTTGTGCCTTTTCACTGTAAATTATCAAAATAAATTACATAGGTACAGTACTGTAAATATTAGAATGAATTCCTAATATTTATATTTTATACTTTGTGAGTGTATTTTACTGTGTCTGTGTGTGTTTAGTGGGATTGTATATTTTAAAAGAGGCTGATAAATGTCATTGTATAAGAAATAAAATAAGGCAGATGTAAGAAAATAAAACATTTATTTCAAAAAGTTTACACAAACAAAATTTCAAAAGTACTAACAATTATAAATTATATCAATAATATTGAAGGACTCAACAGAACAAAAACAGAATTGTTTACTAAAAATGACACTTCAAAATCTCTCTTAGTTAAAAATTAGATAACACAGCCAGTTAGGAACTTCAATATATTTATCAAAAAAAGAAAACGAAGTTTACAAAAACAATAATTATCATAACAATTATGTATCAAACATCTAAGTAGTTTACATTTTTATCACAATCCAATTAATGGAATTAACTTCGTATTACTAAAAATGGCACTATGCATCTCTCTATCACAATCTTGACAAGGTTACAAAATAGTAGGAACTTTTTATTATCAAAATTAAACAAAAAAATAATTCTAAACCTGAAAATTAGAAACTTCAAAGCACCTAATATTAATTCTCATAATAATTAAATCGACACTAAAGTGAGTATAAAAAATCAGTCGCATTATTTCAATCTTCTTGGTTTTGAAACAAATCGACTGCTAGATCATTTACAGGTAAAGTTTCCCAAAAACCCTCCTGTTAGTGGGCATAAGTGGACCAAGCTTTGTGAGTATGGCAGATTTCCTTTCACTGGTGATACCCCTCGGAACAAGCTTTTGTCGTGGAGGTGGTATCCCTTCTTTAATATTTTTTATTATTTTTTATTTTATACGTCGAAGAGCAGTCTTCATAATCATAAAAGTCTTTAACTCCCATCTTCTTTACCACAGTGCGAAAGCCAGTATCAGATACAGCTTTACAAAAGTCTTCAAAGTCGTAGATACGCTTTTTTGTTTTCAAAGATCGTTCCACTCTGTGATGGAATTCATCTGCAGCCATAAATGTATGATCGGTCTCCAAGTAGCGTAAAGTTATGGATTCAAAGTTAACTTCTGCAGAATTTACTAAATATACGAGATATGAATAAAGAGACCAGTTTTTATTCTGTGCTGCACAGTTATTCAGCCACAGAATTATATGTTTAAGATCTCGGTTTTGTTTGAAAAAGGCCCCAAAGCAGCTAATGATGTCCTCTTTTTTTCGGCCTGATATGGCTTCATGCCATAGGGCTGCAAATGTAAGACCCATGTCATGTACATGTTTATAGCCAATTGGCACAAAACTTTGGTTGAAAACAATAAGGCGCGGGCAAAACATCACTGTTTTGAATTCTCCATACGGGGTAACATAAAAAATACACACCTTTTCTAAATCTACAGCAAAAATGAGGGTGTCAGGGTTATTCTTCTTCTGAGTCTGATCAGCGTCATCTTCATATTTTTTTCGAGCTAAAATATACCTCTCATGGTGTTCTTCGTAACTTTTACACTCCTGGCAATGTCTGTGCCTAATCATTTCTCGCTGAGGGTTGTGTATGATAAATTTTTCACATATCTCACATTCTTCTTGGCCTAATTTTGTAAATGAGATGTTAAGTATTCTTACAAGTTTTCTGTAAAATCCATAAGATACTTGCGTTTGAGGATCAGTTTCACAGTAATGCTTGTACATCATACGTATATTAAGGTCTGAAGGTAAATACTTTTTATTAGGTGCGTGCTCACGTCTGTAGTGTGATATTGCGGGATTAAATGACATTATATGATCCGTGATTTTAGTAGGTTCAATTTTTTTAGGATTCGGATTGTGTCCACGGCCATCAGTAACTGCAGATACTGGAATCAATTCACCGCTATTATAGTTACTGTCAATAACATTTCTTACTGCTTTACAGCTATTTTTGGTGTAGCCTAAGGTAGTGAGGAAAATAGTTTTGCAAACTGGTACTTTGTCACCATTTTCATCCATCAAAAAATATGTTACAGTCTTTGATCGAGTGTAATGTTTACCTTCATTCACATCATTTTAAATATAAAGGGCATAACTGCCAGTTGTGACTTTTCTTTCTACATTAATTGCTAAAGTGTTCGTATAAAAAATAAAGCACAATTGCCACATAAGCCTTTTATATTTAACGTACGTCACTTATGCCCTTTCCATTAAATATATCAATAATAAAAAGGTGAAATAAAAGTCATATCTCACAATATGCCTTTTTATTGTAATAAAACTTAAAAAATGATGCAGTTGTGCCCTTTAAGCTTATGATATCTCTGTTTATTTTGTAGCTAAAAATCCACAAAAAATCAGGCAGATAGGCCTTTTTTTCCTGATTCCGAATATATATATAACTAATTTTGACAAAAAATATTAGTTGTGCCCTTTTTCAGTAACACGGCAGTAATATTATTAATCACTATGTTATACAGTTATATGTTTCCAACTCAATAAAGTTTTTACTTATGTTTCATCTAAATTTATATATTGAAATTTTGCTGATGATCATTGATCATTGTTTATTCTAAAAATCTAACTGGCAACTTTGTTGTGCGGCCACTACGTGTGGTGTAAGTAACACGCTTATCGCTATTAGCGGATGTCTCATGTTGACTGTCTCGCAAGCTTATTAAATACTAGTATTAAAATTACTATCATCTGAACATAAATACACACATCAACAGGATCTATGGATATTTATATTTCATCAAATATCTAAAAATCTATGAAGAATTTTCTGATATAGTAAATAGAATAATGTTAGATTATTATAAGGTCTTTAATAAAAAATAAAAACATTTCGTGATTTTTTGTTTTAAATAAAAATGTTAATTTTTTTAATCGCCGTAGAAAATTAGTATGATAAAAAAACTTAATTTCTTCTTCTAAAACTATTAATTATAATTAAAATTGAAAAAAAGAAATAAAATCTAATTATTAATAATCAGTGTTGCCACCTCTTACATTAATTACACATCGACATCGATTATTCATTCTTAAAATTAAATTGTCAATGTCTTGCTGCGGTATGAGGTCCCATGTTCTTTGCAAGTGTTCGTAAAGTTGTTGTTTTGTCGTCAAATTTGGAGGGAAATCTCTCAAAGCTTTTCGTTGTAACATGTCCCAGGCATGCTCGATAGGATTTAAGTCGGGCGACTGTGCAGGTCAATCCAAAACTTGAATATCGTGGTCTCGGAGAGCGGCCGACACCAGCCGCGCCGTATGGGAAGGAGCATTATCGTGCATGAGTAGAAATTCCTGGCCCATTTGGATTCTGTGTGGGACAATAACAGGCTCTACTACCTCCTCGTGGTATTTTTGTGCAGTCATGCTGCCTTGGATCCAAACGAGCTGGGTACGTCCGCCAAGACGAATTCCTGCTCACACCATGATCGTCCCTCCTTGGTATGAGTGGACCTCCTGAGGGTGCCGTAGACGGCTAACTCTCCCTGGAGTTCTCCAAACGCATGTTCTTCGTGAATCCGGATGAAACCCAAACTGGGACTCATCGGTGAACAGCACCAAAGACCATTGTTCGTCACTCCATGGTAAATGCTCCCGAGCCCACGAAAGCCGCCGACCGCGATTGCCACGTCGCAATGTCGGAACACGTAGCGGTCTTCGAGCATTAAGACCAACTTCATGCAACCTCCTTCGCACGGTTTGGTCGCTTACCAGCAGCTGGTGACCTCCTGGAGCCTTTGTACTAGTAGCATCGCTGTGATATTGGGTTGTCTTCTGGCGGTCATTTGGAGAAATCGATCCTGTCTCTGCGTAGTAACACGATATCTACCCGTGTGCCGTTCAGCCACATCTCCAGTACTGCGATAACGTGACCACAACCTTGATATCACGTTTTGGCTGGTGTGTAGGGCCTCAGCAACGACGCGTTGAATAGCACCATTTTCTAACATGCCCACGGCTCGTAACATTTCATCTCTACTCAAATGACGACGTGACATGACTCTTAAAGCTCACACGGCACGTTAAATTAAAAAGAAAAACAATCTAATCCCTTTTCATTAATTAGTATCAATAAAACAATTTTAATTTTCCTTAACGTAACGAATTACTAACAATTTTGCCGCCGTATTTTGTTTTTCTTTTGTTTTTTTTTTATTTACATTTCTAAATTTTGAAAATAGAATAAAAGAGGTTACAATCTGTATATAAACTTTTTATGGAAACTAAAAAAATTTTAAACTATAAATTCCTAAATCATTTAGGATTAAGGTATCCCTAGATTCTGTTGATGTGTGTATGTTGGCTTTAATCTATCAATGGAGACTAATTTATTTTTTCCGAAGATATCAACTTTAAATGCTTTAATTCCCCTCTTTATGACCTTATACGGGCGTAAATACAGAGGTTGAAGTGTTCCTCTTACTATGTCATCCCTAATGAATTCATGATATCAGCTGTTCAAGTCTGGATGTACAAATATTGTTCGAGAATCTCTGTTGAACATTTCGCGGTCTAAGGTTCTTAAACATATTCCTAAGTTGATTAACATATTCATTGTCATATTTTATCTTAGAGTGTGAACAATCGTAAAAATCGCTAGGTAGTTTTAATTTTAGACCATACACTAATTCTGCTGCACTGACGTCAGTACCATTTCTCGGAACTGCGCGTAACCCTGATTCCCAACCAACTCAAACTATTATTTAGCCGTGCTTTTTAAGCAACTTTTAATTACTATGCCACCTCTCTATCATCCCATTACTCTCGGGGTGATAGGGTGTGGTTCGTATCGTCTATTCCTAATAATTGTGTAATCTGTGAGAATAATAATCACTCTCAAACTGTCTACCCTGGTCGCTTGTAAGCCTTACCGAGCATCCGTAACGAGCGATCCAGTTTACGAAAATTACTTGTGCGATAGATTTTGATGTAATCTCTTTCAAAGGGTACGCCTCTGGCCAACCAGTGCCTCTATCAATGATAGTTAGTAGGTACCTATGTCCCTCTGACGTGGTAGGCAGAGGACCTACTATGTCCACATGTATATGCTCGAAACTAGCGCTAGGCGAAAATTTACTTAATTCTGAAGTCTTATGTCTCTGCACCTTGGCTTTTTGACAACTTATAGACGTCTTAGTCACTTTGGAACGTGACGACTTTGAAATTTCTACATTCATCGAGGGCCAATAATATCTATCCTTAATTAATTTTTTAGCCGCTCTTATACCAGGATGGCTTATACTAGGCAAGTTATCAAATACTAATTTGCGATATTTTCCAGTTAGATAAGGTCTAGGCGTCTTTGTTGACATGTTACTAATTATCGGTACTTTACAGTAAGGTAAAAATATTTCCTTGAATTGCAAAGTATCTTTCGTTTTTTCACATAAATTTTTATTCAACTTTTGCTCTTTTGCTAGATCTTCATAATTTATACTAGTGGGACAATCGATTGTCTCTATGCGCGATAACGCGCCTGCGACGACGTTCCTATCACCTGTAATATGCATTATATCGGTCGTAAATTTACTGGTAAATTGTCGAGTTCGTCGCGGTGTCTCTTTTTCACTAATTTTGCGAGAAAATGCAAATGTGAAGAGTTTATGATCAGCTTAGATAATTATTTTCTTCTTTCAAACATTTTACGAAAATATTGCATTGCCGAATAAATTGCTAGCAGCTCTCGATCGTATATAGAATATTTTTGCTGTGGTTCAGATAATTGTTTAGAATAATAACCTACTGGCTACCAACGACCTCATATTTCTTGTTGCAAAACTGCACCCATGCAAGAATTTGATGCGTCGGTTATCAATGCTAACGTAGCGTCGATAGCTGGTTGCGATAACATGACACTATTTTGTAAATTCTCTTTACATTAAAAAAAAAAACATTTTCAGCAATTTCTGTCCAAATTAGTTTAGTTTGATCTTTCCTTCTGGCATTATGTAAATATTTTTTAAATTCCATTTGATATTCAACAGCTTTAGGTAAATGTGCCCTGTAAAAATTGATCATTCCCAAAAAACGTCATAATTGTTCTATTGTTTCTGGTTTTGGGTAGTTATTTATAGCTTCTACTTTATATAAATATTTAGATGCTAAGATTGCTTACAAGTTTAGTTGTAGTTTTTATTGTACGTATGTTTACAAAAAAACCAGGTGCAAAGTAAATTCAAAGTTAAAAATTAAACTATTAAAAGTTTAACTTAGTAAGTATGTCATACTTTTACCGTTCATCTTGTTTTAAATTTGTAGAAATTGTACAGTGTGTGTGAAGAGACGTGAATGTTTAACGTTTACTTATTATGCATTTTGCTGATTTATTTTATTAACTAGTAATTTTAAGTATTTTTTTTCTAAATCAACATAGTGAATTAAGAAACTTAAAAATTTCAGTTTTACAAGCATGACTATAAAAATTACGAATTTGGATTTGCTTTGATATTTTATTACACACAAGATTTACGGTGAAACTGACAGCGTTTTACTTTGTTTTTGAGATTTAACACATGCATCTTCGAAAGAAACACTTGTATTTTTCTTACTTACTTTCTATAGGCAACTGAGAGCAAGATACAGTTGTAAATCTCTCTTTTTACGTTAGGTAGTGGCTGCGTAAACAGAACGTCTTTGCAATTCAAGTGTTGAACGTGTTCACGGTAATGTCTTAACATACTTAGGCTGGGTTCGCACTTCAATACACCGCACGTTTTTAACAATATTCGATTTAAACCGTATTAACAGTGGGCTGTTCACACGATACCTACATTTTCTTCGTTTAAAACGAATAGCCGCAGTAATACCACATAGCCATAAACACGTACAGACCGAATATGTTAAAAGTTCATTTGGTTTGCTTGACAAGTCTGGTATATCGGTCGGTAAGTCGGGTATTCGATAAACTCATTTAGCTATATACGTTTTTTTGCAGTACAAACGACGTGTGAACGGGTCTATACTCAATGTATGCGCCACTACATATTCTGTAATTTATCTCGCAAAAAAACGTGCCGTACAATGCCGTGTATACCTAGCCTAGGAGTAACCAGTTAATTCTGCTCGTGTGCATAATTTTGTCTCCATATCTTTATAACTGGCTGCATATAATTACTATACTTGTGCGTTAGTTGGGACTTTCAAATGGCGAATATAAATCAAGATCCGGATATTGGATTCTCTTTGCGCGTATTTTACTATAATAAAATCTGGAGTCCTGGACACTTCATAATTGGTATTCTTAGCGTGGATGCGGGAATCCCTTGTATTGGAAGAAGCATTAAGAATTTTACAGTGTTAACGAATTCACGACTATGTTAGTTGGGATTATTGATCGGCCTCGTCTTTTCGTAGTGCTATTCTTACGTCATATAGTAAATGAAAAGCTACGTGTTTGGCTGGAAAACTCTATTTAGGTAACTAAACCCATCACTGGTTTGATTAAGAAACATTAGAGGTAGCTGTAGAATTAGTTGAAGCATTTGGTAGGATAAGTACTTATTATTTATTTAAGTAGTAAGCTACTTAAATAAATATGAGTAGATTTATGAGGACCCTAAGTAGCAGCCTACGCAAACTGCTCTCAAACATATTTGTCACTAGCTGTGCCCGGCGACTTTGTTCGCGTGAAGGTCGTTAGATATACAATATACTAAAATAACAGCTACATTTTAATAAAACTCCCTCGTCCCCCAACCTGCCGAGTTGAATCGCCCACCCGCGCTATTCTTCTTCTGTTCTTTCTGACTTTTTTCTTTTTGCTCGGCTCCTAAGGGTCGTAGCGTGATGTTAAATAGCCTATAATTATCCTCGAGAATTGGGCTACCAAACGCAAAAAGAATTTTTCAAATCACTCTTTGTTTATAATTTTATGGGTTTGAATTTTTTTGCGCGGAGCCCTAATTACTTTTCTAAAATAAAAGTAGCCTAAGTTACCCGCCATAACATCAGCTATCTGGCAGTGAAAGTCCCGTCAAAATCGGTCCAGCCGTTTCGGAGATTAGCCGCAACAAAACAGACAGACAGACAAAAATGTTAAAATTGCTTTTTTGTTATAAGTACCGTTTATACTTTCTTATGCATTTCGTAAAAAGTTGTTATTTTGACATTACAAACAGACACTTCAATTTTTATTTATTTGTATAGATGAATGGTCCTATGAAATTGAAAAATCTGTTTGCAAATGAAGTTTTACAGTAAGGCACGGAGTAATCAATATCTTGCCTTCTTCTTGTTGTTTAGTCAGGTGTATTTTTGTTATGAGTTAATATTATATCTTTGATAAATAATTGCCTTACTGTGAGAACTGATAATTCCGAGTATTATACTAATATTATAAAGCTGAAGAGGTTTTTTGTTTGTTTGATTGAACGCGCTAATCTCAGGAACTCCTGGTTCGAATTTAAAATTTCTTTTAGTGTTGGATAGCTCATTTATCGAGAAAGGCTATAGGCTATATATAATTACGCTACAACCAATAGGAGCGGAGCATCAATGAAAAATGTTGCAAAAACGGGGAAAATTTATTCCTTTTGCGAGCTTCCGTTGCATGCGCTGCGTAAACGGTTAAAGTTATGCAAAAATCATGTATGACGGGATTGTTCCTCTTAAAAAGTTCTAAAAAAAAGTCCGCGATAGCTATACAGGGCATTTTTTTAATCACTATCCAAATTTTCGCAGGGTGCTCTATTCATGAATACGAACAACTTTCACTATGGGACCAACTCTGAAATCACGAAAAAAATCAGCTGTTTGATACATTTTGGTCGAGTAGGTATTGAACTTTTGTATGAATCAGCTGATTTTTTCTTCGTGATTTCAGAGTTGGTCCTATAGTAAAAGTTGTTCATATTCATGGGTAGAACACCCTGCGAAAATTTGGATATTGATTAAAAAAATACCCTGTATGTCTAACTTTTAAGGTTGGATCACTATAACATTTTTAATGGTAGGTAATCAAATTTATTATAAAATAATGAATTACTTGCGAAGGTGTTTTCATAAACATCATAGTAATCCTTATCCAAATAAATAGTTTCATAATCAAGGTTGATTAAGTACATGAAAATTCCTTTTAACTTATTCAATTTGGACCTTTAGTTTAGAAATTACGACGGGTATAAAAATGCTTAAAGTAAAAAAAATGCGCATAGTCTATTAGTTACCTACACATTCTATTTTTTATTGACTGTTTGAACGCGCTAATCTCTGTCACTACCAGTCGGATTTGAAAAATTCTTTTTGCATTATTAAGTCCAATTCTTGAGGAAGGCTATAGGGTATGTAACATTACGCTAGGACCCTTAGAAGCCGAGTAAAAACAAAAAAAGGAAGAACGAGCTCTAAGCGAAAACGAAGTAACAGCACGGGCAGCCCATGCGATGCGACGGGGTGGGTCAGGGGAACAAGAAATTTTACGCGGACGAAGTCGCGGGCGGAAGATAGTAATAAATAAGTGGGGTTTCTAAATCTCCTATAACTCATCACCTTAAGAACAGCACGCTGTGCTTGTTCTAGCGATCTTGGAATCACCACCCCATGCAATAATAGAGTAAGTTATAATGGATTGGCACAATGAAAGATAAACTAATAATAATAGGTTTGTAGGACAAAAGCAACGTATGTTTTTAAATATGTATATAAGTTTTCTGACTCGGAAGGGTAAGGGTTGAGACATGCTCTTGCTAGTTAGTATCTTAATCAGAAAGCTTTAGAAAGTTCCTGGCAAGAATACTTCCCCGGTATAATAAATGTGAGCATTTATGTAAATAATGCCACGAGGTGGTTGATGGCTCTGTCTTATACTAAAAGGTATGTGTTTTGTTTTAAGTGTGTTTAGGGTAAGAAGAGTTGAATATAGCCACGCCGAAACCAATCTGAACCCTTCATTAGCCAGTTCGGTAGCCTCTTTCCATCTTTTCCCACAAAAGGGCTGTATCATCTGCATATGCTATGACCCGACCGTCTCAACCGCATATCATACAGGTCATTCACATATACAAGGAAAAGTGTGGGTCCCATAACACTTCTCTGTGGCACACCGAAAGTCACATACTCCAGCTCACTCAAGAAGCCTTTTATTCCGACACATTGCATTATATTAGACATGTAGTCTGTGAGTAGTTTTAGAGCCGTTCCACGAACTCCTACAACTTTCACTGGCAGATAGCTGGTGTTACGGCGGGTAACTTAGGCTACTTTTATTTTAGAAAAATAATTAGGGTTCCGCGCAAAAAAAATTAAAACCCATGAAATTATTATATTTACTAATGTAAAAATTGCCTTTAATAGGCTTTATCACATGCTGGACCCTGCATTTGTAACAACTACTTACCGGATGCAATAAAAAAAATCACACCACCTTCTTCATAATGTCAAATTATAAGTAATGCAAACCTAAACTCTGATTTTTTATTTGCTAGACTAAAATGTCATAACATAACATGACTAAAATGGCAAAAAAGGCCGATCGCAGCTGTCATTTTGGTCTACCAAATTAAAAATCAGAGTATAACCTAAAGTGAGTTAGCCCTGGGGTTCAGCCGGGTAATAATATTATACTGAATTTCATTGCACTCGCTTGTCAATAATTTGATTTGAATTTGGGACCTCAACTGTAAATTCGTATGAAAAGTTTTACAAAAAAAAAAATAAAAAAAATAAAATGGAATGTTACCTCGCAAAAGGTGCGAACAGCGAGTATTTATTCTCCTCGGGGATAAAAGCTTCGTCTTGGGCGAGCTTGAATCTCTCAGTGCTCTCAGGATTCTAGTCTTAACTCCCTCTCTTCGCCCCGGAGTTAACTCTGAGCTAGAATCTTTCGTTACGCTCCTTATTCAATATAGCGCCCGTGACTAAAGAACTTAAACACATTTATTTCAAATAAACTATTACAGACACTTGAATAGTCAAGGGCTCGGTCAATCAGAAAGATGAAGCTAGTTGCCCATTCCAAAGCGTAGTAGGTACCTATGGATAATAACAGGCAAGAAACTCCATGGACACACTTTTAAATCAAAATATTTTTAAGACACTGCCTGAGCCCCTTAATCTACTATTATCTTTATCTTACAGGTAGGCGAGGGTGCTGCGCGGGCTGAAGCGGGAGCGGCCGGAGCAGCCAGTGCTGAAGCTCGCACGTGCGCAGACTTGCTATCGCAGGCGCAGTGGCACGTGGCGCGCGCCAGGAGGCAACACGACGAGGAGGTCACTCTCAGGGACAGGCAGCGAGAGCAGAGAGAGGCCTTCCGTAGGCAACAGGTACATACTATTTATTTATTTTATACTTTAAGCATACATTCACACAAATATACAGAGGTGAACTTAATGCCATAGGCATCTTTGGGTGACGGAGAGACTACAGTGGTAGGTGCAATAACAAAAATTGTGGAATGAATATTTATCTATAGGTACTAATAATATGTATTTAAAAAATATATACATATATAACATGTCCCGGAATTAAATGAACAACCTCTTAAAGGGCCATTGTACTCATCGTTATGAACAACTTTTAATAAGGGACCAAGCCTGATATCGCGAAAAAAATCAGCTCTTCTCTGCATTTTGACGACTTATGTGAACCTCTGCCTAACCCTTCGGGGAAACAAAGCGTGAAGTTATGTTATGTAAAAAGAAAAAAGTCAAAAAGAACGCTAAAGGGCGATGCGGTGCTATAAGATATATTTTATGTTAAAACAAGAAATTTTACGCGGACGAAGTCGCGGGCAAAAGCTAGTTTAAACATAAAGATATACATTATACCTATTAAGAACTTTTTACTTAGAGACTTTTATAACATGCACATTCTATTGTTACACGCAACCACAGCTTACAATGTCACATATCTTTGAATTTTTGGTTCTAGGACATACATGTTTCCTCACGATGTTCTCTTTCACCGAAATACCCCATGTACCTATTTCTTTACCGCCACTGTAAAACGTTGTCTAAATATTTTAGCATCTCATTTACATTATATTTATCTAACAGGAAGACGAACGCAAACGTCGCGAGGACGAACAAGCAAAGAATACAGTGGTGGCGTTACAAAAACGTCAAGAGTACATGGAAAAGACGAAGAACGCGCTACTGTTCGCCGACATGCCGTCAGAGAACAAGTCGAAAGGCGGGCGCGGCAGGAGGCGAGACGAATATGTTTCTGATTCACCCGGCAGCGGGAGCGATAGGCCGAGGGAAGACGGGTGAGTCTCTATGTATAGGGTATTTATCTCTATTTCGTAGGAAAGAAGAACGCACTACTGTTCGCCGATATGCCGTCCGAGAACAAGCCGAAAGGCGGGCGCGGCAGGAGGTGAGACGAATATGTTTCCCCCGGCAGCGGGAGCGATGGACCGAGGGAAGACGAATGTTAAGAAGAAAACACAGCGTTTAACCTTGCCTGCAGGCTAAAAGTTTCATACATTTTCTAGGAACTAGTGTAATTCAATTTAGACGTCGCACATCAAAACAACTCTACTCAAACTAAGGCATTGAAATGTGAGCTTTATATCGTGTTACTTAGAGTAACATTTCTGGTATAAGACGATGCGCCGTCAGTTACTGCCATCAAATATTGGAAATGTCATCATATTATGTGGCATTGTACGAGGAGGGATCAAAAAGTAGTGAGAACGACATACTCCTTGGTAAGAAAAAAAAAATACTGGCAAGCATAGCTCAGATACGTATTTGTAATATTAATAAAGAAAAAATCTTCGATTCTCTTTTGTTTTTTTCTGAATGTAGTAATTTGTTTGCTTCGTGTCGGAACGTGTTCTCGAAAATGGAGAAAAACGAAGTGCGAGCCGTTATTAAATACCTCTGTTTAAAAAAGTTAACGACGCAAGAGATTCATTGCGATTTGGAGGCAACATTAGGAGAGTCTGCTCCGCCGTATTCCACTGTCGCAAGGTAGGCTTCTCAATTTCGAGTAGGGAAAACGAGCACGGAAGACGAACATCGTTGCGGCCGTCCATCGACGTCAGTCGCCCAAGAAAATATTGCGAAAGTCGAGAAAATTGTATTGAGCGATCGAAGAGTTACCATCCGATACTTAATTCAAGAAACGGGCATTTCATATGGAAGTATTCAATCCATATTGAAACAATCTTTGAATATGAGAAAAGTCTTTGCAAGATGGGTGCCGAGAATGTTAACCGACAATCAGAAACAAAATCGACTTGACATTTCGAAGATATTGTTGGACAAGTTTCAAGAAGATTCTGAAAACTTTTTGTCTCGTTTCGTAACAATGGACGAAACATGGGTCCATCATTTTGATCCCGAGACAAAACAGCAATCTTCGCAATGGAAACAGCCATCATCACCGACCCCGAAGAAGTTTCGTGCCGTGGCATCGGCTGGCAAGGTTATGGCCTCAATATTTTGGGACTCAGAAGGGATATTGTTGATTGATTACCAGGAGCGTGGAACCACTATTACAGGCCAATATTATGCAGCTTTAATTCCCAAGTTGAGGAATGCCATCAAAGAGAAAAGGAGAGGGAAACTTCGAAGGGGCGTGCTGTTTCATCACGACAACGCGCAGGTCGGCAGTTGCGATGGTTGCCATTCAGCAAGCTGGCTTCGGAAAGGGATTGAAGCCTTGGAAAAGCGCTGGACTCGGTGTGTAGAGAGACTCGGAGACTATGTAGAAAAATAAATTATTATGATCTCAATAGTCATTATATTCTATCTCATTCTCACTACTTTTTGATCCCTCCTCGTATAAAGCTCACTTTGCTATGCTTTCGTTTGAGTACAGTAAAGCTTACATACTTTGAGTCGAGATGGTGTTGAGTTGTTATTAGTTAGGAGAAGAAAAGCAAGAAAGTTTCAAATCTCAACTTAATGTCTAAATTACTAACTTATAAATTTGTTTTCAGACGTGAGCCGAAGCAACGGAAACGCAAGCGCGAGGGCGAGGGCCGAAAGGGCAAGTCGCGCAAGAACAGGCGTGGGTCGGGTAGCGACAGTGACCCGCCTAAGAAACGAGGCAGGAAGAAGGTGAGCTTAATTAATTTTTTACCTGACTACGGTAAATCCGGGTTATGTTTTAGCACTCTTTTTATGTTTCTATTTACGGATAAAGAAAAGGAAGAAAATATGTTTATTACATACATTCCACCGCCTAAACTACTCAACCGATTTTGATGAATGAGGTGTCAATTGATTCGTTATTATTGTCCGGGTGACATTCCAAAAAGGTTAAAATAAGAAAAAAAAACAACTATGACTAACGACGAACTACTTCGTAGTTGGGTTTTTTTTAAAACTTTCTTTTTATACTAAAGGCCTGTTTCACCACCTTCAGGTATGTTTTTAGGATAGTAGGTACTTACGTGTGTGTAGGCACAGTTAGCGACATAAGTGCATTTACATCAAAGATACAGAAGCGTTTTACTTCAAAGTACGAGTATTCCGTGCTTGTAAAAGTTATTATTATAAATTTAAAACTTAAGTTGGATATTGATTTATTAAAATTTCGAAATGATTTATTTATTTATTTAAAAAGTACACCAACAGTATGATCAGCGTTATTGTCGCTAACTTCACACTGAAACAGACTCATTCAACCGGCTTATAAACATACCATATTTTACCACAACACGTACTAAATTAACACTCATCAACAGGGCGAAAAGGGTATCGGCAAGCGCGAAAAAGCGCGAGCTGCGAAAGCCGCAGACGATAAACTTGGCGCGAAACAACGTGCGAAAATCGTATCCAAGGAAACGATATCGACTTCCGAGTCGGAATCCGACACCTCAAGGAAGTCGCGCAGCAGAAGTCGCAGTGGCAGTGGAAGTCGAAGTGGTGGAAGTCGCAGTCCGCCCGCTAATAAAGGACGCAAGAGGATTATGTCTGCGTCGGATAGTGATAGGTAAGTGGTTTGATGTTTGAATGTGTTTTATTTTATTGCGTGGCAAACATGTGGGCGGCCTATTTAACACATTCATTGCGGCTAACGCGCATGCGCGTCCATACAATTTACATAACTTTCTTCGAGTGCGGCGCGCTGCATCTGTGCGTTCATTGTGTATTTCTTTTGTTTCGAACACGCAAGAGCGTTTGCCGCACAGGGTTAGTGAGCTATCTACTTAGCGTTTGCATTTATTTTGCTAATAATTCAGCAGGTAATGTGTTAATAGAAAGTGAGCTGGGCCGCTTACTTTGCGTTAAATGGGTTTCGATTTGCAATACTAAAGGCATTGCAATTTAACGGCGGAACCCAATAACCTAATTTCAGTAATAGACAGATCGCTATTGTAGTATAATAGTCAGTATAATTCTATCTGTCCTTATGTCAGGCCGCTAAGTTCCATAATCTCTTATAGATTATTGGGATGTTAAAACCATAGATTAGATAGGTTTTTCTATCTCCAGTATGCCAAAACTGGTGATAGGTTATTGCGTTAGACCGTAAGTGAACTCATAAACACCCAAACCCATCAAACCGGAATACAGCAACGTGGTATGGCAGCAAAAATATGAAAGAAAGAAAGAAAAATAGTTTATTCTGCACAAATAAAACGCACAGTACAAAAATTATACATGGTAATACTAAAGCTAAAAGCCCAGTAGCCCAAAAGTATGCAGGTTATGATCCTTCAATTAAATTATTTCATTTTACAAGGCCAGGTTAAAGAATATTCTTTTTTTTGTCAGATTATTTCTCTTGTATGGTTGTTCCTCTGGTTTCTAAAAAACACTAGAGTTTATTTAAAAAAATAACGTTTTATTTTTTCAGATCTAGATCGAGGTCCAAGTCCAAATCTCGCAGTCGATCGAGGTCAGGCTCCGCCAAGAGTCGTTCGAGGTCCAAAGGCAAATCACGTTCTAAAAGTCGTTCGAAGTCTAAATCCAAAGGCCGATCTAGGTAAGAATAGTTTTAAGATTTTTTTTTAATGTGTGGTCATTAAATTTAGTTTAGATTGTATGCAAAGAACTTTTATATATATTTTGAAGCTGGAGACAGCGCTATTCTGAACAGTATTTAAGTTATAATTTGATAACTCCGGCTGTAAGTTTTTTTAATGCTCTAATTCCTTAAGCCCTGAGTTTTGAGCTGCACGATTACTGACAAATGATTGCACTGACCACACTTGCACTTCCAGTTCCACTCAAATTTGTGTGGTTATTTCCTCAAAAGACATAATTTGGCCAAGATAATGTCTGGACTTTAAAAGAGACTTTGACCCCTGAGTTTGTTTCGCCATTTCTTCTCAGGGGTAGTCAGATAGGAAATGTCGACTCCATCTAGCTTATTTTTAATATGACGTGTAAAAGTGATTCCGATATCCTATTTACAGAATAAATCATTTCATTTCATATCCTTTACATTTTTTTTTCTTGACCACAGCTACTCTAAAGGCCTCTTTCGCCTTCCAAATTGATGTATTTAAATTACTACTTATCGAAAATGTTTTTAGGTCCAAGAGTGCGTCGAGGTCAAAAAGCCGTTCACGATCTAAGAGCAAGTCCCGGTCAAAAAGCCGATCTCGTTCGAAGAGCCGTTCAAGATCTAAAAGCGTTTCCAGATCAAGATCCAGGTAAAAATAATTCATTTTATTAACATAGTTATTACTTTTAGATCAATCAAATCTTGGGTTGAGTGGAAAGGGTTTGTAACTGGATATTACTGCGATTGTTTCCGACCCCTACTTGACGTGCTGTTGAGCTTTTTACCTTAGTTAACCCTCACCATCACCCATTAGTCTCTTAAAATGAGATATGTTATTTTGAGGGTTGTCATTAGCCAAAACCTATTTATTTAGTCAGTTGAAGGACACTGAACGAGACACAAGAAGTTTTATTGTTATTACTTCTGGGGGCGTTTAGTGTCCCACAGCGTGTTAAAGTACTCACATTTGAAGGTTCTAATCGTACATTTTCTTCCACAGATCAAAGAGCAGGTCCCGTTCAAAATCCAAAAGCGTATCAAGGTCGAGATCACGTTCAAGATCTAAAAGCGGATCACGAAGCAGATCCGGTTCTCGGGCCGGATCTCGTGCGTCCAGATCTAGATCACGTTCCGGATCCAGGTCTGGATCCGGATCCAGACATTCTAGACCAGACACACCGGTATCTAGGAAATCCGTATCCGCTAGTGAAGACGAAGCTTAGATTAAGTTGTAAATATTTGACTTTTTGTTTTGTCTTTAATTTTCATTGCCTACATGGTAAGAGCACACTTTTTCAGTTTTGTTATTAGTAAATATACATATTTGCAAAATGTACTTTCAGACAGGTAAAATGGTGGCGCTTTATTTTTCAGTCCAGAAAGTGTTGTTGAGTGTTATGAAATATTGATGATTAATGATCATCAATAGTTGGCTGACGCGTATTACGACCACGACCAATAGGCGACGCTTTACGACTAACATTTTAAAACACTTAGTCTGTGGGCACGAAACTAGTAGCGGCCGAGCGACGGCGATTGAGGGTCGGCGCGGCGCGGCGGCGACGTAATCAAAAGTATAGCATTCTGAAGAGACGTGCACGAAACCGGCGGAGCGGCGCGGGGCGATCGAGCGATCCACGAGCGGTGGCGACGCGCAAGCGACGGGAACAAACTTGTTTGATTTCGCCGCTCGACGGCCGCTACTTCCTACTGGATCGATCGCCAGTTTCGTGCCCACCCCAAGCCCGTTACCGGATCGCCCCGCCCCGTGCCGCTCCGCAGTCGCCATCGCTCGATCGCCGCTAGTTTCGTGCCCGCAGACCGAGTCATTCGGGCCACGTTAACTTAACACTCCATCAGATTAGAAGTTAGAAATTTGTTACGGCGTTACATGTGTCTTGCGTGAACAATTCTTGACCTCTAAGATGTCTCTATAAATATATACAGGGTGTAAGGGACAGCCCTCTGCATACTAACAGGGTGCATTCAGCTCCTTATTCATATTCCATTCTCAGGAAAATTTAGATTTTTTTAAATCGTATTTTCAGTTACTATTCCTTTATTTCAATGCAAATTTAAATTCTCTGTACGCAGCACTCTATTTATGTAAATAAAACAGCTAAAATAAAAAAATCTGCAATGGATGTTGAAATATTCTGCGCTGCCGTTCACTACGCGCGTTTTGCCACGGTA
Source organism: Fissipunctia ypsillon (assembly GCA_947568875.1). Taxonomy (NCBI): domain Eukaryota; kingdom Metazoa; phylum Arthropoda; class Insecta; order Lepidoptera; family Noctuidae; genus Fissipunctia; species Fissipunctia ypsillon. The sequence continues at coordinate 18,008,238 of OX387643.1, read as the reverse complement.
ACGATACATTGCGTGTGAGGTATTAAAACAAATCGTGTTTATTGGATTCTCATAACGTCCCTGAAAAAATTTCATGTACCGGTCATCTTAGTATAATATACTGAATTCACCCCATCAGTTGCGGAGGGTTGTCCCTTACACTCTGTATATTTTAATATTCTGTCATTATTTACACTAGAAAATATTTTTACAACCTTACATTTATAGCTTTCCAAACCATTATCTTCCAATGTAATAAAATAGACTAATATCTTACATTGATAGCTTAATTCTTTGGTCAGCGCAGACCACCAAAGAGACTTACTAATTCGGTATTATTTGAACCTCGACTTTAGAAACATGTGCATAAGGTTGAATTAGAAGTTCATTCTTTGTTAAGCGTGTTCTCTGTCACTCGTAACTGTATGACGGTCTCTTTCACAAGCTCCATCTGTGACGTTAACGCCCTGGTACTGCACTTGCATGTAATAGTATGAAATACCTTGGATGTCGAGGTTCATATCTGTTTTCTAAATGTTGATGCTAACTTCTGCTACCAAGTTCCACCATGTCGACGATCTGCGCTCACCCTATGAGCCCGTTACCAACAAGTAGGAAGGGCCAGTATCCGTAACTTCGTACTGTTAATGTTTCCTTCGATTGTTTCGACTTCATGCTATGAGCGTTCTTATTTAACCCTTGTATTATGTTCTGATATATTATAAACTAATAAAAAGAGAAAATACCAATATTGTGTTTCTTTCGTCCATTTTACGGCCGAACCCAATAACTTATTTTCAGTAAAAGACAGATCGCTATTGATGGTCGACAGTATAATTCTATCTGTCCTAGTCACGCCAGTAAGATTCCTCTAATAGATTATTGGTACGTTAAAACTATAGATAGGTTTTTCTATCTCCAGTATGCCAAAACTGGTAATAGATAGCCGTTAGAGAACAAGATGAGATAATGGGTGATCCGACTCTGCAGTGAAACTACGAGTCTATAATATCACGATACAATTAAACAATGATGTTATGCATCAAACAGTAAAAGATAAAATAAAAAAATACATTATCATGAAAACATTGTATATTTAAGTCCCAATTACACAGTACATTTTTAAATTATTCGCAGTTTACATTCAAGAAACTCAATGTTTATACAAAGTTTTATTGTGTTTAGCGTTTAAATAACTTGCAACAATTTAATAAATAGCTTAAACATTTTACAATTAACATAACACAACCATCAAATTGGTGAAATAACTTCATTAGTTAGAAACTCTTATGAAAAAATAAGTAATAATTAATACCACAAGTACAAGTTGTATACCGGAACACTGAAAAGATTGAGCAAATTATGTAACCGATTTTTAAAAATACGAATACAAATCAAATGGGTCCAATGTGGCCGATAATTTGTCCACATCATTTATTTATTTTAACATCACGCCTGTATTCTCCGCATCATTAGGCAGAGGTGCACCTACAGTACACCTACATTTATTTTACTTTAACATAAATGGCAATCGGCCAATTACATTAGTTAAAGATAGTATCATCATAATAATACTGAGTTTGATACTGGTATGTAAAAGGGCCCCAAGATATCTCTTTACAACACAATCAGTTACACAACAGCATTTTTCAATCTTTTCAGATTCCAAATTATACACTTTGAAAAGCGATTAGTCAATTCCAAAGTGACAATCCCAATTTACTGATAGATTTATCTAATGGACTAAATTTTCACTATTAAAATCTTAATACTTACGTTTAATAATTGAGCGTCATAACGTTGCTAGAATTTCAGATAAAATAATATCAACAATCAAATATATTTTGCTAAAAGTACATAATATCGGAACGGAATCTGTTTAACAATTAAAATCGTGGATATTGCATTAACGAAATGTCATTTATTTCACATTATTTAAGTGTATGTATATATTAGCTCAGTTAGAAATGATATTCTAAAAACTGAAAAATATGAGTGTTGGACTCCTCAATTTTATTGAACTATCAAAATTCTGCAGTCAGCCTTGGCTAAATTTAAAGGTTCAAAATCTTTCAAAATCTCGATAGGTACCATTTCTCACAATTTATAGAAACTAGATTTCAAAAGGTTATAAAAAGATTTCTATTTTAATATTGAGAATAAAAATACGGGTCAAAATTCGAATATGTGGCAGTTTTCGTTTTCTTTAAATCGAGATTACACAGTTTTCTCTAGGTATAATAAAATGGAGCAATTAGATATAAATGACTAAAACTATTTACTTAACTTTAATGTGCGCTAATATATTTATAGGTACTAAACTAGTAATGACTAGTATTCTAGGTAGTTGGTGTAGCTATCGCTAATATTTTGTGATTAAACATTATATTGAAATGATTACATTATTAGGTATTTAGATACACTATTATCTTCCAGTCCAATATTTTAGATCTTAAAATTATTCTTTTTTACTTTATATTTATCATATTATGCGTGAATAAACAAGGTTAAATAACTGGCGCAATTTAAAGGCGCCTCTTCAGAATCGGCGATCATATACGATTACCCGCGAGCACGATTGTGTGGAGGGCTTAGTCGTCTGTAGTCGCCGATCATAGTCTCGCCCGCCATTATGATCGCGGCGATCCCTGAGTTGTCGGGTTTTCAGGAACGCATCAAAGGGAATTTCGGCTCTAGACCGACCGCTTTAATGAGTCTTCGCCCGCGGAGTACAGGGGTGCGGGGTTATGACGATAAAGGGGACCGAGGGAGGCGAGGGGCGGCAGGCGCATTCTTGTCATAACTCATTCCACTCGATACGCGGTTAGCGGTCGCATGTGTTGACAGTTGCGGACGCTTTATGAAAGTTATACATGAGATTACATTCTCAAAATGAGTTGAAAAATCTTCGGACATAAAATTAATAGTCAGTGCAAGCAAATAGCTTTTAACGTACACGAATATTTTAGAAAAAAAAAACTGAACCCAAATTCTGCGGAATATCAACAAGATATACCTTTAAACAAAACCGTAGCAGAAGTTACCGGACTATCGGAAAAGTCTGTATTGTATTCTATAGTCTAGAATTGTACAACAAGGAAAAGTATTGAAAGACAACGAAAGATTTAACTCACCGAGGAAAGCAAAACAGGTTCGCAGAAAAAGAGTAGAAGTAGACGATTTCACAAAAGGAGTGGTACGAAGAAAAGTCTCAGTTTTACACAATTTAAAAAAAAATACCAACTGAAAACGTTGAATGCTGTACTTAGAGAAGAGAATATATAACACTGCGGCAGGGAATATTTAAGTCTAATATTACATGATCTAGGTTTTAAATTTAAGAAATGCGGATCTAAAAGGAAACTTCTTATCGAACAGGCATCGTGGAGGTGGAAATACATAAATACTATTTAAAAATATCGCAGAGAAGGAAGACATATTTTATATCTTGACGAAACTTATGTTAATGCGTCTCATAACGTTTCAAAATGTTAGCAAGCAAAGGATGAACACGGCGTGCTGTCTCATATCGGTAAAGGAGACCGTTTGAGCATTGTACATTGTGGAGGTCAAACAGACGGAGCACTTGTCATATTTAAATCCAAATGTAAAACAGGTGATTATCACGATTCGATGAATTTCGTGAATTTTAGTAAATGGATAAACGAAAAGCTCATGCCTAATATACCACCAAATTCTGTCATATAGTAATGGATAACGCAGCTTATCATTCGGTTCGAGAAGAGAAAAAGCCAACTATGGCTTCTACCAAGCCAGCTATGCAAGCATGGCTACGACGACATGACGTGCTTTTGATGATACACTTAGAAAAGATGACTTATTAACATTAATTAAAAAACATTTCACAGAAGATATTTACAAAATTGACGAGTTATTGAAAAGAAACGAACATGGAGTGTTGCGTTTGCCTCCATACCACCCAAACCTGAACCCAATTGAGGTGATATCAACCCAACTAGGGTGATATCAAAGGACAATTAGCACAAAAAAGTATCGACTCTAATTAGGACCAAAAAAAAAATACGTTAGAGGGATTATTTGCTGAATACTCCGTAGAGAAGTGGAAGCATTGTGTTAACCACGTAATTCAAATCGAGAACGAATACTGCAAACGTGACAGAGGTCTAGATGATGTTGTTGATTTTATTATTAATGTGCAGGACGATTCTGATGATGGCTGCTTTGAAAGTGAAGATTCAAGTTCCAGTGATATTGATAATTATGGACATAAGTGATTGATTTATAATTTTGATAAATCTTGATAATAAATAGTACAAAAGTTTATTATCAAATATTTTATTTTGTTACCTACATAGTTTTTATTTGATCCATTCAAATTTTGTATCGTCATCAATTAATTTTCTAATCCCTCTTTTTTTGGCTTCGCCGCAGTCGGTTAAAAATCACCACCTGTTCACCGTTAACGTGTATGACGTCACATATCTTAAGAACTGTCCAGTGTGCATTTCGCCTCTTGTGTATTAGGCTACCCTTGTCGTCATACCCCCGCACCCCTGTACCCCACGGACGAAGACTCAATAAAGCGGTCGGTCTATAGTTGCGTAGGTACAGTCGACTACAAAGAGATGTATACCCCCTTAAGTTACAAATACATGTACCCATTAAAAGAAGTGTACATACTTCGTTACTAATAACTATACACATGATATATGACGATTATATGTGTTCACTCAATGTGCCAAATTTATGTATACAGCAAGATAGACACTGTAATGTGTACGCTCTGAAACGAATGAATGTGTTCGTCTTTGGTTACAATGATATGTATACAAGCGGACATTCCAATTTTAAATTTTAAAAATTCTGCCAAAACCAATGGAAACTCTTTAGATGGTTTAATAGGTATTAGCTTCTTTGTGTTCTATGATGACACTTATAAATGTCAAAATATAAATACTCCGTAATAAAGTGGTAATAAATAATAGTTCCTCATATCCATCATCTTAACGAGAACACGTGCACGATTTGTGGGATTATTATCATGGGTCGAACTTTTGGGAGATTGCTGCAAATTCTGTGCGAACTCTTTTGCAAGACATAATCAAAATATTGAACAAGTTTTATATTTTTTGCCAAAATGTGAAGTAGATCTACTATTGTTATAAGTAAAAGAATATTATAGATAGTTATGTTATTAATAGCAAGATAAGTTTAAATAAATGAGTTTTATGATTCAATAGTTTCTTTTTACGAGAAGGTTGTAAAAGAATGGAAATATGTAGCGAAAATAATTTGTAGTCAATTTCGATAAACAAACGACAAGCCAACACCGTCATGCAGGTGTCGTGGCCAGATCTTAGAAATAATCATTACATGAAGTGATCGACCATTTCATGAAATGGTCGTATTTCATGAAATGGCCAACTAAAATTGACCATATCGTTTAAACGTCAACGTTTAATGATATGTCAGTCGCCCCTATTACATGGGACTTAAACATAACTGGCGAAATGTGGGTGTACTATAGGTACATCTCTGCCCAACCCTTCGGGGAAACAAGGCGTGATGTTATGTTATGTTCATGAAATTATCAATTCTAAGATCTGGTCACGACACATGTACGAAATGAAGGAGAAAACAGATATTTCCGTACTATTCTGAAATTTGAAAATGGAATGTCAGACCTGTATACATATCATTGTAACCAAAGACGAACACATTAATTCGTTTCAAAGCGTACACATTACAGTGTCTTTCTTGCTGTATACATAAATTTGGCACATTTAATTGAAACATAAATCTGTCAGACATCGTGTCTACAATTATTTGTAACAAACAATGACAACATCATCAAAGGATATATATTTTTGTAACTTTCAAAGGTATACATCTCTTTGTAGTCGACTGTACACGTGCCCATACGATCGCCGATCATTCATTCGCCGGAGGAAAGCGAACCGTGAAATACGTGCGTGCGCCGTCTCGAGTTAGATAACGGTAGGTAATAATGGCTTCTGGTTTGTCAAATAAAGGGACGTTCAAGTTTATAGAACTATACCAACAATCCACAAATATGAAATCGACTTTTTGTTCAATCAGATTTAGATAATGGTTGTTTAAGTGAAATTAAATAAATGACTTTCATCTTAAATGCTTGCCGCTCAACAAATGACTTTGGACGATTAACGACGAACATGCGGATGATCACACGATTAACGATCAACACCGATTGTGAAGAGCCATCATTATACAATTTATTAAGGGCGCGATTACTAATCTCGCTAGATTTTGCACTAGATAACGTGTACAAATACAGATTTTTTTTTTATTTGAGATAGGTTTGCTCTTGACTCAGTCTAGGTCAGACATGACAGAGACAAAGTCGACGATGGAGCGAGCTTACCCAGAAGAAGCCTGTTCACTCTCACTTTGAAGAGATCGGGGTTGTTTGCGTTCGGAAACACAGACGCAGGCAGAGTTCTACTCCTTTGCTGTGCGCATCAGAAAAGACATTTGGATCTTTTTTTTCTGGATTGGTGCGATAGCAACTAGGTAAGGATGGTAACCTGCAGTGCGTCTAGATGCCCGATGATAGAAGGGGGCCGGCGGAATGAGGTCGTGGAGTTCTTGAGCACACTCACCGAAGTATAATCTGTAGAAGACCGACAAGCAGGCAACCTTGCGGCGATGAGCCAAGCTGTGAAACTTGGCATCCACCAGTCTTATGTCGCCAATGAGCCTCTTAGCTTTGCGTTCCACCGAGTCAAGCGCGGCAAGTTGGTATTTGGCTGAGCCATCCCAAAGGTGGCTGCAATACTCCATGCAGGATCGGACTTGCGCTTTGTAGAGAGTTAAAAGCTGTCCAGGCGTAAAGTATCGCATGACCCTATTTAGGATGCCCAGTTTCTTGGCCGCAGTTTTGGCTTTGTACTCGATGATGGCACCGAAGTTGAGACATGATGTCAACTCCATGCTTAGGAGCTCGAGCCGATCAGTTACAGGAACAGAAGTTACCCGAAAAGTAGGAGTTTGATCGAAACGACTCTTTTAGCGGTAAAAAGACACGCCTGTGTTTTGGTGGCGTTAAAAGAGACCAGATTATCATCACTCCACTGGGAGACAAGGCTTAAGGTCAAATCTGTCCGCTCTACCATGGCCTCTCTCAAGGAACGAACTTCGGTCCCGCTTGTTTTTGCGCTGGACAAGTATCTCTCTGAAACTGTACTGTCATCTGCGTACTCAACAATGCCAGACTGAAGTAGGTCATTGATGTGTAGCAGGAAAAGAGTTGCAGAGAAAACAGACCCCTGAGGAACTCCGGCATCAATACCCATAAGGTCGGAAGAGCAGCCGTCAACGACTACTCTGATCGACCGTTCACTAAGGAAGTCTGATATCCAGCTACAAAAATCAGCTGGGATGCCATAAGCAGGAAGCTTGCTGAGTAGACCAGCGTGCTAGACTTTGTCAAAGGCCTTCGAGATATCAAGCGATATAGCAAGTGTTTCGCCGTGTTTCTCGATGGCCTCACCCCAGCAGTGCGTGACATATACAAGATCGCCAGTTGACCGTCCCTGGCGAAAGCCATATTGACGATCACTGAGGAGACCATTGTTTTCAAGGAAGGTCAGCAACTTACTGTCCAGTACCCTACCTACCTACTACCCGGAGGGTGCGAAGCCAGCTTGGCCCCAATACGATATAGATAAAAAGAAAGATAATGTACCTAAATTTAATGTTCGTTTTATATTGCGGTTGTTAGGTATTAAATGGAATTATAAATCGAAAGTTGCAGTGGCAGCAAGAGCCAGAAGCAAATTTTCAGTTGATTTAATCTAATTTACTGCTATATCGTAAAAGAAACTAATATCAGTAATTCTTGCTCAAACAGCCACTGTCAAAATATTTAAAAATATAGAACATTATCAAAACTGCCGAATGAAATATTCAAAAAAGGCGGACTGTCTTATTTCTACATGAGAATGACTAGCCATGACATGACAATGGATTCTTAGGACGATATTTAGACCTTACAAACGAGTATATATACTTGGAGTATCAATAATACGAATGCGGTACTTTAACAAATAATATATAGTATGTTAGTTCATTGTATAATTATGTATAAATCTGTTTAAATATAATTTCGCACATGGCGATTTAACATACAGTACCTAAACTTAGAATGCAGGTGGGAGATGTTGCAGCATTGGCGGTCCTTTGTTTCTGTTTTACTGGGATTTGAATCTGGATGTCTTTTCATAGATGAAATAAGCTCGTAGGTCTACATACATATCTGTATCTTAATATTATACTGCATGTTATGAAAAAATGGCCATCCAAAAACAATTTTAGATGAAGTAGTTTCTAGGTTTTATGAAGGCAAAGGTATGTCATCTCCAGCCTACAGTCCTAAGATCCTACCACATAAAAACTTACATTAACAGGCCTCCTTTGCGACCTGCGCGCCGTTGGTTTGCGCGAATGTGACGGTGCCATTGGGAACAGTCTGTGGGCCTCCTAAGAACGAAGTGAATGTCGTATCTCTACTCATTGGAGGCTCCAAGCCTTCAATAGGTATGCAGTCCAGAGTCGGGACTGTGTACTCCCTGTGAAGAAAATACAAGCATGAGGAAGGATTATAGTCGAGTCTGTTGGGAAATCTAATTATAAGAATGGGGTGTTTCTATGAGAAGCTCAATAATTTTATTAAAAGTTTGTTAGTTTTTAGGGTTCCGAACTCGAAGGGTGCCAAACGGAATCCTATTACTAAGCCTCCGCTGTCCGTACGTCCATCCGTCTGTCTGTCAGCGGGCTGTATCTTATGAACCGTAATAAGTATACAGTTGACATTTTCAGATTGTGTATTTCTATTGCCGCTTTATCAACAAAAAACAAAAAATTAAATTAAATTTAAAAATTAAGGGGGTCCCCATACCAGAAACCCGTTTATTTTTAACTAGCTGTGCCTTGCGACTTCGTTCACGTGGATGTCGTAAGATGCACAATATACTAAAATAACAGCCACATTTTAATAAAACTCCCTCGTCCCCCGACCCGTCGCCAACCGTCGCGTTGAATCGCCCGCCCGCGCTATTACTTCGTTTTCGCTTAGTGTTCTTTCTGACTTTTTCTTTTTGCTGAGCTCCTAAGGGTCGTAGCGTGATGTTGAATAGCCTAGTCCTCACATGATCACACCAAAAGACCAAAAAAAAAAGATCTACATAGTCCTCACATGATTTGACCAAGATTACGTCTGGACGTCTGAAATGGTCTTTTGAGGAAAGAACCACACTGAGTGGACCTATCCAGTCAGTGCAAGCATTTGTCAGTAATCGTGTAGCTCAACTCAGGACTTAAGAAGCTCCACGACACGACGAACCACAGAAAGTACATTTCACAATAACCACGCGGCGGCGCGCAGCTACAAAGCAAAACTCACTTTACGCTTGTGAGGTTAGGTACATTTTCATTCGCACCGTCTAGCGACTCGAAGGTGTAGGCTATTATAGTAGTAGGTATTGGAAATTTTGTATGTGGTGATTTTTCTGGTAATCTGTGCCGTCACTTTGAATCGCCCGCCTGCGCTATTACTTCGTTTTCGCTTAGTGTTCTTTCTGACTTCTTCCTTTTTGCTCGGCTCCTAAGGGTCGTAACGTGATGTCGAGAATTGGGCTACCAAATGCAAAAATAATTTTTCGAATCAGACTTTTTGTTCATAATTTCATGAGTTTTAATTTTTTTGCGCGGAACCCTAATTATTTTTCTAAAATAAAAGTAGCCTATGTTCCCGCCGTAACATCAGCTATCGGCCAGTGAAAGTCCCGTCAAAATTGGTTCAGCCGTTTCTTAGATTAGCCGAAAACAGACAAAAATTTAAAAATTGCGTTTATACTTTCTTATGCATTTAGTAAAAAGTTGTTATTTTGACATTACAAACAGACAGTTCTTTTTTATTTATTTGTATAAAGTAAAAAAACGTAGTGTTAAATTTAATATTGTATGGTGGTATGGAACCCTTCGTGTGTGAGTCCGACTCGCACTTGGACATTTTTTATGGTATCTTTTCTTAAGTTTAGCTATTGAATGTAACAAAATCAAAAAGGAAATGATAGTAAAGAATTAACCGCTAACACTGAAAAAACCTGTAGAGAATAACTTACATAGAAACATTATCCTGTGACTGCACAGAGTCGTTGACTAACTGTGGTAGTCTGTCAGGCTGTGGCACCGGCTGTCTTGTCGGTCGCGCGCTGAATAGAAACACGCCTACCATCGCCAGCATGTACGATAGAAAATAGAGGGCGTGGAACTGAAATGGAAGGTAAATATTATTGGTATCTTCATTTCAAAAAATAAATTTTTTGTTTAGAATAACTGTTGAACAATTTAAAAATCAAAGAATAGAAAGGATAAAATTTTAAATGCAAATCAAGTACTCATAATAAATTAAGAATTTCTAAAAACACAGTCTCACAAAAGGCCCACATTTCACAACTTCCTAGTATGTAGTAGTGACAATGTTTTGTTCTAAGTATTTATTATGTTATAAATCATTAGTTGGTAACTCACCTTAAACTGAAAAATGTACATCCCAGCAATAAGAGTATAATAATCCGCAGACAGAAATGACAAATGCAATATTATAGACCCAGCATCTCTCAACATGAAACACTGTAAAATCTGGAATATTGTCTGAACAGAGCAGTAACTAACCAACTGGATGATAGTGTCTAAATCGTACCAGTTGAACGCCATTAGCTCACTGAATTCTAGGAAAAATGTTTGAGTGCATGATACTACACTGCCTATTAAGCCAAGAAAGGCTAGGTAGTTTGAGCATGATAATGTATCCAGCATCATTTCTTGTAGAACTGTGACCATGGCGTAGAGAAGGGAGCCTGCAAGGCACAGCATGTCTCCAACTAGCTGGTTTTTGCCTAAAATAAAGAATATAATGTAAAGAAACATATAAGATTGTTGCTAAACTGAACTCATTGTCCAATCAAGACTACAGAGACAGCAAAATGCATATAGTGTGAGTGGGTATTGAATCATTTATAGAGAAAACTTTTCTACAAGCCAGCCACAGCTAGATGCAGCTCCTAATTAAGAGCTTATTTTATTATGAACTTTTACTTTTTAATGGTTTTACATAATAATGTTACTCCACCAACCATCAGTAGGAGCTCCCTCAACATCAGCCCACACAACGCACACAACAGCCATCAAGCCCATTGTAGCACCTGCTACATGGACTACACCGAGCCTCTGTCCACGCCACGCACCACCCACCAGTGCAGCCCCCACACCGCTGCATGCTAGCAGCTGTCAGCTCAGCACAGAGGTGAACCGCTGTGACATGACCAACAGCCAACTTGCTGTTACGTCTAGGGCACATGCTATTATTATGACCCACCATTTTCTGGAAATTAAAAAGTTCATCAACATTTGTAATCCTCTTACTTCTTAATATTTAGATTGAATAGGTAGTTTTTTATAGTAATTATTATGTTCTATAAATTTTAGCTAATGGAGGTTTTAAACACAGGATTAAATACCAGTAAACACTTTCATTTCATAACCTTACAGCAGTTGGACTTCACAGACCTTGTTTACAAAATTAATAAAAAATCTCAACTTACTTAGATAGATTCTTGAGCCCATTGCAGAGCAGGGATGGAGTGAATAATATAAAGAGTGCTATGTACGGCACCACCAGTTGTCCGGTAGTGGGAAACTGCCAAGTAGCACTTTGTAACAATGTGGTCAATATACATTTACCACTGAGTAACAATGACAAAACTTGACCCAAAAGAATACTTCGCCACACCCTCCTGAAACCAACAGAAAAGATTATTACACTACTTTACTTTTTGTTTATTTTTCTAAGCAACAATAATTAATCAATTCGAAATACTAGCCATCGCCCGAGCTCCGAAAAGTACTCTTCAATTTTATCACTAAAAGTTGGGTCTTCCATTCTCCTATTGGATGTAGACAGAATATTCAACTAATTACTGTATTGTTTAGGATAAAATCCACGAGGATAATCAAGGTAATACAAGAAATAGCCATAATTTTCTTCACACACACAGGCTGAAAGGCAAAACAAAATTTGACAATTGAATTTTTCGTTCCAAAACGTTCGCAAAACACTGCAAAACGGAACAGACAAGTCAAGTGGATATAAATCAAAAATATCACTGTAAACTTAAAAAATAAAAATCATTTGATAAAAGGAAACACTACTTCAAAAAGTTCAAAACCTTTTTTAATTTACGGGTACGCGGGTGTACAACAGAATCGATTGGTAGGCAGCTACGGTCATCTAAAAAAGAAACCTCACCTGCCCATAGATAATATACTATATAAAGTAATAATTCTGCCTGAAGTATAAGTATTCTGTGCACCAATTCCTCTATAGGAGTATTAGTGTTCGTAGTTCGTTCTGTGACCAATTCACTGTCAATATTTGCCACGGCCAGCCTTGTTTTTGGGTATTTTTTGTAAATCGTCTCAAATAATTTGCATTATTTTGACTAAACCACGAGTCGCGACGTATACGCTTAGGATTCTTAAAAAAACCCCGTAATAAATATGGGAGATGGTAAGTTACATTATGTATCCGTTATTAAGATGGTTGTGTTTGTGCGTTTCAATCGTTTACATTTTGTTTTTTTTAATTTATTTTAGAGGACGTTATTCGCAGAAGACTTCTGATAGATGGAGATGGAACAGGAGACGATAGGAGATTGAATGTGTTACTGAAAACATTAATAAAATGGTGTAACAGCACTGACGAGAAACCTGATGAGAGGTTAGAATCAAAATACAAAACAATTGATTTACTTTGATTTTTATTGCTTGCTCCCCATGCACTAACACACAAACAATTTTGTTACAGTAAGTCTACCCACGATCGAATGCTGGCTCAACTTGCACAATGCGAATTTGCTGTGACAAAATCACAACTAGGCTCAGAAATGATGGCGGCAGAATTAAAAAGTTACGAGGCCATGTCAAAAGTATTGGAGAAATCCATAGAAGTAGCCAAAAGCCACATAGAAAAAAGTAAGGCAGATCTTGCTCAAGCAAAGACTGTGCGAAAGAATCGCATAGAGTATGATGTACTGGCAAAGGTAATAAGTGAACAGCCAGATAGAAAGGAGACTTTAGAACGTCTTGGCACTTTGAAAACAGAACTGGCCAATTTAGAATCTACAAAGCAGCAACTGGAAAGCCGTTTAGCATTGAGGAAGAAACAGTTCCATGTGTTGGTGACTTCAATACACCAGTTGCAAGCATTATTGGATGAACCTGATGATACTGAGTCAGTATCTGATGATGTTGATATGAAGGATATTCTGAATGAGCCTTAGTTTTAATTTGTGAAAATGTAGGTCTTCTCTGATGTAGGAATCAAGGCCTATCTTAATAAATCACTCCCATAGTAATATGAAACATAATTAAATTTTTAAGTACACTGTTATGTTAGTGCTGTGTACTCCTACAAATTCACAATAATCATATATAAATGTTCTTTTTATTATGCTGCATGTTACTAGTGAATAAGTTGTTGGAGTACCTTTCAAATAAAAAAAATGTAAGTAGCTCTTTTCTTGGCAAATTTTCTCTGTTCTTTCTTCTCCATAGTGGCAAGAGTGGTTTAATATTATGGGCCCAAAATATGTTTCTATATTGATAACAGACTTACTCTAACTGATAAATAAGAAAGATTATTTTCTATTATATCATGACCAATGCTGTTTATAAATGCGTCATTTAATATCAAAAACGGCATTCTCCACTTTACTTACATTTGAAATAAACATGAAAAACGTGTTTCGATTCATTATTTTGTCAAAATACTTTATATTTCGCAAAATTATACTTACTAGCTATGTTTTAGTAATTTCAAGCAATTTAATAGAAATATTGAGAAAGTATTTAAAGAAATCGTTAAAAAACAAATGGAGATTGCTGACTTTGTTACGCATTATTGGAAACTTCCGGGTCTGATAGTAACTGTGTTGGAGACTGCCATTTTTGAAACAGTCAACGCCATCTTTGAAATAAAACAATACGTGAGCAAGTTATCTTGATACTTTGCGAAATCCAAAGTTAATGTCAAGGAATTTAAAGAAAACGCATGAAATGGTTTGTATTGTTATATTGACAAAACTATACGTAGGAACATCATGACCATCTAGGTAAGCAGTGAAACAAAATTAAAAATTTATAAGTACTTACAGGAAAAGTTTTTAATCTGTATGTTTACTTTTAATCACAATAATAATGAAAATAATAAAGAGAAAAATAATCATATTTGTAAAATAGGTTCCTCATTCTGAGATTCGCATAAAACATCGACATCTGGGGGAAATAATAAAGAGAAAAATAATCATATTTGTAAAATAGGTTCCTCATTCTGAGATTCGCATAAAACCTCATCGACATCTGTATTCTCTGTCTCAACTAATGATTTATAGTACATCAATCCCTCATCTTCCGTCCAATTGTCTCCGTAATGTTTTATTATTAAATTTTTCACATCTGTTAACTTATTCGCATTTACACACCCAGAAGAAATAATTTCACCAACAGTCATGGTATGAAAGTTTTTATTTTTTTTTGTTATCCCTCTGTACAGTCCGTCACTTGTTTTATAAAATAAATCTCCCTTTACTACTACATCAACTCTACTCTTTGTTCTTTTAATAAAAAATCTTTTAGACTTTTGGAATTGAAAGTGCCACTGACCGACATCTTTGACACAAGCCTTCATAGCGCTTCTCCAGTCATAAACTTTGAAGTCAACTCCTAGTTTAATTACAGTACTGTAATTTTCAATAATTTTCAAGTATTCTTCGGGATTTTTGATGATTTCTTGTTTGCGTAAGTCTTTTTCAATCATCCCGAATACTCGATCCGGCGGTATAAATGAATGTCCTACTACGGGGAACACTATTTCAACAACTTTTACTGTTTCTGGGGCATAATTTGTCAGCCACTTAGCTATCATTGTCACCATTGACGAGTTTTTATTTTGTCCACCGCAGCCATCCGCAATCAGACGTACTGTTTTTATCCCAACAAAATCTGTTGAACAAAGTCGGTGGAATACAATAGAGGCTATTTCATTTGAGCCTTTCGCAAAAGTGTCTTCAGTCCAGCAGTAAGCAAAAGTATTTTCCTTTGAAAGTTTTGTCTTTGAATTTCCTTGGATAACGGTACAGTTATAAAGATATAATTGTCTAGAATAATACGTGGATTGATCAGGAAGCTTCGGCATGGGACAATTTTTTTGACAATCAAAACAAAACGTCATCATATCAGCTTTCTCTTCGCGAACTAAATCAAAAAATGCTTTGGCTCGCAATTTGTGAACTCTTCTTTCTATCATAATAGCATTTCGTTTTGATGTATCTTTCTCTACTTTTAATAACTCATCATGCTGCAAACAAGTTGAGCAGACGTCTGTTCGGGGAGAGCCAAACCCTAAATTAAAATGCGTATTAAATATTTTTCTGAAATATGCCTTCACTTTTAAATTATTTTGTGCTTGAGTGTTATACATACGCCACATCTTGTTAATGTTAAGTTCAGCGGCTAGATAAAATCTTTTTGTTGTCCCCCGACAATAATGAGGCTCATCGCAATTGAAACTACAAATAAATCCCTTTACAGCAGCAACTTTTTCTCTGAATGGTTATTCTTTGCGGTTACCACCACGCCGTTCAGTTACCAAAGAACCAGTTTTAAAAAAATGTTTCATTATTGCTTGAACTCTATGCTTTGTAATTTGCAATATATTAAGAAAGGCTTTCTGATAAACAGGAACAATGCACTTCTGACTTAAACAAAATACCTTAAATTTAGTCTGTAGTAATTTTCTTCTATTTGAATTCTGCTGCCCTCTGCGCCTTTTTATTTGTTTTGGTTTGCAGTATTTTAAAATAAATGCATCTTGAGATGTTTTTTCGGGTTTTTTATAAAATATGTTGTGAAAATACTTGATATCCACCATAGATAATGTTCCGCATTTAAAAGCTTTTGTGTTGTGTTGACAAACTGGACGCTCTGGAAGACCCTTAGAAGAATACCTGTAATATAACAGAATCTGATAAAATACGCATTAATAATAATAAAATAGTTTTCAGAATATTTTTATTTTATTAAAAAAGTAGGTGCTTTAAGTTGTTACTCAATAATGTCTCGAACATCACTGTATAGTTCAAACTAAAGAAGAACGTTGACGCCCAGAATGAATGTTTTACTCCTAATATAATTACTCCTAACAACATTCGTTTGTTTTGTAGAAATAGTCAAATAAAAATTACGTTGATTTATTTAATCAATTGTCTAAATAAATCAAAAGTCACTACCAATAAAAGTTTAAAACAATATTCAAGTACCAAAATTGTGTAAGCACTATATACGCACCTTGCCCGTTTCTTGATGTTTACAGTCCATTTTTCTGGATCCCTCTGCCGTTTCCTTGACTGTCTGGGTAGACAAGGTGTTACAGGATGGTCCATAGTTTAAAATAAACACACGTTTTACTTAATTCACTAAGAATATCCTAATAAAATCTTAAAAATACCACGAGCAGTTTCACTGTGTAACGACGCCGATCCTATACTAAATACTCCGCTCTGATTGGTCGAAGTGGAGACTGCCATGTTTGAAATCAACGTTCTAGGAGATTGCCGCTTTTGAAACTTACTCAAAACTTTAGTCATTTTTGGTAGGGAGAATGCTGTTTCTGTAAAAAACTTATTAATCAAGATGGAAGATTAGTTCTTAGAGACTATTTTGGCACAGATAAGTTATTTTCTCTTAAATGTGGAGATTGCCGGTTTTGATACTTATATGACTCATAATATAACACACCAGCATATTATTTTGTGATGGTGTTCAAAATTTTTTAATTGTTTACTTTTGCTTAGTATCCATCCCTAGCCTATTAAGTCCTTGAAAAGCAACCTTCACCACTTTAATCCAGACCGTAATAGAGATTCGATAGAGCAGAATAAGGCCACCAGGGTCTTTGCAAGATATCTGTCTATTGGGTAGAGCCAGCTTGCGAAACTGAAGACCGATGATGGCAGGATCGTATCCGCTAAACTTGAACTATTGAGAGAGATCGCGAGGTTCTATGGACAGTTAATAACCCCGTTTCGAATCTGGCAAATGACACAAGAGCTAGATTGACCTGACCAATGATGTTTTAGTAAGTTGATACGATCTTGAAGAAGAGTTTATTAGAATATCATTGGACCTGACACTATACCTAAGACATCCCGGATGTCAGCTTGTACGAGATGATTCTGAAGCAGCTTAAAAGCAACAAGGCGCCAGGTGATTTATTTTTATTTATTTTTTATTGTTTGGGACAAAAAACAGTTACACATTACAATTTGAATATCGGAGCTAATTAGATTTATCTAATAAACGTATAACCCACACTATTGTCCACGGGTTCAATTAATAAATATCTAAAAGAGGAAAGGACGGACGGTCACATATTAATTTGTGAATTAAAAGAAAAATGAAAAGCAAGTTATGAAAGGTTGTCGATAAGCAAAGCTATAGCCATTTTTTTAAATTTTGCATGAGAAAATGCAAAAATATCTGAATCGGTAAAGTGTGTGTTATAAGCTACTACAAGGCGACGGAGAGGTGCCCGCTCACCGGCGTTTGTTTTGCACTTCCCAGTGTGAAACAGACGAGGAACGCGCACCTCTCGCCGTACAATAGTTCTAGGTACTACGTAACATAATTTATTGGTAAGCTCAATACAATCAAACTTATTATTACAAATGCCATGCAGCATCATGGCCATGAGGAGCGTACGTCTGGACTCTAAACTCAAGAGAGTGTGCCGTTTGAGTAGTTCAAAATAAGATATTCTCGAGTGATAAAATTTATACTGCACGTTACATAGGTATTTTTTCTGAACCATTTCAAGTCTATGTGAGTATTTGTCGTAGAAGGACTCCAAATAGGAACAGCTTATTCTAACTGGGAGCGAATCAGGGTCTTGTATAAAAATAAGAAAGTAGTTTTTTTTTAAAGTTCTTAGACGATCTCATGACGAAACCATACATCCGAAAGGCCCTGCTAATAACATTATCAATATGAACATCAAAGTGTAATTTGGAATCCAGCAAGATCCCGAGGTCTCGCGTGGACTCAACCTTTTTCAAGGCAGTATCATGCAGGGTATACGTGAAATGAATTATATTTTTATTTTTGGTAAATGATATAGAGTTACATTTAGGTAAGCTGAGTTGTAACTTGTTATCTAAGCAGTATTGAGAGTCGATGGAGATCTTCTTGAAGTAGTAGGCAATCATGAATATTCGAACAAGATTTATAAATTTTCATATCATCGGCGTACATTAGGAAGACTGAGTTAAAAAACAGGATTTAATATAATTAATAAATAGAATAAAGAGGAGTGGGCCCAACACGGAACCCTGGGGCACACCAGACTCCACGACAAAATAGTCTGACTCGTAACCGTTTATAACAACTTTTTGAGTTCTGTTAAATATATAAGACGCAAACCACCTAAGCAAACTACCTCTGATGCCGTTGAAGGCAATTTTATCCAAAAGCAATTTATGGTCCACCCTGTCGAAAGCCTTCCGAAAATCCGTGTACACCGCATCAACTTGGATGCGGTTGTCCATCTTCTCAAATAGGTAATTTCTAAATATCATAAGATTTGTGGTGGTTGATCGACATTTAACAAAACCGTGCTGTTCTGGAATGACAAGATTACGCAGATAGGGAAAAGGCGAGCTGTGCACAAGACTCAAAATGCTTTGACAAAGTAGACAGTATCGAAATAGGGCGATAGTTTTTGATATCGGTTTTATCACCACTCTTATATATAGGTGTAATGAAGGCTCTCTTCCATACAGTGGGAAATACTCCTTCGGTTAAACACTTATTATAAATTATATGTAGTGGCAAGTGGATGGTAGTGGCAGTGTTTTTAAAGAAAATGGGCGGCAGACCGTCTGGCCCAGGTCCTTTGGTTTGGTTTAAAGCTTTAAGCGCATTTTGTACTTCATCCTTGCTAAGATAAATATTCGGGAGGGATATAGATTTATCAGCAAAGTTTTTGGGCGGCTGCCAATTTTCAGGTCAAAAGGGTCTGAGGGCTCATAAACAGATTCAAAAAACGTTGAAAAGAGATTACAAATTTCAGTAGGATCACTAGATGGAATATTATTGCAGTGCATAGTAGCCGGAATACCCGACCTTCCTTAAGACCAGAAGTGTTTGACGTTGAGAGGTATACTGTCTTCGACCGAGTTAATGTACCGTTTAAAACACTCTTCGCAACTTAATTTGAAACGTTTACGATTATTAGAGAAGGTTTCATAATCAGACAAGTTGCAATTTTTTTTCCATCTTATCCAAGCACGTTCCTTTTTCTTAAATATATTAATAAGTGATGGGCTAAACCAGGAGGGAAAACGAGAAGATTTCGCTCGTATGTGAGGAACATGGATGGCTTGCGGCTTTCGTTGGCCTCGAATGTGTTGGATTTTCGCGGTCTAGCTATTCAGTATCAGGCAAGTTATAATCACCAGCTACATAAAACGATTCGGTACTGGTGTCGATAAGAACGTCCTGCAACATATCAAAGTGGCAAGTGTACGACTGTACACGTCGTCAGGAGACCGCGGTGGTATGTAGGTACGCAGCACTTGTGATGATGCAATTAGGGCCTAATTCGTGAAGGCCGGGCGTAAAACCCGTTGTTAAGGCCTCCAGAAGCTGTTTGATTTCGTCAAACTCAAGAGTAAAACGCCACAGGCACTGAAGAGGTGTGGTGAAACTTTTCTTTAAAAATGGCGACCATGCCCTGCTTAAAAATTATAGGTCCATCTCACTTGTGAGCCATGTCTACAACCTGTTTTTCAAGTCATCACGAGCCGTCTCGCGCGCAGGTTTGACGTATTCCAGCCTCCCGATCAAACCGGGTTGGAGGCTTTAGCACCGTAAACCACATACATACGCTGCGAGAGGTTATACAGAAGACCGAAGAGCTCCTGCCTGCCTCTGTTTGGCGTTTGTGGACTTCGAGAAAGCCATCGATGCGATCGTGACTTGGGCTGTACTGCAGTATCTTCAATGGTGCCAGATCGACTATAGGTACATCGAGATGCTGAAGTATTTGTAAGAAAATACCACTATGTCAGTCTGACTCCAGGACCAGACCTCTAAACCTATACTTCTAAAGCGAGGCGTGAGACAGGGAGACGTTATCTCCGAAACTGCTCACCGCTGCACTGTAAGATGCCTTCAAGGTTCTGGACTGGAAAGAATACACACAGAAATCCATACTTCCATCATATTATAAATTCGAAAGTAACTCTGTCTGTCTGTCCGTATGTTACCTTTTCACGCCTAAACCACAACGGATTTCGATAAAATTTGGCAAGGAGATAGATAGTATCCTGGGGAAGGACATAGGCTACTTTTTGTCTCAAAATTAATCCTACAGGGAGTGGTATAGGGGATGAAAGTTTATATAGGAAACCCAGCATTTCTTAAGTCAGGTATATGAAAATTGAAATTTGTGCTTTTTGTAGGAAATAAAAAATTATGTGGTTCAGCGTTTTTGAAAAATCATCCTCTAAGGGGGTAAAATAGGGGTTGATTTATTTATACAAAATATTAAAACATTTGTGTACCCAGAATAGGTACTCCGTTCAATAGCCCTCTGGCAAACCTCGAGCGTGGACTGCTGATTTGTCAAAGACCATGCTTGAAAACCTTAAAATAAGATGGGAAGTACGCAAAAAAAAAATCTAAATACATGAGCCTAAAAAACAGCTTAGGTAATATCAAGAAAAAAATACGGTTTTTCCAGAAGGTGGCCATTGTTAATTCAACACTGTACCTATACCCTTTACCTTGAGTCACATACAAACAAAATGTCTAGTTTTACGTGTTGTGTACAAATGGTAAATATTTTGTTTTACTTCATTACTAGCTTTTTCCCGCGACTTCGTTCGCGTGGAAGTCGAAAGACACCACGATATACTAAAATAACAACCACAATTTTATAAAACTTTCTTAGGTATATAATAGGTATTTACCTATGTAATTGGAGATTCTATAATCAGCATTTTCAGATTTAATAATCTGTGGATTGGCACGCAATTCGAAATTCAAATAATTGTAATTTAATTTCAGTGATTTGTTTTTATATAGTTTTTTGTTTTTATGAAATTGTGGTAGTTTTTGGCGCCATGGATAAACTGAAAATTCGTACAATTTTCGAATCTGAGTTCCTACGTGGAAATACCTCTGCGCAAACAATACGAAACATTAACGACGTGTACGGGCTTAACACTGCTTGCGTAAACACGTTCCATTATTGGTTCAATCGTTTTAAATCTGGAAATTTTGAGTTGAAGAACGAGCCTTGCGGTCGGCTGGTAACTATTGTCGACGACGATGAATTGAAGGCGATAGTGGAAGCGGATCCAACTCAATCTACGGCTGAGCTTGCTGCGGGCCTTGGAGTTAGTGTCAAAACAACATTGAAGCACTTGCGATAAATCGGAAAGATTAAAAAGCTAGATAAGTGGGTGCCACACGAACTAAGCGACCAACAGCGAGACTTACGCGTCGAAGCATGCATAGCACTACTGAATCGGCACAGAAATGAGGGAATTCTAAATCGAATTGTAACCTGCGACGAAAAGTGGATCCTGTACTAAAACCGTAAGCGTTTGTCTCAGTGGGTGGACCCGGGTACAGCACCTAATCAGTGCGCTAAAAAAAAGATGACTCTTAGAAAGATGATGGTGACTGTCTGGTGGACCAGTGCCGGACTTGTACATCACAGCTTCTTACCAAATGGCACAACAGTGACAGTCAACAGTCATGTAATGTGATGTAATGCACAGTTACACATACAGATGTACCATATGATTTGGCATTATTAGACACTAAGAAGAGTGGTTGTTCTGAAGGGAAGCCGATTGGAATCGGGTTGTATGAAGGCTACGCCCCTGGAACAGGGTGTAAAGTCCACTCATCCTCCATAGAAAAGGGAGGATCTTTCGACCAGACGGGTGTTGTGTCTGGTGGGCTAGTGCCCAACGGTTGATGTCGGGATGTTGTATATATGCTAGTCGCGCGGTAAACTGATTGCGCGATGCAGGATTTTGTGTGACGTCAGTGTGATGCGTTCGCGTGTGGCGATGTAGATATGCCGCCACAAATCTATAACTACGTGTAATATTCTAGCCTTTTGGCCCGTCTTTTTACAATTTGCGGTAAACTATAGAAGAATACGAACAAATTGCAATATTGCTCATCCCCCATAGCAAATAGCGTGATAATTTATAGCCTACAAACTGACCAGACTTATAGGGAATATCTATGCAAAATTTGAACAAATTCAATCCGGTAGTACTAGCGTGATGCTAGAACATACAAACAGATAAACACAAAAATTTAAAAAAACTATATTTTCAGCATTAGAATCATTCCCAGACCTCGTAACAATGACTTTTTTTGAAAAATACTCAATGTACAGTCTTGACTTCGCTACGATTCTATATATATGTTACGGCTAAAACCCGAAGTGCGGCTACAACTAGTTTTAGCCGGCTTCAACTAGGTGTGGCCGGTAGCAGTTGGTTAAACTTAGGTGTGGGCTGAAAAGTAGGTTAGGTTAGGTTAGTACTGTGACCTGACTACACAACGTACGAGCCGAACGAGCGGAGCGAGCGGTGCTACGGCAGCCGTTGTGTCGTCACAGTTCTAACCTAACCAACCTTTCAGCCTACATCTAAGTTTATCCAACTGCTACCGGCCACAACTAGTTGTATCCGGCTATAACTAGGTGTAACCGCACTTCGGATTTTAGCCGTAACATATATATAGATTAGGTATGGTGTTAGTGACGTACGTAATTATCTATTGGCCGTGTCACAGAGGCTGCCATGGGAATAAGCGAGGTCGCATTTGAAGTTTATTTTAGCTTTCAGTGTTTACTTAATAAAAACTAAGTTATTTAATAAAAATCTAGTATTTTGAAACATAATATTATAGCGTTCTGTAAATTCTTTGTCAGGGAAGTACCCGAAATACTAGGGGTTTAACGAGAGGTCAAGATCGAGAGTAAGCTAGTATTTGTATGTAGGTAGGTAGGTAACAACGATGGCAATCCTAGTGCAGTGGTGGAGCGGCAGTCTTCTGCATACTCGGGCGCAAGTCCATTATGTAGTAGGATTAATATATTAGGCACTACTAATATCATGACATTAATAGTGCTTAATGTCATCATATCAGGGACATGTTCCTGAGCACAGTTATTTGATCCAAATAAGGGATTTCATTTAATTAAAAACTACGTTTATTTTTAGAAACTTCATTTCGCTTGTTCGCAGACTCGTCTAAAATTATTAGTCCAGCTAAAGTTAAAGAAAATAACGGTATTAATTTAATCAATTTTGTTAATGCATTCTTCATTATTATCATTAGCGCTTTTAAATTTCAAGACCAATTTAATTACGTAGCCTGAGGCATTGCGCCCACTTAGCATAATTTTTTATTGTCTTTAATAACGACTTCAGCTCAATCCAAGCTACATGCTATACTAGGGCGGAGAAATTGAATAAAAATAACTCGTTTAACGCCTATCCTCCTTTCTTTGAAAGCGGTTATTGATTGATTATATTCTGATTGCATTAATAAATTACATATCTGTGTATGAATAAAATAACAAAATATAAAAACAATATTATACAACTCAACCCTAAAAAGTCTTTCCGCTACGCCGTAGCGCCGTAGCCCGTAGAACGCGTAGCAAATCATGAGGTTAGGGGTTAGGCTTATAATTGTTTTTAGACTAGGTTTAGGGCCAAGGTCGGCAGTGCCAATCACTTAAATAATGCCTATAATCAGCCCGTAAAGGTTCTATGCCCAATCCGAATACTCAGACAGACTTTCATAAGTTTCAGATTTTTTTTTAGACGATCGCGATTTATAATAGGTAGGTCCTATGTGCCAGACTAGGTAAAGTAGAAAATGCCAATATAGATAGGTAAGTACCTACTTTTAGTCGATTTTGAATTTAAACTATGGTTATTTTATTTTATTTTATTATCTTAGGAAAACTTCAGCTAGGTTACAGATAGGTTAAAATTTGTGAAAGAAGGCCAATTACAAGTTTTCACTGACAAAATTAGGATAGAATAAGAGACAGTAGACAGGTAAGAGAAAGTAAGAGGTAAGAGAACTCGAAGCGAATAAAATAATAGAACACGAGAAGTGTTACGAGTTATGTAGATATATTATATTTATAAATAATACTATAATTAATTATTATTATGATGTACCTACTTCATGTCATTAAATTAGGTAGGCGAATATTAGCTGGTTCAAAAGTTCTAAGACTTTAACAAAACTTAGGTGACCATACCACTTTGTGCTACTGACTAAAATTCTTAGTGGCAGACGGCAGGGTCACCTGGTCTGTAAGTAATTTACCGCAACGATCGAGGTGTTCGACGAGCAGTTTGCGTTTGCAGCTCTGTCTGAATTTTCTCAACGATTTGCCTCAACGTCGATGGACATAGAACGCACCAAATGGTTCCATGCGAAACGAAAGGGACTACGTCTTAACATCAGACAAATAAATAAACAAAATTGTTGATGTTATCAATAAAATTAAATACAGCTCCGATCACAGACCAATTAATGCAAAATTCGATTTGACTTCAAAATTCACCGAGCCAAATTGTTCACAAAGCAATCTAAGCGGCTTTCAAAAAAGAACAACCATCAATAACTTAGGACATTTTAATCTTGAACTATCAAACTATTTTAAGGAACTAAAAGTTGATGAAACAGACACTGAAGACTAATATAGTGCAATCGTTACCGAAATAATTAAAATCAATAAAAAGAACTCACACCCAGAAGTAAAAATAAAATAACAACTCATACTTACTGTGGATTTGATCGAAAAACTAACAAAGCAAGCAGTGGCGTAGCCTTCATACAACCCGATTCCTATCGGCTTCCCTTCGGAACAACCACTCTTCTTAGTGTGTGTGTGTTCTTAGTGTCTATTGCCAAATAATATGGTACACCTGTGTGTGTAACTGTGTATCACATCTCATTACGTAATTATATTTAATACCAGTTCATAAGATTAAAAACCTATAGTTTTTTGTCTGAATTGATGAGAAATGAACAATTTTTTCTTCGGCTTCCCTCTAATGATAATTGTAGCTGCGCCACTGAAAGCAAGCAATGGCGATAGCAGATACAGAACAATAGATAAAGAAGTCAAAAGAAGTATCAGGAAAGATCTGAGAAATTTTAATACATATTTAGTCAAAATAGCTCTAGAAAAACATTCGTCTTTAAGGGTTTTGAAACATGGAGTGACAAAGGGAAACACTTGAATCAATAGCCTAAAAGACAATGACGGAATAAAACGCCATAGCAGAGATAAAATCGCGGAAATAGCGACCAAATTCTATAAATCATTATATTCACATCACTCACCACTCCCGATCAGCACAGAATACAGTCTCCCAGATTACATTCCGTCAATAAGTTTTTAAGAAGTGCACAGACCACTTACAACTATGCGCTACAACAAACGTCCTGGAGAGAACGGGATCACTTACCGAAGCATTAAAAATTGTCTCTAACAAATTATTACCTCATCTTACAAACCTATTTAACACAATATAAACATCAGGAAATGTAACTAAGTCAAGTGCCATTCAAACATAGCCCTTCTGCATATCAACAATAGCTCCAAAAACATAAAATTAAATACTGCTGGACCTTCATTCGAAATTCAAAAAAGCGTTAAACAAGATGACCCGCCGCTCTCTCCCGAATTGTTCACAAGCACACTTGAGGAGATATATATTTATTTAAGTCACTGGCAGCCTCACGGAAGACCAAGGGCATTTACGTCGGCCAGAAGAAGCTGACATACCTCCGATTTGCCGACAATATAGTCCTTTTTGCCCCCACAGCTCTAGAACTCCGGATCATGCTCCAAGAGCTGAATACGGCTAGCTTCAGGGTAGGACTTGCGATGAATCGGTCTACAACCCAGCTAATGACTAACAACGTTACTAAGTGTAGGGTCTAGCTAGATGGGCAGGAAATACTTTATGTCGATGAGTAATACTTGGTCCAGTTAGTTTTTTTCGAAAAAAGGCAGGACAGGTAAACCAATCGCTGAATTGGAGACGCCTGGAAAAGCTCCACGAAGATGCTAATGAAAGGTGATCTGCCGAACTCCCTGCATAACTCATCGACTTATGTGTCCTGTTCGTCCTAACGTTTTTAGTTACGGGAATTGGGGTTCTGGACGCTCACGGAATCGCAAAAGTTCCGCCTTGAAGTTTGCCAAAGAGCGATGGAACGCAGCATTCTGGGTGCAAAAAGACAGGATAAAATTCGGAATACCACACTGCGTTCCAAAACGGGCATACTGGATATAGGAAAGAAGGCTGCCAGACTCAACCGGGATTGGGCGGGTCTCATCAGCCACATGCAAGATGACTGCTAAGCAAAAGTCTCCACACAGTGGGAGCCTGCAGATGGACGGCACCGCCGAGGCCGTCCCAGAAAGAGATGGCGAGACGATATGGACGCGTACCGCAAGAGCTGGTTCGTGGTAGCGCGGGAAAAGAGTTCCTGGAAGGATTTGGGGGGGTCCTTTGCCCAGCAGTGGGACAGTATGGGCTAACATACAAAAAACTAGTAGCTAATAAAGAACACCACCATAACTTATTCAATCATTATTTTGTGTTGCGTGTCCTTATCTGAAATTCACGTATGAATTCCCTAATGTAACCATCAAATGTACCGTCCAAATGTCAATAAGACCAAATTAATTAATAATCCACCTGCGGAACGTACAGTCGTCCTGAAAACACTTTGATCAAGGACAAGGAAAATTATTCTTTCTATGATCAGAGTTTTCAACTCGAATAACTTTGATGAGAGATTGTAGCTTAGTTGCCTACTAAAAGCTTTCGTGTAATTACAACGAATTGCACGATACTTACTTACAAAAAGACTAGGTGCCTAGTCTCTTTTTGCAAAGCTAATTTTGACATCAGCTGTAGATACCTGCTTAAGTTGTAAAATATCTTATACACTTTCGCTTATTGCAGGTGGGATTATCAACAGTTAACTGTCCCTCATACTTTTGCATGGAAGTTTATCCGCGAGACCGTGAGGTGTGAGTAACTAAGAAAACAATTTAAAACCTCCCCATTTAATTGCAACATCCATAATAGCAAAGCGCAGACTTACCACCGCGACTGTACCAGTACATAGTCAAAAAAAAACTAAAGTTGAACGCGCAAGTCTACGTCGAGACTGATATAAAGGCAGAACTCGTCACTTCGTTTGAGCGGCCCTGTCGATCGCACGCGGCTGACTCGCCCGGCCCGCGCTCAACTCAACTCGTTGCATCAGAGAAAATGCCTACCTGGTGGGACTATCTCCACTTCAACAGACAGTACCACAACAAAAGAAACTTAGAGGAAGGCCTTTTCCAAATTGCTTCGCAAACTTGCAATATTTTGGTGAAAGTTAACAACACCAACAACATTAACCTGACGAGGAATAATCGGAGTGATGAGTACGGTTGTGCCGGGCCCCCTAAGAACAAAAGCTCGATGCAAATCTGCGTGCCCAAGTTCAGGAAGAATTCTATCACATCTGGCTGCAACCCTGGACTATCGGTGAGTACGCTTTGACTTTATTAAAAACATTTGAAACTTAACTAAAATCATGCAATACCTGTTGTTTTACCCGTAGTTAGTTAAAAATTATACCAACATGTTAATTTAACACAGTGAAATGTTCTCCATCAGCCCTTTTTACTAGCGCACTGAAACTGGGTCATCACCAACCTAGTATTTGTAATCATAAAAGAAAAGTTGCATTCTCACTCGCGTAAATATGTATAATATAAACTGACGTCAGTGCGTTAGAGTGAAACTAGTAAAAAATCAATTAGAATTAAATAAAATCTCTTTGTAATAGCCATAGATAATAGCGGTTGACCGGGTGCGCGTAAACTTTTTGTACGAATACATAACTATGTCCTTGTCTTCAGTGTAAAAGATGCATAGGCACGCAAAGCATGTGCAGTCCACTAGCGTAGTTCATTTGTGATAAACCATATCCGATAACAGTGCTAAAACATCGGGTGTAGCGCGAAGTGAATTGTGTGGCCGTGACTGAAACATTCGCAAGCTGATTCCGTTTGAGGTGGGCGAACTTGCTAATTGGTGTCGATTATGTTGTGTTTTTATTTTTATGGCGGTGTATGGCGATGCGACCGTTACTACCATATCGATTTTATGTGAAGGAAGACATCGGTCACAGCAGACGCTGTTGGCCGACGTTCGACCTTGTTCCAATTATTCACTTAAAATGAGGTTTTATTTGCTATATTTACTATATTTGGGATATAAGTTCATTTATTCACGTTACTGATCATACTAGGTTCCTTTATTATAATTTATGTACTTAGTCCCCTGGTTATTAATCATTTGTAAAAAAGTTTAGTTTGCAGCTTTTGTTTTATAACAATTTAATAATCACGATAGTTAACATTTTTTCATTTTCAAGAAAGCTGCTACTGTGAATTTTTAGTACGAAAGTTAAAACGATCAATCAATAGTACCTAATCGCTCGTTTTGGGGTCGGTTTTACTAGAATTCCTCAACAGAGTATGATTAGAACTAGCCCGTCCGTCACTTTTGAGGTTATTGATGGGAGAATCGTATAAAACTTTTAGTTAATTAAAGACCTATTCTTTTCATTCATTCTGTCAATCCTATGCAATCCTATATTCTTAACAATTTAAAACAATAATCATAACAGTTATACATACAAAAAATTTTCTTTTAGACATATTTTATTGAGTAATTTTTGTACTAACTGATAGATACTATTCACCTTTTACTTACCAAGGTAAGTCATTATGCTACTGGTGTAAAAACATAGGTACATTCTCGTTCATGTCGTTAGTTAGATTGGCCAACTGATATTTGGAACTAGGCTAGCTTCGCATTAGCATAACACAAAAACCTTTCGGTTTGTATCAACGGCAAAGGTCAGTTAGTTCACCGCTGTTTTTAATCTATGACTCGTTTAACTCCACTGAAATCCTAATAAAAAATCTAATCTTGATGATCATGCCTAAAAAATAGGTAGATTAATTTTAGTAATAACTAAACCGTAGCAATTTTTATGTTTTCTTTATTTATTCAAATGTGCCGTAATTGTTGCAGAGTTAACCAATTATTATCGAGTGTTTCGTTACTAACTGCGGTCTACGAAATTCGTAGCAGCCTACGAATTTCGTAGCGCACGGCTACGAGCTACCAACCAATTACAGTTCGATGAAGCATGAGATGAGCAATTTGTTATTTCGATATTTTGCATCATAATAATTTATGTCGGGTTTACTTTATGAAAAATAAGGTAATATTCAGTTTGGTTAACAACTTTTGACTAATCCCATCGGGTTTTATAGAGGTGTAAAAATAACTTGTAAAAGCGAATCTAAAGAATTTGTATTGTAAAAAGTTTGTGAGATCAATTGCTGGCTAGGATTACCTGTAATTACGCCGCGATAATATTTATTCCACGAACGAATTATTTTCAAACTTTTTTAATATTGGTTGTTCATGTTATTCTGAACCTATAATTGGAAATACGTATATGAAAGGAACGCATGCACACAAATAATATTTATTTTTAAATCTGAATGTGAACCATTTTATTCGACGCTGCTTTCCAAAAAACTAGCACTAAATTCAAATTACAACTCTTTAAAATTTATTAGAGATGAAAAATGCAGTTTCTC
This sequence comes from Fissipunctia ypsillon, assembly GCA_947568875.1. Lineage (NCBI taxonomy): Eukaryota > Metazoa > Arthropoda > Insecta > Lepidoptera > Noctuidae > Fissipunctia > Fissipunctia ypsillon. The sequence continues at coordinate 17,978,363 of OX387643.1, read as the reverse complement.
AGTACATATCTACATATAGTAGGTTACATATTGCGCTAGCTGAATCCCTAATAGGTACGTGAACTGTGATAGTTGAAAATTGGATAGCGACGAGAAGCCGGGACCATGCCATGGAGTCACATTTCATAGAATTTGGAATATACACTATACTACTGTCTCAACTACAATAAGTAAGGCCTTTTACCTTGTCTCGCTGGGTAAAATCGTCCTCGGAATTCGGAATCTTATTAGAAAAAAGACCATCTCTCTAAATCTTCAACTGTGCCGTATCACAACAACGTAAAGTCTAGTTTTAAGGTAGCCATAAGCACGTAGAGGTCGATCCTTATTCTGCGAAACATACGTTGTAAGTATGTAACGACGTGTGTGATAAGTAGAATGCAGAAAAGCAATCGCTCCGTTTTAAATATTGGTATTCAGCTTCGTCCGTATAGACTGGAAGCCGACCACAACATAGTTGAGAAGAAGCTACGCAGATCTGAAATCATTCCATCATTCATCTTATTCTACTTTTCACATCATCATAATGACGATGATGTGAAAAGTAGAATATAATCCATTCGTATCTGACTGATGGATCTACGTCATCCAATCTCTCTGTCGCCTATATGATTACTACGTACTTACGTAAGTCAAACTCTACATAGATCGTGTAAAACCTGCATGAAATTACATCCATATATGAAGCATATAAGCATGTATTGGTATATAGGTGAACCGCAATTGACATGCTAATGTCGCGTGCCGCCATCAACACATTTGCATATCACTTTGTGGAGTATATCCACCTTTTGATTTGAAGGCTTACGAGGGGTTTAATATATCAATTTGGTTTTATCTATTTAATCTCTATATGTTTTTTAAATTTATGAATTCTAGCGAAGACATTTTCAAAAGAGCTACATTTTACGACTCCGATTAAAGAAAATATCGCATGACAAACTTTGTCGGAAATATCAGTATAATACATATGTATAGGTAGTAGTTTCCCGGCTTATTCATAATCCTTTAATACAACCGAAGTCTTGCACGCAATTTATGACAAGCGTAGTTCCTTGTCGCTGTCGTAAAATCTTTCATACTCGTAATTACTCCGCAGTAAGGGTGTGATTTATATTACCGAGAAAATGTTGTGCTTATGGAACAGACGGACGGGCAATTCAAAGCTTCTAAATTATTTAGGGGTTCTGAAATTGTGAACGCGCGTTTTATTTGCTAACACTTTAGGGGCTTGAATTGTTTAAACGTGTTTCTTTAAATAATGGCCGAATTCGAAAAGTGTGTTTGTTTTGGGCGTCCATCAGGATATATACTGTAAGTACATAAATGCCAGTATTAAATGGATTAATGGACGATGGGTTAAAGTGTCTGAGACTGGTATTTTATTAGATTAATGCCCTAAACAAAGTCTGCCCTCTATCCAAAGGTTGCGGTTGCTTTTAGCAATAAGACCACCTATCCTATTGTTTCTTACTTTGCTTGGCTCGAAATTAATTTATAAAATATCTGATTCATCAAGGTATCTACTGATAAAAGTAGCACTGACTGAGTTATTACGATATCTTTTACATTTAATGCATTTTATAAGTAGCCATTAAAACTACGATTGCAGTAAACAATTGTAATTCAATAAACGTTCCATATCTTTATGAATACGACGCATATAGCGTGCAATTGTATGCTGATATGCATCGCGTTTCCCCCCACATCGTAAATGTAGGGACCTTGACTACTTTAAGCATGTGTACTGCAAATTGCAATACAACAACAATGCATCTAATTCTACCCCTATTATATCAAGTTACGCTTTTAACTCGCTTTATGTCTTAGCCTTGACCATCAAATCTCAGTAGTGGGAATGAAAATAGCTGGTAAACTTGCCGTCAAAATGATTGAAGCTATAACATAGTTTTCTGAACAAACTTGAATAAATGAAGCTTTTTCTCAATTTATAAACATTTTCTATTTGTGGTGTGATATAGGTGTACTATAGGTACATCTCTGCCTAACTCTTCGGGGAATACAGGCGTGATGTTATATTATGTTCTCTTTGTGGACATTTTTGAAAGCATGTGCCTTTGGTGTTGAGATGACCACATATTTATTATGTATCATGCACTAACCTGTGATGTGTCGTCAGGTTAGTCTTACTTTGTGCCCAGATCAGTCCCCGACCAGGTATAAATAATTCATGGTGCATTAGAAAGTTTCCTATCGATTCTTGCATCTTGCCCCTGGCCTAGTTCACCCTAAACTGTTTCTAACTTTCTTAAAGAGCCTTTGTCTTTCAATACAGACACAGACAAGCGAGTACGAAAATAGACTGCATTATGCAAAATATGCTCGTACGGATGGTATTTATTGGCGTTTTGGGTAAAAGTGGCCTTCGTTAGGCAGACTATGTTACCGATAAAGGCAGTTGTGTTTTAAGATTTGGCGGTACGGTTAGAATAAACACTGGCAGTATAAGGACTTAAGTTGACTTAAGAATTTTTGAATTCTGGCTGAACATTAGCTTTTCAATGGGCATTGGGTGGTCCAATAATGTTAGGATTGGTTAGGTTGTGTGATTGAATACAGTTTAGTTACTAGTTACATACCCATTTACGAGGTACTTTTTACAGTCAACAAGGAACCCTTATAGTTTTACCATGTCCGTCTGTCTGTCCGTGACGTAGCTCAGAGACTCTTAGTACTAGAAAGCTATAATTTGGCACGGGTAGACATACCTATTAATCACGCCGATTAACAATAAGTGGTAAAATAAAAACTTGAATTTTTTTTTAGAATGCCTACCCTACATATAAAGTGGGGATGACTTTTTTCTCGTCTATCCCATGGTTTTAAGTGTTGTTGGATAGGCCGTTCAAAAATATTGCAGGTATGTGCAAACCATTTTTCGATGCAGGGATCCGTTTGCTAAATATTAATTTTAGTACTAATTTTTGTTAGAGTCAAGTGTCCCTGTGTCCCTCCCTATGCGAGCTAAATGGTTGTTTTTAGATAGTAAGGATAGTAGGGAGTTTAGCTAGCCAATTTAAAATTGGCTAGCTCAACTTCGCAGGCGCGATCAGTATCGATATCTAAACATGATAAGACAAAAAAAAAATGATGATTCATCGATCGCAGTTATTGTAGTCATTTGAAATATCAGTTTTTCTATTGTGTTTTCACAGACCTGATGGGTATCGATATCTAAACACGATAAAACATAAGAAAACAGTTTTTCCCAACTCATACTTCAAGTAACAACACTAAAAGCCGTCGTTGACCTCCCAAAAAAAAACATCAAATCTTTTTATTTTATTGTGTTTAGATATCGATACCCATCGCGTTTGCGGAGTTTAGCTAGCCAATTTAAAATAACACTGTATAACGAAGTTACAGGGAAAACTATCACAGCTATGAAGGCTTTACAAGTTAACGAGTAATTGACGGCCAACTTACATTTGCAGTTGGAATGTATGAGAAAACATGTTTTTCACCTGCAATGTTAAGTTTGTTCTTGGGATAAATTCATCCCAACTACGCAACCCTTCATTGTGCGTGTTCCGACGTGCACTTGGCTGGTATTTTGAAATTCGTTTCCCAAGTATGTCCCTAATCATTAAGAAGATAGACAAAAAGAATAAAAAGGAGAAAGAAAGAAATAGAAAGGAAAAAAGAAACCACACATTTATCTCCTTTTTTTTGTTGCTTCACAAATTAAAAATTGTTCATGTTATTTTGTCAAAAGTCTGAGAAATGGGTGTAGTAAAGATTTCACGAGGCGAACTAAGACTGCTTCTTTTCCTAATGTTGGGTGCACTTACCATTTAATTTTCATGGTGAATAATATGTATCTACTTAGGCGGCCCCTAAAGTAAGTTTAGAGTAAAACGTGCAACTTCTAAGAAACAAACTACCGTTTTACATTTACTTAGGTACCCTCACTTTACCGGTGCCATATCCTTATCTAGTTAATCAGCCAAGGTCAGGTCGACTCACCACTGAACCAGGGTCAGGGTTGAACAACCAAGGTCACACGCTCTGAAAAATTAAAACATCACATACACTTGTATAAGATTAATGGCCCACTTCTATGAATATTAATGAGGTTTTCACTTGTATGTCCAAGAAAACACACTAAGTACTTACTTATTAACTTTTACCTCGTTGCCTCATGTGATGTCTTAAGTACCGATGGCAAAAAAGCGAAGGTTGCCTTTTTTTTGAGTTGATGATGCTAGCGAATTGTTCGAACTATGCCATAGACTTTAGCGATACAATAGAACTAACTCAAAAGTATTTGGTAGGTAAAAGATCTTTTTTTAATTCTTATTTAAGATAGGTTCGCTCTTGACTCTAGTCTAGGTGACAGAAACAAAGTCGACGATGGAGCAAGCTTACCCAGAAAAAGTCCGTTTACTCTCACTTTGAAGAGATCGGGATTGTATACGTTCGGAAACACAGACGCAGGCAGAGAGTTCCACTCCTTTGCTGTGCGCATCACAAAAGACATTTGGAAACGCTTAGTACGAATTGGTGGAATAAGAACTACAGATGGTAACCTGCAGTGCATCTAGATGTCCGATGATAGAAGGGGGCCGGCGGAATGAGGTCGTGGAGTTCTTGAGCACACTTACCGAAGTATAATCTGTAGAAGACCGACAAGCAGGCAACCTTGCAGCGATGAGCCAAGCTGTGAAGCTTGGCATCCACCAGTCTTACGTCGCCAATGTGCCTCTTAGCTTTGCGTTCCACCGAGTCAAGCGCGGCAAGTTGGTATTTGGCTGAGCCATCCCAAAGGTGGCTGCAATACTCCATGCAGGATCGGACTTGCGCTTTAAAGAGAGTTAAAAGCTGTCCAGGCGTGAAGTATCGCTTCAGCTTATTTAGGATGCCCAGTTTCTTGGCCGCAGTTTGGGCTTTGTACTCGATGGTGGCACCGAAGTTGAAACATGATGCCAACTCCATGCCTAGGAGCTCGAGCCGATCAGTTACAGGAACAGATGTACCCCGAAAAGTAGGAGTCCGATCGAAACGACTTCTTTTAGCGGTAAAAAGACACACCTGTGTTTTTGTGGCGTTAAAAGAGACCAGATTATCATCACCCCACTGGGAGACAAGGCTTAAAGTCAAATCTGTCCACTCTACCATGGCCTCTCTCAAGGAACGAACTTCGGCCCCGCTGGTTTTTGCGCTGGACAAGTATCTCTCTGAAACTGTACTGTCATCTGCGTACCCAACAATACCAGGCTGAAGTAGGTCATTGATGTGTAGCAGGAAAAGAGTTGCAGAGAAAACAGACCCCTGAAGAACTCCGGCATCAATAGCCATAAGGTCGGAAGAGCAGCCGTCAATGACTACTCTGATCGACCGTTCACTAAGGAAGTCTGATATCCAGCTACAAAAATCAGCTGGGATGCCATAAGCAGGAAGCTTGCTGAGTAGACCAGCGTGCCAGACCTTGTCAAAGGCCTTCGAGATATCAAGCGATATAGCAACTGCTTCGCCGTGTTTCTCGATGGCCTCACCCCAGCAGTGCGTGACATACACAAGAAGATCGCCAGTTGACCGTCACCGGCGAAAGCCATATTGACGGTCACTGAGGAGATCATGGTTTTCAAGGTAGGTCAGCAACTTACTGTTCAGTACCCTTTCCAAAACCTTGCACAGAATGGAGGTAATGGCGATCGGATGGTAATGGGCAGGGTCTTCACGGTCGCCCTTTTTGAGCACTGGTTGCACATTTGCAAGCTTCCAGGATTTTGGTACCGTCCTTTTATTAAGAGAGAGGCGGAACAAACGTGTCAACACAGGAGACAGTTCAGGCGCGCACTGCCTCAACACTCTCGCTGGAATACCGTCAGGCCCACTGGCTTTGTTCAGGTCTAGACTGCACAATACTCTTCGGACCTCTTTAATGTGAACTGCGATCTCCGGCATCGAGGAGTCACAAGAAAGTACAGTAGGTGGTTGCTTGGAGCCAGCGTCCAGACGAGAATTGCTTGCAAAGAAAGATGCAAATAGATTCGCTTTCTCACCTGCAGAGTGAGCCAGCGACCCATCAGGTTTCATCATTGGAGGTAAAGTGGGTCGACAGAAATTCGCTTCAGCCGCTTTAGACAGGGACCAGAACTGTTGACTACCCGGAGGGTGCGAAGCCAGCTTGGCCCCAATACATCCGACAAGGTCAAAACGTGCTCCACGTAAAACCCACTTGCAGAACTTGGCGGCAGAATTAAAAGCTTTTTTCTCCGCGCGAACCCTACGTGCTCTAACTTTGCGGTCGCGGACCTTGACCTCAGCGTGGGCGCATTCTGCATTATACCAAGGCCGAGATTTTTGACCGAGCGGGATGTCGGAGAATGGAATAAAATACTCCATCCCTTGCCGAATCACGTCCGCCACCACGTCAGCACAACACGAGGGGTCACCCGAGGAGAAGCATACTTGCCGCCAAGGATAAGACGCAAAAAAGTACCGCATCTCATCCCAGTCTGCTGACTTGTATCGTCATACTCGTATCGTGCCTTTAGGACTCTCATCTGGAGGAGAGCAGGTCGAGGTCCAATTTCACCAGACAGTGGTCAGACGTTACCAGCGGGGCTGACACCGATACTGAATGACTGTCCGGATCAGATGCCAGCAGAAGGTTCAAGCAACTGGGTGTATGGCCGTCAATATCCAGTACCCGCGTTGCCACATTCACCATCTGGGTTAGATCCAGCATTAAAGAAAACTTGCGCGCCTCTAACCCGGCATGGTCAGTTTTCTGGTACGGGACCACTCTTTATAATGGGCGTTGAAGTACCCCAGACAAATGAGCTTCGCTGTTGGATACCACTGCGGGGCTACGTCAGTCGACTCCACGAGGAAATTAAAGAGCGCTGTTGTCTCCTAGTTACCGCTGTGCGATCGGTAGACGCCGATCTAGAGAGATTTCTCCACACCAGTCTCCACAAGTAGCCATATGGCAGAAAAACCCGATTTCTCAAAGCAACGGAGACGACGACAACAAATGTTACACAGACCCCAGTTTGCTTCTTGAACTTGTGTTCAAGAGAGTAACCCGAGTAGTTGAGATACGCCACATCCGACGGAGTTGTTATCTTCGTCTCCGTTAGGAAAAACAGGTGCGGCTTCTCCGTCTCAAGGTGGTTGTAGACCGGATCGAGATTGGAGTGCAACCCCCTGATGTTTGTGAGGTGCACTTTTAGTGGGAGGAAGTTCAGCCGTTGAACCTTGTTTTTCTTTTGTGCTTTCATTTTTGTGTGGAGTTGTTGGGGAAAAAAGTCGACTTGTCGAGGCGCTGCTCAGTAATCCAAGTGGTACACTAGAGCTAACCAAACTTAACTGCTGTCGGCCAACTGGTGGCACCGTGCTTTGGATCCCGCTACCCTCCAAAATGAGTTACCCGGCTATTTATGTCCAGAGATCAAGACCGGTTCTGAACAGCGCAACTGGCAATCTTCTTCCCGAAAAGGCACTGGCACTCCCACACACCGATGGAACACAGCAAGCTGCTTGGCGCCAGACTCCGGTGGGATGGTGGTCGCGAGCCAGGCAGCCCCTTGCGGAGCCTACCACCGCTAAGTGGGATCGATCAGCCGTACCACAGGCAAGCCCGTGGTGCCGTTGCCCGGGGTGGAACACTAGAAGGTAGATCCCAACCACCGCCAGTTCTCTGGCACATCGCCAGATGTATAAACGTTTTAACAAGTTGCAAACTTTCTTGTAGTAACTAAGTATAGGTAGTTTATCCCGATCGACGATAACCACATCTTAGTTGGGATAAAATAAAATGACAGCTTACTATCCATCTATTTGTATTCTGTCCAAAATCACTGGCCACGGAACTGTCATTATTTCTTATAGTAATCCTTCCCAAAACAATTAATTATCCGAAAACCTACTGACATAACTTTACACGCACTCTACTAAATAATAACACATCACTTTGAGGTCATTGTCAAGCACTTATTATCGATTAAAACAATTAAGTTGGGAATCAATTCGTCCTACAAATTGTAACAACTAATGAATATTAGTCGTATTATCCCTTGCGTGTGGCTTCTAAGCAATAACGATTAAGCCACTATGTAAATTGCTTTTCGAAAGATCTATTTTGTAAATGGTCAGGTAATAAAGTTTAAGATATGCATTTACGGAAGCTCATTTGTATCAACTGCTTTTTCCCTCAGGGATTATTTACATAGGCACGACTGTCAAGCGACATGGTATCTAAGTGCTAAGTAATAAGTTTAATTGTAATATTATCTGAAACTAAAAGGTTTACCTATAAAACGTATATCTGGATGTACGACATTAAATGAAAACGAGCACAGTACTAATCTATTGAAACATTTTAAAACACGAAGGTTATGGTTATGGAAAATTTAAAAATTGCAGTTTTTAAACAAAATAAATAGCAGAATCAACTGCATAAAAAGTAAACACGCTTTATCTGCGAAAGTCACTGACCACTGGTGCGGTGCGAATCATATGTTTTGCACAGGTTCTTGACCTTACAATGTTTATCTATTATTATTACGGACTCAGATCTACATCATGTTGAAAAATAAAAAAATGAAAAATAATTTCCTGTGGCTAAAGTATTTCATTTGATTTGATTGATTTTTTGTATACGGGTAAAGAACATGATTCTCTTTACGTGGTTTCAAGTTCACCTTGTATAGAATTGTGTCTAATTATTTACATACTAACAGCTCTCAGCACTCTTTATGCCATGTATGGCATAAGGAGCGATTTTACAAAAAAAAGACTACTAATATTAATTAACTGTAAGATAACTACTAATAGTAAAATTTTTACTAGACAAAGACCTTCTGCTTTAACGGAGTGTGCGGTTTCTGTTATATTAACTAAGGAGTCTGCCCACTACACCGTATTATACCATGACCGTGCTAGGAGCATGTCAGGCGAAAAAATATTCCTTGTATTGATAAGTATGAAACTATGCCCACTATACCGTTCCGTCACCGACCAACACCGTCGCGTGCCATGCACGGATCGTCAACAATTGTCGGTGAGAATATTTTGTCAGTGCTGATACGCTCCGTGCATGGCACGCGACGTTACCAAACCAGTGCGTGTAAGCGGCGAAACGGTGTGCATACGGGTTATAACCGCGTATGATGACCGTTCTAAACTCGTTGTAAACGGGTTATAAACGAACAAATTTCTAATAGCCATCGTATAGGTATAGGAAATAATTTTCTCAACAAAAATATTCACTCGCTCTTTCTGAGGCGTCTGCCTCACGCCAAAACTGGTGAACTACTACAACCGAGAGAACGGGAACCGTACGGATATAACATAACACGGGGATACTACGGTCACTAAAACCGTTTTGCACGGGTATGATACACTGTTGATACGTTGTAGTAGGCAAACTCTGTTATACTTTTTTTTTTTTTTTTTTGTGGATGGGAAATCATCAAATGACTTCTCCCGCTCTGGGCGGAGCGGGAGGGCGTGTCAGACTTTTACTGACTAAAACCCACCCGTGTTCCTTCTGTTGCCTGTGCCGGGGCCACGGTAACTCTTTCGAACATCCCGCAACCCTAGCTGGCATCGGCCCTAGCGGACCCCGTCAATAGTGCTGACATCTCTTTGAGGCGCGCGTGGAACACGACGCGCCGTCGACTCGGGCCTGGTCCTTACCGGACGGCGAGCTACCCATTGCTCGCCGTCCGCAAGCCCGCGCCTACGGTGGCCGGGAATCGGCTGCCGATTCCCGACGCCCAGGGCGTCTCCTGCGGCGACTAGGGGCGTGAGGGTGCAAAGCTTGCCTCTCCCTCACGCGTCCCGCCTCCTCCTTCACGAGCATTACTGCTTCGCAGAAGGAGGTAATGGCTTCCCATGCACTCTCGCTCCGTACCATGGCCTGGACCAGGGCCGGACGCGAGAGATCGCCGCCGCCGATCGCTTCCGCGAGGACACGGCGGTGCCCCGCCCAAGCCGGGCAGACTTCCACCGTATGCTCCACCGTGTCCTCCGGGCGATCCACACAGTGGTGACACCCGGGCGTTTCCTCCCGCCTTATCCGGAACAGGTACCTCCCGAAGCACCCGTGTCCGGTGAGGACCTGCGTCAGGCGGAAGGTGAGGACGCCGTGGCGCCTCTCCAGCCACTCCTCAAAGAGGGGACTTATCGCCGCAATTGTGGCGTGCCCAAACTCTGTTATACTTAAATGCGAAAGTAACACTGTCTGTTATTTTTTCACGCCTAAACCATCATCATCATCTGCCTAGCCTTTTCCCAACTATATTGGGGTCGGCTTCCAGTCTTACCGGATGCAGCTGAATACCAGTATTTTACATGGAGCGACTGCCTATCTGACCTCCACAACCCAGTTACTGGGTAATACGATACCCCTTGGTAAGACTGGTTATCAGACTTTCGGGCTTCTGACGACCCGTAACGACTGTCAAAGATCCACGAATGATAGCCGGGACCAACGGCTTAACGTGCTTTCCGAGGCACGGAGGAGTCTCGGTATGTAAAGATGGTCACCCATCCACGGACCAACCCCGGCAAGCGTAGCTTAACCTGATGGATCGACCTATGCGGCTGTTATTACTTAGCCACGAGCTCCTCCTAAACCATTGAACAATTATCATTTTTCCGCACACACCTGGGCTAAATGTTGACTTAAAAATAAATAATTATTCATTTTAATTTTCACCGATTTGAAATACTCTAGCGCCGCCATTGACCACGTAAGACCTACATGCAAGTAGTTTTGTGACTTTAAATTGTAATAACAACAATACTGGCGCAATGTGGGTGTTACTGTACACCTCTGCCTAACCCTTCGGGGATCACAGGCGTGATATTATGTTTAAATTGTAATATTATTTGACCGAGGTGACCGATTTTAATTTAATAAAGACTAAATGTTACCTCAAGATACGTACTATGACTATATTTAAAATTCCCTAAATCTTTAAAAAAAATGAAATACATACAAAAATTTCACTTTCATTCCCTATATCACCCCCTGTAGGATTATTTTTATGAAAAATTGTAGCCTATGTCTGTCTCCGGGATGCCATCTGTCTCCTCGTTAAAAAATCGAAATCCGTTCAGCAGTTTAGGCGTGAAAATATAACATACAGACAAATAGACAGAGTTACTTTCGAATTTATGTTAAATGATAAATGATTTTATTTCTGTAAGCAGGTTTATACAAACACTTTTACACGTCAAACATTTTTTTTTTTTTAACTAGATGAGGCCGGCGTTTCCTATCTGACTACTCTGAGAAGAAAGGTCAAAACAAACTCAGAGGTCACAGTCTCTTTTAAAGTCCAGACATAATCTTGGTCAGATCATGTGAAGACTATGTAGGTTGGTGTCTGAAATGGTATTTTGAGGAAAGAACCACACAGATTGATTAGTATGGAAGTATGGATTAGTATGGATGATATAATAACAGTAGACAGGTAGTCTTTTATTTTCGAGAAACTACTAACCACGCTAATTTAGCAAGCTTTCCAAGAGAGTTTTTCCCCCTAATAATGACTAAACAGTTTCATTGGAACAATTTATTTTGCGTTTCCAGTAGACGCTGTTAGTATGACGTGTTCTGTGTTTTAAAGGCTTTCTCATTTACTTCATTTACTGAGATTACGTCATTCAGTTGGTAATTTAATATGAAAAGTATTTTAATTAATATCGGAGTATGTGCATATTCGCGCACTTCTTAATAAAATGCGGACACCCTGAGTTTAATAATGAGTAGATACCTATTCATCTTCATTTTCTGCACGATTGTCTACTTTCGATAATACCTACCGCAATAGTTTTGTGATATGGTCACGGGGCTTAATTTTAAACTCGAAAACTTAATTAATGAAGAAGAACAATGCACAAAGTAAATGAGATTCCTTTATTTTTTCTCTCATTAAAGGTCATTGTATGCATAGTTAGACCGACCTCTTTAAACCTGTTTATCGTTATAATGCGTCTGAAATTAATACTGAATTGATTTCATTCAAACCACTATCATGACTATTACTTACCGAAAGTTTCAAGAGCTAGTTCAAAATTCGTTGCCAAGGTTACCTACGATACACCTGACGTATGCAAACATTTCAACTCATACGAATAAAAAAAATCCCATGAATGTTCAATGTCATACATATCTACTTTAAAGTCTTGCATTTGCATGATTAGTTTTTTACGAGTTGTCCGTGAAGTGTGGAAAGCCGTTAGCGGTCGTAAACCACCTTATTGGAAACCATTTTATTGGAAAATGCGGGAATTCATTACAAGTAATATGTGACTATGGATTAGTTTTCTAGCATGCCAACTAAAACTATACTACTAAAGATTGATCTCGAACATTTCTTGTTAGGCATAGACACACACACACAACATAACATTACGCCTGTATTTCTCGAACGGTGCAGCATAACTCTGCATGTCAAAACTTTTTGGTTCTTTATGGTCAACCTTTTTTCCGTTTGTCTTTGAGCCTGGTCGATTATTATCTTTTTATTTCGTGATTCGAATTATTTTTTTTCTGACAGATGGGTCCCCATTTTTTCTTCAGTTGCAAAAGTTGAATCAATTGATACTGACCCAGTTTGTGGAAAATTAACGAGTTATTTTCAAGTGAAGCATGTTTCTATCCCTGCCTTCCTATTAGTACATTATGGCAAAGCAATATTGAGTATTGCATATTAAGTACGAGTCTGGTGATTTCATCTTTATTTTTCCTGGTACGTATCTTTTAACAGTTTTTCTCAATCGGAAGTTCAGTCTGATCACGCTGGTCTAACCCTAATTCATTTTGTCTTAGGATTGAACAGCTTTGAACAGGCCGCCTTTCGGCCTCCAGGTTTTGGCCTAAAATAACGCTGGACGTCCTTGGCCAACGTCGAAAGTTGGACCGCATCTTGACCGCTGAAGGTCTCGCAACCAACGCCAGTTCCTGAACAGAGAACTACAACTCCCTACAGTCTACGTCACCTCGCCGGACGCAATTACGTTATGCCACGGTTTTTTATGAAATTTTTACGTATTAATTTAATAGTGTAGTAACCCTCTGCGGATTTTTTAATTCATTGACTACTTAATTTTATTTTCAAATCTGTAAAATGCGAGATACCTTGGTTCTCTGATCTTTTTTCCATAACGATATATTTTGGTAGCGTTACTTACAAAGCGATTGCAATCGACTAGTTAGTACGTCTTATTTCTCTTTCGTTATTCGCGTACCTATCGGACCAAAGTTCTCTAAATATTTTCCTTCACACAAAATCAACCTGCAACTCTTTTGATACCATAATATTAATTTTTTTACCTTTTAATATTTTTTTCTACTTTTATTTTAAACAAAATTAAACGTGTTGTAGCAAAAAAGTGCTTCTCCTTTTTTATTTTCATTTCGCTACAACGGATAGGCAGAGGTGCACCTCTAAAGGTACAGGATGGCCCGTGAAACGAGGTCCAAAGGGAAATTTTAGAAGCCTCTCTTCATGGGCTTCCCGGAAGACCACCAAGGTTTTTATATTTTTTGGGAAATTCTGACTTGACTTCAGACTTTTTTTTTCTCTTTCTGTCGCATTTTTTGAAAAAAAAATTTTTGATTACATATCCTAAAATTTTGGGCCATAATTATGGTTTATCGATCATAATCGATAAAACATACTATCTGTCTAAACATCACCCAAAGATAATATTTTTGTTCGACAAGATTCGTTCCAAATTTTCAGTCTTTAAAAAAAGAAGGGTGTTAATGACCCCAAAGTAGTTTTAAAAATTTCCACGGACTCTGAGCTTTTCAACGCAATACAAATAATAAGTACTTTTCGGGACATTATTTGGTTCCACTGGAGTTCGAATATGGTGGGTATGCCAAAAAACACAATTTTTTAATTACTGTGTTTCTGCTTGGAGTAATCCATTTTTCCATTTTTTTAATCCATTTTTTATGCTCTTCCTAGCATCCGATTAGGCTGAAATTTGGCTCCTAAACTATAAATAATCGCTGAACATAAATGGGGGTGTTTTGAAGAGAGACTTCTAAAATTTTCCTTTGGACTATACAGGCTGGCCCGTGGAACGTAAAACCTAATACCGACCCACACCCACATTTTGCAAGTAATGTTTAAGTCCCATGTAATAGGGGGCGAGCCTATTGACATCAACCGGGCTCAAATCCAGACTCCGGGCTGCTCTTTTGCACTACGCTCTGAATGAAGATTTAAAAAAAAACACGCCTGCCTTGTCAAAAAGTGAATTCAAAAGGAGATTGACCAAAAGCAGTCTTGAAAAGTTGCACGTATGAAAACCAAATTAATATACAAATTATTTTCTTATTTTTTACAAGCTTTTCACTTCAGGAATTTTGTTTTCGTATCCGGAATTATGATTTTAAGATAAACAGTAAATTAACGATTGCTAGGTACTACATTTCCGTATAGTCATGATGGACGTTTCGTTCTCTTCATTTGTACGAGTTACGTAAGTATGAGCCTTTACATAAAAACATCACAAAAATGATATTAAACTCATAAATAGCTAAATAATTAGTAATATCATAATCATAACGTAGGTACTGTATATGTATTTCATAGTTCCGTTGTGAAAATATTTATTTTTGTGTTTCGTCTCACGCAGATGCAACTGTCAAGGCAGATGACAGACGTACCGGTAGGGATGACGATTATTCCTAAACAAGATCGATTTTTAAATCTATCCGAATCGCAGGAAAGAATTGATTCAGCAATAAATTGAGTTCTGATAGATCTGTTCCCGCCATTATTCTACATCGACAGCTTTACTATAGATAATCACTTATTCGTTTTGGTGTTGCCAGCATAATTAGTCAAATGTAATGAATAATCGATATCTAAACTTAAAAGTTGCAATCCGCAGGAAAAACATCGGAACTCGTTTTCAAGTTTCTAAAATCGATTAAAAAAATCTATAATTCATTGTTTATGATCGACAAAAAAAAAACTATTTGCTCGGCTTAAAAAATCGATTCTAGATCGCCATCCCTAAGCCGGCGCCTGCGGAAGCTGCCATTACTGTTTATGTGTCGAATGAGAATACTCACCGCGATTAATCTCTCCACTTAAATACTAATACTTACGGAAATTCGTTGGTGTGTTTGTTTTAAACAACTTAGCGTGTTTCATGTAACTAACGACAGGACGTTTTCATATTTAATTGTGTTTTATTACGCCAGGACGTTTTTGTGTTGTGTTTCAGAACTCTTGAGATTCTAATCATGTCGATGCTTGATTCTGATCAACCGATGCCGGTGGTAATGAGAAGGCGATGTGTCAATTGTTCACTTTTGATACCCAGAAATCAGAATGTAGTTTTGTACCTACATGATTGATCTGTGGTCATTTTATAAGTTGCGAGTAGTTTAGACATAATTTTTAGGTTATCTCCGAATTTGTTTAATTACTTTAAAACTCGGATACGTGTGTGAAAATGAATACTTTTATTTAATAGTATATAAAGCGTAGTCTATAATAAATAAAGATTTATTGTGTTTCAACTTAAGACGGCTTTCCATACATCGTTGGTCATGATCCTTTAACTAAAAAGTTAAAAATAAGATAAATGATTTTAGTGTTGGATGGGCACAAGGTAAGTACTAAATAGATTATATTATTTACTTGGCAATTAAACCGCCACTGTGCCCAAAATTGGAAAACTGAAAACCAATCTTTTCATCGAAATCGGGGGACCTGTAAAGAACAAGTTCCAAGGAACCGTCCCCCGACTGCAATGCAAAGATTGGTTTTCAGTTTTCCACTTTAAACATTGATATCGGTTGAGCCGTTTAGAAATTATGGTGGAATAAAGAAACTCACAAACATACGTGAACCCTGAGAACATTACACTCCTTTTTTTGGGCAGTTGTGTAAAAATAAATTCCAATTTCTCGTAAATAAGGCAAAACGCGAACATAACAATTTTTATTCAAATAATTAGCTAAGTAAGTATAGCGTCTGTAAATAATTATAACTTGCCTAATTAGGAACTTTTTAACGTAAAAACTAAAACTAGGTAATAAATTCGACACACAAATAAAACTGAAAGTTCAAATAATGCCAAGGCCATGAAAGTGTCCCATGAAATAACAGTTCGTCATGAACTTAAAATGAATCATAAAGTTATAATCAGTCGCGTGACATTTAAAATGTAAAAAAAATACAGGGGTCAAATCAAATTAGCTAGCGAAACTCCTCAGACGGGACAAAATATAAAATATATTTGATGTTTTTTTTTGGCGTCAATGACTGCTGCTAGTGTTGCTACTTGAAGTGTGAGTTGATAAAATCTGTATTATCGTGTTGAAATGTCGATACCCACCACGTCTGTAAAGTTTACTAAAAAAAACTGATTTTTAAACTGATACTTTAACACTACACTACAGAAAGTCCCCAAAAAACGCCATCAAATTAATTTCTTTTTTGTTTTATCATGTTTAGATATCGATACCCATCACGTTTATGGAGTTTCGCTAGCTAATTTAATTTGACCCTGTATTTTTTGAACATTTTAAATGTCACGCGATTAAAAAAATATTATAAAAAAAAATATAAACAAATCCCTCTAGTTTACATCCAAGATTTTTAGCTGCCTTTGGTTTTTGAAGTGGAAACTTCTTTAGGCGCGTTGAGCGATTTTTGGTAGGTGAAAATCTTAGGAGTTAAGCGTCACCAGCATGCTGTAATATCTGTAGGTATAAGAGTGACGTGATATAGGTACACCGCTGTTATTTCATCGTTTTAAGTTTTCACTTCTGTCGGCAGTCCCCATGAGTGACTGTTTTTCCTATATTTCTTTAGGATGCTTGTCTTAGAAAGTAGCCGACTTCTTCTTACAGGATCAAATAGGTATTTAGACTTTTTGCAAAAGTTTATCCGGGGAGATATTATTATGAACCACGTACCTATCCACCATAACCTTAGTCACAGATAATAATAATACTTACGCTTAGTCTTCCGATAAGTGCCAAGTGTAAAATTACAGATAACCATGACATTTCCTAGTTTCTGTGTGTTCTGGGTTAAGTGCTCAATGCAATGACACTTAAGTGCCTGTCTACTGGGTATTACAGTCATTAGGCGGGCATAGGTACCTATGAAGGGGTTTGTGGCTATAAATAATAACAGCCGCACGGGTCAATCGATCAGGTTAAGCTCCGCTTGGCGCGGTTGATCCGTGAATCAATGACTATCTTTGCATACCAAGATCCCGCCGTGCCTCAGAAAGCACGTTAAGCCGTTGGTCCCGGCTGTCATTCGCGAATCTTCGACAGTCGTTACGGGTCGTCAGAAGCCCGAAAATCTGACAACTAGTCTTACCAAGGGGTATCGTATCAGTAACTGGGTTGTGGAGGTCAGATAGGCAGTCGCTCCATGTAAAATATTGGTATTCAGCTGCATCTGGTTTGACTTGAAGCCGACCCCAACATAGTTGTGAAAAGGATGATAATGATAACCTATGCCTGCTACTAGACTAACTAATACTAGTTCTATCTGACTCAAATACTCAAATGAATAGTATAAACGTTGATGGCCATCCGTCTGCTAATCGAGTTATTAGGTATCTTGTTTGTACTCGTACCTAATAAAATATTCGCGATGAGCAAAAATAATATAAGTAATATCATTATGTTGTAAGTTCAAACGAGTTGACTTGTTATGTCTTATTGTCTGAGATTTTAGTATCGTCTCCGCAACACATGCTACATGGTATCAGTAAAGTTCCACGTCAAGCCTTCAACTTTACTAATCACTGTTAAATTAAATTAATAGTAGATAGCTTATTGTGTCTGTCTATATTTTTGATGCGGCCACTCTGTTTAATGTATGCTATTATAATCTATCTATATCTATATGTCGTAGCTAGATCTTAGAATTGATCATTTCATGACGTGTT
The DNA here is from genome assembly GCA_947568875.1 of Fissipunctia ypsillon. Classification (NCBI taxonomy): domain Eukaryota; kingdom Metazoa; phylum Arthropoda; class Insecta; order Lepidoptera; family Noctuidae; genus Fissipunctia; species Fissipunctia ypsillon. The sequence goes on along the minus strand of OX387643.1, from coordinate 17,960,435 downwards.
CGGATATTTCATGATACAATGGTTTGTGTTTCACGAAATGGCCAGCTAAAATTCATATCGTTTAAACGTCAACGTTTCATGATATGTCGCCGTTTGGCCATATCATTAATGTAGGGTATTTGTCGTGGTCCGATCGTAGAAATGGCCATATCGTAACGAAAGCAACCTATTTATCGACATTCCCAGGTGATCACTGGGCATATTGTACAGTAGTTGCATTTCACGCCGCTAGTGGCACCCTGCCTAAATGGGTTAGGTTAGATTAGAACTGTGACCAACCGCGTGCGAGCGAAGTGAGCGGTGCCGCGGCAGCGGCCGGCGACCGCTGCATCCAGTTGGTCGCAGTTACTTAGGAAATATTCGAGTAGGAATAGATGCACAATGAAAACAAAGCAACATCAACGCTTCTACCGGTGGATAATATAACAATTTTACGATATGATCACTTATGTTTGGCTACAATATAAACTAGTCGTGCGCTTAAATGTTCATAACGTCAAACGTTGATTATTCAATGATCTGGCCAGGCCACGTCATGATCTGACCAGCGGTCGATGTCCTATTTCATGAAATGGTTGAACACTTTATGAAATGATCAATTCTAAGATCTGTACGCTTACGCCACGACATACATACACAGTAAAGCTGCAGAGTTTGTTTTTTGTTTGGAAATACTAGTCGGGTTTAAAAATTTCTTGTTGCTTTTTTAATATCACGCTAAGAACCTTAGAAGCCGAACTAAAAGAAAAAAAGCCGGAAAGAACGCTAAGCGAAAACGAAGTAATAGCGCGGGTGGGCACTGCGATACAACGTGGTGAGTCAGAGAATAAGAAATTTAACGCGGGCAGAAGCTAGTAATTAATAAAGAGTTAAAATTAGGTTTGTATGTAGGGGCTAATATTCGGAACTACTACTGATCCGAGTCCGAAAATTCTTTCACTACTGGGAGGCTACAGTGTTGCTGAGCGTCAGTCATAGGATATATTTTATGTTAAAACAAGAAATATCACGCGACAAAGTCGCGGGCAGAACTAGTACTACGTAATTTAGTTTTAAGATGTCGCAGTGACTCGATTACCTTCACTGAGAAGATAGGGCTAAAATTAGGTTTACTAAACTCTAAAAACTTTTAGAGAGCACGTGAGTACGAGCACATTTTAAAACGTGAGTCGAAATGAAATGTTGGAAACTCGGAGAGTCTTCGTGAAAGCACTGCAGATAATGTCCGCTCCATGTGCATTTGAGTGTATAACATTTCGAACTAAATCCTCGTTACCGACTACCGTGCGACGAATGTGTATTGGTGCAGCACCGCTTTCGTGGAATTTAGTCTCGTCGCGTACGGTTTATTCCTTCTATTCGAGAGCGGAGAGAGCTTTACTATAAATATTATAAGTAAGGTATTACGTATCTTATACGGGGTTGGTTAGTGTCTACATAAATCGTACATCATATGTATATGTATAAGGTTTATCTATTCATATACGAAATCTGTTAAGGGGCCATTGTACTCAACAACCAGCCCAGCTTGTGCTCCTTTGTATTGTATGAACAACTTTTACTAACCAAACCTGAAATTGCGAAAAAAATCAGCTGTTCCGTACATTTTGACGAGTTATGCGAACAATAATAGCTGATTTTTTTAGAGCGTGAAATTCTCTATAAATCCTACGTGCTTGCATTTCGGGCAAATTCGGAATCACAATATTACTTTTAACGATTTTACGCATTTCATCAACTTGAATATGGTGCGGATATTTACCTATTTGAGTTGCAATGCAGAAGCAGTAAATAAATAGTTTCTTTTTCGATTATTGCGTCCAGAGTTCGATATATAGGAAACTCTCAGTAGTGGTCCCGGTCAGAATTTGTGCATGCAGGTTGGTGGCAAAATATGTAGGCTTAAAATAAGAATAGCAAACGGTGGGTGTATAAACCTTCGGGGAATAGAGCCCTGATGTTAAGCTGAACATTTCAAAGAGACAAGGGTTTAAATGACATGATGACGCTTGACATAAATTCTTGAGCTTCCTCATGTCTTACTTAAGTCATATAAAGGCCTGCCTCATGTCACATCATGACAGCTAAGAGTATAACGTGCTTCTAAAGGATTGAACGGAATCAAAGGTCTAACTTTAACAATTATACTTAGAGCAATCATGGAGAAATCATGGTGCAGCGTTACGGTTTTGTGATTTATCCCGTTTCGCCGGTTAACATCCAGGTTACCAAGAAATATCATAAAAAAATAAAGACATACCTAGTTATATTATTATAATGATTAAATCAAGAAGTGTGTAGCTACATTTAAGATCAAATGAATAGAGTGAAAGAGATCAAATGAGTTTTCATGCAAAGAACTTGTGATTGCATGTGCACATAAAAGCTCAGAACGACTAGCAATTGTCTTGGTTTACAACAAAACCAATAAAACGTATAGCTAATAGCTTAGTGGTAGAAATTGGTTATCGAAAGGGTTTATCTACTGCTGCACCAGCTTTATATGTATGTACATGCATTTACGCGGTTATGTTATCTATCCTAAAAATAACCCAGGCAAATTCTGGCAAGAGCTGGGATCAATAACCCGGACCTTCTAGTATGAAAATATGGATCTACGTAATAATATGTATAGTAACGTAATTCTCGCTAGTAATTCTTTTCTCATACAATTGTCAAAATACTTGTTTAGTTCACATGGTGCTGTTGCAATTTCTATACATCGGTCGACAAAGGCGATACGATAACAATGGCTATTTATTTATTTATTTTTAGCCTGAGTTGTCGCACTGCAGGACAAAGGCCTCCCTCTCTCCTCTCCACTCCTCTCTGTCTTGAGCTAGTGTGGATCAATCCTGTCTGTAGGCATCAAGCTTGTCTCGCCATCTTCTCCTGGGTCTGCCTCGACGTCGACAGACGTTTTTTCTATAGGCTATTTATTGTTTGCATCATGTTTGAGCTAAGGGGAGGTACTGTCAGCAATAAAAGTCGCTTAATACTGCTCCTTTTACACATCATTTAAATCGACATAAATTTATTCGTTGTTTTTCAGCATTTCAATAGGAAGAGTTAATGTTCTTAAAATGTTTCTTCTATTCTGAATTAATTTTAATACAATGCTCAATAATTAAGATTTAAGAAACTGAAATCTTTTGTTTCTGAAAGGTTTTTGTTTCTTATTGTCTGAGCCATAAAATAAAGATAACTACATATTATCTAGAACATAATTTTGCTAATACTAAGTCAGTTGTCAGTTCTAAAATAGTGTTCTTCAAGTTTATTTGCGATTCGTACTCGATGTTCACGCCATACCGCCATTAGGAAAAGTAAAACAATGCTGACTTTAAATTTTAATAGATAGCTTGTCGATACAACCTATATTTTCACTTGTCCTTCGTTATTTAGTGTCGTTAATCATTGTGTATTTATTTACTAGCCCGTAATTGTCACCCTGCAGGTCACATGCCTGCCTCTTTACAGAGAACGAGCGATGTCCGACTCAGATAAGTCCTGTTGGTGTGGTGTTTTCTTTCACAAAAAATTCAATAAAGCATAAAATATAAAACTCGCATAGATATTTGCCTGTTTCGAGCCATAGATTCGTTGGTAATCTTGATAATAGTTAAGTCAAAGCTATCACGTGTTATATTTCCAGAAAAAAAGAAACAAGTTTACTGACCTGCACCAATCGAAAAGCAATCAGTTTGGTTTTGCTTCAAAAGCTTTTAAAACTAAAATGTTTTCAGTACAAACCTCTGCCAAATCCAGCTTATAATTTTCTTGTTCCAAACATATGGCAACAAAGTTCACTAAAGTTTATGTATAATACTGCGACGCAACATAATCGAAGTAACGCTGAGTACGTTTCTCGCTAAGGCCGAAGACACACAGTTAAGACCATCGCTAAACTTCGCTTGGTGAAGCTTTTAGTAAGTAGCGAGAAACCAAGCTCAAGCAAGTGACAAATAAGTCACAATCACATGCAGCATGGCACCAAGCGTCTGTGAAGTCAATGCAACAGTAAAACTATGCGTTATTTGTAATAACGCATAGTTAGCTGTAGCAAAATAAGTTATTTCGCTAGAACATGTAACTAAGCTCGCAGTGTATGCCTCTACTTATGTGGCTTCGGCCTAAATACATTGGAATTGCAAATATGTATATGAAACTCACAGCACCTGCTCTGTGTATTGAGAAGTAAATTTTAATACTTAGTCGTCTACATAAACGAAGGCATCGCTTTTCATTTCTCAAGTGGTTTTAGTTTTCGATTCAATAACTTTGATCGCTTGGGAGTAAGAAAATAATACATAGGCGTCGTTGAGCTAAGCATTTATCTATTGTATGCCATATGCACTTTGCTGAGCTATCAACGTATCATTGAAAAGAAGAATGTATTAGCCATGTGCGTATTTTTGAGTCACCAAAGGGCATTGAAGGGTGTCTTATGTATGCATTAGACTTTATTGGGTACTAACTGAGCCCCGCAGTTTTATGTGAACAAGTCTCGATCTCGTGGGAATATTGAGATAAAAAGTTTCCTATGTCCTAACCCAGGTCATGTAGGTACCCATGTGCTAAATTTCATCCAAATCCGTTCAACCGTTTTAGTGTGAAAGCGTAACACACAAACAAACAAATTCATTTTCGCATTTATAATATTACTAGCTTTTGCCCGCGGCTTCGCCCGCGTGGAAGTCGGAAAATATCCCACGACAACGTACTACTGGGATAAAAATAGGTACCCTATGTTCCGTAATACTGTATTGGTTTACGCGGCGCACGCCAGAAAGCTCCCAGTCGCCATGATTTTTTCCGACATCTTCAACAATCATCATATCATCATATTTCAGCGAATTTATACAAAACTATAATGAATTATACACATAACGGAATGATTCATGAGGAAGGTCTCATGAATCATTCCGTCCATTGGTGAAAACTGGATGAAAATCCATTCGGTAGTTTTTGAGTTAAGTTTATCGCGTTCAGGCAGACAGACGCGGCGGGAGGACTTTGTTTAGTTACAATTATGCCGGTCACGCTCTAATAACAAATAAGAAATAACTTTTGACCGAATGGACCAATTTTAATAAGCAAAAAAAAAAAACACTACAAAGTGAAAAATAACTTTAATTTCGGAAGTCGGTGTCTTTGGTTTAGTATTTTCGTTTTTTGCCACCGACTTCCGAAATTAAAGTTATTTTTCACTTTGTAGTGTTTTTCTTGGAAGACGGTTGTTTTTTTTTCATACTGAAGTTTTTATTTTCCACTTTTTACTTGTGGTACCTACCTCACCCAAATTTGTATACCACTACTTGTTAAGTAAATAACAGTGACAGGAAGTTATTATAACATCACCAGCGTACACTAAATGAAAAAAAAAAAACGTATTATTGAAGCTAAGTCAAAAACTTATCATCAGAATTTGACAAATTTTCTATGTGACCACCTCAGGAATATACTCTTTCAAAAACTTTGCAAAAAGGAAAATATAATATGTCGCGCTAAGTCGTGTCTGAAATTTGGAAGGCGTAGTTTTATCAGGTTTGGACGCCGTCGCCAAGAAATTATTAAATCAACCACACGACGACGGATCGTTGACGAAATCTGTCTTCTGACAATCAAGGCCACACATAACATAGGACTCAAGTAGCGCAACTTGAAGCATATTACCATTAAAATCATTTATAGCTAGAGTGTATCTCATGACAATTCCAATAAGCCCAAACACGGCTAGGATACATTGTATTATTACGGTGTTCCGGTGCCTACCTTCCGGCTTCATCATCAGATCAGTTTGATATTTTCATCAGACACCATTTCCATCAGAACAATTTATTTAAATTGGCTTCGTCATAGTCGCTTAACTATATTAATCGAGATATCTTATCGCCACCCGTGAAATACTTATCATTATCATTGACGAGTTCCCATGGCCATCTGTGGTATTCTTCTTCTGTGGTTTTCTTACCAATGATACTTTCTGAATGCAAATGCTTGACTTGTTGATGAAAATACCATAATCGCTTCCCTCACTTCCTCATGGATTCTATCATCAGAACTGGATTTTGATAAAAATCGGACCAATCTGGAAGTATGTCCTTTCAAATAAAAATAGAATTTTCAAATTGGTTTTAAATGACGAAGTACTGAGGTAAGAAACATTAAAAAAAAACATACAACCGAATTGTGAAGCTCCTCCTTTTTTGAAGTCGGTTAAAATAAAGACTAAAATGATACTTCAAAGACTAAAGATACTATGACTACAGTTTCAATCCCTTAATTCTCTTAAAAATAGGTACACAATTTTTTAAATATTATTTGTGATATTTAAAATCAACCTCTCCTTATGGCATGATTTTTCAAAAACGCTGAACCATATAATTCTTTATTTCCTACTAAAAGCGTAAAGAACAATGCCCACTTCCCATACATTTAAAAACCTGATAATGAAAGTTTATGATAGTTATGAGGTATAGTAGAAAGACTACCCGTAAGCTTAGAAAATAATGTCATATAGTAATTTTTACGATTTAAACGCTACGAAGTCCAAAAAATATTAATGTTACTTTTTAGGTTAGGATTTGCCGTTACCAAATAGGTAGTAAAGAAATAAATGTGCTAGAACTAATTATTAACGTTCGAACGGGAAAAACAAACAAAACACTATGTTAAAGTGGAATGGTTTATTAATCATCATTTTCTAAATCTCATTCAGAAATTCTGTAACTCACACAATAATGGCACAGTACTCAACGAGACGCAAATTCAACAATGAAGGACTGCGCCGATGCCAATCGCAGAACTGTGAAATGTCAAAAAAATCTGATTCAGTCGTGCGAACTCAAATACATACTACTGTAACTAATGAGCTAAGAAGCTCATTGGCGTCGTAAGACTGGTGGATGCCAAGCTTCACAGCTTGGCTCATCGCCGCAAGGTTGCCTGCTTGTCGGTCTTCTACAGATTATACCTACTTCAGTGAGTGTGCTCAAGAACTCCACGACCTCATTTCGCCGGCCCCCTTCTACCATCGGACATCTAGACGCACTGCAAGTTACCATCCCAGCCTAGTTGCTATTCCACCAATTCGCATTAAGCGTTTCCAAATGTCTTTTGTGATGCGCACAGCAAAGGAGTGGAACTCTCTGCCTGCGTCTGTGTTTCCGAACGCATTCAATCCCGATGTCTTCAAAGTGAGAGTGAACAGGCTTCTTCTGGGTAAGCTCGCTCCATCGTCGACTTTGTCTCTGTCATCTCTGACCTAGACTAGAGTCAAGAGCAAACCTATCTCAAATAAAAAAAAAATAATAAACATACTGCATGATTCATTTATTTAATTTTATATTATGTTATTTTTAATTAATCTGTATTATAAAATAACTATTAAAGAAATTTTTATTAAATAAAACGTAAAATAATGTATAAAACTCAGAAACGGAGAAAAAAATAAAGTAATAAAGTCAAGTAGCAGTGTATAAAAGAGAACGTCGTAAAAAAAGGGTAGTTGAGATGCATTCAAAACATGGTAATACGTTTTTACCCTTGACGTAGAATAAGCATATAGAAATACATAGTCAGGTGAAAAATGGGCATTCTTCTTTGAATTTTCATATCTCTAACTAAAGAAATGCTGGGTTTCTCATACAAACTTTCATCCGCTAGAGGATTCTCTTTGAAACAAAAAGTAGCCTATGTCCTTCACCAGGATACCATCTATCTCCTTGCCAAATTTTATCGAAATCCGTTCAGCGGTTTAGGCGTGAAAAGGTAACATACAGACAGACAGACAGAGTTACTTTCTAATTTATAATACTAAGTATGGGAGTATGGATAGTTAGGATTCTTTAAAACTACATTAAAAAGAACTATGTATTTTTGAGTCATCAATGGGTGTTGAAGGGTGTGGAAACAAAGGTGTATTTGTCTATTTACTCGTAATAGGTCTACACGTAGGAATCACGAAGTTCACCTAATTGGTCATAGAACTCTATACACAACAACAAGTTCACTAAAAATGCGTTGGTTGTTGATCTCTGCTACCAACTTACCTAGTATTTATAGTAGTATATTTACGTACGTATGAATGTAGGTATGTTTCCTTATTTGACGCAAGTTGTCTAGTGCCCGTTTATCGTAGAGAACGGCTCGTTTCGTGAGGAAAGTGTACGGATATGTCAGGAATATTTAAAAGGTAATGTACCTACCTATGATTATGTGCGCCTCCACCTCAAGCAAGCATTTTAAACCAGATTGAAGGACTAGAATCTTTTTAAATTTTCACAGAAATTAAGCTCGAAGTGTTGTTGATTACGGTAGTGTAATTTTATTATGTAAGTAATTAAAGGTTCGTCAGTTAGTCAAATGGGTTCATATAATCCCAAATCAAGTTGATCTAACTGAGATCAACTTAATACGGGATGATGTGAACCCATTTGATTCTATCATTATAAATACGTAAGTGTCTCAGGATTCCGTTAAGAGAAATAAATTATTTATTATCCTATACGTTCTCGTGATGCCTACTTAATATTTCAGTAAGCAGATATGTAGATAGGTACATATGTTTTCGTTGGGCTTTTACGACCGTCATATTTTGCTGTTTTACTTGAAAGGTAATTCCAGTACAGGTGTCTTGTAAGTTATTAATGTTTTACCTCGCCTGTAAGAAACTGACTACTTTACATTTGTAGGTAGTTTATAGTTACATATGGCTGGCTGTGTTGTTTTCTATTTGAACTTGCCAAATCCGGATTATTATAAGTAAGTAGTGGGCATTGCTTTCGTTGATCTTCAGCTAGTCTTCTTGCGCCAGGTGCGAATTTAATCACACTCAAAAGACATGGCGGTTGGAAGTCTGACCGGGTAACTGAAAGCTACACAGAAGAATCGATTGAAAATAAAAGCAGCATTACACGTAAAATCAACGAAAGTATCTAATCTCGACCATCGCTCCTACCATCAAAGCATTAAAACACAGAATCACACTGAAAAGACTACTATGGAACAAACCTCGACCTCGTTTGAATTATCCCAAACCAAAATATTCCGCGGAAAGTCCACCTTTTGTTTCAAAAATTACACATTTAACAACTCTATTTTCAAATAAAATGTTCTACGCAAGTACTACTTACATTGAATTTCCGCGCATCATTTGAGAAAATTGTTACCTATTTCTAAAACATGCTTAGAAATTCGAGCATTATTTTGACAACTTTCTTCAAATAAATCGAAAATGCTATCAAATACATGCGAGCTGCGGCCGGCAATGTTAGTATGTCGAAGCCGCCGAATAAATTACGATGAAAGCTCATATCTATCGTGTAATTTGAATGGAACGAACTTTTTATTTCCACACATGGCAACCATGGAGGTAACTTATTTAAATTTTGGTTTCGCTTGCAAATCGAGCTGTTTAAAGCAAAAAAACTAACAAATGAACATATTGGCGCTTGATAAATTATCGTTGTTCGTCATTGATTCTGGAATTTATAATTAATAAATCGAAATAAATAAATAATTTACTTAGTTTGAATTTCCGCGCATTATTTGAGTAATGACATGTTGTATGGCTTGGCCGCAACCAGGCATTGATGGACTCACGTAGGTATTTGTGTGACACGTACATTTTCACGTTCGTCCATCAATGCCTCTGTTGTCGGCCGCTTTAGTAATGTACTACCGATATTTTAGTACAGACCTTTACGTTTACGTCAGTCTTGTAAACACGTACATTCAAACAACTTACAAAGATTCGCTTACAAATGTAAATAGTCCATGCGAGTGGTGAATGTATATGTACTCGGTACTCATTCGTCTATTTGATGTCAGTCTGACAACTTCTAACAAACATCATCAAAGTTCTAACAAACAGAAAACTTTCCCGTCGTACCTACCTATTTGGAACGTCAATTGTGATTCTGTTTTAAGATTTGAGGATTTCATTACGGGAGGTATGCAATAGAAGAGTTGTATTGTGATACTAGCTGTTGCCCGCGACTTCGTCCGCGTGGATGTCAAACTTCCATATTTGAATTTTGTTCACAATGTCATGGGTTTTAATTTTTTTTTGCACGGATCCCTACTTTTTTCTAAAATAAAACTACCCTAAGTTACTACTTATAACATCAGCTATCTGCCAGTGAAAGTCCCTTCAAAATCAGCCCAGCCGTTTTGGAGATTAGCCGGAACAAATAGACAGACAGACAAAAATTATAAAATAGTTTTTTCGTCATATGTATCGTTTACACTTTCATATGCATTTAGTAAAAAGCTGTTATTTTGACATTACAAACATACACTTCAATTTTATTTATTTGTATCGATGGATAAAAACTGTTATCACGTCGTTACGTTTCTTTTGATGAGGCAACTAAAATTGATTTCTTTCTTATCGAAAAAAGAAAGAAAAAACACGCATAGCTGTGTTCAATCTACGTAAAATAAATAAAATTTTATTATATAGATACATTTTCATCTGTCCACGTCGTTAAAATCTTTTGTGATCAATAACTTTTGTTGCCCTTGCACACAGCCCTTATGTATTAGTCGCTCACACTCATTATTAATGTGCTTCTTAGGTATAAAATAAATAATAAATATTGATTCAAAAATAAAAATGGGTAAAATACAGTGTCTAAATAGTAGTAAATAGTAGTAGTATTAAATCTTAGAAATATTGCAAGTAAGTATTACAAAGCCTGTAGTTAGATAAACCTGAATAGGTAGGTACTGTCACTCTCTCATCCATCAGTGATATAAGAATAATGTTGTTCGTCTGTACTGTTATGCCCTTTGAGACCTATTTATATAGAACGTTTCTTAGAACACTATTCTATCTAACTTCTATCTCAATAAATACATTTTGTTGCCTCAGTTTTTACGCCCAAGAAATGCCAGGTGCGGATTTTGCTAGACAATGTAATCCATATCCCTAAAAATTGCAAGCAAACACTGACTGTCAATAAAGCTATTCCATTTAGCCGCGGCAACTGCCCATATATAACCTGTGGCTTTGCCCTCTATACTCTATGTCTCTCGGAGTCTCGGCTCATATAGTGGCTCATATAGCGAGCTATCACGCGACTGTGTTGACATTTTATCAACCAGACGATTGAATTATACGGACTAGTATAATATCATGACAGATGATGAGGGTGCTACTTCTAATACCAACGATGTGTGAAACTAAGCTGTATAGTCGGCTTATTAATTGCTTCACCGCCACTAAGGCTGAATGCCACTTCGTCTGCCTGCTTTTTCCCAACTATGTTGGGGTCGGCTTCCAGTCTAATCGGATGCAATCGGAAATCAGAATTCTGAAGACCCGTAACGACTGTCAAAGATCACTTTCCAAGGCACGGAAGGATCTTGGTATGTAAAGATGGTCACCCATCCACGGATATACCGCGGCAAGCGTAGCTTAACCTGATCGATTGACCCGTGCGGCTTTTATTACGTAGCCACAAACCCCAAGGTTGAATGCCACTTGCGCGTCGTAAAGTTCCAAGGTCTATTTGTTGCTTTAGGACCACATCCAGTTACATAGTTTTATCTTTAGTGAAGTTTAGGAGTGTTTGTCAAAGGTGGTAAATTAATAACAAGGTAGACTATCCACCAACCACCATTTCGTATCATACTATCTTCAGCCGCATACCAAAGGACATTGATCATTGAGTCCCGATCGAATATAATTTACGTTGAAATAGTTGAATAGACATGTTTTGATGTGTTCAAGGTTCCATTGTCCTTGGATGTCATTATGATGTATTGTTGTTATGAACTGTTTGCTCATGTGGGCTCGTTTAGGTTATGAACTCGAGTGATTAGTAAAATATTTATTAAAAGTTGGTATCGACATAGATACTTACGTGAATATTATAAATACGTTTATTTTGATGTAATAGTGGTCAGAAAAGGGTCAGGATTAAATGAGTTTCGTGCTTAATACTATGAATCCTCATAACCAATAAAGCCTTTCAAATAAATACTAGAACAAAAAGGTCGGTCATTGACATTAGATTGTCAATTGTTTGTGCGAGTCAAACTCTATAAACCATTGCTTTTATGTTGCTTAATTAGCTGACCAGCTCGGCTGCCACATATCAAAACCTAGTAAGGGACATATTAAAAAAACATGTTTTGTTCAAATTCTAAACATCTTCGTTAACATCTTAGCAAACGGAGCAGCGTAGATTTTAATACTGCCAAAACTAGTGAATACAAAAGAATTATAATCATTAGAATTATCAATACCTACGTTAGAATAGACCTCAAATATCTCCTCAAAGACCTAGTTGTATTAAAATGATTTTAATGCGTTTGATTCTATAAATACATACTTGTTAGCAAATCATATTTTGATCAACATACAATGTAATATTGATCTGCAAGATACGAAAAAACTAAGAAAATTTGAATTTCGCGGGCTTTCGCCACAAAAATCTAATTAAGCTGTTTTTGCGCTCTACTGCAAAATTTCGTTTGAAGCACTTACTGGGTTTTGATATGGGTCAGCCGAGCTGATTACATACAATGTAAAGGCTAGATACGATCGGTCAACAGCTGCAGTAAAAAAATGGCTGCTCCACTTACTAGCGAATAAATAACAATGTACCGAGTAGTGATGACGTTATTGTACGAGTTAGTACCGTATAAAACAATGTGTCATAGTTACTAAGTATTTAAGCAAGCAGTTTACGCGAATTTGTGATAATTTTCGTGAAAATATGACGACATGATATTTAATATCAATCTTTTTCGAATTTATAGAATTTTGTTTGACGGCATTAAAGTATTTTTTTTAACCCGTAGTTACAAAGCTTTAAGTCACGAAACATGTGTCACAACGTGCGCCCTAGTGCTGACAAGGCTTTATATAATATTGTACCTTTCTATCCTGTGTCTTTCTTTCACCGTAGCTTACTTCATTTATGATCTCTTAATATTAATAAGCTTGCTTTTGCCCGACGGTTATGCTTGTTTAAGACGAGCTCTTTGATAAAGCATGCTTTTTAATACTCTGTTTGTTGTAAAAATATAAGGCTGTCAGACTCTCCGGGAAAAAATGACGCTCATAAAAATGTTAATAAAACTTGCATCTCATTTTAATGGTCGCTCCATGTAAAATACTGGTATTCAGCTGCATCCGGTTAGACTGGAAGCCGACCCCAACATAGTTGGGAAAAGGCTAGGCAGATGATGATGATCTCATTTTAATGGTCCTATGAAACGGGAGAAGAGAAAACATTAAATATATACAGTGCAAACTCCTAGACAAATTGGCACCCTACGTCAATTTGCCGGGTTATATACATATAGCCTTTCATACAACTGTCGAAGGATGACAATAGTGATTTCAATATACGGACAATTTAAATTGGTAATAAATTTGCTTAACAATTTATTTCCCTGACTTAACCTAATCTCTGTGCACAAATTTTTCCCTTACACATGATCAATAATTCAAACTTTGCAATAAAACAACATCTTGCCTGTACTCCCGGAACGGTTAGGCAGAGAGAGGTGCATACTCGTGTAATGCACCCACTTTTCGCCAGTTTTGTTAGAAATATTAATCTGTTACATGTTTTCTTTGAGAAAACCATTAATTCCGCGTTGTACTGTAATCTTCCCGACCGATTTTGGTCACGGTGGCCAACCTCGGAGATTAGCAACATAGGAAATGTTATAGTGCACAAGTGCGTGCGCAGACTCAGGTGCACTCTTTGTTCTTTTACTCCGATTTTATAGTCCGATGGACCGGCAATCCGACATGACCGGGGAGAGATCAGGCGCAGGACCAACGGCTTTACGTGCTCTCCGTGGCACGGACGAATCACACCACCAAATTGCAAACTCCGGACTGCTACTGAGAAATTCTTAAACGAAAAACCCAATGACACTTGTTCTAACCCGGGAATCGAACCCAGGACCAACGGGACTGTACTGTAATCAATATACTAATCTAGATTTGCCGGCAGCAGGACTACCCAAGCTAAAATTCTTGTAAGGTTTCAAGAATTCCAACTATCGTACGTAACTAAAATACATTTTATTTCAGTGCAAAACTTGATCAAAACCAATTAAAAGGTTGCAACGTGATCTGACCACAAATTTATTAAATTGCGTAATGAAATAAAATGAGGTTGTATTTCCAAAGTTTTCCATTAAATCTATGACTTGAAAGAGTTGGAACTGAATTTGTGTATGTATTGTTTTACATCTTTCATGCTTAAAGAACCGTATTGTGACTGGCTGTTGGATAGACGAAGCAAACACCACTGAAATTATGTTCCTAGAGATATAGGAGTGCACTAAGAAAAGATTTTGTCGAAAACCAATCTGCTGCTTAGAGTTGTTATATTTTGTGTGACAAATGTGATTCCAAGTTTCTAATTAATTGAATAGAATATTGTTTAATGTTGCTGTAGGTGGTTAACAAATAATGTTAGTCAAAAAATAATAAAAGTATATAATCTACAACATACCTCTAGTGGGGTGTACAATAACAAGAAATCGACAAGGTCTGTATATCCTGGGGGACTTACCTTACTTAAAGATCAACAGAGTTTATTATTTAGGATCTAAACCCTGGCCTCTCTAAAGCCAAAGATGTAAACAACAATGGCTGCTCAAAATGTAGTAATATTTAGGATTCCATACCTCAAAAGGAAAACACGGAACCCGAAGAATCACTTGTGTGTCAGTCTGTCTGTCACAGTTGAGGTACACGTATGAATTTCTGTGACCCAAACACGGACGTTTAACGTAATTATAGGAATTTTTATTAAGGGGGTCACAATTTGGGGGGCAAATAAGAAGAAAAAAAAAAGTGTGGCAAACTATACCGTGTGACATATCAAATGAAAGGGCTTACTGTGAAGGTCTAATTTTTTTATATAATTGTACAATAAATTGTTTTAAAGTTACCAAACCGTTATCTCCGAAACGTTTGAGCTTAAATTTTTGAAAAAAATACAGAAAATAGTTCTATACTTATAGATTACAGGAAAATCTATAAGAAGTCCAACCTATCCTATCCTATCAACCCGCATTGGGCCCGCGTGGTGGATTACGGCCTACTCCGTGTTTAATAAGCATGAATATGTTGCACATGAAATGATATGAATAGTGTTGTTTGTATGGCATTTGTAGTTTTTGTATACCACTGAAAAACTAAATTCTCATCGAGACAAAACACATTAATTTTTGTATCGAAGAGGTTCTTCATAGGTTTTTAAAATGAAGATCAGAGTTGGCATGATCATTATGATTAAGTATACATGTTTTAGGGTAACATTTTCAATTGAAATTAAATTGAATTCATAAAACAACAACAAATCGATAATTTGGAGGTCATCTAGTGGCTTTTGATTGAAAAATTTTGCATGTGACAAGCGAATTGTGAATTAAGGTAAAAAGGTGCGGCTAAGCAGTGTAGTTATGCGTATCCAATAATATAGATGGCGCTTATGTTAATTATGTACCAATTAACATAAGCGCCATCAGATGCTTGAAATATACGTAGTACTCTTCGTATTTTAATAGTTATCTGACCAAAATTTTAATAATGGTTTTAGTATGAACAACGTAAGAAAATCCCTTTTTTTTTTAATCTTTGGCTTGCGCTAATTTTCACCCTTAGGCACGCCACTGACTGTACGGAACTGAATAAACGAAATACTTAATACTATTGCATCTTCAAAACTTTCACAACATAATTAGCCATAATAAAATAAGTCGGCGGTACCAAAGTGCTCACACTTGACATTTTGATGTGACATGTTTATTCACTCCGCCCATTGTTATAAAATAATTGTATAAAAAGATGTAATGACAGGTTTATTTTAAATATATTGTTACATTGTGAAGTTCTTTTATTTTTTAAATAAATATATTTATTTAAGCTATTTGAAATAAATAAAACCATTTCTTAAAAAAAAAACTATTATATTTGCTTTAGCTTAAAATTTTAAATCACAAAAAGAATGGAGATTATTTTTGTGATTTAAAATAAAATATCGATCAATCAATAAAACAGTTCGAATCTCTGAAGTGGAGACTTCAGAGATTCGAACTCACATAGCAATATTCAGAAGTATTTGTCTTATTCCTTGGGCTACGAACGCTTTAGTTTTCGATGCGAAATTATGTTATACTATAATTTAGAAGACTTTAGCGAACTTACTCTACGAATGCGATGTGTGCATGGCTGTCATTGTGAGTAGTACGTACAGTAGTGATATAGTTTTGTAGTGTGCGTGACAGTGGTTAATTAACTATTTTGACGTGTGTACATAAAAAGTATTATATCCATCTATAATTCTTTCTCTTCTTTCTTCATCTCAACTACGGAACCCGTCATTGTCCATGGTCCGACACGCACTTGGCCGGTTTTTTTTTTTAATTTCGTTTAGTGATATGGTTCAATATCAATTTTAAGTTCAGGGATAATCGATGTTACAATTCTAATTATATTATTTCCGCGCATAAAGTAGATTAAATGATTAGAATCTTGATAATTTCCGTTCGCTTTCATAATTTTCATTTGCTTTTATTACGTAAAATTTACTCCAAATTAGTAATTTTATTGATAGATCACTTTACATGTAAAAAATATTATATGAAAAGAAAATTGCAAAATTTCTACGCCCAAGGCTTCTTCTCTGCCCTTCAATTATACACAATTTTTCTAGACGCTAATATAGTCATCCGTCATACACCTACGACATTATTATTTTTTCTATTTAAATGTTTTAAATACTCTTTACATAATTGTCATAATTATTATTGTATGTCGACGAAACAAAAAGGATGTCAGTCGTTTGACGTTTTATAGGAATTCTGATAAGTACGTTCCTACCTACCAGAATCGTATTAGAAGCATGCATGTTACACATACAGACTTACACATAATAACGATCACATGAAATCCCTTGGCAATCGTCGATTAACTGGTTGCGTGGCAAACAATTTTATTATGTACAGCTTTCAAGTTAAAATCATTTATCAGAATTTTGTTTGATCGTACCTACATCGGGTTTCGTAAACTATGGGTGTAAACTCACGCTATATAGCGATTACCTAAGAACGTTAATAGTGCTACTAAAATTCCTAACGATTTCAGTTATGAATAATTGTAGCAGTTGTGCTACGGAGCGACGGCGTAGCGTTGGTAGTTGCTACGAAATAAAGGTATACCAGTGTTTTGTATTTTTTGTGCAAAAAATCCTGCTCATGTGTATTACTCTCGTTAAATTGATGTGTGCAGATAATTGCTAATACTTACAAACCAAATCTATGTAGATAATACTTTAGTCAACATTCAACAGTAAGCAGATTTGTTGCTGTTTTAACATATTGTTACCAGTCTGTCCTAATGCTTGTTTGTAACTATTTTAAAGTAGCTGTAGCTACGGTGCGACTACGCAGTGCTACGCGCTTAAGTGCGCTACGGGCGTTGATATTCTACGCAGTGCTACGCGCGTAGATGCGCTACGCAGCTGCAACCAAACTAGAACTGTCTCGTTTCTACAATATCAAGCAATTCATTGTTGTAACTAGTGTGACTGTTACAATAAAGATCATATATTTTAACAAGCTTATTGCATTATACATATATGCGTGAGGAAATGACATTATAATACTTTTTTTACCCTTTAAGACTGGATGTGCTGAGTTGATTGACAAGTTAATCGAAGATATCAAGCCGAATACTGACAAGATCTTCATCAATTTTTTTGCTAAGGCGATTATAGTATAATTATGCATATCATCCAAGGCTTTTTAGTTTCCTTATTCTAGTACTCATCACTTATTATAATTACAAATCTTTTGTACGAAAACATTTTATACGCAGTATCAAAATGATTTTTTAAACCTTTATAAAATCATTTTCTTTTCTTCATTCTATTGTTTTTGTATTAGTAACGCGAGAATAATTTCTATGAGAACACACAAAAGAGCTTTTGTTGAATATCTAATTAAATGGAATGGATTTTCATACCCGATTTCGTTTTGATGTTATGGGCACGGAAAATGTTAAAGGAGTTTCCCTCCTTTTATGTAAGCAATCATGATTTGAAAATTATTGTGCCCTACAACAAAGCGATATTAATGAGAAAATATTAAAACTCCATCTTTTAGTTGACTTTTTCGTTTTTTATAAACCATCGTCTTCGATCACGTTTTGGTCATGCCTTTGCGAGCGCCAAGCCAATTTCTCGAAACGTGAGTTACTGGCTGGTTATAAAAATAATAAAATAATAATTTTTTCACAACACCTACAATGTCAAATTATTTGTCATGCAAACCTAACCTAAAGTAAGGGTGCTTACATAAAGGAACAGGTTTCCAGTACAGGCGAGTCTATGCGGGTCGGTACCGATCGGTGCAGGTATAATATACCCATGTTATGTGCTCACTTATAAATAAACAGGTTTAAACTTGTCGGTGCCGACTACCTTATTAACCCTGCACCGATCGGTACCGACCCGCACGGGTTTGGCTGTACCGGAAACCTGTTTCTTTATGTAAGCACCCAAAGTCATTAAAGCCCTGGGGTCTAGCCGGGCATTAATACTTTCATTAGGATCCGCTGGTCATTAATGTGATTTGAATTTGGAACCTCAAGTATAAATCGCATGCATACAAACATTTACCATAGTACATACTAATACCATGCATCATTGAGACTTGCACAAAAAATAAATTGTTCGAAAATCTAACTGGCCACCACGAGTAGAATACAAAACAGAAAGATAAAACACAAAAAACTCACGAATACTGCAAATTGCTTTGCTGCTAAGCAATAAACAACAAATCAAACTACAAATTCTCACAAAAATGTCAAGTGACGATAGTAACTTGACTTCAGAGTACATTAAATCCGAAGTCATTGGCATTGCCAACAATCTACTCCCAGAAAAGTTGCAAAGAATCGTACTTGAAAGCCTACGACGATTTTTACAAATGTAAAACTATAAAGGGCGTTAAATCTGTATCTGAATCAGTTTTTTAGTCTACTTCCAGCATTTATCATGTACAAAGAAGCCAAGTAGCCTATGGTGCATCTATTTAGTCTACTTCCAGCATTTATCATGTACAAAGAAGCCAAGTAGCCTATGGTGCATCTATTTAGTCTACTTCCAGTATTTATCATGTACAAAGAAGCCAAGTAGCCTATGGTGCATCTATTTAGTCTACTTCCAGCATTTATCATGTACAAAGAAGCCAAGTAGCCTATGGTGCATCTATTTAGTCTACTTCCAGTATTTATCATGTACAAAGAAGCCAAGTAGCCTATGGTGCATCTATTTAGTCTACTTCCAGTATTTATCATGTACAAAGAAGCCAAGTAGCCTATGGTGCATCTATTTAGTCTACTTCCAGCATTTATCATGTACAAAGAAGCCAAGTAGCCTATGGTGCATCTATTTAGTCTACTTCCAGTATTTATCATGTACAAAGAAGCCAAGTAGCCTATGTTGCATCTATTTAGTCTACTTCCAGCATTTATCATGTACAAAGAAGCCAAGTAGCCTATGGTGCATCTATTTAGTCTACTTCCAGCATTTATCATGTACAAAGAAGCCAAGTAGCCTATGGTGCATCTATTTAGTCTACTTCCAGCATTTATCATGTACAAAGAAGCCAAGTAGCCTATGGTGCATCTATTTAGTCTACTTCCAGTATTTATCATGTACAAAGAAGCCAAGTAGCCTATGTTGCATCTATTTAGTCTACTTCCAGCATTTATCATGTACAAAGAAGCCAAGTAGCCTATGGTGCATCTATTCGAAGCATCATATTCAAATTATTGGCATTTTTTAAAAATAAATCGGAAGGACATCGTGCTAAAAAATCAAAAGTTTTTACAGCGCAGCTCTCTTGCCACAAAAGTAAGTACCTAACTAACGATAACGATAACGTTAGTAGTAACTAATGATTGAATTTTTTGTTACTAAAATACCTACAAAACGGCATATGAGTATACTTCTATGCGAGTACTAGCGACCCGCTCATGCACCAATCGCTTGTGTGCGGTCTACTGATGTGATGTTTCGACATGTTAAAACGTCAAGATATCTGCGCTCTATCTAAGATAAATATATAATTGTAAACCTTCGTTAGGTTTGTGTGTATATTATATGTGTCAATCAAATCTAAGAAAGAGTATAACTTTAATACATGAGAATTAATATATTAAAGTACGTAACTTATCTAATTCCTACCTGCCTATTTTTGTTACAGGTGGCCTTGATATTGGGAGTGAATGCAGTAGCGGAGGGCTACATTGAAAATTCTATACAGAATAAGGATAAAATAAGCTGCCGCATTGGTGACAACATCAAATTAAAAACACCATGGATAACTGATCCTTGGACACCTTTATCATCGCAACTATCCACATCAAAACATTATTCATCTAGCCAGCTGCCTCAAGCACCACTTTCACCACCTTTCACGATCCAAAATGCTCCTCAGCAGACCCAAGTATTGCTATTGAGTAAAGTTTCTCTGAAACTTTACTCAATAGCAATACTGAAATAAAAGACCTCAGCTTCAATAGATGTACCGAATAAAAACAACTTTGTCTTTCCACGACTGGTTTAATGTTCGAACATTACCTTTAACTTTTAAATTGTTTTAAATAGGTCTAGTAACTGTAATTGTTATTTTAATAAAAACTTTGATTCTAGTACTGTTGCTTTTAATTGTCTCGTAAATGGTGTGACAAGTAGAGTATTATCATCGGGGATAAAGGTGCCTTCGTCTTGGGCGAGCCTGAATCCCTCACTGTACGCAGGATTCTAGTCTTAACTCCCGAGCGGAGTGAGGGAGTACAATCCTTCGTTACGCTCGGGATTCAATACGGCACCCGCGACATAAGACTGCTTTATCCCCTTGGTGCATAATCTACTATAAAATAATAGGAACACGAAAACACTGCTTGTAATCACTACCGTTATTACCGTCCCATTCTTTGCTGAAGAACATAAAGTTTATGTAGAATACGATCTTTTTGTAATACTCATTAAACAGATTCTCGTGCTATAATTTATGTTCATAGCCATAAAAGTATGACGTAAAGAAAAGATGTACCTACTAATTTATGTTGCAAAAGTCGTATAAAAGTGAGATAACATTTACGGTGATCGTAAGTGCTAAGCTATCGTTACTTTGGAGACCATTAGGCGGCTGTACTTAGATAGGTACAGCCGCTTGTAGCTAAGAAACAATAGCTGCACGGGTCGATCGATCAGGTTAAGCCACGCTTGCCGCAGTTGGTCCGTGGATGGGTGGTGGGTGGGACCATCTTTACACATCAAGACCCCTCCGTGCCTCAAAAAGCACGTTAAGCCGTTGGTCCCGGCTGTCATTCGTGTATCTTTGACTGTCGTTACGGGTCGTCAGAAGCCCGAAAGTCTGAAAACCAGTCTTACCAAGGGTATCGTATTACCCAATTACTGGTTTGTGGAGGTCAGATACGCAGTCGCTCCATGTAAAATACTGGTACTCAGCTGCATCCGGTTTGACGGGACGCCGAGCCTTAATATACGAGTAGTTGGGAAAAAGGCTAAGCAGATGTTGACTTAGGTAGATACGAATACAATTATATTTTATCATTTTCTTAGGGGACACATAAACTAAAGTGTATATTAATGGGACAGCTGGAGGAGCGTCAATCTTTGATGAACATTTACTATTGTGTCGACAGTTGTATTTGAAAATTCAGACACAACTGTCGACACAATAGTAAACGTTTTATAGCAAAGCTGTCACTGAATGACTGAAATAAGGGTCTAAAACAGAATGTGGTAGTTGAGTCAGTTCTTTTCTCTGGATCTCAAACCACCGTTTCCTTAGAAATCCAATACCCAAGAATGCCACTATCAGTGATGAATTTTTATCAACAATCTTTATAAATTCAATCTTTTTTTTCTTTAAACATTACAGATTATTTGACATCGAACACAAAAACTAAATATGGTTGAAATTAACGAATCAAAATAAAGTGCGTACCTACATACTTTTTTCTTGAGCTTAAATTCGTAATATCATCATCATCAAGCTACAAATGTGTTCACACTGTTAATGCCGTGGATCACAGTTCGCTAGAACCTTTATAACTAAGATAAATAAGATGCTGGCCACCATTTCAGCTATAAACCATCCCGCTAAACGACTTTGTTATTCACATTACGTTAAAAGATACGTGGAAAATATGAAAACAAATTCAGTATATTTAGATAAAAAAGCTTCCTTGACTTGTTGATATTTTGACCCAGTTTCCAGATAGTTAAGTCTGGTGCTGACCGAAATGTCTGTAGCAATGAAGATTGATCTGACACTATTTAATCTAACTTACGCGAAACTTAGGTGTAGAAGGCATTATAAAAATAAGTCAATCAGAATCCGTCTGAAAACTCTACACAGCCATAGGTATTGTGGCGGCACATCTACATCGCCACATTGGAACGCGTCACACTGACGTCACGCAAAATCCTGCATCGCGCAAACAGAGTTTACCGCGCGACTAGCATATATACAACATCCCGACATCAACCGTCGGGCAGTAGCCCACCAGACACAACACCCGTCTGGTCGGAGGATCCTCCCTTTTCTATGGAGGATGAGTGAACTTTCACCCTGTCCCTCATGCCTCTATACTGGTGACCCCGAACATGAACGTCAGCGCAGCCTTCGTGCAACTACTACAGCGTGACGTCATCAGCATCACTTCCTCGAGCTTTCGAGCAGCGAGTCACACAGCCAGCCAGCACCCACGGCTACAACGGGTATCCTGACCACCAGCATGCAGCGACCGCGCATACCTGGTCATCACCCTCAGCCTCATCAGCAACCTTGGCACAGCACACTGCACTCTCGGCCGGTCAAACAAGCAGAGCCCTTCAAACCTCTCCTGGTCGACGCTAGCAGTCAGCCTCAAACCGGCGCTGTACCACATCCGACGCACTGGAGCATAACGCAGCGCCACCCCGACTCACTGGGGGCATCTCCGCAGACAGTTCCGACTCACCGCGAACTATGCGGCACCCGGTTCCGACTCACTGGAACCTCAACTGGCCCTGGCAAGCATCGCAAGATACACGACTCAGCCCACTATCGACCTCCGGTCTCCGGAGGGGAGTGATGTGGCGGCACATCTACATCGCCACATTGGAACGCGTCACACTGACGTCACGCAAAATCCTGCATCGCGCAAACAGAGTTTACCGCGCGACTAGCATATATACAACATCCCGACATCAACCGTCGGGCAGTAGCCCACCAGACACAACACCCGTCTGGTCGGAGGATCCTCCCTTTTCTATGGAGGATGAGTGAACTTTACACCCTGTTCCTCATGCCTCTATAGTATCATTCATATTAGTAACTAGTTTCTGCCCGTAACTTCGTCCGCGTGAAATTTTTGTTCCTCCGACCCACCCAGTCGTATCGCATCGCCTGCCCGCGCTGTTACTTCATTTTCTTCTTACTTTTTTATTTTTGCTCGGCTTCTTAGGGCTCTAGTGTAATGTTAAATAACCTATAGCCTTCGTCAAGAATTGGGCTATAAAATGCAAAAAGAATTTTTCTAATCCTACTGGCAGTGTCAGAGATTAACGCGTTCAAACAATCAATTAAAAATGAAATGTAGGTAACTAATAGACAAAGCGTACCTATTTTTCTTACTTTAAGAATTTTTATACCCGTCGTAATTTCTAAACGAAAGGTCCGATTCGAATATGTCCAAATGTCCTTTCTTTGGTATTGTTGTGCGTGTTCTGTGTACGGTGAGATGATTAAAGGAAACGTAACTCTGATGAAATAAATATCTTTAATTCCGATTCCACAATACTTCGTTATTACTAACTACGTACTACGTGGGCGTCGAGACAGGGCGGTGCGACGTAAGCGACTGGCGAGCCGAGCGCCCGCGCTCCCATACTTCGTCAAGAAATGCAACTCAGCAAATTGCGGTTACTGAGCCGCCACATCACACCTCCCCTTTCTCAAAAATTTTTTACAAAAAAAAATTTAATTCTAACTTATATTTAACTCTGTAAAATCACATGCTTATATCACTATTACAGTACTCGGTAGTCTCTAAGCTTACAATGTTGCTTACGATAACATTCTATACCTGTCAGCATTCCAACAGTTGTATGCTGCCTATTGTTTTCATTCTGTCGCTAAAAATAGATCTGGTACTCCTTAATTTCTACATGTGTGCGGTCTCATCATGGCTTCTGCTCCGAGCCGACTTGAAAATATACATACAATAAAAATATGATGTTAAGGGTGGTTACCATAACCTCCGCTCTACAATAATTAAATAACACCGCGAGGGTCGGCAGCATTGGTTATGGTAACGCCATTCACTAAATATACTATCGATAATATGTCATACAATTTTAGAAACACAGCTTTCAAGTAACACTTTTACCAACACGTTTTCACTAATTAACTTTTGCACATTTCACAACGTCGTTTTTTATGCATATCCCGTGACAGTCGCGGGCGGTGCTGGGTTGCTCACTGTACCGGGTTGTCCTGACAGTATCAACGGTACTTCCCTACGTAACCAATCTCTCGCATGGCCTACGCAACCCCTTTTGATGGCGTAACATGACAGTATGCCCATTATTACTGCGATGATGATGAGTACTATCCCGAAGTAGTTCTGTTTGCTTTCTAACTGCTGTCCTGCTACTACTTGGGCCTGTGCTGTGGCCACGTACTCTTTGTTCTGGTACCCATCAACTTAATTTAGTTTGCTCACAAAAAAAACTAGCTAAATGACCGCAGTGAAATGTACAAAAAAAAAATCCTATCAACATTTGATATACTTACATTATTTTGTCATGTGAGCAAAAATCGCACCGGTTGCTTAATCACTCGACCACAGCGTGTGGTTTTAGCCATAGGCGGTAGCGATTTTTGTTCACTCGATTTTGTATTCGATTCAAGCTGATTATTGTTAGTACAACTATTTTCTGGTGGGTTTTCTTCGTTAATAATGTACGCTGGTTTTAATCTGTCTATGGAAATGGTTGATTGACGATCACCTATTTGTATGTAAAAAGTTTTCTTATCCCTACTAATTACCTTATAAGGGCCGCTATACGCTGGGGTTAGCGGGCTTTTTACCATATCGTTTCTTATAAAAACATGAGAACACGTATTTAAATCTTTGTGGATAAATATTTTTCGCGTATCGCTGTTCTCTCTTGGCTGGGGCCGCATACTATTTATAACGCCTCGAAGTTTGCTTACGAATGTAGGTAAATGATCTACTTTGATTTTCTCGGTTTCACAATAAAAATCGCCTGGTAAACGTAGTGTTTGTCCTAGTACCAATTCCGCTGAACTTACGTTTTCGTCATTTTTACAAGCCGCGCGAAGTCCCAACAATACTGTCGGTAATTCATCGACCCATGATCTATTATCCCGTAGCCTAGCCTTAATTGCCACCTTAAGAGAGCGATGCATCCTCTCACACATTCCATTCGCCTGCGGGTGATACGCTGTTGTACGGGTCTTTTTTATACCTAAAATGTTTAGTAAACTTCTAAAAACTTCGCACTCAAACTGTCTTCCCTGATCACTCGTTATTGTCAGAGGGCACCCGAACCTGCATACCCAACCTTCGTATATGGCTTTAGCTACTGTGTCCGCGGTGATGTCTGTGACTGGAATCGCTTCAGGCCATCGAGTGAATCTATCTATCATAGTGACGCAATATCGATACCCCTCTTGTGACGTGCTTAATGGGCCTATTATGTCTGCGTGCAAGTGCTGAAATCTGTCTGTCAATGGAAAACTACTTAATTTGGAAACTGTATGCCGCTGTACTTTTACTTTTTGACAGTGAATGCAAGACCTAGCCCATTTGGTTACATCTTTGTTCATTTCCGGCCAAAAGTAACGTCACGTTATCATCTTTCGCGTGGCCCTAATTCCGGGATGACTTATGTTGTGTATTGTTTCGAATGCTAATATACGAAATTTGTGTGGGAGATATGGTCTTACCTGTTTGTCTGAAATGTTACAATAAATTGTTTTATTACACAATGGTGAATGAATTTGTTTTAATTTGTTTTAGTACTATGTTACCTTGTGGTTCTGCTAACATACGCGCCATTTGATCGTCTGTTTCCTGTGCCCGTGCGACTTCGTCGAAGTCGATAGCCGTTGGGCAAACAACGGACTCTACCCGCGATAGCGCGTCAGCAACAGGGTTCTGGTTTCCGTTGATGTATTGTATATCGCTCGTGAATTCGCTGATATACAATAACTGCCGTGTGCGCCGTGGGGTCTCTCGGTCGGTACCTATTTTAGAAAAAGCGTACGTTAATGGTTTGTGGTCAGTGAAAATAGTAATCTCTCGACCTTCAATCATGTTCCTAAAATGTACAATAGCTAAATAAATCGCCAATAGCTCTCGATCGTAAGTGCTATATTTCTACTGGGCCTCCGATAGTCTCTTAGAAAAATAACCTAAAGGTTTCGTTTTTCCCGCGGTTCCTTGTTGTAGCACTGCCCCTACGCATGTATCTGATGCGTCACACATTAGAGACAGTCTACCTTTGTCTTCTGGATATGACAGTGTAATGGCGCTTTGTAGGCTTGCCTTACACTGCTCGAAAGCCGCCGTGGCCTTATCGTCCCATGTTATTTTTGACTTATCCTTTTTCTTGGCCCCATGCAAAAACTTATTTAGCTCAGACTGGTGCTCCGCCGCCTGCTCAATATGTAATCTATAAAAACTAACCATTCCCAGGAATCGTCGCAACTGCTCGACG
Source organism: Fissipunctia ypsillon (assembly GCA_947568875.1). Lineage (NCBI taxonomy): Eukaryota > Metazoa > Arthropoda > Insecta > Lepidoptera > Noctuidae > Fissipunctia > Fissipunctia ypsillon. The sequence goes on along the minus strand of OX387643.1, from coordinate 17,933,619 downwards.
GTTTCTGGTCGCGGGTAGCTTTGTATGGCCTCAACCTTTTCTTTCAAGGGTTTTATTCCTTCCGGGCTGACATTATAACCTAAAAATTCTATCTCTGGCTTACCAAAACAGCATTTTGACAGATTAATGGTTATTCCAAACTGTTCGAATCTGCTAAAAACGAGTCTCAAATGTTTACGGAGTAATTCGGCATCAGTACTTGCAATGATTACGTCATCTATATAACTAAATAGGTACGAGCAGTCCCCTTTCCGTTCTCCATTTAAATACTCTATGCCCTGTAAGATTGTATTGTTCATAAACCTTTGAAATGTTTGTGCTGCGTTACGTAAACCGAATGACATTCTTGGAAATTCGAACAGTCCAAAGGGGGTAATGATAGCTGTTTTCTCTACGTCCTGTGGTGCCACGCAAATGTTATGATAGGCTCTATTAATATCTAAGCGTGCAAAAGTTTTCTTACCTGCTAGTCCATAGGTGAAATCCTGTAGCCTTGGGATCGGGTACCTGTCCGGCTTCGTGATCGCGTTGAGTGCACGATAGTCGCCACAGGGTCTGATTTGGCCATCCTTCTTAGGCACGACGTGCAGCGCGCTCGCCCACGGGCTCTTTGATGGCCTACATATACCTAAATCCTGCATTGTCCTGAATTCCTCCTGAACCATTTTATACCTATGGGGTGGCAATGGCCTAGCACGGGTAAATACGGGAGGGCCTGTAGTCTCAATATGATGGTAAGTATTATGACTAGATGGTTCTTTGTATGAAACTGGTTTGGTTATTTCTGAAAACTCTTCGAGCAAATCTTTATACGGGTTGTCATGCTGAATACTAGATATGGAAAATTCGGAACATTTTACTACGGTTGCTTCTCTACTCAAATTAGTGAGGCCGTCAATCAACCTTTTGTTGTGTAAGTCTACAACTAATTGGTGTGCCTTTAAGAAATCTGCCCCTATGATTGGTTGCTTTACATCACAAACTATAAATGACCATTTATAACTTCTACGTAATCCTAAATTTAATTCTATAGTCACTACACCATAGGTTCTAATTTCTGAATTATTTGCTGCGAAAAGCTTATACGTACACTCTTGTTTTTGTTTTGTTTTCACTTTACTCACAGGTATCACTGACACATTTGCACCCGTGTCGACAAGGTACACAATTCCCGTTTTGGAGTCTTTCACACAAAGTCGGTGGTTTCCCGCGGCACAATCTTCCACCGACGCTGATTGCACCGCGTCTAGTTTTCCTGCTTCTTAGCCCAGCTACACGGTGATTCACACGTCCGCGCGTTGCTCCTATAGCGGTAATGATGTCTGCATAGCCAGTCGGGGGATTCCGGTGTCCGCCGCGTTCGACTCTTGGATCTGGAACGTTGTTGCCATCGCCCACCTCTGTCTGCGTCTCCTGTGGTGCTTCTATTTCGCTTCCTGATCTCGTTTATTTCTCCGCGTAATTCCTTCATCTCCATTGCTAATTCCTTCAAGTGATTAGCTACGCTGTCACTTGCGCTGGGTCCTGCTGTTGAAGTACTTGGTGTGATGGATGCGACTTCGCCGCTTCCCAAGGTTTCTAATATTTTATCCGCCTTCCTAGCCATCTCCTCCAGCTTGGTATCCTCACTCATTGCCAGTAGTGCGCGTACATTAGGTGTTAACTTGTCTAACCATAGCCTCTTTAGCGGTTCTTCTGTCAGATTGCATTTTTTTGCTAACGTTGTCATTTTTCTGAGTAATTGCGACGGTTTTTGTGTTCCCAGGTCCATTTTGTGCATTAATTTCTGAAACTGTTTATCTGTACTCTCTTCATAAACAGACAATAATCGCTTTTTTATGGTTTCGTACTTGCCTGTTTCCGGTGGTGCTTCAATAATGTCGGTTACCTGCTGCAAAACGTCTGTGGGCAATTTCGCGAGTACCATATCATACTTCTGTGTGTCGCCTTGTTTTTGTGGTGCCATAATCGCCTCGAACTGACAAAACCACGACCTTGGTAGTTCTCTCCAAAATTCCGGAACTCTCATTTGCACCGTAACCATCGCTATGTCTGCAGCCGTTGCTGGAGTTGCCCCTGGAGGACCGGGTATTACTTGCGGGTTCATTTTTACGCGTTGCCTTATAACCTAACTTCTGCACGTTGCGTTCTACTTTGCACCACGCGGTTCGTATGCCTCTGCCTCGCGCACTTAGTGAGTCGCCTACTCTTTTGTCACACGAAAACTCGGGGTTTTTTGCAATCGTCGAAAGGTCACCAGTGTTGTGCGTGTTCTGTGTACGGTGAGATGATTAAAGGAAACGTAACTCTGATGAAATAAATGTCTTTAATTCCGATTCCACAATACTTCGTTATTACTAACTACGTACTACGTGGGCGTCGAGACAGGGCGGTGCGACGTAAGCGACTGGCGAGCCGAGCGCCCGCGCTCCCATACTTCGTCAAGAAATGCAACTCAGCAAATTGCGGTTACTGAGCCGCCACAGTATTGTTCGTCGAATCGTTGAGCTCCTTAACTTTTATGTTGAGCTGTACGATTACTGACAGATGCTTGCACTGACTGGACAGGTCCACTCAATCTGTGTGGTTCTTTCCGCAAAAGACCATTTCAGACACTAACCTACATGGTCTTCACATGATCTGACCAAGATTATGTGTGGACTTTAAAAGAGACTCTCTAAAAAAGACCTCTGAGTTTGTTTCGGCCTTTCTTCTCAGAGTAGTCAGATAGGAAACGCCGGCCTCATCTAGTTTAAAAAAAAATGTTTGACGTGTAAAAGTGTTTGTATAAACCTACTTACATAAATAAAATCATACATCATTTATCATTTAATAATTTAAAAAGGAATTTACATGTACTAATCAACCTTGATTATAAAACTAATTATTTGGATAAGGATTAATACTATGTTTATGAAAACCCTTTCGCAAATAATGCATTATTTTATAATAAATTTGATTACCATTAAAAAAGTTATAGTTAGTCAAACTTAAACGATAGACATATGCTATCGCGGACTTTTTTTTAGAACTTTTTAAGAGAAACAATTCCGTCATACGCGCGTCGTGCGCAACTTTAACCGATTACGCAGCGCACGCAACGGAAGCTCTCAAAAGGAATAAATTATACCCGTTTTTGTAATATTTTTCATTGATGCTCCGCTCCTGTTAGTCGTAGCGTGATGTGATATAGTCTATAGCCTTGCTCGATAAATGGACTATCCAACACCAAAAATTTTTTTTAATTCGAACCAGTAGTTCCTGAGATTAGCGCGTTCAACCAAACAAACAAACAAACTCTTCAGCTTTATAATAATAAATATAATATATATTATAGAACGTGTATCTGGATGTACGACATTAAAACGAGCACTAATCCATCGAAACATTTTAAAACACGAAGATTAGTAGTTATTGGAAAATTTAAAAATTGCAGTTTTCAAACAAAATAAACAGCAGAATCAACTGCATAAAAAGTAAACACGCTTTATCTACGCAAAGTCACTGACCAACGGGGCGGTGCGGGGCGCAGGTAGGTACCTACCTACAGGCACTTTAGTCAGAGAACAATACAAACTCAAAGTTGCGCGTTGTTAATTAAAAGATCACTGATTGAATAAAACAACACAAAAACAAATAAAACACACAAACACACACACAAAAAAACAATAACACATTCACATAATATCAAATCGCAATGGAAATTTACATCATCAATGTAGTCAAAATTTTTAAATTTTCAAAGTGTCCTTTGTTAATTACGCACAAGCGACATCGTCTTATTAAATTTTGACGGACTCGTAACGTAACAAGTCCCCATTTGCCATTATTTTTAGTTTGTCGAAAGCATTAATTATTTTAATTTTTAAATCGTCCACAGTGTTTAATTCTCGTGCATACATCTCGTTTTTTACGGCCGGCGGCCCCCCACAAAAGAAATCTAGTGGTGTCAGGACAATAGCAACAAAAACTTTCCATAAAATCACGACAATGTGCGCGCGGCCCATAGATCTCGTGATAAAAAAATAAATAACGCGTGCCTCGTCAAAGGCGCCGGTGCACTGCCTGACCTAATTACGTAGGGCAAGTATGGCAGTTGAGAGTATGTCATGCTCACTTAAATGTCTCGCTGATGGTGGCGCGTGTGTTGGATCATTCGGTTCCCTACAAAATTGTTGAGCTGGATGGTGCTGATCCACGCGTCATGTTCGTGAACGGGCGCCGTCAGTGGAGACTGGTCATCTCTTAACTGCCAGGGCTTATTTTTAATGTTATATTTTGAATTGTTTTTAAATTTTTTTTTCATTGTTCTCACATATAGAAGCAACAAGAACATTGTACCCAGGATTTTGTAATAATTTTGATTTAAAAGAGTGTCCATGGAGTTTCTTGCCCATTCTTCTCCATAGAGATCCACGTTTTGGAATGGGCGACTAGCTTCAATTTTCTGACTAACTGACTGAGTCTTTAACAATTCAAAAGTGCCTGTAATTGGTTTAATTGAAATAAATGCTTTGAGTTTGAGTTACAAGTCCAACACTTTTTGCCGAAAAAATTCCGCTCACACACACACTCGCAATTGTCTATGCACCACTAATGCATAAGTAATATTTCTTTTTCGTTCTAATTGTAAGATTTTGTGGGAATGGGCGGGGCGTGCCAGAGTAGTATACCTTTCTCTGTCTCTCAAGCATATTGAGACGCAGATAATAGAATCATATGTTTTGCACAGGTGGTTGACCTTACCGTGTTTACCTATTATTATTACGGACTCAGATCTACATCATGTTGAAAAATAAGAAAATGACAAATAATTTCCGGTGGCTAAAGTATTCATTGGATTTGATTGATTTTTTGTATACGGGTAAAGAACATGATTCTCTTTACGTGGTTTAAAGGAATGTCAATCCTCCTGTTACACGTGGTATAAAAAATATTATTTCTATGATATTTCTTAGTGTTTCTAATTGTATGTAAATATATAAACGCACCAGGGGCGAAGCCTTCATACAACCCGATTCCTATAGTCTTCCCTTCGGAATAACCACTCTTCTTAATGTCTACTATTGCCAAATAATATGGTACACCTGTGTGTGTAACTGTGTATCACAACGCATTATATAATTATATTTAATACCAGTTTAATACAACACAATATTAAAAACCTACAGCTTTTTGTCTGAGTTTATGAGAACTGAACAATTTTTTCTTCGGCTTCCCTCTAATGATGAATGTATCTGCGCCACTGAATCGTACTATTCTTATTCAAAAGTTACACTTACTTATTTTCTCATAGAGGGTGATAAAAAGTAGTGTTCACCACGGGAGCAACACTATTTTAAGCTCGAGTGACCTACTTTGAATCCCTCGCTGCGCTCAGGATTCTACTTTAGAATCTTTCGCTCTGCTCTGGATTCAAAGAAACACTCTCGCCTTTAAAATAGTTGTTTGCTCCTTTGGCAAACAATCTGCTATTACATTTGATTTCAATATTCGTGTAGGTACCTACAAACTTAATGAAGATATATATCTTAATATAGAAATAACATGCTGTTAGGTTTACCTTACAATGTTTCTTTTATAAACTTACCCAATACAGGAGCTAAAGGTCTCTCAACATAGAAGATAATTTAAAAACAATATGCAATAACCCCCCTTTCTGCTTCTATTTTCTCTTACAAGTAGCGTTCCTATGTTTTCGTTCCATTTTAATTAACAAGATATTTGTTTTAGACAGAAAACTTGTCTTCGAGATCAAAGCCCTATAACAAATGATCATGTTTCCTATATTATTCTATATTAACCTACTCTGCTAAATAAATTACTCGCACGTCTCGAAAATATGTTATGTATGTTTTCTGTATCTCGAGTTCGTTGTACCTACTACTTATGATTTACTTTCGACAATCGACAAACAAAGTTTGGTCGGGTAACAAATGTTGTGGTATCTACTGAACATATTCCAATAAATGCAAATTCAACGGTTTGGGATTTTGTTTTATCGCTGCATATACATAAGGCCGCGTACACACCAAACGTATAGTCGGCCTCTGACTGTAATGGTGGGTACACATATGTGAAGCGTAACATAAAATGTAACATATTTTACGTACGTTGAAATGAAGATGCCATCCAAATATATGCGATGCAACATGACAAGTAACAACTAGGTCTAGGCGAATTATTTTCAACGTGTGTTACATTTCATGTTACGTTTACATTTCATTTCATGTTTCACGTGTGTACCCACCATAAGAATGCATGAAAAACAACCACAACACCATGTGGTGTTATGTGCATTTTGAACTTAACGCTCAGAGTCGGCGGGCGACTATGCGTTTGGTGTGTACGCGGCCTAAGTTAGTCTAGCTATAGCAGTTTTCTGATACAACTTAGTAAATGGCAGGTTTAATAACTTGGTGTGCAGTATTTAATGGGTTCAAAAGCCTTCTTTTTCGCCAATAAGGTAAGAAAATAATCGATTCAAAAGAGCCATTTTATGGGATCATACGAAACCTAAGCCTCTCATTAGACATCAATTAGAAAACCAAAATAATAATGTAAAATACGTTATTGTAGCTGTCTTTTCAATACTCAGCATAGATACCTAGAGCAGGTACATTTTGTGCAGAAATAATGTAGGACATGGATACAAATGCAATTCACAAAAGACGGCAGAAAGGCGACCTTATCACTGTCAGCGGTGTCTGTTGAACAGCGCTAGTCCACTTATTATTATAAGCTTTTGACACTGTCTCTGTCCCTCTCTTGCTCACTAAACTGCAATAAATTGGTAGTAGAGGCTTGCCTTTTGATATTTTCGAGAGTAACTTTTTTTTTCGAGACAGACCGTTCTCAAGCTGTTAGGATAGGTAACTTTATCAGTAATGAAGAGGTCCTTAGTTATGGAGTCCCACAGGGTAGTGTCCTTGGACCTACCCTTTTTTAAATTTATGTAAATGACCTCGGTAAATTATGTTTAAGAAACTGGAACATGATAATGTACGCAGATGACATTGTAATACATGTGCATGGCAATGATTGGCTTGAAACTCGCTTCCGTGCGGAGTCTGTCTTACAGGCTGTTGTGAAATGGCTAACTAGCAATCTCCTTACCTTGAACCTGGATAGAACTTAATTTATCACATTTGCGCCAAGAACAGCATCCCAACAGGCTTCATCCTACAACCTAACTGCACACAATTGCTGTTCGATAACTAACACTTCCTGTAGCTGTAATGTGATTATGCGAACCAACAACATAAAATATCTGGGTGTTATTATCGACAGTAGGTACTATGTCATGGAGTGAACAGATCGGGTCACTGGTGAAACGGGTCAGGAAATTAATATTTGTGTTAAAAAATTTGCGATCTTCTGCCGACTTTCATACTCTGAAAATAGTTTACTGCCTTAGCGCACTAAATCATAACCTACTGTATAGCGACTTGGGGTGGCTCTGGTAAATGTTTACTGCTTAGACTGGAACGGGCACAGAGGGCAGTTCTTAAAGTTCAGGCACACAAACCTGTTCGTTTCCCTACCATCGAACTCTGTAAAGTGCCTACAGTGAGGCATGCATTTTTGCTACGCACTATACCACGCAAACACTCGGAACTTACTTTTGACCCCAATCACAGTTCAAAAAAACGAAGGGCGGACAGAGTGTGTCAGACTGAGCCGGCCAATGTGGTGTTGGTGAAACGCCAGTATCACTTCTTTGGCCCCGTTTTGTACAACAGAGTAAATAAGATTTTAAATATGTACCCACTTACCTCACGGGAGTGTAGAGCGCTCACGGACAAATGGCTCCATAGTCTGACGTATGAGGAGTTAGAAAAACTGGTGACACATACTTACTTATGATTTATATATGTCCCAGCATTCATACTTATTCCTTTCGTAATAATCTGCCTAAGTATACAATCAAACGCAGACACATACAGATACACCCTGCACACATACATACATACACTCATACATATCACATTAGAGAACTGGAATTTATTTTTATCTTGAAAGTTATAATATTTAAAAATAGTAGGAATTAAAAACTAATAATATTTTAGATAACTAGTTGATATACCTACTTTTACTTAAGATTCTATTACAACTATTTTCATTTTTATATTATTGATTTAGTATTATTAATGTTGGAACGCCGAGGTCTCCCCTCTCGGAGGTGGGCGCTAATGGCTGCAGCACAATTTTTTAAACTAATGTAGCTGTTAACGAACACTAAAAATTTGTGAACCTGTTTTTGTTTCAATAAAATATTTGATTTGATTTTTGATTACAACACAGCGCAAGTATTACATAGGTAGTATTATAGGTACCTATCTGTTCACACCTTTCATAGCACAGCAGCGTGGTTATAATGCGGTAGGTAGCTGCTAGGTAGTTCGTTTCTTTGTGTTGTGCCGTGCTAAAAGCCTAGGCGTGAATGTGCCGGAAGTTCGGTAACGATGTTAAATGACAATCGATCATATCACACCCCTCGATGCAAACAATAGCTGCTAGCTGCTATCGAGTTTTGTTCTTTTGTTCATACATTTGCTTTTAATAAATCAGCATGTCTTCTATAGACCCTTTCTTTTCCATCTTTATTTTTTTCCCTAATTTTTCCCGAAGATTTTCATTAAGGCTTTAGTTTTTGTTCGAACGCTGTTATAATATTATTCCTAAGTCACATCTCGAAGAAGATACGAGTAAAAATTGGGTGTGTTTTCGTTTTACACTGTAAAATCCATAGAAATAATATGTTTATTATATACAGGGTGTCTGGTTTCGGAATAGTAAAACTTAAAGGGGAGGTAAAGACCATCAAACTGAACAACTTTTTCCCGGGGACCAACATCGTAATCGTGAAAAAAAAATCAGTCATCCCATACAAAACTTCAATACCTACTCGAACAAATGTATGAGACGACTGATATTTTTTTTGCGAGTACGATGTTGGTCCCCGGGAGAAAGTTGTTCAGTTTGATGGTCTGTACCTCACCCTTAATTTTCGTCACACTGTGTACAGACACATTGTATATGGTAAAATCCAATTATTTTTAAAACAGTAACCGTGGAGTTTCTTGCGGGTTCTTCTCCATAGGAAATGACCAATTGGGACCGTGCATCTAGCTTCTGACGTTTCATAAGTGCCCATGTAGGCTTATGTGAAATAAAATATTTTCATTTTGATTTTTTTTAGATTTTTGAAGACGACAAAACTTTTTTCACACAGGCGACTATTTGCCACAATCTTGTGTAAAAGTTTTTTATAGGGGGAAAGTTTAGTGAGATCTAATGTCACGTGGCTTGTGGTCTGCAGTTGATAGCGGAAACGAGGAAGACATAAGTTTTAGTTTGTAACAAAAGTGGACTAGATTGTATTTATTTATTAAAAGCCAGTAAGAAAAAGTGCTTCTCTATATTTTATGTACCTATCCGTGTTATGATTTGTGAGTGAGAAAAAATAAGTAGTACAATTTATTGTTGAAAGGTACCTATGTCCTAAAGTTGTAATAATCTTAATGTGAGTTTTTGAAGGTTATGACAAGTTATTTACAAGAGTCTACAGCCTTTTTTTTTTTTTTTTTTTTTTTTTTTTTGGTGACGGGGTGGAAATCCTCATGGATGTCCTCTGCCCTGGGGTGGACAGAGGGGTCTGTCAGACTCTTACTGACTAAAACCACCCCGGTGTTCCCTCGCACACTTGCACCGGGGGCTACGGGGGCACTTAAGCACTCTTCAACGTAGCCCCCGACTGGTGCTAGCCCGCGTCTGCGGGCTCCGTCTTGTCGAGCGAGGGGAGTGAGGTGTTTGACTCCCCCCGCGACGTCTGAGAGGGGCGCGCGTGGAACACTACGCGCCACCACCTCGGGTCCTGTGGAGTGGGGGGCGGCAGACGTCCCCGAGTCCGCCGCCCTTGGACCCATTTAGGGGGGCCGGAAGAGGGCATTGTCAGCCCTCTGCCGACGCCCGGTGCGCCTGCTGCGGGCCGGGAGAGCACTTGAAATCTCCCTCTCCCTTTCCGCTGCCTCCTTCTGGGACATGACCTTTTCGCAGAAGGAGATCACCGCGTCCCACGACGCTGCGCCACCGACCATAGAACGAATCACAGCCGGCAGCGACAGGTCGCTTCCCACTTCCGAGAGTCTACAGCCTGGTTTAAGGTTATATACAAGGACGTTGATTTAGGGCATGCTGTAAAAATATAATAATATTTAGCAAAAATAGAATAAAGTAATCCATCCATATACACTGATGGATGGATTACTTTATTTTTGTACTACCTACCTAATTTATTATTGATGAAACCTCTAACTTATTATATGAATCGAACGTAATAAATTTTCCGATAGTAGTAATTTTTCAATTTTATCTCTATTTCATAGACGTCATATAACTCAGCGAATAGCTTTAATAAACTTTTTATTTATAATGCTGATAAATTTGCTTTGTGGCCGCCGTCAGGTGTCAGTATCCCTATAATAAAAGTAGGTATTTGGTATTATTATAATTAATAATGGTGCACTCGTAAACGTCTGTCTGTTGTAACGTCCTTAGTCAGCCTTACATAAGCCAATTAAAGAGAGAGAATGAGAATGAGAATGAGAGAATCTCTACCTATAAGCAATTTGGTACGTATACCTACTTTTTTTTTTTTGTGGATGGGAAATCATCAAATGACTTCTCCCGCTCTGGGCGGAGCGAGAGGGCGTGTCAGATTTTTACTGACTAAAACCCACCCGTGTTCCTTCTGTTGCCTGTGCCGGGGCCACGGTAACTCTTTCAAACATCCCGCAACCCCGGCTGGCATCGGTCCTAGCGGAACCCTTCAATGCTGCTGACATCTCTTTGAGGCGCGCGTGGAACACAACGCGCCGTCGACTCGGGCCTGGTCCTTACTGGACGGCGAGCTACCCATTGCTCGCCGTCCGCAAGCCCGCGCCTACGGTGGCCGGGAATCGGCTGCCAATTCCCGACGCCCAGGGTGTCTCCTGTGGTGACTAGGGGCGTGAGGGCGCACAGCTTGCCTCTCCCTCACCTGTCCCGCCTCCTCCTTCGCGAGCATTACTGCTTCGCAGAATGATGATGATGATGGGAGGTGATGGCTTCCCATGTACTCTCGCTGCGTACCATGGCCTGGATCAGGGCCGGACGCGAGAGATCGCCGCCGCCGATCGCTTCCGCGAGGACACGGTGGTGCTCCGCCCAAGCCGGGCAGACCTCCACCGTATGCTCCACCGTGTCCTCCGGGCGATCCACACAGTGGTGACACCCGGGCGTTTCCTCCCGCCTTATCTGGAACAGGTACCTCCCGAAGCACCCTTGTCTGGTGAGGACCTGCGTCAGGCGGAAGGTGAGGACGCCGTGGCGCCTCTCCAGCCACTCCTCAAAGAGGGGACTTATCGCCACAATTGTGGCGTGCCCAGCGCTGGGTTGCGACAATCGCACTCTCCATGCTGCCATGAGATCCTGCCGGAGCTCTGTCCGCCGTACCGCGATTTCTCGCGACAGCGGAGTTAGGCCCCGGCGTTTTGCCTCCTCGCGCCACTCCCGCATGTGTGCGAGGACTTTTGACTCCAGATCCCATGGCGGTAATCCGGCAAGGAGGTTCGCCGCCTTACCGGAGACCGTGCGGTATCCCCGGGGTAGCCGGCTGGCCATGACCCTCTGGGACGCGTTCAACACCGGAGCCCCGTAAAGGGCCATGGACCGCATGACCCTCGCGTAGAGCCTCCGGCAGGAGGCGTTTGGACCTCCTAGATTGTCGGAAATGCTCCACGAAATTCCACCGGCTGTCGAGGATGAGTCCCAGGTACTTCATCGTCGACTCGACGCCGATGGGAACCCCTCCTACTGTTATTTGAGAACCCGACGGTGGCGCGTTCCGAGGACCATAGAAACACATGGGCTCGGACTTGTGCAAGGCCACCTCGAGTCCCAATTGCCGGATCCTCTCTACGATTGTCGCAACCCCGCGTGTCTCTCATTCTTGAGTAAAAAGGCTAGGGAGTTAACTGAATGGCTAATTAAGCTAGTTGGCGGCGACATACACATCCTATTGTGCACCTCTGCCTAACCCTTCAGGGAATACAGGCGTGATGTTATGAGTGTGTTAACATTGTACCGCGCGCTGTTACATGATATTTTCTTTACCAAACTACCTTCATTTACATATGCATTGCTTACAAAGCGATATTTTTGACATTACCGCCAACCGAGGTCACAGTTATTATCAGTTAACTACGCAGTCGAGGGCTCGAATATTTACCTAATTTTGTTATTACACACGTTGTTATGGCAACAAGAATAACGCTATATATTCTAAACTCATGTAAAACCAGTTTAAAAAAATCAGACTACTTAAATATAAGTAGGTAATTAATTTTAATTTGTAACTGTGTTAGTAATGAGGAGATCAATTTATGTATGTAAGTAATATAAAAAACGAAATTATTCTTTGAAATAAATTAAAATTAAAATAAATGATGAAAATAAACCAAAATTAAAATAAATAAAGAAAATAAACTAAAGTTAAGTTAAAATTAAAAAATAAAAATAAAATTAAAATACAAAGAATCAGGTAACATGCAGCCTGATGAGCCTTCCCACAGCTGCCGATATTGGTCTGTCTGCCTGCAATCATCCTTAGGAATCCGTTCCCTCGAATTCGGCGAATTAGTGAGGCTGATTTTTTGCGCATTATAGCGTAAGAGTCATACACCCTCGCGTCAGCAAACATACCCGAGGCACTGACTGTAACTGTACTTTGAGAGCATTGTAGGCCCTCCGCGTGTAGTTGATCTATAGGGCGCTGGTGTAAAAGTTTTGGCAGTAGGTTCTGAACAAAGTTTACCCTTGCTGTACACCTCGCTATGTACCAACATGTTAGCGCGCACCGACAATGCCATCCGCTCTCTCTCTCAATGTCTGCGTCATCATGCTGGACTTCGGTCACAATATGCCCAAGATACCTAAACTAAGAGACCCGAATACCCCGGTGAGATACACTATGCTCAGGTTGTTTATTATTACATCTCATGAGCATATACTCACTCTTTCCGACATTGCACTTCAAGCCATGCGTGACCCTCAGCTTAGGCCTCACAAATACTTAACAGCATCCTTAGCCCTCCTATAGATGGACTCGGCAACACCATGTCGTCCGCGAAACTGATGTTATTGACGCAGACGTTATATTACAGATTAAAAAGTCTTGGAGAGGTCAGTACCCCTTGCCTCATTCGTATAAATTTCGCAGATAAGTTAAAGTTTGCTAAATACTAATATTACTTTTGTCGCGAAAAACAACTCATGTGACTGACGGAGATGGAGCTGTAAACTTTAAGACTTTAGCTAATCGTTGCTGTCGTGGAGCGATTATGGTATATAAATATGCGGGGAGAATGAGCGCGTTCACACCCAAGTTAAACGAGTAGCATTACATTGCATTTACCAGAACAAGCAGTCATACTTTCCTCGAAGTCTCATTCAGCTGGCGATGATGAAGATGACGAAAAACAAGACTCACGTTCAAAAGCGTTATTGAAGAGTCTTAAATTAGAGTTGAAATTTAACGGTTTTATAGAATTATTAGCGACCGCGTGTCAGCCAATGCACACGCGGCAGCGAGCGGAGTAGATTGAAGACATGAGTCTTCTTCATAGACTATCAGGGTAGTGTTGCGGCTCGGGGATCGGTCAGCGCAGCGCGTGCGGCGAATGAGTCGTTCGCGCGTTCGATCGTCAACCATACCAATCAGTTCATCCCTCAGAGCAATTACTAAATTGATCTGGGGTTCATCCGCTGAACTAACTTAAGAAGATGAATCCAAAAACTACTCTATGATTGGGTGAAGAATTGGCGCGATCACATTGGTTAACTTCATTATCTCTACATGTACCTATATCTAGCTAAGTTATAGATATTTTCACTGATATAATAAAGTAAAACGGCCTCATCTGATTTATTAAAGCGCTAATCTCGAAAGGTACTATACGGATTTTATTCCTGTTTTCAGTAAGTAACAGATTGAGTGTCACTCGGAGGTTTGTGTTGTGTTTGTAATTATACTCGTAATACCTATACATTTATACTTAGGTTATACCGCATATATAATGTATTGCAGGCACCAGTGCGAATCCAAACAGGTCAACTAGTATTTAATATTTCTTACACAACTACACAGAAATTCGTGACGTTTGCAGAAGTCAGTGAATACTAATATTTACTGCGAAGGTCTCGAAGAGGATAGAGCAAGATCTTTTCTTGAAGATCACATTATTGTTTGCCATTTTCCCCGGGCGGTCCAAGTTTACGTCAAACGCTTCCTTTGAGTTTCTACAAACATGCTATCCCCGTCTCTTTAAATTTTATTGCAGCGAAGTAAAAATAAATTTAATAAAAGTTTCTTGCTTTTGCAGTACTTTTGTACTTTTATTTCAACTATTGCAACAAAATACTTTATAGGTTTAACGGGCAATTCTTTTTAAAAAAATCTTCTCACTGAAGCAATATTCTCACCCAAGACTTTAGATTCCCTATGATTCCTTCGCCTCCTTTTTATATACACGTTAGTACATATTATTGATATTTAAAGTGTCTTTGATATATCTCGGGACCCGGGGTTCAGGACCTTTATCAGGCGTACGAGAGTACGAAGTCAACTCACAGAGGCCCGTAAGACGCTTTTATTGAAATGAGGCACGAACCGATGATTATCCCTGTACGCACCCAACGACAACCCCCGGTTGGTGGAGGACTATTGCAGGATATGGAAACAAAGCTACCGGAATATGTGTTTGGATGGCTAAAGTGGACTGGTTACCTAGAACTATGAAGGACTATGGGTCCTATCTGATCAATGTTTTATTATATACGAAAAAATGGCAGGGGGACTTGCACACTCTGTAATGGGCCCCCGGAAACGGTTGCTAGCACTTAGTGACGTAGCGACAAGCAGGCAACATATCCTTACGTGTTTGAGGAGTGGAGAGGTATTCCACGGCTATCAGAACCATCCCGATGCCCGGAAGATGGTCAAGATCCCTACCAGCACTTACTGGAATACTTCCTTCCTTCGAGCATGTTTGCTCTTGCGAATCATTGCGGTGGGAGCTCTGTTCCTCGTCAGTGTTCACTCCAACCGGTCAATAAAGGCAAGCCAGAGATGAAGAACAAGACTTCTCCCGCGAGGGTCCGTGGGGTCGCTACTGCCCAACAGCTCGCCACATGCTGCCCTGCAGGTTTCTGTATCTCTCTTAGTCTGCCTACTGTTCCGGCAAAATAAACTACCAGCACAGACCTAGAGTTCGGACGGAGCACGCAAGCTCCACCACAACGTCATAATATTATTATTTTATTAGACTGTTATCAAATAATATGTAAAATCTTGTTTGAAAATAAAAGTAAACCAGACTAGCATAATATTACATAGTATTAAGTACCTACCTACTTTTGAATATAATTAAGAACAAATTCTATTTATTTATTTAACAGTTTATGTACACACATATGAAGACATTATTTTGCCTGACCCCAAGAATAAACACAAGAAGAAAGGAACAGAAAAAACGTACAAAGGTGATGCTTATTTCTAAAGAAATTTCTTCCTGCCTTCTCTTCATTTTCTACCTGCGATAGGAAAGTAGATAAACGGCCGAACCCAATAACCTATCTATCACCAGGTTTGGCATACTGGAGATAGAAAAGCTATCTATCTATGGTTTTAACGTCCCAATAATTTAGAAGAGATTATGGAATCTTACCGGCCTGACATAAGGACAGATAGAATTATACTGTCTACCATCAATAGCGATCTGCCTTTTACTGAAAATAGGTTATTGGGTTCGGCCGAAAGAGATGTAGATAACGTGTGTAAGAGTAGATGAGAAAACGAAATACATAAAATCAAAATTTATTCACTAATTTAAATATGCACATACAATATGAGAATATACGTATACATACATATACATTATATACTTCTAAAATAAATATCACTAAAATATATGCGATTATAATGTAACATAAAACAATACATACATGATAAGCAACTATGACGAAGTGGAAAGATAGTGTTCTTTTACTCTTCTTTTAAAAATTGCGACACTTTGGGAGTCCCTAATTCAGGCGGAAGTGAATTCCACGACCGAACCGCATACACAGTGAAGGAGTAGGAGTAGAAGTCGGTTGAGTGGGGAGGGGATTTGAGGAGATTTCTAAGATGCCACCAGCAAGGTGCATCAGAAGGAAGGGCGAAGGAAAAGCGTCAAAGCTATCATGAAGGTAGGCATATACATAGGTTACTGTTAGAGCAAAATGCTCTCACTACGAAAAAAACCGGCCAAGTGCGTGTTGGACCACGCACAATGAAGGGTTCCATAGTTGGGATGAAGAAAAAAAGAGAAAGAATTATCTCAAGAACAAACTAACATTATAATTGAAAAACATTTTCTTCTATGCATTCCAACTGCAAATATAAGTTGGTACGGACAATGTTGAGAGATTTATAATATGTATGTTAAGATCATAAAGTTCTTATAGGTTTTTCTGCAATCTATAGTTATAGAATCTATTTATTTTAACATTATGAAAAAAATATTTTTAGACCCTCACAGTAGGTCCTTTCATTTGATATATCACACGGTAGTACGGTATAGTTTGCAAAACTTTTTATTTTTATTTTTCTTATTCGCCTCTCAAAAGTGACCCCATATTTAAAATTCATTTACTTACGTTACACGTCCGTGTTGGGATCCCAGAAATTAATATGTGTACCAAATTTCAACTTAATCGGTTCTTTAGTTTCAGAGCAAATTGGCTGTGACAGACGGACAGAAAGACAGACAAACAAACAGACAGACACACGAGTGATCCAATAAGGGTTCCGTTTTTCTTTTGAAGTACGGAACCCTAAAAAAGTCGGGAGGTGTCGAGGGACACCCGGTTGGAACGAAGTTACTTTCGCTGTATATTTTTTAACTTTACCTTTTACCTTTTTTTTTTGGATGGGAAATCATCAAATGACTTCTCCCGCTCTGGGCGGAGCGGGAGGGCGTGTCAGACTTTTACTGACTAAAACCCACCCGTGTTCCTTCAGTTGCCTGTGCCGGGGCCACGGTAACTCTTTCAAACATCCCGCAACTCTAGCTGGCATCGGCCCTAGCGGACCCTGTCAATAGTGCTGACATCTCTTTGAGGCGCGCGTGGAACACAACGCGCCGTTGACTCGGGCTTGGTCCTTATCGGACGGCGCGCTACCCATTGCTTGCCGTCCGCAAGCCCGCGCCTACGGTGGCCGGGAATCGGCTACCAATTCCCGACGCCCAGGGCGTCTCCTGCGGCGACTAGGGACGTGAGGGCGCAAAGCTTGCCTCTCCCTCACGCATTCCGTCTCCTCCTTCGCGAGCATTACTGCCTCACAGAAGGAGGTGATGGCTTCCCATTTACTCTCGCTCCGTACCATGGCCTGGACCAGAGCCGGACGCGAGAGATCTCCGCTGCCGATCGCTTCCACGAGGATACGGCGGTGCCCCGCCCAAGCCGGGCAGGCCTCCACCGTATGCTCCACCGTGTCTTCCAGGCGATCCACACAGTGGTGATACCCGGGCGTTTCCTCCCGCCTTATTCGGAACAGGTACTTCCCGAAGCACCCGTGTCCGGCGAGGACCTGCGTCAGGCGGAAGGTGAAGACGCCGTGGCGCCTCTCCAGCCACTCCTCAAAGAGGGGACTTATCGCCGCAATTGTGACGTGCCCAACCGATGGACTACCTTGGACGCGGATGATGTCAGCAATCCGCCTGCGCCCCGGGTGAATTCCGACGGCGCGGCATGTTTGTGACTGCGTGCACAAAAAAATGCCTTAGGATATTTAGGAATATTTTCGGTTTGGAATGATTTAGTTGACGAGATTTCTTCCAGGCCATAGAGTAAAACTAAAATACAGACGATATTAGCCTTTATTTTGGAGTAAAAATAGATATCTGAACCGCGTGAGACATTGTGACCGATTCGGTTACAGCGCGGCTTGACGATAAACTCAAACTCAAACTCAAAGCATTTATTTCAAATAAACCAATTACAGGCACTTTTGAATTGTCAATTTATTTCAAATAAACCAATTACAGGCACTTTTGAATTGTCAAAGAGTCAGTCAGTTAGTCAGAAAGTTGAAGCTAGTTGCCCATTCCAAAGCGTAGATCTCTATAGAGAAGAACGGGCAAGAAACTACACGGACACTCTTTTAAATCAAATTGTTTTTACAAAATATTGAATATATCATTCATGTTGAAATTAAGTATGTGATAACAATGTAGAAAGACGTGCACGTTTAAAGCGTCCGCGACAAAAAGATAAAAACCGAAACCGATTCAAAAATTAAAATAAGCCGTGGCAGTTAAGAGATTGACATAGTTGTCACAATCACTACTTTTAACATTCGGTAAAGCAAATCATATGTATTTAGTTTTTTTACCATTTAATACTAAATTATTAGCAGTGAACCAATTTTGGATCTGCAGTAGGGCGTGTTTTACGTCGTCAAGATTTGATGCACGTCTATTTATCTTAAAAATTAAGGAGATATCGTCAGCACATAACACCATTTGTGGTTAGTTTTTTAATAAATGGGGTAGATCATTAAAATATACTAAAAAAGAGGAAAGGACCCAATATCGAGCTTTGTGGAATACTCATTTTAACTTTCAAACCGAGTGAATTGACATCATTTATTTGAACTTGCTGTTGTCTATCATTTAAATAAGATTTTACTAAACTGGGCGCAAGTTTACCTAGTCCGTAATGCTCAAGTTTCAAGAGTAAGGTTTCATGATTTACGTAGTCAAATGCCTCGGAGAGCTCACAAAAAATTCCTATGGCATCTTGAACCTCCTCCCAAGCTGTAAATATGTGTTTTAATAAGGTGAAGCCGGCGTCAGTCGTACAAAGTCCTTTGGTCAAACCATACTGCTGATCGTGCAAATTTGGTTGGTGTTAAAATGATGAAACATTTGATTGAGTATTACCTTTTCGAACACCATACTGAATACTGGCAACACGAATACTGGTCTATAATTGTTGGTGTCTTTACTGTCCCCAGATTTAAAAAGTAGTGTAACCTTACTGTATTTCATTAAATCCGGGAAGACTCCTTGATCTGCACACAAATTAAATATTAAAGCCAAGTATGGCGCTACAGTCTCAATTGTAGATGTACAAACTTTGATAGACATAGGTATGCTATGGCTCCTCAAGCCGCGTTAAAGAACTTCGTTGCAAAAAGGAAAGGAAAAGGATTTAGAAGGAGAACTCTTAACTTAAGAGTTTTAAGGTTTGGAACACTAAACATTATTCTTAAGTAGCTTCATAATCTAAATTCTAATCTGAATACATATCATATTGATTTTGGGGAGCCATTGCAATGTTTGACTAAACGACTGAACTTTGAATTTGGTTGATATAGGTAAACCTGCACCCTAAACACACTATCATTCACAGTCTGAATGATTTTGAAGCATATTGACAATCCATTGCTTCATATGTTCGAAAAATTTATCGGCTCAGCAACGTAAATAAAGCAATGAATGTTGTTGAACTGTCAAAATGAAATCGATTCCTACTGTACGTGTTACGCAATTAGGGTGCTAATTCTTACTTGCCCTACTTACAAAGACAATAATGCAGTGTCGATGTAATTTAAAATTATTTTTCAAACAAACAACATGTTGATAAATTCCAAAAAGATCTAATCTAACAAAGGACTTTGTAAGTACCTAAACCCAATGGACAGTCTGAGTGAATGTTTATATACGAAGTTCCTGGCCGCACGCAATGTTGATGACCTTTCGCCGTGCCGGCCATTTGTCTTCTAGCACTGTTGTTAGAGTTCGTATCATTAGGGACCATTTCCTTGGAAGAGGGTAGACGTACAAATAGTGCGGTACAACTGTACGAGTACTACGAGTCACGTCACAAAACATCGTAATCGTAAAGAGAGGACATTACAGGTGGGTCAAGTTTTGGATCATTTTTGAATGTTGTAGGAATTGCTAATTATCAGGTTGGCACAAAAGTAATGAAACACTCTACAAAACTTTATACATTTCCTTTTTCAAGTTAATTGTTTTCGATAATATTCTAGAATGTTGTAGAACATTCTAGGTACTTGTGATGTGGGGGTATATAAAGCCGCCCTCGCGATCGATTTAGTTTTGCCTTATTATTTAGATTTCTGTGGTTTAGTCAGTTTGAAGAAAAATGAACGAGCGACAAGTTCGAACATTATACTTATACGAGTACTTGTTAGGTCACAGTGCGCGGGCTGCGGCTGATCAACACTGCATTGGCCGCTGGAAGTACAAGCCATGCGACGGTGTCCCGATGGTTTGACCGTTTTAAATCAGGAAACAGGAGCCTTGAAAGTCAGCCACGCTCAGGACGACCACCCACAGTGAATGATGATGATTTACGCCGCGAACTGCAGTCGAATCCGGATGCTACCACACGTGGATTACGGAAGCACTTAACTGCAGTTACCACGCCGTGGAATACCATCTGCATGAGCTTGGGTATCGAAAAGTTTTGGCTCGGTGGGTACCGCACATCCTTACAGAAGGCAGTTGTGCAGTCCGTGTCGCTATCTGTCAATCACTTTTACTGCGACCCCGACGTAAACAGTTTTTGTCCGATCTTTGTTACTGGAGATGAATCATAAATTCATTACGAGAACGATACACGTCGTGCTTTTTCGCTGTTTCGAGAAGAAACGCCACCAACTCAACCGAAGCTGAGTCAAAAGAACCGCTTAAAAGTTCTGCTTTGCTGTTTCTGGGACGCGGAAGGCATGCCGTTTTATGAACTATAAACGCTGATAAATATTCAACCCAGCTCACCAAACTAATTGCTGATATCAAGAAAAAACGACGAAGACGGGTCAATGTAATTTTACCACACGATAACGCTCGACCTCATGTCGGATTTGCCGTTCGCCAACAGTTGGAGAACTTGGGCTGGGAGACGATACCCCACCCACCTTATTCCCCAGTCCTCGCCCCATCAGACTATCATTTGTTTAGAGCCCTGAAACAACATTTGCGGGGTAAAAAATTTAATGATTTCTCAGATCTAGAGGCGGAGTTAAACAACTTTTTCGAGACACAGCCATCAGAGTTCTGGGCGAAAGGCATCCGAACTTAGCCGGATCGTTGGCAAGAAGTCTTGGATACTAATGGTGATTACATCATTGGCTAAGCTTTTTGTATTGTAATAATAATAAAAAATATAAAACGTAAACCAAGTTCAAGTGTCTCATTACTTTTGTGCCACAGGTTGGCACAAAAGTAATGAGACACTTGGTTTACGTTTTATATTTTTTGCCACCCTGATATTTTTTAATTGGGGGCTGCCTCATTATTAGGTACTAGAAGACCCCTTTTTATGGGTGCCTTTGTCAATTTCCTAAATATGCGCTCGGGAAAATTCTTGGCAATTGCTCCACAGTAAATTGCTCAGTGTTGACGAAGTGTCTTATTTGAATTGCAATTTTGTAGGTAAGCACTTACCTACTAAATTAATAATCTCTTAAGATTATTTTGAACCTATATAAGGTATATTATTATAATATGTAATATCCTCTCCGAATTTTGTCGTGGTTATACTTTACTTACCTAAAACCTTGAAGGATATTAAATCCGTATGATTATTTACAGTACCTACCTACAGTAAGTCGTCAGGACTACATGAATTCTTTATAAACATATTGACAATGTTCATTTTGTTGTCCAGACTATTTGTAAATATATTTCTCTACGAAGGCAAGTCGTATTTTATATTGTAGACTGTAGATACGTGGTGTCGTGATACGAGACCATTCGGTAGACTCATTATGGTTCTGTCCGAAGAAATGTCCTCCTTTTGTTCGGATATAACGTCCACCTGTTTGGCGCAGTTTCTATTTTATATTCGATTTATATGGTTTGTACTACTGAAAAACCTGAATTTGTGCCCGGTTGATGGCAATAGGTTGGCCCCCTATTACATGGGACTTAAACATAACTGACGAAATGTGGGTGTACTATAGGTACACCTCTGCCTAACTCTTCGGGGAAACAAGGCGTGATGTTATGTTATGTTTTCTTTACTGTTTGTTCAAAAATATCACACAACTTTTTATTACAAACATCTAAGTTTTCTTTACTGAACTGATAGTTTTCATTTACACACCTCCTGTAGGTACCTAACTAGGTAAGCAAGTACTACTTATGAAGGGATTTTCCTAAGCTAGTAAATGGGACACTATCGAATAAACACGAATTTTGTTTGCTATTGGCTCGATTAAATACTCCGTCGGCCGGTCTGAGGTGTGGTGGCATGCCGGGGCATTACGACTGTTTATGTCGGCCCTCATGTTAGAGACAGACAACATTCGGTTTCAATCAGGAATTTTGAGATTTTACGAAATTGTAAGTTAAGGTCTCTATCTTCATGTAGGTTTCCGGATAAAACTGGAGGACTGTCTGATGCGTAGATAGAGGTATCGGGATCTTGATCCTGTAATAATCTAGAGACTAGACTATAGACGGATGTAAGGAGCCAGGAGGATCTATCTACCTGAAAAAGTATCCTAAAATAAAAAAGTCACACCTTTCAACATTTTATAATACAAAGTAGGATGCTTTGTCAAAATGATGAAGCAGTTTACTTGACATTTTATTGTACAGCACCCTAATTGTGTAACACACTATCGATTACAATCTGAATGATTTTGAAGCATACTGATGCTAATCCATTACTTCATATGTTCGAAAAATGTGTCTGCTCAACAACGTAATTATCGCAATGAATGTTGTTGAACTGTCAAAATGAAACCGATTCCAATGTAAGTATGTTATTGCCCCACTGTATCCGTTCGGCGTTCGAGTCTAGTGGGAGTCGGATTGGAGTGGTCCGAAACAATTTTCTATCACATTGCCCAGTAACAAGCGCAAGCATTTACCTACCTACTCTAAAAGATTAGGACTATAAAATGCATGAAGTCCGTTTCTAGCTAGTATATTATAGATATCTCTATCTCACTGGCGGATTAAGAGATAAGTGCTACAGTACCTACTTGCGTGCGGTCTACTTGCAATACCTACGGTTACCGATTTACCACTCTTCGAAAATTTTATTGAAAATCAACTCGGAAGTCTGAGAAAAAAATGTAAAAAAGCAGGTACTTATTTCAAATTCTTTTCAGTAACTTCCGGTCCGGTTCCTGCATGATCCAATTGTAAGTTACAGCGCGAAATTAAAACGTAAATGGACCTCAACAGCACCTGCGTTTTTGTAACACACTTTCAGTAGGAATCGGTTTCATTTTGACAGTTAACAACATTCATTGCGTTATTTACGTTGTTGAGCAGAAAATTTTTTGAACATGAAGCAATGGATTAGCAATTTGCTTCAAAATCATTCAGATTGTGATTGATAATGTGTTACGCAATTACGGTGCTGTTTGTGTTGAATCCATGAGCCGTTTTTATTACTAAACTAGCCTCTGTCTGCGACTTAGTCCGCGTGAAATTTCTTGTTTTAACATAAATTATAATTATCCTATGACACTCGGCAATAGGTACCTACTGTAGCTTCCGAGGATTACTCCCTACTACTGATCCGATCCCGAAAATATTTTATATTAAACCAACCCCTAGGTACCTATGTACATACAAACTCCCTTTAACCTCTTTATAATATTATTTATTATTTATACATCTATCTATACATAACATAACAACACGCCTTGTTTCCCCGAAGTGTTAGGCAAAGGTGTAGTACACCCACTATCTATACATATATACAAATAAATAAAATTGAAGTCTGTAATGTCAAAATAACAATTTTTTACTAAATGCATAAAAAGTATATGCGGTACTTATAAAAAAAGCAATCTTTAAAATTTTTGTCTGTCTGTCTATCTGTCTGTTTGTTCCGGCTAATCTCCGAAAGGGCTGGACCGATTTTGACGGATTTTTCACTGACAGATAGCTGATGTTACAGGGAATAGCTTAGGCTACTTTTATTTTAGAAAAATAATTAGGGTTCCTCGCAAAAAAAACTAAAACCTATGAAATTGAAAACAAAATGTCGGATTTGAAAACATCTGTTTGTATTTGGTAGCCCAATTCTCGAGGATACTTAAAGGCTACTTAACATTACGCTACGGCCCTTACGAGCCGAGCAAAAAGAAAAAAGCCACAATGAACACTAAGCGAAAACGAAGTAATAGCTCAGGCGGGCGATGCAACGCGTCGGGTCGGGGGACGAGGGAGTTTCATTAAAATGTGGATGTTATTTTAGTATATTGTGTATCTTACGACTTCCACGCGAACGAAGTCGCGGGTCACAGTATAGTAATATATATTTTTACTGCCCAAAAATAGAGTAGGTAGATAGGAATAACTGCAGTAGGTAGGTACAGGTGGGTACATAACTTTAATTTCATTACACTTGCTCGTAAGGTGGCCATAATGAATCGCTTTTAGGCTCATAATGCAGTGTATTAAACATGCGTGCTTTTTACTTTATATTACCGCACTAGTGCGGTAATGTGCGCCACAGATAACTATTTACTAGTCGGAGATGTGCGCACTTTTTATGCCTACTGTGTACATAAATAAAATAATATTTCATAAAATTATTATTTTTTTTTTTTTCAAAAAAATAATATTCTTTCGTGTTCTACATCCAAATAACATACAATATATTCAGTTTTTATGCTTTTAATACCTAAGTATTAGACTGTTCGACGGCTTCGTGCCTTTGCCTCTCCTTCAACCTGCGAAGACACCGCGATAAAAGGAATTCGGGCCATATTTCATGTTTTTTTTTTATACAAAGTGGAACAGGACGATTGACATTCCTTTAACACATTCAGTGCCCAGCACCCGATTCCCGGGTCCAACAATAATTCGTTGTTTGTTCGTTGGCGTGTTTTGATTTGCACCCGGTAGGCGGGTGCTGGGCATGGTCACATGTCAACAATAGCTATCTATATGTACGACTCGGGAGTCGGGTTGTGGGCACACGAACGAATTATTGTTGGACCCAGGAGTCGGGTGCTGGGCACTGAATGTGTTAAACCACATAAAAAAAATCATGTTTATTACCCGTATACAAAAAATCAATCAAATCCAATGAATACTTTAACCACAGGAAATTATTTTTAATTTTCTTATTTTACAACATGATGTAGATCTGAGTCCGAAATAATAAGTAAACATTGCCACCGCCGTGCCCTCACCCGTACCGCACTGTTGGTCAGTGACTTTTCGTAGATAAAGGGTGTTTACTTTTTATGCAGTTGATTCTGCTATTTATTTTGTTTGAAAACTGCAATTTTTAAATTTTCCATTAACTACTAATCTTCGTGTTTTAAAATATTTCGATGGACTAGTACTGTGCTCGTTTTAATTTAATGACGTACGGCCAGATCCACATTGTATATAAGTATAGGTATCTAGGTACTTGTAGTTTAAGAAACTTTATTTATTTTTTGCCTCGCAAGTGTGTTGAAAAACGTCGCATGAAACGCGTGTGCATAGATCATTACATTCATTACAGACTTGGATCATAATGTACTAAAATAGTTCAGTTTGCACTTAACTATCTGATACAGGAATAATAAATAACTACCGTGGCATGACTTTTGTTATGCAAACTATTTACCAGTCTACAAGTTTTTTTTTTTTATATTTTAATGTCCTGTTTTCGTGCAGTCCTCGGCAAAAAGTTACTTCTTGTAAATTTGTAGTTAGCAACCAATTTTCATAATGAAACAAAGCACGGACGGTTGAAATGCCAACCGTGACTAAAATAATATTGTTATTCTTACAAAAAAGACAATACGTAAGTACAGACGACAGTTTCAAATGCGATGGGCTTATAAATTTGTTTCACAAGATTATAATTATAGGTAAAACATTTTGAAGTTAAGAAGCGGCCTACTTCAGTAGGGTCAAATAAACCAACAAGCAAGGCTCTTTACGCTCTTAGTTCAAAGTCCTCAGCCAATACTCAAACCAAACGAAAAAAAATCTGACCGGATATGGAAGTCATAAGCTTAACTGACAATTCGTAGCGCTTTTGAGTAGAAAATACAAAAATTGTATTTTTTTACTCAAAAACACTACGCTACATCATACGCAAATCATTTGAACGACACTACGTATGTAGATAACCTTCTAACTTACCACTACACTGCAGTATTACTCGACATAAATCGAAATTTGAAACCGGAATAATAGCGCTGTGCAAAACGTCGATTAAAAAGATTTCACAATCGATAAAAGCGATTACTTTTATTATTGGTTTAATTTAAATACATGAAGTGAAATCACATAGGTACATATAGTCTAGTTACTGCATGAGCCACCAAAAGCTTTTAATCTTATTACAACTTCGTACAACTACACAACCTATTAACAAATTTATTGCCGGTGTACCTATTCATTTGGGCTAAGTAATGTAAAAGCTTTGTTATTTTCTTGCAATTTAGTTCAGAAGAGCCTGGCTTAATGTCGCGTATAATGTGTATTTTGTGTACCTACCTAATATCACGGTCAAAATATTTTGTCACAGTATAATTTAGTGAGTTGCCGTGGCCACACCACACGACAGGGCGGTAAAAATATTTGAATATTTTCCCTACGTTATTAAAATCGTCGATCACTGAGCTGTGTAATTTGAAGTGTGTGTTTCATGTGGTATCAATGTGAAATTACAAAAAGAGTACCGGATCTGTGAATAGCTGGAGGTAAAACTTAAAAAAAAAATCACTTCATATTGCAAAAAGTTAAAACTCCAATCTAACATAACAAAATTTCACAGTATTACATACACAACAATTTTATCTAGTATCGTTGTATTATCAATGTTCGAAATAGTTCTGCCCTGAATAGTTTTACGGCTTATACTAACCTAGTATTTAAAATGCACATGTATAATGCAGTGGTTGCCGACGTCATCTACTTTGCAGTAATATTTTTGCTACTATTGCGCCTGCACGGTTTGTTAAGGAACGCCAGGATACACAAAAATGCAGTTTAATACGTGTTGCTTTCGTGATTGCGTTATAAATTCATTGTTCAGTGAACCTATTACTTTATTATTAATTAATTTATATGCTTTGATAACTTAGTGAAGAAATAATAACATGGTCAGTATCAGTTCGGTAAAATTAAATTAGATAAAATAAATATGAAAACAGACATAATATAATAATCGACTTTAGTGCTTTTAAATCGATCGATTAGATAAAACGTGCAACTGTAACTTGATACGTCGGTGTCTTGTTAATTGTCAACAATGTCAAAACTAGCCACGTTACGTCAGAAAAATAACTTTAAACAAAGCGTAGACTTAGTTTCTCTGTCTACGATACAAAGGTTCTTTGATTGAAGTTTTGTGATTGTATCGGTAGCTCAATTATTTTAGTAATTCTATATAATATATAATATTGTGTTATGATTATACATCAAATTATTTAATAATCATGGGCTACTTAATTTCTTTTGTTAAATACTTGTTGGAATATGTTATGGTTAGTCGTTTACTTTATAATTTATAATGATCGCCGTTCTGAATGTAATATATTAATTTAAGTGCCAAATTATGTTCAAATTACAGTGTAATAGGTATTGCGTGATTAATAAAGGGCTGGATAATAGCTGGAATAAAATTAGCATTCCTTTTTTTTGTAGGTGCGATCGTCATTTGTTAATATTTTTCGTTGTTTTATTGTAGACTGTGCTAGAAACTGGGAGTGTGGGGAACGCGTCGTCGTCTGATGAAGAACTGGAGCAGTGGGAACAAATATTCATGATGCGAGACGAAAATGGCAATAGTTATAATGACAAGTAAGTATTCTTTATTTACTTTGAAAGTAACATAACTGCTTCAATTTTTCCTTAGTTTAATTAGGTACTTATGATTGATTAGGTGCATTGTTTGGTAATATATGGTTTAATACTACACAGTATTTTTCCTGCTTGGTGTTTGATAGTAAATTAACTCTTGTGTAATTTTATACTCTTTATCTGCATTGCTGTGGTTTAGTCAATGCCCGCAAACAATTTAATAGTATGTGATGAACGCTTCTTTATGGCATTTTAGTTCAGCGTCATTAAACAATGGTGACAGTTTTTTTTTACTTTTATTACCTTGTATCAAAAGTTATGGCCACTTGGAAACAAGAGTAAAGCAAAAATATGTCACGCCTTCAATTGTTGTCATAATTTACCTGACAAATGCCCAATGCTGCAAAAAAGAATGTAGCAAAATCATGTAACATTTTATTTTCAGAAGAAAAAAACGCAGCATATGGTGTCGTCCATCCTGCATCCCAGTCTCCATAGTTATAGTTCTAATAGTTTTGGTAGTGTTGGTCCCGCTGCTCGACCAACCAAACATAGTGCATATGAACGCTACCATAGCTGCCATCTCTTTACATTGCTCAGATGAGTGTAGGTAAGTAAATTAACCTATTGACTTAATGACTACTTACTCAACAGAATTATAACTTTTAGAAATTTAAAAGCTCTTAAATTAAAATAGTCTTCTCATACAAAAAAGAAAAAGGTCAGAAATTATTTATTGAAACAAGGTTGAGGATGAGCACTTTAATGTCCCGTTCACCACTTTGTAATGTTTTATCTGAGAAAAAGTAGGGCAACAAACTCCACTCTGTAATAAATACTGATAGATTAGATAATTTTTAACTCCAGACTTGTTATTTATAAATATTTCCTCTTCTTTGTCTTTTATAATAAGAGAATTAATCAGGCTTTCTTTTAACTGGATGTAGTATAAGATAGATGATTATTTGTCGGCCTATTTCCACAAGCAAGCTTTCAATTAAACTCTATAAGTACATTACTTATGGATTTCGGAATATTTTACCCCATAAGCATATTAGCCGAACAGTAATTGCTAAGTATATTATAGCTATGTTAGCATAAACATGAACACTGAAGTCTGCACTAATGAATAGGTAGGTTAAAAGAATAGGGCAGGCACATTAGCAAGCCCTAATCTAGGTTAAACCAATGCATAGTTTTTGGGTTAAGTCAGCTGAGTTATTACTGTTTTAACCTTGTTTCCTCCTATAATTTCTGTTAAAAGTTAGGGTGGCCTACATTTAGTGAGGCCTCTTCTGCTATTTCACTTAGCAACCCATACATTTTCTGTGTAAAACATCAACAACATATCTTCCCTTGAAACCATTTATTCGGATTTTAAAATAAAAGCCATTTATTTGGGTAGAAAAAGCTGATACAGTGGAAATAAATTTCAACCTTAACTGTTGAGATTTACAGTTCAAATTCGTTTGTTTGTATAACCCATATAGTTAGCATACAGTAGTCAATCTTAATACAAGTTTTCCTACAATAATGAGAGAGTAAACTAGAATGACTCTTCGATTTGTGATTAATGACCATTTTTGTGTTTCAGGTTATCATTAGTTGAAAGTATACCAGAAGGTCATATGTACCCTCCAAACGTGACGCATTTACCCACGAAGAATGTGTGGTTAGACTTGATAGATGAAGCTCAAACGAGTATAGAAATAGCGTCGTTTTATTGGTCTCTTAGATATAATGAAGAATACCCTTATAATTCCTCTATAGAGGTTGGTATTGTTTTAACTTTTTACTAATTATTTCCCGAGTTTTGATTTGAACAGTTAAACACAACACTTAAATTACGAAACAAAGATGCTTTCAATGTCAAATTGTAAACTTTGACGTGACGGCTTGGCTGTAGAGCTGTAATAAATAAGTAATTAATTTTATATTGGAACGAAGTTCCTTAACGCAGCTTGCGGTAAACAGAGTACTTTTATATATGTTGCGGTAGGGGTAAACTGGTAGAAATCGTCACGTAACGAAAAAGCGTTATGCCCATAAAAGTCAGTTTCAAGAAGTTTTTGTTTTTAATACAGAGTATAAGTTTTTGAGATACTGGATGACTCTGTATTAATACATAATATACAGCAAAAGGCACTTCGTTCCAAACTTGTGTCCTACGACACCTCCCGACTTTTTTGTTTATGTTTCAGGGAGAGCAAGTGTTCCAAGCTTTATATGCTGCCGGGTCAAAAAGAAATATAAATGTAAAAATTGCTCAAAATTGGCCCAGTAAACAATATCCTAATGTAGATACTGAATATTTAGTTAAGAAAAAAGCTGCACAGGTAAGTTATATTCTTCTTTTAACTTAGATAAATTAATTACAAAATTGTTAACATTCATTTCATTCTTGTCTGGCTACCAATACAAACCACTTTGTTATGTTAAAACTATTAATTTCTGATGTGTGTTTTAATTTGTTTTACCAGGTGCGGAGTTTAAACTTTTCAAAGCTACTAGGAAGTGGTATCCTGCACACGAAATTTTGGATTATAGATAGAAAACACTTTTACATCGGTAGTGCCAACATGGACTGGCGGGCGCTTACACAGGTAACCTTACATTTTTGTATAGTCGGGGAAATCAAATGTTAAGTAAATTGACACAATACTTTTTCGGAAGTCGGTGTCTTTGGATCTGTATTGTAGGTTTTTGGCACTGACTTCCGAAATTGAAGTTATTTTTCACTTTGTAGTGTTTGTTTTTGAAGTCGGTTGTTTTTATTGTTCACTTTTTAGTGGGTCTTTTTGTAATTTATCTAAGTTACAATAGCCTAATGACAACTGCTCATCACATTTTACAAAACATTGCTTTTCCCGATACAGGGACGTTAATTGTTGAGGAGTTCTCTTGGTACTTCACCATCAGCTCCACTTCACCATATGCATTGTGACGAGCTTCTATTGCTTAGCAATAATCTTAAAGTAATGGAATCGCAACCCGTGAAATACTTATTATTGAGTTGTTCCAGTGGCCATCTTACCATCTGTGGTCTTCGTCATCAGTTCCACTTCACCAAATATTGCTTTCCGAGAACAAATACAAAAGTTACTATAAAAAATACCAAAATCGCTATAGGTGTGCCTATATTGAAGAGTTCCCTCGATTTTTCCGGGATCCCATCATCAAATCCTGACCTGATGACAATGGGACCACCTGGAAAGTATATCCTTTCAGACAAAAAAAGAATTTTCCAAATCGGTCCAGCCGTCTTCGAGTAATCGGGGAACCATAAAAAAAAGATTCCGAAGAACTGAGAACCTCCTCCTTTTTTGAAGTCGGTTAAAAATAATTTATAGCCAGAGTGGAACTCATGACATTTCCAATAAGCCCCAACACGGCTAGGATACATTGTTTTATTACTGATCTGAGTTCAATGGTACCATTTTCATCAGAAGCATTTATTTAAATTTGCTTCGTCATAATCGTTTAACTATCTTAATCGAGATATCTTATCGCCACCCGTGAAATCGTGTCATAACTCGTCATTGATGAGTTCCTGTGGCAATCTATGGTCTTCGTCAGTTCCACTTCACCAAATCATACTTTCTGAATGCAAATGCTTGATTTGTTGACGAAAATACCAAAATCACTATGTGTTTGCCAATAATATTTGAGTTCCCTCAATTCCTCATGGATCCTATCATCAGAACTGGATTTGAATAAAAATGGGACCAATCTGGATGTCCAATCCTTTCAAATAAAAAAATAATTTTTCAAATCGGTTTATAAATGACGGAGTGACGGTAACAAACATTAAAAAAAACATACATCCGAATTGATAACGTCCTCCTTTTTTGAAGTGGGTTAAAAATAGTAACGAAATCAGAACTGTGCATTGCATGTATTTGAAAAGAAGTGATTAAACGAGTCTGTTGCGCACACAATAGTTTTCAGAATTTTTGTCCGTTTGTTGTTTGTCGGGATGTATGTTCCAGATTGGCGCAAAACGGTTGATTGAATTTAGAGGAAATTTGGGATACAGATGTTTTAGAACCTTGATTAACACGTAGGGTAGGTAGTAATTTGACATATTCCGACCTACACGCGGGCGAAGCCGCGGGCAAAAGCTAGTAGATTATAAGAGATTTCTGTCGCCGCATCTAAAATATCGGGTGGAGTCAAATTTTCATCACATTCACTGATATCAGACATTTTAAGGGGGAAGCGCTAAGGTAGTTCGCGAAATTCAAATTTACTTACGATTTTTGCAATTTGCAGCTCAGTATCTGGGTGTATGTTGATTAAAGTATGATTCGCGAGCGTAAAAAATATGTATTTACAGAATTATAATCATTAGAATCAGTATACAATTCCTTAAGCTAGTATAATCCTGAAATGTTAAGATTTCATCAAATAATCATTCAATGAGTTACTTGGTCTTAGAGAGTTGTATTGATGAATTTAATTATTATAATTTCATAAATAGGTAAATATTTGTCACAGTCACGAATCATATTTTAATCAACATACAATCGAATGCTGACCTGCAAATTGCAAAAAACGTAAGAAACTTTGAATTTCGCATGCTACCCTGGCGCTTTCACCTTAAGCAAAAATAAAGTTTTTCCCACAAAATTCAGTACAACAAAACGTATGATTGGCGCCAAAACCCAGCACATCACCGCACATGCGCTAAAGCGGGCGCTGCCACAGACAAGTGAAAATTGGAATCAAAACTTTTTTGTAATGCTATAAAATTGGCGCGCCCCACATACCTATGCGTTCCATTAGAAAAAAAATATTGATGGAAACTCCTTATAAATACTAAAACGCCGATTCATAAGGTAACTAATTTTTTTTAAATATGGGCGATTTTCTACTTCTACTACAAAAAATTACTTTGTAATTCACAATATCATTATGAAATATACAGTTATTTTTGCGATTGTTAAAGGTGGAAAATATTCTATGCATAGTTAAAAAAAAAATATAATGTTAAATATTGTACGAAACCCTTCGTGTGCAAGTTCGACTCGCATTTGGCCGGTATTTCACATTTTGTTATACTATTATAGGATAGTTAGTAAGTACACATATACACAAACATGAAGTTTAGGTCTCTTCTGTCATCTATGGTTATAATATAAACAAATCTATGGTTAGGTGACTGTTATGAGAAATCCCGTGTGTTTACAATATACTGTTTTATTATTTTAGTGATAGCCGTTCGTCAGTAATAATCTGTAGTAATGTATCAGTCAGTGTATTCTTGTCTTGATAATAATAATTGTTGTCCTCAGGTGAAAGAGTTGGGTATAGTCGCGTTCAACTGTTCCTGCCTCGCAGCTGACTTGGGGAAAGTCTTTGATGTAAGTTTTTTTTGTTTTGTTATGTTACGTCCAGACTATAAAAGAGACTTGGACATTATCGCCAAACACGCTAATGGTTGAGGCAAAACATAATGTGACGTACTGTCTGGATGCACCTTTAAATTTAGGAGAGGGATGTGATTATAGATATCATAAATATCATTACATGTCAAAAAATAGCAGCCACTCACCAATGACTTAAACTTCTAATATTCCTTTAACGTTGTATGCTCATTGCTGTACAGTACCTGCAGATTGCCCGTTTGTGTCCCTATATTAATAAGTCGAATAAAATTAAATACTTAGGTGTTATAATTGATGAAACCCTAACGTTCAAACAACATATGGGTGCTCTAAATAGTAGAATTCGTAAGCTGATATACGTATTCAAAAAGCTACGATATATTGCAGACCCAATAATAATTAGGCAAGTTTACTTTGCTCTATGTCAGTCAATTTTGACGTACTGCATTACCTCATGGGGTGGAGCATGTAAAACGTTATTACTACCCATCGAAAGAGCGCAAAGAGCGATTCTCAAGGTGTCTACTTGCCGCCCGTTCCTCTTTCCCACTAACCTGCTCTATAAGTCTTGTGAAGTACTAACAGTTCGACAATTATTCATAATAAGCATTGTACTAAAACAACACGCAGCCCTTCGCTACAGCACTGAATTGACTAAAAAGAGACGGAAAGATATTGTATGCCCCACAAATAGTACAAGACATGCTTTCACAGCCAAATTTCATGTTTTCCTTGGACCATTACTGTATAACAGACTAAATGCAAAAGCAAACATCTATTCCCTAAATTATGCAAATTGCAAGAAAACTCTCAAGGTAGCTCTTCAAAGTTTGTCCTATGAAGATACAGAGAAGTTGTTAGTAGTATTGAAATAAAGAGTGTTTAGCGTACTATTTATTTTTAATTAGTTCGATAAGTTAGTATGATAAGATTTTAGAAAGTAAGATTTTACACCTTACTTATATACCTATTAGATGACTATTTTATTTTGTAAAATTACAGTGATTACTCCTCTCGCCTGAAACACAGGATGTCCTAGTTCAGGCAAATAACACTAGTGAACTTGACATAGATTTAAGCAAAATTGTATTTTCTGTTTTACTTTATAACTTGAATAAATATATTATATTATTATATTATTAATGGACACAAAAAGTTTTTTTAACGAAATATAAATAAAGTTTCTAGAATTGCTGATATTTCTAACAAGGAGAAATGAATTAGAGTCGTGTTAAAAATCAAATTAATTACAGCCTTGATATTTATCAGCTATTTTCATCGAAGAAATATTACAACATTTCCGTTTAACAAAGTGCGCAGCATTCATCCGGGAGACCGTAAGGCGAGAGCTGAGCTTTTAACTAGCGCCACGACTCGCCAGCTTGTCGAGTTAATATTTCATAGCTATATACTGTACCCCTCGCTATTTAAATATTCAGTATTTTTCTTACTAAATGGTACCTATTTTGAGCAGAAAATATCGCTGTTACTCGTATTTTCATCTTGAATTTTAACACTTTATTCGTAGTTTTAGATTAAAAAAGTCTGACTGCAATAGAGTTAAACTTTATCGTAAGAGTAATTTTTCCCTGCGAGACTATTATAGCTAGTCCTTAGCGTTCAATACGTTAGAAGTACCTATCTGTTCAGCTCCTACCAAATTTAGGACACATCTTCAATACCTATATGAATTTACTCAATGGGAAGACTTTCAAAACGGCACTCTACGAGAAAACAATACTTGTCACCTTAACGGACTTCAGATTTAGTGCCGAGATTTTGATGTTCCCATTGTGCCTATACGAATATGTGGACAAGGTTTTTCAATGTCGCGTTCATTTTCCTCAACTTTCTTACCATGCCACATTTTAAATACGGAAATGTATAAAGCCATTATTGTGTTCGACCGTGAAAGTACAATATAACCTACCACAACAGGGTGTCACTGCCAAGCGCGGGGACAGACCTTGGTCCGCCACGGTTTATTTAGTGCACCTAATGCATGCCATAATATAATTAAGTATAGAACGCTTGTCTTGTTTAATAAGATCGATATTCATAGATAAAATGTAATTAAATGATACAGTTTGTGATAACAAATTGCTTCCTTATTAAGCTACCGGTGATGGCGGTGACAGGCACCGATTCGTACCGGTAACTTTTTAAAGGGCAGCGGTTTAGTTTGTCGCCGATTTATACCTAATATTCCTTGTTTCTTGAAATTAAATATATAAGGCTTATCGAAGCTTTCGAAGATACACTGATACATCGGTATCTGTGTATCTTTCTAAACGGCTATAAAATTAAAAAGTTTTACTCTTTCATCTTCTCCTAGTAACTGGGTTGTGGAGGTCAGATTAGGCAGTCGCTCCATGTAAAATACGAAGCCAAGCCAACCCCAATGTAGTTTTCATCATCTATAAGTAATTATATTTTCTCGTGTATAAACACAATTGTTCACCTATTTATTGCAAAAGGAAGCGCCAAAGATGTCTTCACTAGATAGGGTTTAGATCAACAGGGCTAACGTGACACACGCGACATCTACCTACTCACTCTCGCGTGAGTAATCCTCGTCTATTTCTGTCACTTTTCTCGTTTTCTGACAGTGCTGCCATACAAAATACTCGACTCGTTCTGTCAAACTTGATGTTTTCTCGACAAACCCTTATATGGCACCTAAGTTATCTCGAATTTTGACAATTCAACACGAGATAAATTCTGATTCTTCTCTTATTTTACTCGTCCTCGATTTTGACGTCGAGAAGAGTAGACAAAATTATGATACAAAATAAAAAAAAAAAACAAAATAATATGGCAGTTTAATAGGTAGGTACTTATTTTAGTAATAATTTTATTTTACAATAAATTAATAATGAAAATACTTAGTTTTAAACAACTATTTATATTGGAACTTGGAACGAAGTTCCTTTCGGCGGCCGCGAGAGGAACTGGCGGAG
The DNA here is from genome assembly GCA_947568875.1 of Fissipunctia ypsillon. NCBI lineage: Eukaryota > Metazoa > Arthropoda > Insecta > Lepidoptera > Noctuidae > Fissipunctia > Fissipunctia ypsillon. The sequence continues at coordinate 17,897,379 of OX387643.1, read as the reverse complement.
GGGCGCAGTATTACGTAGATGAGCATCACATTCGGTAATAACCAGTCACTTTGCTATTTATGGTGATTAACGAAACGTAGGGAGCTATGGCTGTATGGTAATATCAAACCTTCGCAACATAATGACTAAAACCGCCAGTTCATTTCCTAAGAGTGGTGATTAACAACGTTAAGTATTTTACGGTTATAATAGCGAAATCAACCTCGGCTGCATATTTATCTGAACGCCAGTCCTTTTTACTAAGTGTGGTGATTAACAAAATTTGCAATATCATGGATTTTATGGTGATTGTTAAAATATCAACCTACGCTTTGTCAAATTGTGATAGTCGGCCCGTTTCTCATTTGTTTGGATTCATCTAGTGAGTATATTATGTGCCACTAATTGTCATTTCCATCATTTTGTGTTTTAATTTCGGTATGCTAAATAAAAGCATTTAATTTTAATCAAAAAAGGCGGCGACACAAAAATCTAAACATAAATTAAAAGAGGTGGACGTAAATCATTATAGTGCATACGAATTCCATGCGTAAAATCGCCGTTGTTGCTACGATAAAAATGATTTGTTTTTAATAACTTGCTACATCGATCGGTATCTCGTCGCGAGATAAAGAAGTGTCAAAGTGCCATGTTAGGCATAAGGATGACGTCATAATCGTAGACAAATTTCGACAAATCGAGAAAGAGAGCGTTCTCATGTTAGCCCTGCTGGACTTACGAAACTAACAGATCGTCCCGCTACATAATCTTAGAAAGTTCCAATCGAGTAATTGTCAAAGTTGTTCGCTAAATACCGGCTGGCACGGGGTAGCACGCCCCCGGTCGCCGTCACAAACTTGCGTTGTTCTGTCGAAGCTAGCTAAACAATTAATGGACGGGTTAAAGTTTGTAAGGTCGTCAGAAGGCCACATCTTTAACTTGAGATGATAAGGGGACGCCATTGCTGCATTGTTGCTTTATCTGGTGAAAAGTTGTGGGATTTGGCTTCCCGTTTAATTTAATATAATCTGTGGACGACGGGTTTCGGGTCAGCCAGCTATTACTTCATATTTAAACACAGCCTATCAGTAGGTATTTCTATTATTTCATTTCTATTTAGGTATTGCTTAGGACGGATTTTGAGCTATAGAATGTGCTACTATATTCTAGCATATAACATAAAACGCATTGTCTGTCTGTTAGTACCATCGATCACTAATAAAGACTTTGCACACACCCTTCAGGCTTTGCACCCATCTACCAAACACCCTGTATAAATTTAATTTTTTTGTATAGTCAAAAACTTTTGGCATGCTAAAAAATTATCTATTGTTTATTCTCTCTCATATATGTATAGACAATGTAAACTGGAAGAGCGGAACCACCTAATACAAGCAAATCTTTGCTTAAAAGGTGGCTCCAAACTTAACAATGTAATGTACTTATGTTGAAGAAATAAACGCTTTGTGTACTAAAACCATTATTAAAGTTTTGATTAGAAAACCTTTAAAATACGAAGATACATATTTCAAGCATCAGTAGGCACGTAATTATCATAAGCGCCATCTATATTAATGAATACGCATATCTACACTGCATAGCCGCGGGACATTTTCACGTTTCATAATTCGCTTGTCAGATGCAAAATTTTTCAATCGAAAGCCACTAGACGGCCTCCAAATTATCGATTTATGGTTTTATTTCCGTATGCATTATTTTATGAATTCCATTTAATGTCAATTGAAAATGTTACCTTATAACATTTATACAATCATAATGATCATCCCAACTCTAATCTTCATTTCAAAACACCTATGAAGAACCTCTTCGTTTTGTTATCTCGATGAGATATAATATGATGTTAGTTTTTCAGTGGTTTACCAAAACTACAAATGCCATATAAACAACACTATTCATGTGCAAGATACTGATGCTTATTTAACAATCAAATGAGTAGGTAGGTACCTGTTTTAATCTATTCTTCGAGTGACAAAAATACTTGTTTTTATTTCGGAGAAATACAGTTAGTAATTTGAGGTTGGTAACGGTGAAGTAAAGAGTTACTTATTATCAGAAAACTTAATGTATTCACATACCTTTTCGACGACAGTTTCCGAATTCACATTTTGATAAAAATAATAAATATGTAATCACCAAATCACAGCACTGCAATAACTATCACATCATTTTAAATAATAAAACTAATTCATAAGTTCATAACCTCAGCACCTGGAAAATACTATTCTCAAAATATCAAAATAATAACAAACTGCACAGAGTACATTATAATAAACTAACAACAAACTGAGTCACGAGTCTTCGCGTGGAATCCCTTTCGCAACTCACTTTACTTGGGTCAATGGGGATAGTGCATTTGCGCGAACTTAATGCTTCTCAAAAGCCTGGCTTTTGATTTCATAGAAATCTGCGTATAAGTACTTACATGGTACTTACCAATATGTCAACAAATGTGTTTCAATAGCAATTTGTAGGGGAAAACTGCGAGACAAAGAACGATATAAAAGCCTCATTCTAAGCCCCGGCAAGTGTGAACGAGAAGGCGCATTTGTTCGCACTGTATAGCGTTAAGAGCGACATTGGCGTGTATTGTAGCGTAGGTTTGGCAACAGAGCGTGGAATTTAAATTTTATTCTTAAGATTACCTATGAATGATTGATTTCAATGAGTGCGTAGATGTGGTCACCTAGCCTAGTGCGCACGGCAGATTACGCGGAATTCGAAATTTTATTATTCCTATGACATGAATGTTGAGATCGACTTCATTGACTTTGGTGTTTTTTTTAAATATATTTTTTATAGTTATGCTTACGTTTGTTGTTGTAAATTATGATTTTATTAGGGCCAGCCCGGCTTTTTGGCTTCTATGAAGGTACCGCCACTGGCACTGAGACATGTTTACCGTTGGAGCGTTCGAATGCTACTAGATTAAAAGTACACCCAAATGTTCAAGTGGGCGCTCATTCGGTGAGGACATTTTTTTACAATATACGTACCTATACTTTAGTAGTTTTATAGTCTTCTACGATATCTTCGTTACAAAATACAGGCATATTCCTGACCATACTATACATATTACTACTCATACCTTTTTGACTCTAGGCTCGACAGAATTTTAAATCTCATTTACACTTCATAACTTTACTAAAAATGAGGGGCTCGTAGCTAAATATTAACAGCGCTTAGTCTCCGCCGTCATTTTCAGATCTTTGACAGTCGGTACGGGTAGTCAGAAGCACGAAAGTCTGACAGTCTCTTACGTCTGTCGTCTGTTAGTCGCTCCATGTAAAATACTGGTGTACAGCTGCATCTGGTTAGACTGGAAGCCGACCCCAACATTGTTGGGAAAAGGCTAGGCAGATGATGAACTTTACAAGAAATCACAACTTATTATTTTATTCTACATAGGTATACTGGAGCTTGGGCACTCCAGACGCGGTAGTGCCAGATAGCTGGCCTGCCGAGCTCAGCACGGACATCAACATGGAACACCCTGTGAACATATCCGACGCGCAACATTGCTACGGCGCGTATATTACTGTGAGTATCCTGCGGAATATAATTATGACATGACTACATTGAAAATATTACAAGAAAATTTCCACGTGGCTACGAGCTACATGCTCAAGCGACACGCGTCTTGCGACAGCGACTGCGGAGAAAACCAACGTAAGAAGTTGTTTAGAGCATGCTACGAGTCATCGCGACGCAGCTTGTGGAGAGACAGACGGAAACAGATGATACGCCCGCTTGTCGCTAGACGCAAGTCGCACGTTTATACGACGTACAACTAACTGACTCTCATCCAGTTTTTTTTTTCGAATAAGAGGCGTTAGTCTTGGTCTTATCGTCACTCGACAAATAATATTCGTAGCTGCTACGAACACTATTGATAAATGTTATATGATACGATAAATTATATTTAATTTCTTTAAATTGGTTGTAAAAAAAACCGGCCAATTGCGTGCCGGACCACGCACAATGAAGGGTTCCGTAGTTGGGATGAGTTTATTCCAAGAACAAACTTAACTCATGTTCTCCCATACATTCCAACTGCAAAGGACAATGGGCAGAATTGTATGGAGTTTGTCCTAACCCTTGTAGCAATGTATGACATGTGGTAAAATGTTGTACTTGTTTCCCTCATCATTACATACATATTTTTTTTTTTACTCTAAGTAATGTCCAAGTAAGGAAACAATATTTTTGAAAACAAGTTATAAAAATCCATTAGAGCAAATAATCTCCTTTTATTTTAGTACGATATTTGGCCTAGCTCTTTATTTCTATGCTAGTGCTTTATCTGTATTATGATGGGGTAACGGTAAAGGAATGAAGAAGGTATATGAAATGAGAAAACCATTTTTATTAACCATTTTTTTTTATTTGGCATGATTGCACACAGTTTTCACAATTATCGATTGACGTTAAAAATGGATCATCTTACTCGTATTTATTCATTATGATCAATTAGAATCACATCATCCAAAAATCTTGCCAGGCATTGAAAATCATTAGTCTGGTGCCTCACAAACCCCGCTCATAATGTGTGCACATGTTCCTATGGTACGATTGCCTGTTAAACATGAACAGTAAAGTTCTGGCAAAGCGTTTCTACCTGTCAAGTTGGTTTTTACTAATATATATGAATAATATGTTTTTCTTGACGTGTGTCGTGAGTGTATCTGCCCACGTAATAATAGACAGTTACTTGCATCGATTCCATAAGCCGTTAGACTTGGACTTATCTCCTGGCAAACTTCTATAGAATATATGCCGCCACGTAAATGTTCACCGACATACGATTTTGCTAATTTGATTTGATATGTGCCTAGCGCAATCAATATTAAATCTTCTTCAGTTAGAAATATTTAACGCTTCACTATTTATTTCTATGAACTGTGCTCTTCGCCTGTTTATATTGTTTTCTATAATAAAGTCACCTAGACGATTTGGCATATTTATTCTTTCTCTAATAATATTAATAATCTCCCTTGCTTGAGCTATATCTCCTAAAGGTTATCTAAATGCGTTAAGTAAAGCAGCCGCAATTCGTAAGTCGGTAAACATATGGGTCATGGCTTAAACACTGGGTGCCATGGTTTGGTTTGGTGCCCCTTAAACACGGTACAAAAGTATAATTCATTCGCATTTATATTTTCAACAGAGTCAAAGTCTAATTCTCTCTTTTCCAAAGACGCTCTACGTTGAGTTTCCAGCATATCATTTATTTGGTCCACAGAAAAGGACTCGTACAGTTCTTAACAAATCATTATCATCTAGTGATAAATCAGGCCAAATGTTGGATTCTAAATGATGTTGACAAACCCGTGCACTATTTGGAGTATATATTTTCAAATGTATCAGTAAGTTGATAATTATACAAGGTGTAATTATAAACAGAGTTTATCTCTTAAGGGGTCATTGTACTCATCATTATGAACAACTTTTACAATGGGACCAAACCTGAAATCGCGAAAAAAAAACAGCTTTTCCCACATTTATGTTCGCTTAACACGGCAAAATGTAGGGAACACCTGATTTTTTTTTCGCGATTTCGGTTTTGGTCCCATAGTAAAAGTTGTTCATAATGATAAGTGCAATGACCCCTTAAGAGGTTAACGGTGATTAAAATTACACCTTGTATACTTTGGAATTCTCAGTAGGTCGACATTAGTGCATCCTCTAAACACACCGGTTTAGATGTATTTGATAACCTTTTGTAGCCTGGTACAATTACAGACTGATCTTGTACTTCTATATTTATAGCACCAGCTTCGTCTTGAGGTCGATCTGTAACGTTTGCGTGTGTTTACCGATGCCAAATTACAGCTTTCTAAGAGTCTCTGAGCTAAGCCGCGGACAGACAGACAGACTGACGGACATGGCGAAATTATAAGGATTCCTTGTTGACTATGGAACCCTAAAAACACTCTTATTCGTAGATGCTACGCCGTAGCCTCACCGTAGGTTTACAAATAATTTAAGAATTTATTGAGCAAACATTTTCTTGGGTCTCCAAAAACATCGATCATTATTTAAATTATACATTTACTCGAATAACATTATTTCGATAGGTACATACCTACATAAGTGATATACTGATTGACACCCTCGGCGTTTATAGCAAACTGGGATTTTCAATTTTCTTCAGTGCCTCTGCTACTATTACGTACAGTTCGTCGCGCGCAATGAAAATACTTGACATTTTCTTCTAAATTGACGTTCGGATTAGAGAACATAATATTATTGTTTCAAGGGATGTAATCCTCGAGTTGCTGGATTTTTTTTTTCAAAGTTCGTTAAGCAGTCAAACTACATCCGAGTCGATCAATACCTGTACACGGCTACATTTCAAGCTATCGATATCCAGTATAAGCCGACCTCTCATTGTACGGAAGTCCTATACAATGCGAGATCAGATTATACTGGACATGTATAGCTTGATATGAAGCCGTGTCTACCTACTTATTTATTGTTTTATTTTGCTTCTTTGTAAGTACATTGTTTGTAAATTATTATTCTATGCATAATAAATATCTTGTCTTGTCTTTTTGTAATGTCAAAATAACAGCTTTTAACTAAATGCATCCGATAGTATATATACGATACGTATAACTAAAAAAACAATTTTTAAAATTTTTGTCTGTCTGCCTGTCTGTTTGTTCCGGATAATCTCCGAAACGGCTGGACCGATTTTGACGGGACTTTCACTGGCAGATAGCAGATGTTACAATGATGTTATAATGAGCTGATGTAACTTAGGCTATTTTTATTTTAGAAAAAGAATTAGGGTTCCGCGCAAAAAAATTAAAACTCATGAAATTGTGAACAAATTCTTTTTGCATTTTGTAGCCCAATTCTCGAGGATGGTTATAGGCTACGATCCTTAGAAGCCGACTAAAAAGAAAAATGAAAGAACGCTAATAGCGCGGGCGGACGATGCAACGCGGCGGGACGGGGGACGAGGGAGTTTTATGAAAATGTGGCTGTTATTTTAGTATATTGTGTATCTTACGACTTAAACACGAACAAAGTCGCGGAGCACAGCTAGTTTAATTATTACCTTACCTATAATTCGACGACTTGAGCCAATTATGTTAATAGCTTTAAAATTAACGTTATAATCAAATTTTAACGCAGCGTCAAGTTTATTTTTAATTTTTTTTTATTTGAGATAGGTTTGCTCTTGACTCTAGTCTAGGTCAGAGATGACGGAGACAAACAAAATCGACGATGGAGCGAGCTTACCCAGAAGAAGCCTGAAACACAGACGCAGGCAGAGAGTTCCACTCCTTTGCTGTGCGCATCACAAAAGACATTGGAAACGCTTAGTCCGAATTGGTGGAATAGCAACTAGGTAGGGATGGTAACCTGCAGTGCGTCTTGCGTTTCGATATCAACTGACCTAATCATAAAATGTCTTGTCTTGCAATTTAGCAGTCAAGACATTATTGTTTATCATCGTTCCATGTAATGATAATTCTGATGCTGTCTTTAAAGGTGCATCCTCACCGGAGCATTTGCATGTAATGTAATAATCCAAGATTCGATTTTGAGCATTACGTTACAATATTGCCTTCCTACTGACGAGCATTCGCCTGGAGTCACTACTGTTACATTACAGGCGAATGGTCCCGGTGAATGTAATGGAACAAATTGTATCATTACAGCTTGCGCACTGTAATGCTCGGTTCTCTTCACTCACTGATGTAATGCTCGAACCGGAATTGTTATATTACAGGCGAATGCTCCCGGTATGGGAGCGCCTTTAGGTATCTTTTAGAACATCGCGTATGGCCAATAAAGTTGTAGTACCTATGTATGTTAAAAAAGATCGTAACATTTTATCTGTCGTTAAAGCTAGACAGAATGGCGTTGGAACGTTTTAAATTGGCAATATGGCGAGTGGTGTGGCTATCCCATTTACGGCTTTTATAGCAACCATCCGGTAACCTTGATGGGTTGTTAAAGTATAGTGGTGGAAATCGCTGTTTCCTCCAGTATCCAGGTCGGGACAGACTAAAGGGCTCTTTTGATTATACAGTTCGACCTAGCTCCATCACTATTAGTAGCGCTAAATGTTTGCAAATGGAAAGGTCAGGTATTGGAAAGGTAAACTTGATAAAAGTGATCATACTGACCATCCAATCTCTCACTAATAGTAATTACGATACAAGGGCTTGCGGAATGGATATTTTGTTTGTACGTGAGCCAGCCTGGTTCGACATTAATTACCTGAGCTTAATAATACCTACTTGTTAAAACAAAGCACCAAGTTGAAAGTCACCTACAATGAACTATGCCTGCCATCCGGTAACCTTGCTCGACCTGACCTGTGTTGGTGGCAAGCGGTGCTTTTGTTTGTACTTTACGTACCTACCACACCGAGATACCCTATCCTGGTTGGATCAGACTATAGGGCTTCTTTAATGGATGTTTACGCGACCTAGCGGTTGACTTTTAACGTCGCTATTACCACTTGGTTTAATCTAATTGTAGCAGTATCATTAGATGTTTGTACCAGTGGCGAAGCTACAATTTTAATTAGAGAGAAGCTGAAGAAAAACAAAACAGTTCTCATAAAGTCTAGAAAACATCAAAATTAATTAACTCAAAATTGTTTAATTTCTTTTCTTTTCTAAATATATCTATGATCAAGTAGCAGAACCAAAGGGCGCTATAACTACACACACAAAATTATCAATGTTTTACAGAAATAATAGATATAACCAATTATAGTTTTATTCCTGAAAAATATATTACAAATAAAATTATATTATAACGAATAAATAGCGAGGAAACCGATAAAAATAAATTTCCTGTTACTCACATAATCAGTAAAATATAACATGAAATAGGTTTACAAAATTAGAGCTTTAAATATATTTTATGACTATGTAAGTATTTATTATTAAAGAAAGGTACATAATATGTTACAACAGATTCCCTCTAGGTACACATCAGTTTTAAATCATAATTGGACGTAAACAACACAGGCTTTATGTAAGTTATCTTTCAATAGAATCTAACACTTCATTTATCTTTGCGTTGCATGATTTACAATGGGCAAAATTGAAAGATACTGTAGGTATTCCTGTTAGTTTTACATAGTCTTTGCACACCTCTTCCTTCTGTAGACATCTACCTACGGCTACTACACCTCCTCCTCTTTAAGTCGTTTTCTCAATGCTGGGGGTCGTGACCTCTTCCAGGGATCAATTTTTCGTGGATGATTTTCCACGAAAAATTGTTGTTCTTGGTCTCTGTGTCTTCTACTGTGTCATGTTGTAATTGCTAGTGTCATGATTTTGAGCATGTATACATTTTAACTGTTCTTTCTTTTATCGCGTAGCCAATTAATTGCAAGTGCTATGTACGCCGTTATTGTCATATACATCAGAAAAAATGCTCCTAACTATTTACCAAGTATGTTAAATGTATGTGATGTGGCAGTACTTAATTAAATAAATAAATAAATACACGATCTTGCGGGCCGTCTATCTAACAATGGTGTCCATTGACCATGGTATTTCAAGCACCGCATCCCAAATCAATTCTTTACATTGCGTCTAACTTCGAATCTAGTCCGTTAAAAGCCTCTACTCTCTTTTCTTTTTGTTTCTTCAAAAAACCCTAGACAACAGCCCTTAGGCGTTCTTGCCGCCTAAAATACCATTCCCATTTACTTCTTGATGATGCATTCAAAACTATGAACAGTGATTGCGGTACCAGTCTCAAAGTAAACCATACTTTCGCTGTTTCTATTTTATGATATTTCAAATGAAATATAATATATGAAATGCTTTTATAATGACCATTCACAGCTTTAGGAATAAGGTACAGTAACAAAAACAACACAGTTCCAGTATCACATAAAATAGCCACTCCAATCAAAGACAATACATGTCTTACAACAATACTTCTCTTAGACATTCTCTTCTTGAAACAAGACAGCACAGACACAACAACGCTAATAAATAATACTAAAATAAACGTTATCATAAACAGAAGAGGATAGAATTGTAAAACCGTTAACTCTCGACGATCTGCATTGTAATGAAATATCCTGTTTACAAATATACACTTCTGGACACATCTATTGGCCCACCTTGTATTTTCAGTTTCGTTTGGTCCTAGCTAAAATTTTATATTAGGTCGAGCAAAAAGTTTTTATGCAGTTTTGAACCTGGCACATTCACAATTTCATTCAATAGTCTTTTTTTGAATTTCGAACACAGAATTTAAAGAAACAAAAGACAATTTGGAGCCTGTTTGTTGATATCAAACAATCGAATACTAAGAAAACTTGGTTTTATTGGTTTACTTGGATTTAATTCTTGAAAAAGTGATTGATATCTTTGGTTTTGCAACAAACATTACTTATTCTTAACATTAAGGTGAGGTTCTATCAATAATCTATGGATACTTCACCTGAAGTCGCCGCCCAAGCTGTGGCACTTATTCAGGCCGGACACAGCCAAAGAAACGTGAGTGCTCAACTTAATTTAAGTCGATCTGCGGTCCGAAATGGTACCTAGAGACTGGCGGCTTTGTTCGTCGCCAAGGAAGGCCACGATCTCGGGTCACAACTGAAAGGCAGGATCGATTCATCGTGACGACCAGCTTGAGAAATCGTCACCTTACCTCCATTGAGATACAAAACCAACTTCGCGACTTCCACGGAGTATCTGTGAGCGCTCGAACTGTTCGGAGAAGGTTAAAAGAACGCGATATGGTACCACACAAGCCAGCTAATGGGCCCAAACTAACGCGAGCCCACCGAACAGCGCGCCTTCATTTCGCACGCAGTCATTTAAATTGGACACAGCAAGATTGGAGCCGTGTACTCTTTTCTGATGAGTCTAAAATTGTGTTACATGGCAATGATGGAAGGAAGAAGGTCTACCGACGTAAGGGAGAGCGTTTCGCACAATGCTGCTTTGAAGAGAGGGTTGCTTATGGCGGTGGCTCATGGACTGTCTGGGGCGGTATATCCGCGAGCGGCAAAACTCAACTTGAGGTTGTTACAGGACCACGGCTGCCAACATTAAATGCTGAAAGGTACATTCGTGAGTGCTTAGAACCTCACGTGATACCATACGCGGACTATGTGGGCCCAAATTTCCTTTTTATGCATGATAATGCAAGAGCCCATGCGGCCGGCATCGTCAGGGAATATCTTCGGGATGTGAACATCACAGTTATGGACTGGCCAGCCAGAAGCCCAGACATGAACCCCATTGAGCACATGTGGGACGAGCTAAAAAGACGTGTTAGGGCTCGTCAGCCAGTTGCCCAGACGATGCAGGAGTTGAAAACTGCCATAGAAGAGGAATGGGAGATGATCCCTCAAAATTTCATAGAGCGGTTGATAAACTCTATGCCTAATCGTATGAGAGCTGTGGTAGATGCCCATTGAGGCAACACGCGTTATTAAATTAAACTTTTATTTGATAAAACATGTTTTTTATTCAAAAATCAATTGCCTTTAACAAGGCGCATATCCGACTTGTTAGGCGTAGCTCCATGTCGTATGGTATTCTGAATTCAAATTTAAAACAATACGATCGAAAAAGATGGTAAAATGTATCAGGTTTAAAACTGCATCAACAGTTTTTGTTCCATCTAGCAATCATATTTCGGTAGGGGCCATCGAAAAGGTGGGCCAATAGATGTGTCCAGAAGTGTAGTTATCATTTGGGTCACTAACGTTAAGCCATACACGAAAATAGTAACTTGCACTTTCCCACTACTTAATTTCAGTTTATGTACTAACACTAGGTTGAAGTAGGCCAGTAGTGAAGACGATAGGGACCAACCTAATGCCGCCACAAAAAAGAAGTCGCTTGCGAACTCGGACAGGTATAGGTATTTTTTCCTACAAAACTTAATAATAAGTAAACTGATCAAATGCAAGGCTCCCAACGTAGTTTGGTTCACAGCGATATAGTTGTGAAGGGTTCTCCAATGAGACAACAGACACCATGTCATCCACAAAACCACGCAACATGATGCAGAGAATGAAGCTCCAATGATAAGGATTACTTCTTTTTCATCGTAAAAATATAATTCAGTGATTCGTTTATAGCACAACATTTTTTAATTAGTAACGTATAGCGCACTCGACCGCCGCCAATCACATTTTTATTTTATTTGAAACCCGAATGAAATTAGGTACTGGCTGTTCATTAATAGGTAGACTGTACACGATTATTTTAATTAACGAGCATAGATAAATGTACATATAATAAATTAGCCATTTATAGACGTGTTTTTTTACTGCTAATAAAACTGCTTGTTATTTATGAAAATAACGTTTAGACGTTTAAGTTCATGGCTCTAGGTAATTCATGCCTTGTTTTATACAGGGTGGCGATTAGGTTATCACATTAATTGAAACCACGCATTCTATCATGATTCTGAACCCCGCTGCGTTGAAATTTTTCGTCGGTTATTAAAAAAAAAAATTTGCTGCTCCATACATTTTGACCTCATAGGTAGGCAAAAATTTATGGAGCAGCAAATTTTGTTTTTTAATAACAGACGAAAAATTTTAACGTAGCGGAGTCCAGAATCATGTACTGAATACGTGGTTTCAATTAATGTGATAACCTAATCGCCACCCTGTATATACGAGTGTGTACCTATTTAGTGTCTAACGTAGCTAAAAGTATGTTGTAGGCTAACAGCTTTCTGTCCAAAAGCTATGCTAACTTGTCTATTAAACAATTTCTAACTCATCTTTATTTTTTACACGACTGCGGCAAAGCCCAATAGCCCTAGGTGATGTTTTTAACAGATTTTCTAGGTGATCATGATCGGACATTCTACATTATAATTTCTGAACAATCGTTAGTTTTCTTTTTAACGACACAAATTGATGAAGGTAGTCGAAATAACAATAACATGACATTTTTATAAAAAATAAAAACCCAAACGTTATTTAACAAGAAATATTTTTTTTTTTTTCAGAAAACGTCAAGTTGGTATCGATTCTAATGATTATTTCATTTTATCTTTACGCGAAATACAACTAGTGATTCCGCTATCTTCTTACCACTTTTCTATATCATATAAGTACCTAATATTTCATAGTTTTGATGAAAATTTCTACCTACTGACTGACTTGCTCTGAGAACCTCGTCCAGTGCGTAAATTTATAAAATTTCAAATAAGTACCTACTAATGTTTGAATTGATAAAAACAACCTAATTAAAATAATCAATCATTATTGTTAGTACTTTTTGAAGTTTGGTCAAAACAGTTTTACCTACCTACTTATTATTTATATTTTATAGGTGTTCATGGTTACTATAAAATGGATATTTTACTATATAGTACTATCAATGCTTGCACCTGCACTTTCTGTACTGTGTATAATAGCGTTGTGGACAACGTGGAGTATCATGCCACGATGGCGAACTCTTCAGATTTACATCAGTGTGAACCAGATTACCGCGGGTGCCATACAGTTGTGCTGTCCTTGGCTTCTCTTAACAGAACGTGTTAGTTTAAAATATGTTCTTACAATTTCTGTCATTTTATCACTCGTGGCAATAAGTTGGTCGTCGTTGGTCATCGTCTCTTTTTGCGTACTTTACGCTGGTGCTCATATATAACGTTTATATTGAGTTATGACAAATTAAAAATCACAATTTTCGTGTACGGATTAACTTTCAGCGTCCAAATAATAACTCTTGAGACAGGAAATCTTTACAATGTTGAATGTGTGTTATTTGTTGTATTCATAATGATAACGCTTATGATAGTTTTGTTCATTAGAATAATAATATGTTAGTGATGTCGTGCTGCAAGAAGTGAATTTCGCAGAGAAATGCTGGACAAGTGCTGTCATTAGTCGGAGTGGCTTTAATATGTAACACGAGGACGGTGCTCTGGATGTTCACTGCTCACGTTCTCTTCTTTAACAACACGATAACGGATTTCTGGTATTTGCTTCGTTTGATACCTCAAACACTATTCTTGTTGTTCAACGCATCGTCGCGCGCACACTGGAAATGGTATATCAATAAACGAAGAAGATTGAATATGGTTGTGTAGTCAACACAGTGTTCTAGACATTTATCTGCATTTGACTCGCATAATTGAGTACCGTTGTTACCTAGAAGAAAGTAACTTGGTGGCGGCGTTTTTGTCAACAGGAGACCAGATGTCAGCAAGCATAGGGAATATTATGAGTATAGATGCGAAGCCGGTTGACAACGTTGTCAACCAATCGGTAGACAACGGCATTTTTCAATTCCAACCGTTGTTAACCATTTCCGACGGCTTGAAATGGATAAAAACCTGTTTTTATTATGGAATCTGTTATTTCTCTTAGTTAATAGATATAATGAATAGCCCCACTTTACGGTAATCGTTTTTTTTAAATAATTATATATTCTTTATTTGAATGTAAAGTTATTTTTCTGAGAGATTTCTTTTATTTTGAAATGATTACTTCAGAATTGAGTAATTGGGTAGGTAGTGAGGATACCTACCGGGTGAAACAGGGTAAATAGAGACTATATCTGAATGAATATATCTGGTATGTGATAAAATATATCTGGATCATTTTTAAAACGGTTTGCTGATATTGTTGTTCCTCCACTTACATACATATGCAATCTCTCTTTCTTTTACTTTAAAAAATCCAAATTGTACCCATTTTCAAGTCCGGAGACAGATACTGTCAATAACAACCAATATCCACACTTTCAACAATGTCAAAAATCTTAGAACGATTAATGAACACCAGACTTACTAAATACCTTGAACAAAATTCTCTTTTATCTCCATCACAGTTTGGCTTTCGATCTGGTAGGTCAACAGCTGAAGCCGTCCACGAACTAACAGATCACATAGTCAACAAATTAGATAATAAAAAAAGACCTGAGCCATTTACCTAGATTTAGCTAAAGCATTTGACACAGTATCTGTTCCTATTTTGATAAAAAAAAAAAATAGAGAATATGGGAATAAGAAGCCTACGAACTCCAACTATTCATAGACTATTTGTCTGACAGAACACAATCTACTAAAATAGATAATTGGATAACTTCCTAATCAGTACGGCGTTCCACAGGGTAGCATCATCGGTCCATCATTATTTTTAGTTTATATAAACGATGCATGTAACATCAAGCTGCAAAACGGTAAAATCATCACTATTGCCGATGATACTGCCGTGATATTCGATGCTAACACGTGGGATGAGGTTTAAAATTATGCTCAACAAGGTCTTGATACGGTGTATAAATGGCTATATTCCAATTTGCTTACCCTAAATGTCGATAAGACAAAATACATGACATATTCCGTTAGACCCCAGGATCAACCAAACTTCAACTAGAAAGCCCACTCATGTAATTTCGTTAACCACTGTTCTTGTCCTGTATTAGTTAAAACAAATTCTATCAAATATCTTGGAATAATCATAGATTACCGTCTCAGCTTCCAACAACACATTGAAACCCTAATTAAAAGAAACCGAAAATTAATCTACATATTTAAAAATCTAAGACATTTATCTAATACATCAGTTATTAAAACAGTTTACTATGCACTATGCCAGTCTTTGCTAGTTTATTGCATTACCACTTGGGGCGGTACCTCTAAAAGTTATATGATTTTAGAGAGAGCCCAAAGAGCCCTCAGATTAACAAAAAAAGGAAGATGGCGCGCTGCGAACATCACAAGTGAAGCCACAAAACCGTGCTCCTGCAAGTAAAATACACGCTCACGCACACACATTCAACTAAAACCATGCTCACCGCTCTTAGAACGTGACGAGTCGTCGCACAGTGGGGTATTTGACCCAAAAAGTCGATCAAAATTATTTAGCGGTTCATTCAGCTTTATTTGCTCTTTGTTTAAACAAATATCAATAAAAAAAATCGAGTTGAAAAATGAGAAATATAGGTTAAAAATAAAAAGTATATACATTTTGATAATATTTGTATTAAAAAAATATTCCAGCCTGACGATGCATCCCATGCTTCTTCATCTGATGTGTCATCAGTGTTCCTGCCCTCTCTTTCCTGTATATTGTCCTTCTCAGACTGGTTATCTGCTTCCCACGCGACTAACATTTCCATGGTTTCAGGCTTAAATAGGGATTAGATGTTAGTAATAATCTGTTAATTATATCCATATTGCACTGAACCCTACAAAATTTTCTCGAGTTTCTCGATATTGTCTAAAATGTTTGTTTCTTGCTTCTGATGCCTCTTCAGATAGACCTTCAATTAGCAAAAGCGTATGTTGGATGACAGTAGGGCCGTGGATTAATATTTTATGCACAGTGGGTGACATTAGATGCCATGAATACAGCTGAACATATATTTTTGCTGTATCTAGGCAAAACGAACTAAATTATTATTATATCTTTAACCACTTACGCTCCACTAACATTTCCAGACTTTCGAAGGACCATTTGATCAGCATAAAGAAGCGATGTTGCATCATGTTCCACTCTCAGATTTAAAGTTTTACGACGTTTACTGCAGTCTGTCACCTCATCAAAGGATTTGCTAGGACGGCCTACTGTATTTGCGGACTTTTTTACAAGTATTTCTAACATGCCTTGCAACCAATAATGGTATTTTTTCAAAAATACTGGTTCTGTCCGTTTAAAACCTTGCTATTTCACTTTCATTTCGGACTTTAAGCGATAAAATTGTTGAGCAAACTGCACATTTTGCTCGGTCACAAAAGTAGGCTGATTTATAATGTAATTCTCGACTAAATATATTTTTTTTGTAAAATCTTTTGCTTCAAATTCCTTTGTTTTGTGGTAGATATATTCTCGAGCCACAATTTTCAACCCAGACGGCTCTTTAATGAAAACAAACTAAGATAAATAAAAGTGACCGCAAAAACAAGTTTGTTGTGGTAATATTACTCTAACCTTTATTTAGGGTTTGTAATACTTTTGGCACTTCTTGGCAAATGTTTTATCAAAACTCGGAAAGACTAGAAATTAAGCAATGAAATAAATAAGAAATTAGAATCGGGAAAGGTCCGGAAATATAACAAAATCCTTTCTGAACCTCATTATTTGTTAAGAAAAAAATTGAGTTTATAGCAGTTAGCAAAAAATTACATAAATAATTACACATATGAATTCATGGTAATATAAGGATACAATTTATTTGCTACATACCTGCTTCTCCAATATCCATAGTTATAACAATCACAATATGTTTTTTTTCGCTATTAAACACTTGTAAATGGACAGAGTTTTAACTTCGTAGACACTGAGTGGCTAGATGTGCGTTTCGCAATGCACTGAAAAGAAAACTGATCGTGGAGAAGGAAGCAAGGCTAAAAAAATTTTATATGGGGGGCTGTTGTTCCTTGGTCCCTTACCATATACCAGGTAACAATTGCCACTTGAAATTTGTTACTTTGTAAGTTTCGACTTTTGATCGACTTTTTGGGTCAAATACTCCACAGTGCGTCGTATAGTTAACATAGTTTAAAAAAATGGAATGAATGGCCTTCCTGTGTAGTGAAAAGTTGTAAAAATAATAATAAATCACATAAAAAGTCTCACGGAATCACTTTTCACTTGTAAGTACTTGAAATAACATCGTTTTTTTTATTAATTAACAACAACAAATGGCAACCCTTCGATAGCCCTTCGGTGGCATAGATGAAAAGGTGGCTTCACTTTTGACGTTCGCGGCGCTCCATCTTCCTTTTTTTGTTGATCTGAGAAAGAGCCATATTAAAAGTTAGTTGCTTTTTGCCAATCTTGTACCCAACTTTCGAACTTTACCAACACTGCCAAGTGCGGCGGCAGTTGTTCATTCTCATGACAGTACTAAAAAAAACACACTGAACTTCTCTTAGATCACATTAACATCGCCTTGGGTGATTCTGTGAAGGTGTTATAATTGTGGTTTTAAATTAAATAAAATTTTTTGTTATGCTCATTATTATTTTATTAGTTAGATACTTAAGTAAGTATCAATGAATAATAATATACATAATTTGTATATTTCTTTGAACTTTATGTTGACTTGCTTTTCTTGCAAGTTTTGTATAAATTAGAAGCATCTTTTCAATTTTGTAAATGTGAGTACCATGGAGCGATTTTATGTTATGATGTAGGTATGTTGACTTGAAAGAGTATGGCAGTTGAGAGTATGTCATGCTCACTTAAATGTCTCGCTGATGGTGGCGCGTGTGTTGGATCATTCGGTTCTCTACAAAATGGTTGATCTGGATGGTGCTGATCCACGCGTCATGTTCGTGAACGGGCGCCGTCAGTGGAGACTGGTCATCTCTTAGCTGCCAGGGCTTATTTTTAATCTTATATTTTAAATTGTTTTAATGATCTATTTTTTACATTGTTCTCACATATAGAAGCAACAAGAACAATAACAATGTACCTACCCAGGATTTTGTAACAATTTTGATTTAAAAGAGTGTCCATGGAGTTTCTTGCCCATTCTTCTCCATAGAGATCTACGTTTTGGAATGGGCGACTAGCTTCAATTTTCTGACTAACTGACCGACTCTTTGACAATTCAAAAGTGCCTGTAATTGGTTTAATTGAAATAAATGCTTTGAGTTTGAGTTTTGAGTTTGATTTTGTTTTTAATTTTTTTACGTTCTGCACTCAATTGCAATTTCAGACGTTTTTATAATACCTACGAGTATTATATCTTAACTTTAACGGTTTTGTAAATTAACATGTCCTTTAAAAGAGAGCGGGATGATCTGTAACTCAGGACCCTCCTACCTCAGACACCTTTCTCCATCCTTTCCCTATTTAAGATTGTGCATTTTATTATTATTGATTTTATTATTGATTATTTGATTGTTATTAACCAGTGCCTGTAATATGATGAGATAAATAAAGATTTTTGATTATGATTATAATGGTTTGGGACATTTCAATGGTTAAATGTTGTTATCGGCTACTTTGGATAAATATCCGTTTGTCTGCCAATATTTTATATAAAAAAATATATAAATGCAGTTAAAAATATATTTTTTATATTCTGTTAGTTTAATTACTTTCAAACGAGTATTTACTTATAGTTTTATGTCTTAATCATTAAGGTGTAACATTTAATCCAAGGCCTCAAGTTCCAGAACAGTAGATCTCCATTAGCATTTCTTCTCATGCGCCATCTGTCTGACGATAGTTGCTTGGATTGCTAACTTCTCGAAACTTGGCTAATTCATTAATTTTTAATAAGTAACTTCATTAACATTGTTATCAGGTTGTATTTAATTAGCTATTTTAAAATCTTATCATATTTATTTTCCCTTCATTAGTTGTAGTTATGAATGAACATATTTAGAATACATAACATAATAATGTAGTAATTATAATCAGCACATCGCACTGGGCGTATTGCAGTACAACATGTAAAGCTATATTCATCGTACAAATAAAATGGACACCGAAAGTATTTCATTAGCAGATACGATATTACATTTAATGGGATTCACAGTGTCAATTGTGTGTGTAATAGCACTGTGGACAACATGGTGGATCTTACCACGATGGCGAACTCTGCACAACTACGTCAGTGTGCAGCATATCACAACGGGAACACTGCATTTGATCTGTTCAGCTCTCATGGCGTACGACCAAGAAGAACACAGTGTTTTCATAGTTTTGACCAGTGGCATTATGTTTCTAACAGCAATGAGTTGGTCACTAGCGTCTTCACTTCTCGCATATTTTAAACTAGTGCTACTTTACAACGTGAAAATAAGCAATGAGAAGCTAACCATAACGCTCTTCGTGTATGGGTTCACATTCGTTATTAAAATAATAAAATTAGTCGCTACTGAAATCGTTTATCTTTTAAATGAAAGAGATTCTGAAACATTAGGTTTATATCCATTATTCCTAATATTAATGCTTAAGATAGTTTTGTTTATAAGTGTTATTACATCTGTAATGTCGTGTTGCAAGAAAAGCATGTCTCAGAGAAAATTTGGCCACGTGGTGGCCTTAGTCGGGGCAGCTTTAATATGTGACGCTGGTACGATACTGTGGATAGTCTTGATTATGTTTCTCCATGACGATGTGATGGACGCATGGTTCTATAACAGAATGATACCACAAGCGGCATTGGTTTTGTTCAACCCCTTGTCCCGCGCACACTGGAATTGGTATTTCAGTAGACGGAGACGTATGAACGTCGTCGTGTAAATTAAATGCGAATTAAGTATTAGAGGAGACGACAGATATACCTACTTTAATGTTATAATTATGTAGTTATTTGAAATAGTAGGACAAAAATGGTATAAAATGACGATTGTTATGTTAATTCTAAGCGATAAGTTTAGAAATAAAAGTGCTAGTAAAATAATAAAAACTTTTTTATTTTACATTAATCAGGGATTTGTTAGTTATCGCACATACTAAACACACATGAATCTGATGAATAGCCTACTAGAAACTAGCCATAGCTAACCCATAAGTTTAATATTTTATGAATTAGTGGAGCAGTTCAATAGCAACACAAAGTCGTCGCCTCTTCACCGTATCCGATGACAGCTAGACTAATTTTCCGTTGATCACAGATACGTACGGTCGATCCAATTATTCTCATCCTACACTTCGTCGTCATAGGGCTAAACTCGCCATGACACTTCGGCGGTTGTGACTATTGATGATAATCTGTCGAACAACGAACGAACGCACTCCTGAAACTTAAAAGTTTCAGGCACAGATATAACATCTATGGTTTCGGGAGTGCGTTCGACAAGATTATGACATACTAGCTTCCACCCGCGACTTCGTCCGCGTGAAATTTCTTGTTCCCCGACCCACCCCGTCGCATCGCATCGCCTACCCGCGCTGTTACTTCGTATTCGCTTAGCGCTCGATCTTACTTTTTTTTCTTTTTGCTCGGCTTTTAAGGGTTCTAGCGTAATGTTAAATACCCTATAAGCCTTCTTCAAGAATTGGGCTATAAAATGAAAAATAATTTTTCAAATCCGACTGGTAGTCACAGAGATTAGAGCGTTCAAACAGTCAATATAAAATAAAATGTGTAGGTAACTAATAAGACTAAGCGCATTTTTCTTACTTTAAACATTTTTATACCCGTCGTAATTTCTAAACGAAAGGTCCGATTCGAATAATTTAAAAAGGAATTTACATGTACTTAATCAACCTTGATTATGAAACTATTTATTTGGATAAAGATTAATTTTATTTATGAAAACACCTTCGCAAATAATCCATTATTTTGTAACAACTTTGATGATTACCATTAAAAATTTTTTGAACTTTTTAAGAGGAACAGTTCCGTCATACTTGATTTTTGCGTATCTTTAACCGTTTACGCAGCGCATGAAACGGAAGCTCTCAAAAGGAATAAATTTTCCCCGTTTTTGCAACATTTTCATTGATGCTCCGCTCCTATTGGTCGTAGCGTGATGTTATATAGCCTTCCTCGATACGTGGGCTATCCGACACTAAAGGAAT
This sequence comes from Fissipunctia ypsillon, assembly GCA_947568875.1. NCBI lineage: Eukaryota > Metazoa > Arthropoda > Insecta > Lepidoptera > Noctuidae > Fissipunctia > Fissipunctia ypsillon. Next base: position 17,875,913 of record OX387643.1, on the reverse strand, counting down.
TTTTCAATTCGAACCAGCAGTTCCTGAGATTAGCGCGTCCAACCAACCAAACAAACAAACTCTTCAGCTTTATAATATTAGTATAGATGAATGACATATTAGCTGACTCGACGGGATGTTGCGAATTGCGTCATGAAATTCAGGAATTTATATCAACTTTCAGCATTCGAATTTATTTAAAAAAGTATGTTACAACAAGTTTGTGGCAAATATCTTGAATTATCTGTTGAGGTGGTCAAACCACGTTACTCTACCTAATGCGGAAGTGGTACAAAATAGGTATTACTACACCTATCCAGAAGGTAGTAGGCGAATTGATTCTGAAACAGTTCTTCGACATTCGTTTCTCCGATGAACGTTTCGCCGATAGAACTATTCTCTTTTCATAGTTTCACCGATAGAACGTTTCAACGACGAACGATTCGCCAACAGAACGATTCACTTTTCAGTGTTTCGTTGATAGAACCTTTCAACGACGAATGAATCGCCGACACACAACTGTTCGTCTATCCCCGCGTTTACATCAAGGTTCGTTATTCAATATATAACCAGTACCAGTGCTTTTCGAGAGCAAATGCACGAGTTACTACTAAAAATACCCAAATTGCTATAGGTGTGCCTATAAAATTCGAGGATTTCTCGATTTCCATGCGATCCCATCATCAGATTCTAACAAAAAAAGAATTTTCAAAATTGGTCCGCAATTGACGGTGAAACCGGTGAATATACATTCAAAAAAATACAAACAGTCATACACATACATAGCACCACCACCTTTTTCGAAGTCGGTTAAAAACAAAAGATCGGCGATTCTGTACACAAATTGAGTAGTGGTGAATATTTTGAGATATATCGTTATACCTGTTTATAGAAATTACGTTAGTTACATTTTCTTATTTTTTTATAATATTTACATACATACATACATAAACTCACGCCTTCTTCCCATGGGGGTAGGCAGAAACTACAGAACGCCACCTGCTACGATCCTTACATACTCCTTTTGCCTCGTTTACATTCATACATCTGGTCATACACGCACGCCGGTTGCGAGTACTACGCACGTGACCTTTCTGAAGAACATCACCAATAAGATCATTATATGTCTTCCTAGGGCGTCCCCTTCCGGCGTTTCCACTCACATCTGCTGTGTAAATACCTTTTGTTAGTCGACTTTCATTCATCCTCTCAATATGACCAAACCATCTAAGCATACTCTTTTCAATTTTTGTCACTACATCTTCTTTTAATCGTATCTACGAGTACATTATATATAAGTAAAAATGTAAACACACACGATTTGGCGCGAAACTTCGGATATAAAAAAAAATCGTTACAACTAGGTACTTATTTAAGTTGAACAATGGCTGAATTCATCAAATAATTAAATGATATATTTTTCACTACTGTAGAGGAGTGTAGATGTTAGAAATCCTCAATTTTTATGTTTTTTAGCCTCGACCACCACTGTCATCAAAATGGTGACTATCGCATTTACAGACAGATTATAAAAAGGTAAGTAAATAAACTGGCGCCCTAAATATGAAAGATTTAATGGCGTTACCATATGAGCCTTTTATCCAACTCTTTTAATTAACGCATTTAGCATAATAAATATTTACATAACCAATTTAAGGTGTCGTATGTCTCTATTCTGGGGTCAAATGGGACTCGCTACCGAACGGGCGCAGGTTCGTGTATTCGATTCGGGTCCATTCGGGGGTGGTTTCGAACTATACGGGTAACATCGTTACGTTACAATGTTATTTTCCTGTTGCAATCGGTGTCGTGAGGAAGTGGTTTTCCAAAACTCTTTTGTGATGTACTTCTTTAGTGTCATTGAGGATTAACGGAACTTCGTTATTACCTATGCAAGTCCACCAGTATCGGAATGCGTGCTGTATAATTAGTGTGACGGCTTAACAGCGCGTGTGTATAATAGGGCTGCCAATGGATGTTTATCACCGGACCTCGGAGGCGTGTCGAGTCTGTGTTGTTTGACACTGTAAAGTGGATCGATAATGAGTACCGGTACTTTAAGGGGTAACCATGTTTTCGGTTTTAGGATAGGTGGTGGTGTTTCCTACTCTTGGGCTATTTTTAACCTCTTCCTACTGGAGAAATACACTCCTTTGCAAAAAACGGGCACCTTACAGTCATTGGCTTTTCAATGGATATTATTAATATTTTTATTATGTCATTAGCTTAGATGTTTAGACATTTCTTATTATCAATGAAAATATAGTTTTTAACACTTACATCCTGGAATCAGTGTCATGTCAATGTAAACAGAGAGCCGTGTTAAAATGGACATTTTTATGGGTATAATGAAAATTACAGCATGTAATCGTCTTGGCATGCTTTCCACCAGGTTTTTGATGGTGTCCTGTGGGATATGTTCCCACTCGGCCGAGATCACAGGTTTAAGCTCCCTGATGTTTTGTGGAGGTGGTTGGACAGATTGTACTCGCCTTTTAGGAGGTTCCAGACGTGCTCAATGGGGTTAAAGGACAAATACCGACCTCTTGCATATAAGCATCTACGTCGCCAGAACGGTGAGCCCGAGCATTATCGTCCATGATTGTTTACATAAAAATAAAAGGATTGTTATTCCACATTCATGAAGTTTTAACTAACTCCTTAGTTCTGACGAAATACGTATTTTATGACTTAATCCGTCGGGTACTTTATTGTTGCAATGGTGTGGTGGTGTTGATAACATTTGGTGGTTTTAACTTTTTAAGACCCTGTTTAGTCCAACTGGAGCATTGGTACGTGAAAATTGTGATAAGGGAAATAATAATGGTTCCGAAAAACAAATTAATCTCCAGCGATCTGTGGCCGACTATTATTCTAATTAACCAGCGTTATAATGATTACCGACAAAAAACCCAAAACATAAACGACAAAAAATATCCAATTTAACAACAAATAAGAGCATGTTCAAATTACATTTTCTCCTAAAAAAAATGGATCTTCGAAAACAAAACTAAACTTCCGAATAGAATACTAAACCTCCGACAAAATTACTAAGTTACCGACAACAGAGGTGTAACCACTCAGAATAATATTTTCAGTATAATGTTACAGTTAAAATAGCACCACAGTCTATGAAATATGAAAGGTAATTTATGAATTAATAGTAGGCAAGTAAAGATAAAAATTACAAAGCATAGTTTTCAGTAGAACGTAATTTATGCTGGTAAAAAAGTAAATAACTGGCAATAAACAGTCATGTTTATTTTTCGAAGATTTCAGTATCTCATTCGGTCGTTTCGTCATTTTTATTCGGACAAAAGTAGTCGGAAAGTTAGTATTTTAGGCAGTAGATTTAATATTTTGAGTAAGGACAATTCTTCTTTTTTTGTCGGAGCTTTTATTCTACCCCTTGTGATAATAACATTGTCCGTATTCGAAAGGCATCGACGACTCCTTTGACCTTAGTTTTTCTTCTGAAAATGGCGAACCGCAAGCAAATCACACTCGAACAGAGAAGCGCTATGTTTACTCTACGTGTGGAAGGATACAGTGAACGTCAAATCGCAAAAAGACTCGGAATTTCTCGTAAAGGTGTCCACTATACCCTTGTTAGAACACGAGAAACTGGGAAAAATGAAGATAGAAAGAGATCTGGTAGGCCCAAATCCACAACAAGGCAAGAAGACAACTTCATCAGGATTCTCTTTAAACGGAATCGACGCTTAACTGTACTATAAATCACCGCAGCTCTGAATGAAACGCGAGGAACACCCGGTTCAAAAACAACTGTTAAAAGACGTTTATTGTCTGCGGGACTAAGAGGATGTATTGCATCTAAAAAACCAAAACTAACAATTCGACATAAGAAAAATAGACTAGAATGGGCAAAAGCGCATCAAAACTGGACAATAGAGCCAATGGGAAAATGTCCTTTGGAGTGACGAATCAAAGCTTCAGATTTTCGGATCCAACAGACGTGTGTTTGTACGCCGGTCAAAAGAAGAGGGGTCTTCAGAGGCATGTACTGTGCCTACTATCAAACATGGTGGAGGTAATGTCATAGTTTGGGGGTGTTTTCGCAACAATAAACCCGGAAATCTTGTGAGGATAACCGGAAAACTAAATAAGGAACGTTACTTGAAAATTCTCCAAAATTCCGCCGTACCCAGTGGACTTAATCTAATTGGTCCTGGATTCATTTTCCAACAGGATAATGATCCTAAGCATTCTTCTAAACTGTGCCAGACCTTTTTGAACAAGAAAAAAAAATGAAAAAACCATCTCAATCATCTGATCTTTCTCCCATTGAGCTTGTTTGGGATGAACTCGATGGAAGGGTGAAAAGTCGTTCTCCTACGAACTCAGAACATTTGTGGAAGCTATTAGAGAGTGAATGGAACAAATTAGATGAAGATTATTTTAATTAATAGAATGCCTAGAATATGCGAGAAGCTAATCAAGGAAAAAGGAGGACACTTTGATGAAGCTATAAAATTTAATTTAATTTTATATTGTATGTAAAATTTTTGTTCTGCTTAAATTAGTTTGTTTTATTTGATTTTACCTTGCTGCTTCCAAACTTTTGGACGGTAGTGTATGAGAACTGCAGCCGGGTAACACCCTGGTGTATTTTCAACACGTGTGGCTGGGAAAAACCCTCATGCTGTTTTAATACTTAACAAATCTACGATTTATGTCGTCGCCAACAATATGATATCTCCTAGTGAAAGTATTCTTTCGGGGTAGATTTCATCCTAATTACTTATTATTGGACTGTCTCTCCAGCTTAAACACTAAGAACGGAGGTCTCTGTTGTAGGTATTACCTAGACGTGCTAAAACTCATAACATATGAATTACATAATTTTATTCCTTGCAGAGTTCACCGCCACCGCTAAGCCCCGGCGGGCGCACGGACGACGACAACGCCATCGTCTCCATCATAGAGTCAGCTGAGCAGTTCGTGTACATCTCCGTCATGGAGTACGAGCCCATGTGTACCTTCACGCATAAATTGTCGTAAGTGCCCTTGTCATAACCATAACTTGATCATTGTTGAAGGTGTAAGATGTCCAATTACAGTCAAAGATGCTCACGATAGACAACTTTATTAAGGTTTTATTTGTTTAGAAAAGCATTGGAACTGGACCACATGCTTTGAATGTCCTGATCATCCTCCTGCCCAAATCCCATTTTTTTATGCGGGCCCAACTTGTCTTCTTCCAAGTATCTCTATCAGCCGAAATCTTAATATTCACTTCCTTTCTAACTACACTGGACAGCAAATAAACCGATTCGATTTTCTCAAAAAGTATAAAACTTACAACTATCAAAGTTATACCTACAGAAAGTGCGTTTCATGATGATTAAAATGAATGGAAACTCATAACATATTGTTTAATTTATTAGCAATATTATTAGCAGAAATAACAAGTAGGTGTAGGTGCAGGTGGCCCGCAGTGGTGCGAAGAATGAAATTAAGCAATCTTATAATCTTTTATTAGCTCGTATTTACGGTCGTAAATTGAACGAATGCGTGTGATTGTTTAATTTTTATTAATAATTTGCGTGGCACGCACGTCGTATTAGGTCAAAGTTCTTTTTAATTCACAATAATAGCAAAATTCACATACTTAATTATTATGAATTATCGTCATATTAGCAATTAGCATAGTAATAGCTATCAGCATGCTAAGGCTCATGAATTCGCATGCTTATGAAATTAATGTGAAATCGCATTAATTACCAGCACTAGTAGAAGATTGCAGAATATTTACATTAAGTCGAACATATTTAAAAAAGTATAAAATAGCATAAATGGGAACTAAGAATAAAATATAATTATTATTTGATCAACTTCTCTTTTTTGTTAACCAGGTTCTGGCCCAAGATCGACGACGCCATCCGCAAGGCGGCGCTCGAGAACAAAGTGAAGGTGAAGCTGCTCATCAGCTGGTGGAAGCACTCGGCGCCTTCCGAAGACTACTTCTTAAGGTCACTCACCGACCTGTCGCAGGCTTACCCGAGGGTCGACTTGCAAGTTGTAAGTGTTTCTTGACTCTACATTATCGTCTGAGACCCGGCAACAATAATAATAAATACAGCTTTCCCAAGAAAAGTATGCGCTTCGGTAATCTTCGTGTTGCCGAATTATCACGAACGTCGCACCATAGAGTATCCCACCACAGAAGCAATGCTTCCAAGTTTTGTTCCTCCGTACTTTGTAGTAGTGCGTTTTTATGAAGTTTTCTCTGTCGGGTTACCTACTCCGGTCTCAGGCTTTACCTACTCTCTCATTTGTCACACAGTTTTGAAAAGTTTTTTGAAATTGCATAGAGCTTGTTAATCTATAATTACATAGATCCCATTTTCGCGCTTTCGTATTTCCGACGGTAGACGATGATTCCCGAAGCGCATACTTTTCTTTGGAAAGCTGTAGTTGCGTGCAAAATGAGCAGCCGCATTGTCCGTGTTAATAGAAACTTACTTATGTTTTTTCTTTTGTATGGCTCGAACTACATGAAAAAAGCTCCTGCGAAATATGAGATAGGCAGCAAGCTAGCGGGGCTAACTGTCCATGGGTCGCCGACGTCTACAATCTACATATGTAACTGTGGCTAGCCAGCTTATGTAGAACAGTTTGTGCGACGGTGCGAAGGTGCGAAGGTGGTCGGAGTTTACATTTCTTTAATATTCCGATAATCTTTCGTTACAGAAACGCTTTGTAGTCCCCTCAACGCCTGAACAAGACAAGATCCCGTTCGCGCGAGTGAACCACAACAAGTACATGGTCACTGATCGCAGCGCGTACATCGGCACGTCCAACTGGTCGGGCGACTACTTCACCAGCACCGCCGGCGTCGCCTTCGTGTTCCAAGACCAGACCACGGATGGAATCTCCCAGAACTTCACCAGAGACATCAGGAAAGATCTACAAGAAGTCTTCGAGAGAGACTGGAACTCTCCGTACGCAGTACCTCTTAGACGGTTATAGCGCATAGTGTAGTTTGTAAAGTCTTATGTCAAAAATATCTTCCTTAATGTTGAAAGTTTAACGCGTTTCCCCGAATGACAGTTGAGTTTTTGTGTTGTGATTTTGATTCGGGGTCAATTTTATGTAGGTATAAGTTTATGATATTAAGTTTCTGCTAGGAAGGATTGTAGTGAAGTTTGTGGGTAAAGTAAAGACACTACCTTTTTGAAAGCACTAGGGCCTAGGCAGTCAGGTATCCAATGTGACATACTGCATAAGATATTGTATGATTGCAAATGAACAGACGTGACATTCTGATTTTATAATACGGCTTGATCACTCAGCCAGGCCGCCATAGAGGAAAGTTTTAATATATTTTTCATTTGTCCTACCAATATTAAAGTTACCACAGAGAATAGAATAATACGGTACATCAAGTATTAATAAAATTAATGACAATTTGTGTGTGACTGTGCCTACTTAGTTCGAGAGACGAATATATGAATTCTTCGTGTGTATGACAAAGTAGATTTTTATATCTTTTTAGATTTACAATAAAATACTGTAAGAAAATGTATTTCTTATAAGAGTGCACGTGAGTCCTTATGTAAGAATATTAAGCTGAACGGGATGCTCAGCCGAAAGGCATAATCTATTAGTACATATTATAAATCTATATGACCGCGTTATTCTTTTAAACTACGCAACGGATTTTGATTCGATTTACCATCATTTAGATAATTTATTCCGGAAGGATTATGTGTATAATTAATTCATATTAAACTCATATAAGTATAATAAAGAAATCTCGAAGAATTTTTCAAGTCATAAAAACTGCGAAGCAGGGGCGGGTCGCTAGTGATATAATATACCACTTGGTTTTTGGTTTAAAAACACGCCCGACTCGACTTCAGCAAAACGATGATACATCGAGTTGTTGTTGTCACGCTGCGGGGCTAAGTTGGGATGATTGTCTCGCTATTAGGTTAAATTGAAATGCCCTGCCACGCGCTGCGAAGATAGGTTGTGTCACGCTACGAGGTTAGATTAAGATGCCCTTTGTCACGCTCCCAGAGGATAGGTTACCTTGCCATGCCACGAGGCTAGATTGGGATGCACTGTCACGCTGCAATGCTAGATTGAGATGCCCTGTCATGCTGCGATGCTAGGATGACTTGCCCTGTTACGCTGCAAGGCTAGGGACAGGGCCTGATTAGTTTACACGTAAACTTTGAACACCAGTTTCGCTAAAAGTAAGACTACAAATATCTCGAAAATAAATTCAACTCTTTCGGCTTAGTATCTCCTTATCGAGTAACACTGTACTTATTATTCTTAATTATAAAGTATACTAAGGCTGTCTTCACTTGCAAAATTACTTGGTACAATGTATACCTACCCTTAAAGCGTTAACTTGCAAACCTCTTGAATGATTTCTATCATTCCTTATTAATTAGTTGATACAAAAAAGGACTAAACCATTTTGTAAACTATCTCGAGTATTCTAATTATTTTTGAAAAACGATCTTTAAAAAATGATGGTTCCCATAAATATACGATATTATAGGCTACGTACTACGTACGACTTTCAGCGTTATAATCACAAGATGTCGCCAAATAATGTTAAGATGACATAATGTACTTAATTTTCCATGAATCCTATTTCGGTAGATAAAGTAGGTTGCATTGCATCTAAATCTATACATATCAAATATGTAGCTTATCCTACCTAATATATATTTGAATTGTTACATTGTTAGATCTGAAATACGATTATAAAATTGTATTTCAGATCTAACGATCATGTGTATTTACAGTGTTGTGGACATAAAATTGGGAACGACTGTTAACGAAGTCACTTTTGAATAAACAAGTTGCTTTTATTTTTGTATCAATTTACAGATAACAACTTTGAACCACATCAAATAATATGTAGCTTTAGTAGGTTTTAATGATTCATAGGTAATAATCAAAATAATTGCACTTCCATATAAAAATGAATTCATCTTAAATTGGTTGTATTCCAAAAGTACTAGCCGCTGGACAAATCATTAAGAACGCAAAAAAATATGTTCTCAACTTTGAAAACAAATAGCACATTTTTTGATTTCCCACCTATCCTTTGGTTACTTTCTCCGTTTTTTCAGTCAAAAGTGCATAATTATTTCAAAATCATGGCTAAAAAGGAAAGGTGTGATCCTTCAACCCGGAAGCGATTATGGCACTGTATGAACGTAATTGGTCGTATAAAAAGATTGATCATATGAAGTGCTCCAAAACTAAGGTTTATAACGCTATAAATCACGTCGAGAAATTCAACATTACCAATAAAGTTCTTCAAAAATCTAAATCTAGAAAAACGACACCGCTTGAAGATGCTTTGACTATTTGTTCAGTGAAGACCGATTCATTTAAGGGTTCTGAAATTATAAGAAGGAAAGTTTTTGGCAATGGAGGAGTGTCAGCGCGTACAGTACGAAGTAACGGGTGCAAAGTTATTTAGAAGAATCGCCCGAAGAGTACCACTTCTCAAGAAGGTGCGCCAAAAGCGAGATTAGATTTCGGTAGATAATATGGCGACTGAACAGCAAGTCAATGGAAAAATATATTATTTTCTTACGAAACGAAGATAACTAGGTTCTGACGGTAATCAGTAAGTGCGTCGACCAACTAAGCAGGCATTGAATCCTAATTTCACGAAAAAAGTTTTAAAGCACGGGGGTGGAGACATAAAAGTTTGGGGATGTTTCAAATAGACTAGGTTCTGACGGTAATCAGTAAGTGCGTCGACCAACTAAGCAGGCATTGAATCCTAAGTTCATGAAAAAAGTTGTAAAGCACGGGGGTGGAAACATAAAAGTTTGGGGATGTTTCTCAGGGCATGCTGTTGGGCCAGTTAAAAAAGTGTGGCTGCTAAAAGGGCAAGTAATTTGAATGAACTTTGGCGAATCTCGGAGCACTATTTTTGTTGAAACGTGTAAAAATTTCATAAATTCCATGCCCCGTCGCTTATTTATCGAAAAGTGACTTCGTTAACTGTATATGTCATTACTTGCAAAAGGGATTTTTTAAATTACTTTATATTTATAATTTCTTTAATCTGTGCTACTTAAATTGCAATAAGTATTTTAAAACCTGCTGTATTAAGTTTTAGCATTTACTTTGTAGTTTTAAAGTTTGTTTACCAAATCGGAGAAGCATTACTCATTCCATACGTATGTATGTGTCGCAGATGGATTGTCGAATCCGCTGTTTTACATAACCGCTAGCTATTTTTTTACAAAACAGCTGAGCTTTAACACGGAGAATTGCACAAACGTTTTGTATTTATCAACGCAGTGGGTTGGCATTAGAGGTAATTTAAAACAGCGTGAAATGGATCGTCAGATTTTAGTTCTAAATTTTATCACTTGTGGCTCTGTGTATCATAACAACAATAATGGCGTCCGAAGCAGAAATAAATAAAACAAGTAATATGACTGAAGATGAACCTAACTTAAGTGAAAACAGTGATTTTAAGGACAATTTTAATAAAACGTTTTCAGTTTTATGAAAGTCGGTCCTAAAAATACTAAATAGCCAAGTAACTGCGACCAACTTGGAAGTAGTAGGTACTCGCCGCCCGCTGCCGCGGCACCGCTCGCTCGGCCCGCGCGCGGTTGGGCAGTTCTAACCTAACCTAAACCCCTATCCTACCCTACCCTAGTTTCTGCGACCTATTCAGCATTAGAAGCAACACCAAACGCTTATGTGACCGCAGATAAGCCATTCTGCATTACGTCTAAACGTGGATAGTAGTTATGTTAAACGTAATGCAATGGCAATCCAGCTGAAACTTGTTCAATTGCTAGCAACGAACAATTCAAGTAAACAGCTAGCGGTTATGTAAAACAGTGGTTTCAACAATCCATTTGCGACATTTGTACGGGTAATGCTTCTTCTCATAAACTATTGTATATACTTACTTAATGTAAAGCATGAAGCAATAGCTTATTTTCAAAGACAATACGCGTGATCGATGTTGAATATCGAAAATAGTTATAAAATAAAAAAGGTATTACTGAAGTCGGTTTTCTTATTATTTTCTGTTGTTTAAACCATACCACGAAAATAAATAAGTCTCCTACTTCTCTAATCATAAGTATAAGACATGGCGGATCCGCGGATATCACTATTCTAAGAAGACTGATGATAGAGATGTACCTATTGAGATGACAAATGCTGCGTTGACCCCAAAATAAATTGGGATAAGGGCACAAGAATAATGGTATAATGTTAATACGCTCTTGTCCCTCATTTCTGGCTTGCCTTTATTGACCTGCTGGAGTGATCAATAACGAGGAACCAGAGCTCCCACCTCTTTATTGACTTAATTGGCGGGCTTGAGTGGATTTTCGCAAGGGCAAACGTGGATTTTCGCAAGGGCAAACGTGCTCGGAGGAAGGAAGTATTTTATAAATTGTGTCGCGGTCATACTTATAACACTCCACGATCTAATAAAATATGACTACCTACGTAAATAGTCGTCAGGCAAAATATGTAATATTGATCGAGAATGTTAAAATCCGTTGGCGTGATGTACTCTGGATTTCCAATCGCTTCATAATCCATAAAGGGCCGCGTCGTGGCATGACGCCCCATAGCATCGCGCCGACGGCCCGTAAATTGGGAATACCCTTTTTTTTGGGTGGGAAATCATCAAATGATCCCCTTCTGGGCGAAGCGGGAAGGGGGCGTTTCAGACTTTTACTGACTAATACCCACCCGTGTTCCTTCAGTTGCCTGTGCCGGGGCCACGGCAACTCGAAGATCATTTTTGATCATTGCGCGCTGAGGGATAGCAAAGGTGTGTGCGTTACGCCAGCGTAATGTTGTCGCTTTTCAGGATTTCGGCTTGACAGATAATTAGTACCTCATCTCGTGTAACTATGCCCGAAATTTATAATTAGTGCGTCCAGCCGATCCAAAGATATTCACGAAAAACATATTCCGCTGGAGTAACGTTACCCCAGCGGCATGTTTTTTAACTAGTGGTCGTAGCTAAATACAAACTAGCTACTTAGAAAGATGTAATTTGTGCATAATTGTGCCCAAAAGATGAAATTTGTGCGTCTTGAGGTTTCAGAGTTATTCAAGTTGCCGCTGGGGTAACGTTTAGCAAATTGCTGTATCTCTTAAACGGCATTACATACAACTACGGTTTTTTTTACGACGGTGGGTCTTAATTTGTGCAATTTTATTTTTTCTATAATCGACACCATTGGAAAATTAGATATGTTTTTTCAAAAACACTAAAATTGATCCTTGCGCTTCAATGAGAAACCCTAGAAACGTACCAACTATGGTGGTTTGTACCTTTTATGAACTCAAAGCATCATGTGAAATTAGATGTTTCTATTCCAACTCCTTAAAGTCATTCCATTTTAATTAAAATCTGGCTACGATACACGAGTTATTATTAAGTGACGGTAATTATGATTCAACCAATAATTAGTACCTTTATTAAATTGTTGATCCTTGAAGTTTCAGCTTAAACATCCTTCTAACTACTCAGATAAAGGGTGTCTCAGTAAGAGTGCACTTTTTCATCCATACTATCCATACTAATATTATAAATTCGAAAGTAACTCTGTCTGTCTGTCTGTATGTTACCTTTTCACGCCTAAACCACTGAACGGATTTCGATAAAATTTTGCAAGGAGATAGATGGCATCCTGAGGAAAGACATAGGCTACTTTTTATTTCAAAAATAATCCTACAGGGGATGAAAGTTTGTATGGTAAACCCAGCATTTCTTAAGTTAGGGATATGAAAATTCAAATTTTTGCTTTTGGTAGGAAATAAAGAAATATGTATTTCAGCGTTTTTGAAAAATCATCCCCTAAGGGGGTAAGGGGTTGATTTTAAAAATCACAAATAATATTAAAATTTTTGAGTACCTACCTCTTTTAAGAGATATAAGGGATTAGAAATGTAGTTATATCTTGATTTCATGAGGTAACATTTTAGTCTTTATTAAAACCGACTTCAAAAAAGGAGGAGGTTCTCAATTCGGTTGTATGTTTTATTTTTATTTTTTTAATGTTTGTTACCTCAGTACTCCGTCATTTATAAACCGATTTAGAAAATTCTTTTTTTATTTGAAAGGACGGACTTCCAGATTAGTCTCATTTTTATCAAAATCCAGCTTTGATGATAGGATTAGTGAGGGATTGAGCGAACTCCTCAAGTATTATAGGCATACACATAGCAATTTTGGTATTTTCATCAACAAGTCAAGGATTTGCAATCAGATAATATCATTTGGTGAAGTGGAACTGATGAAGAAGACCACAGATGCCCACGGGAACTCCTCAATGATGAGTATTTCACGGGTAGCGATATCTCGATTAAGATAGTTAAGCGACTATGACGAAGCAAATTTAAATAAATGGCTCTGATGAAAATGGCACCATCGAACTGATCTGATGATGAAGCCGGAAGATAGGCACTGGAACTCCGTAATAAAACAATGTATCTTAGCCGTGTTTGGGCTTATTGGAATAGTCATGAGATGCACTCTGGCTGTAAATGATTTTAATGGTAATATGCTTCAAATTGCGCTACTTGAGTCGTATGTTATGTGTGGTCTTGATTGCCAGAAGACAGATTTCGTCAACGTGTTGTCGTTGTGTAGATGATTTAATAATTTGTTGGCGACGGCGTCCAAAGCTGATAGGACTACGCCTTTCAAACTTATGACATGACTTAGCGCGACATATATTTGCCATTTTACAAAGTTTTTATTTGAAAGGGTATACTCCTGAGGTCGCATATAAACTTGGTCAAATTCTGATGAGTGGTTTTTGAGTTAGCTTCACTAATACGTATTGTTCCCATTAACCTCCTTACTAATAAACGTATTATATCAGGTGAATTGTTGCACACTGATTTTTCTCTTTCAGTCGCCAGTAATTTGACTTTCGAAAGAAGAAGACAAGGCGTTGTGTAACTATACAGACGCTATACAATGTTTATTAGTAAGGAGGTTAGCAAGAAGTGGTATACGAATTTGGGTGGGGTAGGTACCACAACTAAAAAGTGGAAAAAAAATAACTTATTTATAAAAAAAACAACCGACTTTCAAGAAAAACACTACAAAGTGAAAAATAACTTTAATTTCGGAAGTCGGTGGCAAAGCACGAAAATACTAAAGCAGACACCAACATCCGAAATTAAAATTATTTTTACTTTGTAGTGTTTTTTTTGGAAGTAGGTAGGTTGTTTTTTTTCTATTTATAACATAACATAAATCACGCCTTATTTCCCCGAAGGGTTAGGCAGAGGTGTACCTATAGTACACCCACTATGACACTGCAGCAACGTTTTATTTAAAGTTTTTATCATTATTAAAGCGTTGAGTCAGGCGCCACACAATCAACAACAAAAAATATCTGAAACGCTGCCTGTGTCGGGAATGGAACGCTATTACTTACTGCTGAAGATTGTAAAAATCTCGTAAACTTTACCAAAATGTATTTCTGCCGTAATTAAAGCTAAGGGTGGAGGCACAAAATATTAATTTTCTTTTAATAAATAGTAAAATAAACCTATATAAAACGTTTTGTTTTGTTTCGATTTGATACTCCTCAAACAACTAAAAAGATGTCATGGGTGCTCAATACAAATTAGTCAAGGCTGTATGTGTGATTTGTGAAAAGTAAAAATTTAAATACGCAAGACTGGCGCAAAATATCAAAAAACTTCATTACCACTACTTTTTTAACTTGAACAATGATTGAATTCGTCAAATAATTAAATGATGTATTTATTATTCACTGCCTATGTGATGGAGTTTGGATGTTCGAAATTCCCCAATGTTTATGTTTTTTAGCCTCCTCCACCACTGTCATCATAATGGTGATTATCGCATTTACAGACTTGGATTTTATAAAGGTAAACTTGCGCGCTACATATGAAAGATTTTTATTTATTTATACAATCTTACACTATCATTACAGGTTAACACTCAATGCGATAATGTGATTAAATGATTATCATAGTAGTTAATAAATCGAATGGCTCTTGCAACCGGTGCGAATTTGCTTACGTTACTGCGAGCGACCTGGCGTCGAAAAGGCGTGCCCTCAGCGCCTGCCGCAGCCTGGTGTTTGGAACCAGCAGCCTCAACGAGTCTAAAATATCAGGATTTAATCTACCATGAAACACTTCAAATATATATTTTTGATAACGCTAAGTTACGCCTTACCTCCAGCTTGTAGTATCCAACATAAGTGGATGATCATAAGAAACATAAGTGGATGGATAGTAAGGGTAAACTCCATATTGTTTAAGGGACAGATACCGGATAAAGTTCTGCATTTTTTCTTTTTATTTAGTCTCATGGGGGTTCCAGATAACAGCACTGCTTTCCAACCTACTCCTAACCAATGCGTTATACAAGGATTTTACAGCTTCCGTGTTATTATAGTCCCGTGTTTTGCGCATTATAAAGCGCCTAAGCCTAGACTCCTAAATGCCTGCTTGCATACACACTTGCTCAATATGTCTACGGAACGTCAGGTCCTTAGAAAACTGAACCCCTAGGTCACGCACAGATTCAACCCGCGGAATGGCTACACTTCCATCTGATATTTATAGTGTAGCGGCACAACAGACCGTGTAAAAGACATGACGTTTCACTTTGAGACATTAAACAGCAGCTTATTATTCCGGCTTCATTCCACCACTTTTTTTTTATTGTGGATGGGAAATCATCAAATGAGTTCTCCCGCTCTGGGCGGAGCGGGACGGCGTGTCAGACTTTTACTGACGTCCTTACCGGACGGTGAGGTACGACGGTGGCCGGGAATCGGCTGCCAATTCCCGACACGCCCAGGGCGTCTCCTACGGCGACTAGGGGCGTGAGGGCGCAAAGCTTGCGTCTCCCTCACGCGTCCTGCCTCCTCCTTCGCGAGCATTACTGCTTTGCAGTAATGGCTTTCCATGTACTCTCGCTCCGTACCATGGCCTGGACCAGGGCCGGACGCGAGAGATCGTCGCCGCCGATCGCTTCCGCAAGGACACGGCGGTGCTCCGCCCGAGCCGGGCAGACCTCCACCGTGTCCTCCGGTCGATCCACACAGTGGTGACACCCGGGCGTTTCCTCCCTCCTTATCCGGAACAGGTATCTCGCGAAGCACCCGTGTCCGGTGAGGACCCGCGTCAGGCTGAAGGTGAGGACGCCGTGGCGCCTCTCCTGCCACTCCTTAAAGAGGGGACTTATCGCCGCAATTGTGGCGTGCCCAGCGCTGGGTTGCGACAATCGCCATTGATCAATGTCCGACTGCAACTTCAAGCAGTCCGTCTCGTCATTAATCTGGAGGAACAATTTGAGATCATCAGCAAAGAGCAAACAACTTGCATTCCGCGTTACAGTAGTACCCAACTGATATGGCTTACCGATGTATACTTGCGCGCTCCTGCGCAGAAGATGAATTTTTAAAGCGCGGGAAATGCACTATTGGTCGGCAGTTGCCGCCATGTTAGCGCGCGCCGCGTGGCATGTTAGTCAGCCGCCATACGTCTGATCGAGTGCACGCGTAGCAGGCAAAAGTACACTTAGTGGCAACAAAAGTATTCTCGTTTTTATGATTTAAAATGAGTTCTTTAAATAGGGGGCAACCACTTAAAAGTCAAGCTCGGGAAATAATTTTCAATGTGCACGAGTTTATGAAGAAAGAAGCTCAGGAGTCTAAGAACACAACATTTATAAAATATCGATTTTTGAAAATTATTGACCGAACGGTCGAAGCTACACAAATTTCAAAACGAACAATAACGAGAATTCTTAAAGAGAAGGATCAACATATGAGTGAAAACACTGCGGGGCTTTCTTTTAGACCGCCGAAAAAGGGTAAATTGAAAAAAACTTATCGTAAGGAATTGGACGGTTTTTCATACCAAGCCATACGCAGGAAAGTCACAATGAGAGCGCTATTGGAGAGATTAAAAAGAGATATCGACTTCGAAGGGGGCAGAGAAACTGCGCCGAATCGTAAAAGAGATAGGATTTAAGTTTAGGAAAACGCAAACGAACCGTAAGTTGCCGGCGGAAAAAGACGAAGTAAGGCTCTTAAGAATACGATTTTTTAAGAAAAATAAAAAAATATCGGCATGAAGGGAGACCTATTGTGTATGGCGACGAGACTTATGTTCATTCGACCCACACCAAGGAACAAGCCTGGTCTGATGGCCAAGGCAAAGGCATAAAAAAACCAATTTCCAAGGGACCGAGGTTGATTATAATGCATGCTGGTGGTGCTAATGGATTCATACCAAATGCTATGCTCATGTACAAATCAGCTCAGACCACAGGAGACTATCACAGTGAGATGAAGAAAGAAAATTACGAGAAATGGTTGCAAGAGAAATTAATTCCCAACCTCCAATCGAATTCGGTATGGTATGCCATAGCACATTAAAGGACAGGGCACCGAACAGTAACTTTGCAAAAAAGATTATGCAGGATTGGTTAAAGGATAAAAACATACCTTTCAATATCATAGCGTATAAACCGGAATTGTACGATATAATTAAACGACATAAGCATCTCTATGTAAAGTACTCGCTTGACACCATAATGGAAGCTCACGGCCACACAGTGTTAAGGCTCCCTCCATATCATCCGAACTACAATCCGATAGAAAACAGTTGGTTGCAGGTGAAAGGTCACGTAAGCAAATTCAATGTTGCCATGAATTTGACCGAAGTGCAGCGTCTTTTGTCTGAATAATTCGCATCCATCGGGCCAGACGAGTGGCAAAAAGTTGTAGATCATGCCATCAAATGCGAAGACGAATTTATGACATTGGAAGAGGCCATCGACGATAGATTGGACCAATTTGTAATAAACACCAACGAAGATACGTCATCCTCATCGGATAGTTCGTGTCGTGATAGTGATGGTAATAGTAGCGACGCTCAGAGTGACATTGGGATAGCAGGAGTGCGGCCTTTAGATTAAGTTTTTTCTATTGTTTACTAAATAAATACCTATTTGTTTATTAAATAAATCTTACATTTTAAATAACCTGTATTTTAATTAAATATATATTTGATGAAAATTGGGGGCCCAATAAAATTGGTACGAAGTGTAATTGTGCGGAGGGGCGTGACTTGCGAGTGAGACGGAACTAACAGCTGCAGTGTATTATGAACCATATAGTATTGATCTAAGTAAGTTTTAAGCATTCTTTCGTTAATCTTCGGGGCCATACTTTCTTTTCTGTGCGAATGAAGATTCACGACGCGCCTTATCAGTTAAGTACCACTGTACCTACTTCCGGTAGGTCATTTATCATTATGGCTACCCTGGCTGACTCCCTAAGTGTCGGATAAGAGTTCGAAAAGTAATCGCCGTATTCCATATATTGCCTACGATTACCTCAGTAACTTGCAAAGAATTGCATGCGGTCAGGGGTAAAACCAGCCAATGCAAACTTAGACAAAAGAACGTCATTATCCACATTATCGAAGGCCTTCTTAAAGTCAAAATATGCGACGTCTAGCTGAGCACAAGCCTCAGAGTCGAAGCACATTAAGTTGGTATTCGTGTTGCGGCCCGCTCGGAACCCGTGCTGCACGTCACAAAGGTGTGCGCTCACCTGCGGCATAATACACGCACATAACGCCGACTCAAAGACCTTCGCGAATGAGGACAATACCGCTACTGGTCTATACCCACTGATTTCCGAACTTGCAGTACTTTTTGGTATAGGAGTAACTCTAGTCAACTTCCAGTCTTCGGGGTACATACAGATATGGCGTTAACTTCAGTTTTTTATCCAACTCTCGTAGTTAACGCATATTCATAAGATTTGATGGGTAGCACAATAAATATTTACATAATTAATTTAGGGCGTCGTATGACGTCATTCTGGGGTCCAATGGGACCCACTAACGAGCCGACGGAGGTTCGTGTGTTCGCGTCCAATTGGAGGCGCGTCCAAACTGTACGGTTAAATACTAGTACTTTGCACGCGACTTTGTTTGCGCGGATTTCGAACTATCCCCAACGAACTTGCAATACCCCCTCCCGGGTAGTTTTAGAATTAATCGTTGAACATTATTATTGTTATCCAACATGTGTAAAATTAAATAAGTATGTTAACTAAACATGGCTGTTATGCGCGAGTTTTTCAGTTCGATTTACAAAGTTTTTGGGGGTGGGATACATCATGAGTGTCATTTGACAAACAAAATTCAACAACCCCTTTAAAGGGCAGTTTTGGAAAATTAATCACCACTCATCACAGCAATTAAAATGCCATGCAAAGAAACCGATTGCAGGTACGAAAAAACCTTTGAAATGGGATTTTAAATAAGACGAATTTATTATAATAATATTACTTTTAATAATATTACTAGCCATGTCGTAAATTTTATCTTAAACTCACTCAACATATCGGAAACATTAATATGTAACAGTACCTAGTTACATAGCGATGCTGAGAAACAATTTATTCATTTACTACAATCTAATGCCGAAGTAAAAACAATCGGCGCTAATTCTCTTATTCATCAATAAAACTAAAATTAAGGGGTATTGTGTGTTAATCTTTCACAAACAGATATACCGAACGAGAAAAGGACATCGACGTTCTACGTCTTAAACTTTTTTATAGTCGGCCATGTTCTGATGTTTCGTCCAAAATACATGAAAATATTTATCCAATGAGCTAATCAGCTTTACCCGTTCTATTTTTTATCAGCTAATCTCGTTCCTTTTTTATCAGACAGACAAGCAAGCAATAGTCTAAATTAAGTTCGGTTGTTTAAAAAAATAAATGAAATTTAAACTTACAAGTCAACTAATTCAGAAAATAATCCAAAAATAATATGGATATAATAAACTAAGCCGCCCGCTTAAAGAATCCATTCCAGACATTTGTCAGTTTCATACAAATGTGTGTTTTACGAATAATCTTGATTAGTTACTATTTAATCATGTCCAACTGTCAGGAACGCGTTCTCTCGGCGGTCGGAATTTAAATAAAATAAAGAATTCTGCTAAAGCCTGTGGTTCTACTCGAGCATCTGAGTCGCATTTAAAAATGAAAATATTAAAATTTTCAAATGATTGTATTTATAAGGCCATATTTCTCACTTTTGTAGGTAATATATGGAACAGATCAGTGAGTTCACTAATCTTGATGCATTGTTGTGAATTATTTTTATATAAAACCAATAATTACAAAAATATTTTATATTAAAAAACGTGACATCAACTAGCATCCAATTATTATAAATCCATCTTGGCAATTACAACATTTTCTCTGGGGCGGAGTGCAGGTGAAACATTAGGCATGGTAAGTAAACATTAACTCGTTACAAAAGCTATAAAACCCCCGCGTTTGAAACGCGGTTTTATCATTGTAGAATATGATCATCCAAAATGTCACATTCGGTTTTCTACAGGTCATTATGTACTGTGATCATGTACACTGTAGTGCTGCTTGATCGGTTAAGTAATGTATTTTTCCTCCGTCCACTTCAAAAATCTTCGAAATATCTACTTTTTGTGACGGACTTAGTCCATAATAAAAAAGTGCTCTAAGCGTGAGTGGCGCTATCTTCGACGAAGTCTCTGGCCTCTTCTTGAGTAACACATTCGACGTGAGACACTTTGTTCCTGAACTTGACGCCGTAGAATTTGTGAGCATGTTCTAATAACTCCGGTCTGAAGGTCGTTGTGATGAACTGAGCTGAGGTGGACAACTCGTGAATCATGTTCGCGATCGCTTTACGATGCTGCGCGTCTAGAGCCTGTGAAAAGTTATTTTTTAAAAATCTATGAACTTCTAATCCTTAATCTTATGATCTTCTAATTATTCCATGGGATAGCGCGAACTTCAATTCTAACCTTAGATGAAAGTTTTTCATTTAATCACAGGATTGAGATAACTAGGATTCTGAAAATGATTGCTGCCAGAGCGGACTGTCCCTTTCAGGGACACTGGGTGGCGAGGACAGTCATCGGTCTAAATAAATAATCATTTTGTGAGAACTAACAATACTAACCTATTTACCTAAGCACTATTGTTACTAACATCAAAATACTAACAAAATTATGAACCTTAGTCTGAAATAAAGTTTTATTTATTTATTATTTACTAGAAGATCAATAAGGCAAACAGAATATACAGTACATCAAAGCAATATCAAATGAAATGAAAAATGTCTTCAAGCATAAAGTCAATATTAATATTTGATACAAATTACTAGCTGTTGCCTGCGTGGATGTCAATACTGCCCTATTTGAATCGGATTTTGTTCACAATTTCATGAGTTTTAATTTTTTTTTGTGGAACCCTAATTCTGTTTCTAAAACAAAAGTAGCCTAAGATACTCCTTACAACATCAGCTATCTGCCAATGAAAGGCCTGTCGAATTCGGTCTAGCAGTTTCGGAGATTAACCGGAACAAACAGACAGACAGACCGACAAGCAGATTTTTTTTTATTTGGTATAAGTAACATTTATACTTTCCTATACATTTAGAAAAAGCTGTTCTTTTGACATTACAAACAAACACTTAAATTTTATTTATTTGTATGTACATTATGTATGACCTATAGAGAAAGTAAGTGCAACTCACCTGATCAATTTCATCAAACAAGTAGAAAGGTGCGGGGTCGCACTTCTGTATGGCGAAAATTAGCGCTAGAGCGACGAGTGACTTCTGACCACCTGACAACTGGTTCATCTCTCTCATATCTCCCTCGCCGCCAGTAAACGATACTTTGATGCCGACGCCCGTGAACGGGTCTGCTTTCGCACGCTGGAAATTAAATCGTTTTGTACATAACTTTGCCTAAAAACATTAGTATAGATACGCTGATATAAGAAACGAGACACTTTTAGTGATTCCTAAATAAATCCCATTTTGGTTTCCTAAAAATACTAAATCGATACTAATAAACTAGATCGTCTTTTATGATGTGCCCGCTGCGACCAATTTGGATAAATCATCATTAGGAAGGAGGTCAATAAGTTTTTGGAGGATCAATTAAATATTTCCTGATAACTTTTATGTCTTCTTTAAGTCTTCTTTTCATCTACAATATAGCTTGTCTGAGTATCCTATGGCGCTGGCAATGTTTCTGTTGTTTACGCTGCCATCAGTTCATTGTCTATACGATTTTGTAAGTAAAACATTTTGATTATACCTTTAGTACACATTGCGAATTTTACATTGCCTATTTTACGGACCATATCTTATCATCTTTTTTTTTACCGATTCCAAAAAATGGAGGAGGTTCTCCATTCGTCGGAATGTTTTTTTTTATGTGTGTTCCCCGATTACTCGAAGATGGCAGAACCGATTTGGAAATTTCTTCTTTTGGTTGAAAGGGTATATTTCACAGGTGGTCCCATTGTCATTAGGTCAGGATCTGATAATGGGATCCTGGAGAAATCGAGGGAACTCTTCAAATATTATAGGCACACCTATAGCGATTTGGGTATTTTTTATAGTAGCTTGTGCATTTGCTCTCGGAAAGCACCATTTGCTCAAGTGGAACTGATGGCGAAGACCACAGATGGCCACCAGAACAACTCAATAAGTACAACAATGTCAAGAAAGTACCGGGTATTTGTCAATTAAACATAAAATATGTATTATTTATCCAAATTTATTGTATCGCCTTCGAAGTAGGCCCCTTCCGAAATAATACACTTACGCCAACGAATAACCCAACCATCAAAACATTTTTTTAACGGATTTTTTGGAATCGACTTCAGTACTCGCCGCGAATTCTCGGTTTTTCGCTTTCGGCTCAGTTGGAAGGCGCCACTCTGAAGCTTGTTGAGTGGTTTGCATGTCAAACTCAAAAACCCAACGACTCATCACCAGTTACAATGCGTTTTGTGATTGTGGGGTCAGAATTGGCTCGTTCTATCATGTCTTCAGCGACCTTTACGCGATTGAGTTTTTGCAGAAAACTCAGGTCTTTTGGCACTAGTCGACCGGCAACGCGTTTTAAGTCCAAACACCAATCGTTTAAACTGGTACGATTTGATTCGTGAGACACAGACAGCGGCTATCTCTCTCAGACTTAAACGGCGATTTTCAGTCACCATATTTTTTTTACTTTAGGGATGTTAAGTTCAGTTGAAGACGTTGATGGCCGACCAGAACGAGGCAAATCTTCCACCACATCTCGACCGCTTTTAAATATGCACTGTACCACTTATACGCACGTGTTTTTGATAAAGTTCATTCACGGTAAGCTTTATGTAACATTTTCAGCGCTTCAGCACAAGAAATCCCCCGTTTGCAATGCAAAATTTAAGTCATTCTTTGTTAGATTTTTTCATCCATTGTAAAAATCGCAAAACACACTTGAGATGAACTGACAAAATACCGCACTGTAAACAAACTAAATGAAAAGTGACGCTCAACTCCGCATGAGTATAGAGGACAGTTGTGCGAACTTAGCGACAAAAGAATTTCGACAATTCCTTTAAGCGAGCTTTTTAAATGATCGATTCCCGGTACTTTCTTGACAGAATGTATTTCACGGGTTGCGATTCGATTACTTTAAAATGATTGCTAAGCAATATAAGCTCGTCTCAGTGCATATGGTGAAGTGGAGCTGATAGTGAAGTACCAGGAGAACTCTTTAAAAATTAACGTCCCTGCATCAGGAAAAGCAATATTTTGTAAAAGGTGATGAGCAGTTATCATAAGGCTATTGTAACTTAGATAAATTACAAACCGACCCACTAAAAAGTGAAAAATAAATAACTTTTTTAGGATCCGACAAATACTAAATAGTCACGTAACTGCGACCAACTTGGATGTAGCGGTTGGTCACAGTTCTAACCTAACCTATTTGGTATTTGGCGAGCTTGTATTTAACGCTTGAATTACCTAACATAATCCACCTAGATGAACATAAAAAATAACTGGCTATTACTTATAGCTAAGTGCAATAATAATATTTAATTTTATTACATTATTTTGTTTAAAAAAAAAACTACAAAGTTGCGCAAATAATTTTCGCCGCGAGTGAATTTTGCAAGAGTGCAGTCTTAAGAGGTTGTGCGTTATTTAAATTACACCTTGTAAACATAAATAACGAACAACCTCTTAAGGGATCATCATTATGAACAACTTTCACTATAGGACCAAACCTGAAATCGCAAAAAAAAAATTTGCTGTTCCCTACATTTTGACGAGTTATGCAAATATAAATGTAGGGAGCAGCTTTTTTTCGCGATTTCAGGTTTGGTCCCATAGGAAAAGTTGTTCATAATGATGAGTACAATGACCCCTTACTTAAGAGGTTGTGCGTTAATTATGTTATACCTTGTATATAGATAAGTTAAACATTCTAGACTTACTTCGGTAGTGGGTTCCTGTCCATCCTCAGTGTTGACCCTCATGATGAGACTACCTCTTCCTTGCGGGACCAGTTTCTTGAACACATCAGTAAAGTTCTTGCATACTTGTTTGAACGTAAACTGGATGGCCTCTAACTTTCTGTGTTCTAATGTTTCGATTAGCTCGCGGATTTTCTCACCTCTGTGGGTTAAAAAGTAGGAGTTAACATTCTGTATAAAATTTTTGTACGTAACACCCGAATTTGGAAGTCCCTAATCAGTATTGCGAAGGTATAACCACGTGACATGATTATATATTACTGCGGAAGTGACACTATTATGGCATTAAAACATTTTCTCAGAGTACAGAAGACTTACTACAAATCATAAGCCTAACAGTAGATCTTATAAATCAAGAACTCGAATTGGGACATGCAATAGTGACAAAGACAAAAGAGTGACCAAACTAATTTCTTATCTGAGCTATGCATAGAAAAAGAACCAAGGCAATGGTGACTCCTATTGAGAGTACATATTTGAGTAGTACAACACTATTCAATTGTTCAGATAAGCACGTATTAGCGATTTAAGGTACGGCCGCGTCTTTCCATTCTGTACAAGGCCAGAACGCAAGGTGTGAAACTAATCGCGTATAGATTGGAAATCATTTGTACGTAAATACTCGCGTATACTTCGTAGTGACCTAATTAACTACCTTATTCTATACTATACAATGCCAGTACGCATACGGACTAATCGTGTATATGTTGCAGCCGAATTGTATGTGTGGCTTGTAATGTCGAATCGGTCGCAATAATTAAGATAGGGCACTCTGACCAATTGTTTTACGTTAGGTTAGGTCCGGGGGTGTGGTGAATGTACAAGTATCTCCCGGGCCCCCGATTCATGGTACTGGAAGGAACAGTGGGGTTTTAGTCGGTAGGAGTCCGACATAACCCTCCGTTCTTCCCAGACGGAGGGTATCCATGAAGATTTCCCCATGGAAAAAATTTAAAAAAAAGGTTAGATTAGAACTGTGACCAACCACGCGCGAGCCGAGCGAGCGGTGCCGCGGCAGCGGACGGCGAGCGCTACTTCCAAGTTGCTCGCAGTTACTTGGCTATTTAGTATTTTAGGACTGACTTTCATAAAACTGAAAACTTTATATTAAAATTGTCCAATCACCGTTTTCACTCGAGTTTGGGTCATTTTCACTAATATTACTCGTTTTATTATTTTTGGTTGGGACGCCATTATTGTTGTTATTTATTTAATCCTACACTAATAAAGTTTAAATATCATTCTATATATTAATCAATGTGAGATCATGTGTGTGAGATGGTGAAGGATAAAAGGATACATGTGTTATGTGTGAAAGAGACGAAAAGAAGGGGAGTGGACATATCCAAACACGGTTTTCTGACCACTATTTCGTCCGGTGTTCAAGAGACACATAGGGCCTGTCAGGGGGTGGGGGTTATCCTCTCCGAGCAGATGATGAAATGTGTGAAAAATTATGTTTGTGTGAGTCCCAGGATTCTATGGGTAAGATCCCAGATGGGTCTAAACTCTATCTTTATTTTATACGTCTATGCACCCGATATGGGAAGCTCACCTTCGGAGAAGGTCGAATTTTGGGGCAGTATAAGGGATTTAGTAAATGGATGTAGGGTCAAACCAGAAGATTGTTATGATTGGAGACTTTAATGGTTGGGTTGGTGTGAAGAGGAATGGGTACGAAAAAGTATTAGGTGCATTTGAGGATGACAGAGTAAATGAGAATGGGATGAATTTACTTACTAACTATTAATTTACTTAATTTATTTACTAGAGATATGTGTAGAGAAGAATTTGTCTGTTATGAACACTATGTTTAATCATAGAAAGGTTCCCAGGTATACATGGGAAAGGCAAGACAGTAGAAGTATGATCGACTTTGTGATTGTGGATGAAAGATTAAAGAGTAAAGTGACAGATCCTAGAGCATATTGGGGTGTTAATGTAGGGACTGATCATTATCTGGTTATGTGTCGGGTAGATGGTTTGTTCAGGCATTGGCGTTCCCGAGTTCCGAGTTCCTGTGACTGCTCTAGAGAGAATAAAAGTAGAAAGACTGCAAGAATTGAAAGTAAAAGAGGAATGTAAGAGGGAAGTAAAAGTGAAGACAAATAAAATATTTGATGATACGAATGATTACAGTCTTGAAGAAGTATGGGATATAGCGAGAAATGGTATGGTGCAAGTGCCCACAAAAGTATGTGGTCTAGCGCAGAGGAAATGTGGTAGTAGAACGAATGATTCCTGGGTAAATGGTGAAGTAAAAGAGGTTGTGAGGAGGTTGTCAAGGCCTGGCTTATTGTGTTAGCCTATAAGGCCCAAAATAGGATGAATCAGACAACGAATGTGACAGATGATTTAGAAAAAGCGAAGAAATGAAAACGAAAGTGAAAGAGATGCTAAAAATGAAGAAGGATGAACAGGAAGAAAAGTATAACAGGAAGTTCTCTGAAAACTTAAGGGCCAATGTTAAGCTGTTCTGGAAATAAGTAAGATTGGCTCGCGGACTAACAGGAACATCGAGTATGAATGTTATAAGAGCAGAAGATGGATGTTTACTAAGCGAAGAATGTAAGGTCTTGGAACGATGGAAGGGATACTTTGAAAGTTTATTTAATTGTCAGGATAGTGTGCAAGGAGTGGGTAATTGGGCAGACGCTAGTTTTGAAGACCCACGCTCAGACGTAGATGAAGAGAATGAAATAGAAATAGATGAGATTGTAAGAGCGCAGAAAGGGATGAAAGTTGGCAATGCTGCGGGGTACGACAGAGTGTCTGCTGAAATGCTGAAGGGCGGTGACGGGGTAGTACCAAGTCTGTTGTGCCGGATCTTTAATATATTTTGGAGATATGGCCATGTGCCGGATGACTGGTGCAAGGCTGTAATCGTACCACTATATAAGGGAAAAGGCTCTCAGCAAGAGTGTAAAATCTACCGCGGAATTAGTCTATTGAGTGTTGTTAGCAAACTGTATGCAAAGGTTTTAATAAATAGAGTGATAAGAGTGACCAATGAGAAAATATGGGATGTACAGGCAGGATTTAGAGAGGGAATGGGCTGTATGGATCAGATCTTCTCCCTAAGGTGCATAGCCGAAAAACATCTGGCAAAGCACAAGAAAGTCTACTGTGCTTTCGTTGACTTGAAGATTGCCTATGACAGTGTATGGAGGGAGGCACAGTGGTCGACACTGTCGGTGTACGGTGTGGACTGGCGCTTGATACAGGCACTGAAATATTTATACAAGGATTCCAGTGCCTGTGTTAGGATAAATGGGGCGTACACGGACTGGTTCTGCATCTCGAGGGGCGTTAGGGTTGTGTAGCGTCACCGTGGCTATTCAACTTGTACATGGATAGTTGTCTGACAAATTTGAAAGAGGGTGAGTGCTGATTGAGGATGAATGAGTTGCTAGTCAAATGCCTTTTCTACGCTGATGATCAAGTTCTACTTACACCGTCAGCAGACCAGTTGCAAGACATGGTGACTGTCATGGATGAAGCATATAAAATGAAACGGATGAATATTAATGTGAATAAGACAAAGGTAATGGTGTTTGAAAGAGAAGAGGACGTATCGATGTGTGATTTGAAAATAAATGATAATAGTATGGATCAAGTAAGTGAGTTTGTATATTTGGGGAGTATGTTTACAAGACATGGAAAGATTGATGAAGATGTGGAAAGGAGAGTAAATGCGGGAAATAAAGTGAATGGTGCTATACATGCGATTGTGACCAACCAGTTAATGTCCAAAAAGGCCCGACTGGCTGTTCACAATGGTGTGTTGGTGCCTACACTTTTGTATGGAATTAAATGTTGGGTGTGGCAAAAGAAGCATGAAAGTAGACTAAATGCTGTAGAAATGCGTTCCTTGCGAAGTATGTGGTGTGACTATGAATGATAGGCTGAGGAATGATGTGATAAGGCAACGGTGCGGTTTAAAAGATGTTGTGACAAAAATTAAAAAGAGTATACTTAGATGGTTTGGTCATGTTGAGAGGATGAATGAAAGTCGACTAACAAAAGGTATTTACACGACAGATGTAAATGGAAACACCGGCAGGGGACGCCCTAGGAAGACATATAGTGATCTTATTGGTGATGGTCTTCAGAAAAGTCAGGTGCGCAGTACTCGCAACCGGCGTGCGTGTATGTATGTAAACGAGGCAAAAGGAGTATGTAAGGATCGTAGCAGGTGGCGTTCTGTAGTTTCTGCCTACCCCCATGGGAAGAAAGCGTGAGTTTATGTATGTATGTATATTAATCAATGATTTTATTAAACTATATCTTTAAAACCCTTGTCAGGCGTAACTGATGTAGTATAGTTTGGAACCAGGACGCGCATGTCCACGTTACAAACTATACACGAACAGTACGCAATCGCAAAATTCGTGTATATATTGTAATCACAGATTTAAAAATAGCATTATAATGTATACGCGAGTAGTTTCCTACGGCTGCATTTTGGCCTTGTATAAATAAATTGGAAAGACGCGGTACGGCCATAGCAACGCGTTCAACATGCGTCCGCAATCGCGTGCACGGTGACGGTCAGTTGTTTATTGTGAACTTGTAGGTGTTGGTTGACACCCACAACGAAATTCAATAAACGCCGTGAGCCAGTCGGTTTGCCCGTACCTTTAGTACCGTTTAATCTTTGTAGTTTTAAAAAGGTTTAATAACTCGTTAATAACGAAGTGTAATTTCGTAGTTTTCCATATGATTTTTTTTATGAGAATTACTGCCATGTTTTTGGATTACCGTTTCTAATCAATCCCTTATAACAACTCTCTAATAACAACATACAATTTAGGAAATCAATTAATTTTCTATTTACCGAAAAGAAAGATATAAGGAAAAAGTATAAATACTTGGTGGATTTTGAAAACTATGCGTCGAGCGAATACAGAGAGTTAATTAAGAAGCTGACACGAAACACAAATCTAAATTAAAACCGTGTCAAGTTTAATAGCAATTAACAATGGGGTGAAGTTCAACAACACAGGGTTTAGAACAATGTGTTTATATATCCCAGAACATTGTGAAGAGCATTGTGTTTCACGTACAGACGCGCCACACTCGCTAGAGAATTGATAAAATGTACATTTTTGTAATACTGTTGATCTGCAGTTTAACCGTGGCCGTTGACGATCGGAGTTTGTGGGGCTTTCTGGAGAATATCATCGATATCACACATGAAACATACGTTCCTGAGGACGCTCGTCTGAATATCACGCAACTGGCGCGAAAATATCAATATCCTCTAGAAGAGCACACGGTGAAGACGCAAGACGGATACATCTTAAACATTCATAGAATTGCAAACCATCAAGATGGAAGAAACAGACCTGTCGTGTTTCTAATGCATGGTATTCTGCAAAGTTCAATCAGTTGGTTGTTAATGGGACCTAATAAAGCTCTGGGGTATGTGCTAGCGGACCAGGGATTCGATGTTTGGATGGGCAACTCTAGAGGGAACAAACACGCCCACATGCACACCACTCTTAACTACACCACGACCAAGTACTGGGAGTTCTCGTGGGAAGAGATCGCGCTATACGACCTGCCCGCAATGATTGACTACATCCTAGAACAGACAGGACACGATAGTCTTTACTACATAGGACATTCACAAGGCACTACAATCGGCTACGTTTTGTGCTCAATGAAGGCCGAATACAATGACAAAATTAAAATGATGTTTTCCCTGGCGCCCGTGGCTTGGATGGCCCACGTCAAAAGTCCGATAGTGAGAATGTTTTCACCCGCTCACAGCATACTAGGCTTTTTACTATCGAATTTTAATACTTATGCAACAGGAATGGATTTCGTTAAAAAAATATCATCTTTCGCATGTAGCGTTATGCCAGGTAAATGTGATAATATTTTGATCTCGCTATCGGGGTATGAGACTAAAGTGAACCAAACGTTTATATCTGTTATATTAGGACACTGGCCTACGGGTGCGTCTATTTTACAGTTTGTTCATTACGGACAGTTGGTTGAATCACAACGGTTCTGTCGGTACGACTTTGGCCACGGAGGCAATATGATCACATATGGACAGAATACGCCGCCTGACTATGATTTAAGTGAGGTGACGGTGCCTGTGGTGTTATTCTACAGTTCTAAAGACTGGCTGTCTGACCCACGTGACGTTTTAACACTAAAACGTCATCTTCCGAATGTGAATGGGTTAATCTTTTCAGAAGAATTCACTCATATAGACTATATTTACGCCTCAGATGCTGTTACTTTCATTTATAATAGAATAATCAACCGTATCGATAATTTTGAACAAAATTTGAAACTTAGAGCCAGGGAATTGCAGCCGATAGAAATCAAACTCAACTCAATGTAGGTACCAGATTTTTGGTTTAACCTCCTCACTACAGGAAACACTTTTTATGACAGATTCAACTTATATTCAGGATTTGGGCTGTCAAAAGTTACTTTTTAACTGAAAAAATGCTGAAAAAAAACTGTTTTCCGTAACAAAGGGTTTTTCTTATATCCTGCTACTAGGACGAATGCAGGCTACTTATGCAAGATGTAACATAAATAACGCACAACCAACGCAAAATCAGCTGTTCCCTACATTTATGTTCGCATGACTCGTCAAAATGTAGAGAACATCTGATATTTTTTGCACGATTTCACGTTTGGTCCCATAGTAAAAGTTGTTCACAGTGATGAGTACAATGACCCCTTAAGAGGTTGTGCGTTATTTATGTTACACCTTGTATTTTCAGGAATATTTTTATTTATGTTCTGTACCAAGACAATTACAGCCAACGAGTTTATTATTATTGTTTAATAACGGAGAAACTGTGATTTATTAAATAAATATTGTATTTTTATGTTGACGGTTTTTCTGATACGCTTGTGTTTAGACGATATTATCTGACGGTTTTTTCTGTCTTTGTCATTTATAGCTATACTAGGATCTTTTAGCACGCGGCCGAAAACGGAACTAACGCCGCCTATTTTTTTTCAAACATTTATTTTTCGTGGCTATAAGATAACAGCCGCACGGGTCGACTGAAGGTTCATGGATGGCTGACCACCCATTACATATCGAAACCCCTTCGTGCCTCGGAAAGCACGTTAAGCCGTTGGTCCCGGCTGTCAATCGTAGATCTTTGACAGTCCTTATGGGTAGTTAGAAGCCCAAAACAAGTCCTGACAACCAGGTTTTACCCAATGGGTATCATATCACCCAGTAACTGGGTTGTGGATGCCTTTCACCTACGTCCGGTTAGACTGGAAGCCGACCCCAATATGTTAGGAAAAGGCTAGGCACATTGATTGACATTTCACAAAACGTTCGTACAAAAGTTTACCATCAGCGCCCCGATGTCAACGTCACTTGAGCGCCAATAGATTATTGTAGCAGTCTATATTAAAGCCAACGAGACGAGATAAATTTCATGCTTTAGGATTAAAAACTTTAACTTAATTGCGTATGGTTTAGTTTCCATTGCAACTAAAATTACTTTATGACGTTATCATTCACGTTTTTCATTCAAAAATCAATTTAGACTACTTGAGTTTAAAGTTGATATTAGTATAAGTTGCAATTTTGTGTATTTTGATTGCCTCGTTGGTCGCGTGGTCGCAAGCGCTACTGCTGAGCATGAGGTCCTGGGTTCGAATTCCAGGTCGGGCAGTGTTATTGGGATTTTCCATCTGGAATTTCTCAGTAGCAGCCTGGAGTATGGGTTGATGGCAATTGGTTCGCCCCCTATTACATGGGACTTAAACATAACTGGCGAAATGTGGGTGTACTATAGGTACTGTAGATGCCTTAGTTGAGCCTGCCTTCCGCAAGAATCCTCTTTGGATTATGACATTGGCTGGCTAGACAAACGCTGGTTTCAATTGGAATTTAGAATAGGTGAAAAATAGTGACATATAGTAATATTGTTCTGTGTCGAGTGACTATAGTTTTAGCCCCAGTCTATACCTGTTGAATTATAAATATTTTGAATAATAGCTGAAAAAGCTAATAAACTAGTTCGTTGAGTGTAACGGTCTTTAAATTTATAAATATCTTCGAGAAAGTTCCCCCAACACACCTCGAAGACGAGACCGCACACCACAGTACACATCTGCCTAACCCTTCGGGGAATACAGGCGTGAAGTTATGTTTATGTATTTATCTCGTATCGTTGGCCTGAGTTTACTCGATGTTGTTTTGTTACGAAGTTTCGTTTCAGTTTTCGGCCATAACAATAAATAAAAATAAAACCGATAAGAGAATAAAATCTTATGTTTACCCAATATCGAGCTCCTCTTTCCTCTTATAAAGCTTTTCCTTTTGTTCAGAGAAACTGATGAACTGATCTAACGCCTTTTTGTTCACGTGGTTGTACTTCTTTAGATGCTGGTTCGCTTTCTCAAGCTCTTTGAAAAGCTGCAAAGGAAATAATAATTATGTAAGTAGTAACAGTTTGAAAATATTGACTGCCGCGTTAGGATAATAGTCGCAAGCATGGGGTCCTGGGTTCGATCCCTAAGTTATGCAATGTGACTTTTCAAAAACCAGAGTTTACCTATTTGATAACAATATGGGTCGAGCCCCTATTACATGGGACTTGAAACATGATTGGCGAAATGTGGGTGTCCTATACACCTCTGCTTACACCTTCGGGAAAATCAAGCGTCATGATGTTTGAACATGTTGCGTTTCAACAGACAGAGAAGTGTCAACATTCACCATCCACAGCAATGGGAACATTAGAAAGTCTATTCAAATCCGTTTCCAATTGATGTTATTTCCACTTAAATATCAAGTTTATACTTGTGTAAATTAAGTTAATTTTAGAATGACTAGTACTGTTGAAAAAGTCATCAAATTTGTTAAAATTGGAAGGCTGGCTGGCTGGTTGGTTTTCAAGTTATTGAATTTATTCAAATACACATATTTGTCTACATTTTTGGAAAATAAATTGCGAACGCAGAATATGCTGATTATGTAAATGCATGTTACTAGTATTTACCTGTTTGAGCGACATTTTCTGATACTTGGCGTGTAACTCTGGCGCATTAGGCAGTGTGCCCAACGCTGCGATCTTGTCCAGAGATTCTTGTATTTTCTCCTGTAGCAACACTTCTTTGGACGCCATCTTTTCTAAGCCTTTTGCGTCTTCTTCCATTTTGTCTTGTGCTTCTTTTTCCTGTTAAATTATTATATATTTTTTTTACATTATTACTTTGGGTCGTGTCTTTGTGATACGACGATCTCCTGAATAGATTCGTCAGATAGGTCAATCTGCATCACGACACGATACATAAGTCTAGTGTGGAATAGCCAATATTGTTGTTGGATTAAAAAAAATAAAATCGAGACTTCAGAAAGGTGAAATGTGACGAAGGACGTATTCGATGAATAATTTAAATTGCTTCTTAACCATTCCCATTCTTCGACTGTAACTGTACGTCATACATGGCGTATCATTGCGAAGCCAGTAAATAAGTATTCAATAAATTACACTCAAGTTATCAATTTTAGTTGTTTTTGCGCCGAAATGACCGCGGGAAAATGATGATGATGGCTATTGTTTACCTTATTCCTCCACTTATCAAGCTCCAACTTCAGCGCCTTTTCATTCTTGACAGCGGCCTGTACTTTCCTCTCGACCTCTTCCAACTCCTTATTGATCTGTTTGATGCGTTTCTCTGTGGCCGCTAAGTCCGACTTACTGTTGGCGAGGCGGCGCTTGCGATCTTCTACCGATATCTCCTGCAGGGCTTGTACTAACTCATCTTTACGTCTGTTGGACATATTGAGCTTTAGAAAAATGAAATGCACAAAAATGACATCAATTTTAAGGGAAAGTGGGATCTTTTCCACAAAAAACACTATATAAATCAGTTTGTGCTTGTCATCTTTGTATTTATAAAGTGAGAGAAAAATTGCCTATTTACTAATAAATGACGCTATGGTCTCCTAATATTGAAGGCTTTGCCTGCGTCTGTGTACGGTGTCATAGCTCCCAAACAGAATGGGGTTTTTGTAAGACATTTATGCAAAAGATGGTTGTTTTTAGCGACCTACACTGTCCTCCCATGCTTAATAACACTGTAATTTGAAAACATTGTAAAAGCCAATTATTTTTAAAAGAGTAACCGTCTCCATAGGAAACGACCAATTGGAACCGTGCACCTAGCTTCTGACGTTTCATAAGTGCCCATGTAGGCTTATGTGAAATAAAATATTTTGAATTTCAATTTGAAAAGCTAGGAAAACTGTTTCCATTGGGGTGATGATGAGTCGAGGAGATACTCTTACTAGCTAGTAACTAGCCCAAAGTTGTGAAACTCATGTCCACGGCGTCAGTTTGGCATTGACAACGTTTCAGTTTCGTAGCTACAACGCTCTTAAGGCGAAAGCGCCAGGGTAGCCCGCGAAATTCAAATTTTGTTTCGTTTTTTTTTTGCAATTTGCAGGCCATTATCAGGTTGTATGTTGATCAAAATATGATTCACGACCGTACCAAATATGTATTTACATAATTATAGTAATTAGAATCATCAATACAACTCTCTACGTTAGAATTGACCTCGAACGTCATGATTTCATGAAATTGTCATTCAACAGGTGTTTTCACAGTTCACCTGTTATTACTGTCGTGTGGGACTTTCTCGATTCTTTACTTCAATAATATATGACTTAAGTCTTACCTAATCAAGTTATTAGTAAGCAGATTCTCGAGCTTGTTCTTAGTGGCTTCCAAGTTCATCCTAGCACTGAACGCCTCTTTGTTCTCCTGCGTCAGACGACGGATCGCATCGTTCAGTTCATCGACCTTGCCTTGGTCGGCCGTTGATAACTGCTCCATCAATTCCTGTTGGGGAAAAAATAATGTGGTATTATTATTATTTCCTTTATTCCATTTTTATACATATATCTTACATTATTAAATATTTTTATAAAAACATAAAAAAAAACATTTAAAAATATAAAAAAATATTAGCCCACCGGTATCGGGAATAGGATCCAAGCTACCGGTGGTCAGGGCTCCGCAGGGAGGAACCTCCTAACGATATGTGCTGTATCGAGAAGTATCGCTTTCTGGATCAAGCCCTTGATCCAGCTGCCTAAAGAGAGCCTCCTCAGATGTTGGTCGAGACTCTTGGCTATTATGCCATTTGCCGTCACGACCATCATTATTATTTGATATTTCTCGGGACCCTAGGTTCCCGAACCTTTGGAAGGCATATGAGGGGCCGAAGCCAACTCGCAGAGGCCCGTTAGACGCTTTCAATGGAAATGAGGCACCAACCGACGATTATCCCTGTACGTACTATGCAAGTGCACCCTAGGACAACCCCCGGTTGGTGTAGGACTATTGCAGGATATGGAGACCAAAGAAAAAATTGGATTATGGGTTTGGATGGCTAAAGTGGACGGGTTATCTAAAACAATGGAAGGACTATGGCCCCTGCCTGACCAATGTTTGATAAATACAATACACGGATAAAATGGCAGGGGGTGACTTGCGCACTCAACAATGGGCCCCCGGAAACGGTCGCTAGCACATAGTGTCGTAGCGACATTATAATTTTTTTTTTTCTTCGACATTTCTCGGGACCCTGGGGTCCCGGACCTTTGGAAGGCGTGTGAGGGGCCGAAGCCAACTCGCAGAGGCCCGTTAGACGCTTACAATGAAAATGAGGCAACAACCGACGATTATCCCTGTTCGCACTATGCAAGTGCACCCAAAAACAACCCCCGTTTGGTGTAGGACTATTGCAGGCTAAAGTATACTGGTTATCTAAAACTATGGAAGGACTATGGCCCCTGCCTGACCAATGTTTTATAAATACAATACACGGGTAAAATGGCAGGGGGTAACCTGCGCACTCAATAATGGGCGCCCAGAAACGGTCGCTAGTGTCGTCAATATGTCCTGAGGTGCTTAAGAGAGGTGGAGAGGTTTTCCACGGATATCAGAACAATCCCGGAAGTACGGTCAAGACCCCTACCAGCATCTTACTGGAATACTTCCTTCCTCCGAGCAGGTGTGCTCTTCCGAATCTCTACTCAAGCCGGCCAATAAAGGCAAGAATGAGGTGGGAGGTCAGTTCCTCATCAGTGTTCACTCAAGCCGGCCAATACAGGCAAGAATGAGGTGGGAGGTCAGTTCCTCGCCAGTGTTCACTCCAGCCGGCCAATAAAGGCAAGCCAGAGATGAGGAACATGACTTCTCCCGGGAGAGAGGGTCCGTGGGGGCGCTACGGCCCAACAGCTCGCCACATGCTGCCCTGCGGGTTTCTGTATCTCTCTTGACCTGGCTCCTCACCCTAGACCTGTTCCGGCAAAGTAAACTCTACCGGCACAGACCTAGAGTTCGAAGCGTGCAAGCCCCACCACGACGTCAACGTAGAGATACGGCGATGGGGTTATTATTATTATGTTCTTTATTTCATTTTCTGTGCATATTATTTAAATTTTTAAATATTTTTATAAAAACAAAAAAAAAACTCCAACCGAATTCTGTGTTTGTCTTTGACAATGGGTCATACCATAGCACATTAAAGGACAGGGCACCGAAGAACCTTGGCAAAAAAGATTATGCAGGATCGGTTAAAAGATAAAACATACCTTTCAATATCAAAGCGTATAAACCGGAATTGTACGATATTATTAAACGCCATAAGCATCTTTATGTAAAGTACTCGCTTGACACCATAATGGAAGCTCACGGCCACACAGTGTTAATGCTCCCTTCATATCATCCGGACTTCAATCCGATAGAAAGATTTGGTCGCAGGTACGCAAGCAAATCACGTAAGCAAATTCAATGTTGCCATGAATTTGACCGAAGTGCAGCGTCTTTTGTCTGAAAAATTCGCATCCATCGGGCCAGACGAGTGGCAAAAAGTTGTAGATCATGCCATCAAATGCGAAGACGAATTTATGACATTGGAAGAGGCCATCGACGATAGATTGGACCAATTTGTAATAAACACCAACGAAGATACGTCATCCTCATCGGATAGTTAGAGTCGTGATAGTGATGGTAATAGTAGCGACGCTCAGAGTGACATTGGGATAGCAGGAGTGCGGCCTTTAGATTAAGTTTTTTCTATTGTTTACTAAATAAATACATATTTGTTTATTAAATAAATCGTACATTTTAAATAACCTGTATTTTTAATTAAATATATATTTGATGAAAATTGGGGGCTCGATAAAATTGGCACAAAGTGTAATTGTGCGGAGGGGCGTGACTTGCGATTGAGACGGAACTAACAGCTGCAGTGTATTATGAACCATATAGTATTGATCTAAGGTTGATTGTAAGTTTTAAGCATTCTTTTGTTAATCTTGGGGCCATACTTTCTTTTCTGTGCGAACGAAGATTCACGACGCGCCTTATCAGTTGGGTATCACTGTACATATACCTCGGCCAAATATTCTCCATCCAGGCAAGACAAGGTAAAGAAATTGCTCGACGAAGTGATAATGCCTGGAAGAGTGATTGGTCGATGAAACAAATAATGAAGGGACCTCTCCCTATCTCACTAAAGAGAAAACTCATGGACATGTGCATTTTTCCTACCCTCACCTTTGGAGCGCAGACGTGGTCACTAACCAAGCGTAAAAAGTCCGCACTCGGGGGTCTGTCAGCAAGTAATGGAACGCAGTAGCCGAAGAGTTAAACTCACTACTCGCATAAGGAACTCGATATTGCATTCCAAAACTCAAGTCACTGATGCAGGTCACACGGCTGCCAAACTTAAAACTGGGCTGGCCACATGTGTCCCATGCCGGAAGAGCTACCGGCTAAAATAACAATACAGTGGGTCCCAACCAGCAGTAAACGGCAACGCGGCAGGCCCAGGAGGTGGCGGGATGAACTCGACTCTTTTCTAATTTGGTACTCTAAAATAGATATTAAATTGCTCTCCTATATAGATGTCATCCATCGCTTTCCATCAGGCGAGATCAAGGTCAAGAGCAGGGCCATTCGGTAATAAAAAAAGGGAACAGGGAAATTACAACATAACTGGCGAAATGTGGGTTTACTTCTGTGGGTCTACCCAGCCTTTCGTACAGGCGTGACGTATGCTTGTTTTATGTAGGTGGTTGTGGACTGAGGAGTCAAATACGATTAGGTACGTTTTATTCTTTTCTTGATTGTTCTAAAATATATACGCAGTAGAATAAACATTTACAATGGAGTCAGTACATGATTCTAGACCCAACAGCTTAATATTTTTTTTGTCGGTTAGTAACAAAAAT
Organism: Fissipunctia ypsillon; assembly: GCA_947568875.1. Classification (NCBI taxonomy): domain Eukaryota; kingdom Metazoa; phylum Arthropoda; class Insecta; order Lepidoptera; family Noctuidae; genus Fissipunctia; species Fissipunctia ypsillon. Next base: position 17,837,282 of record OX387643.1, on the reverse strand, counting down.
ACCGGCCAGGGCCGGCCACAGTGAAGGGTTATCACAAAATAACGTTGAAGTTGAAAAACATGTTCTCTCATACATCGTTATACGTGGTAGTCAATTCCCCAACCAAATTTAAGATTGTAATCGCAAAAACATATTTTTTTATGTGATAAAACTACAAATTAATTATTTTCGGACATTTTCCTTTAGGTGTGCTGTGAGACCTTGCTTTTTGCGTATAAATCAGCAGATTTTATTTATTCCGAAAAAAAAATTCAAAAAAAAAAGTCTAATCATTTAATTCAAATACGCACATAAAATTGATTCTAGTTGCCCCCTTCCAAAGGTAGATTCGTATGGAGAAGAATGGGCAAGTAACTCCACCATTAATCTTTTAAAATGTTTTACAATATTTTGTATAAGTACATTATTTTATTATATAATTACCTAGTCTGGCCATAAATACTGAAACAAAGAAAAAAAATTTTTTTCTATTGCAAATAACATTTATTACTTTTACAGTGTGTTAGTTTAATACATAAATATAAAACAAATTAAAATATAAAAAGCTTATTCGAAGTGGTCTCCATTGGCTGCAATACAGTCCTTTAAACGTTGAGGCCAGTTATCAATAAAAGCACGCACTCTTTCCATGGGAAAATTCTTCACTGCCAATCGTACGGATTGTTTTAGGGACTCCAAATTATCATGGCGTTTAGAGCACGCCGTACTCTCTAAAACTGACCATAAATCATAATCCAGCAGATTAAGATCGGGACTAGACGATGGCCAGTCTTCAGCTCTGATGAAGTCCGAAACGTTCGTTTCCAACCAAGACTGCGTAGACCGAGCTTTATGACCCGGCGCCGAGTCTTGCTGAAAGGACCATTCTTGGTTATGAACATGGTGTTGTTAAGGTGCTTCACTACCTTCTCAAGAATGGTATCTCGATACACTTGTGCCGATGTTTTGATACCTTTTTCACAAAAGTATGGCTCAGTCACTCCTTCATAGCTAATACCCCACCAAACCATCACTGAAGTCGGATAGTGCCCACGTTGCACTCTGTCCACTAATTGGGAAGCTTCCTTAGAGCTTTGAGCATAAATACGGTCATTTTGTTTGTTAAAATGTTGCTCAATTGTAAAAATTTTCTCATCCGTAAACAAAATTTTTCTGTGACCTCCCTTTGCGTACCGCTTCAGTAGTTGTTTCGATTTTACCACCCTATTCTTTTTTAAATTATCAGTAAAGAAATGACCAGTACGTTTCTTTTAGGCTGCAAATCCTAAGTCATCTTTTAAAATACGCGACATGGTTCTAGGTGCTATCTTCATCTCCCGAGATAAAATCTTTTGCTTTCGGACAGGATTTCTTCGAATTCTTTCCCTTACCGCTTTGACCACCTTTTTCGTACGAACACTACGTGGACGGCCAGATATTTTTCTGTCACAAACAGAGGAGGTCTCATTGTACCTATTAATAGCCCGGTACACAAACATTTTACTAATACCAAGCGTATGGAGAGTTTTAAAAATTGTATTTGGCTCCATACCATATATGTTGTGTAATGCAATCACAGCGATTCGGTTCTTTTTATCACCCCACTCCATTTTAATATCGCAAAATATTGTACAATGTATTGGCGCCAAAATGAGAAAACTCAATGAACAATCATATAAAAATGACAGATTCCAAATTCACAAATGTAATATTTTGTTTATTTTTAATTGTAACAGTATTTATGGCCCGACTAAGTATATGTGAAGATGATGCACCTAGAATGAAATTACTCACAATAGGTAAACAATTAAAAATTAAGCAATACAACGCTGGAGAATCATAATTATACTGATAAAAAACATGGTACAAATTTTGTGTTCTACGGTGTAAAACAGTGACAGGAGAAAAGGAACTCATCAACGAAGCTCTTAACCGAAAAATGTTCTTAGAACCGCGGAACATCGTCTAGATTTATTACCTGATATAGTTCAGACTCCAGCCCCTCTTTAGTAGCCTGCATAGCTTCGAGACTGGAGCGACAACCTTTCTATCGACTAATATTATCTACACATAATAATGTGTTACCTGATGTACATAGTTCAGACTCCAGCCCCTCTTTAGTAGCCTGCATAGCTTCGAGACTGAAGCGACAACCTTTCTATCGACTAATATTATCTACATATAATAATGTGTTACCTGATGTTCAGACTCCAGCCCCTCTTTAGTAGCCTGCATAGCTTCGAGACTGGAGCGACAACCTTTCTATCGACTAATATTATCTACATATAATAATGTGTTACCTGATGTAGTTCAGACTCCAGCCCCTCTTTAGTAGCCTGCATAGCTTCGAGACTGGAGCGGCACTGCGCTAGCGAACGTTCCTTAGGGCCGCGGAACCTTTCTATTGATGCAAGTTCTTCTTTCATCAGACGGATGTCTGCCTTTACTTTGTCGAATATGTCCCTGGGGAGGAGTTTACATTAGTAACATGTTTAAATATGTCATTCAATGCATGCTGGCTAATTGGCTATTAAACCATAGATATTATCAGTTTAAATAAAACAAAATCACGGTAGCTTCATTGGGACTTATCGACGTGCGAATAAATTTTAAGTGCTGAATATAATATGCAGAAAAATAGTTCTTTGGCCATCTAAGTCATGGTGTAGTGAAACAGTAGGTAAGTTCACATGTCTACTTCTTCATTCAAACGGTTTAACAAACAGGTATGTTCGTTTTTTTTTTTCTTTTACTTCGTCTATACCGTCCCACCGCTGGGCAAAGGCCTCCCCCAAGTCCTCGTATGTTTGTTAAATGTTAATAATTCTAAAGACTTTTAAATACTATAATGATTTGGTACTCACTTAGCCTTCCCCTGCTTAGTCTCAGTCCGCTGCATCTCAGACACTATGGAGTTGATACTCGACTCAGTCTTGTTGAGCTCTTGTCTGAGCGTGCTCAATTCCAGCTCGAGCGTGGTGATCTGCTCCATAAGCTCTGATCGAGTCTTTTGCATCTCGAGACGGGAGCGAGACTGATTGAAGTAGCCTCCTGTTAGGGAGCCTTTTGATGATACCTGTAGGAAGGTAATTTTTGGTGTCAATTGATGGAAGAACACAGAGCTCAGAGGCACAAATGAAATGTTCGAATAAACCTTCTCTTAAAGACTACATGAAGAGTAAACAATATCATGTAAAGATAGTCTGGTAAAGAATCCGCCTTTGGACAGCAAAAAAAATAATATTGAAATTGGTGCATCTTTGTTGGAGTTTTTGCCGATCATGCATAAAAAGAACAGAAATGAATTGAGTACAGCCTCCTTTTTGAATTCGCTTGAAAAGTTTTTGAAGGAAGAATTCTGAATGCTTGTTGCGCGTTTTCCTAGATAATTATGGTAAGAACACAGTCAACACCTTTATGTCTTAGCAATAAGGGGGATTTCTCTAGTTCAAGTGTGACTACAATTCAAAGTTACCTGATCTCCCTCCAAAGTGACACAATCCAGATGGAACTGCTTGCCGAGCTCGGTGGCACACTCCAAGTTCCTGCAGATGAGCGTCTTGCCGAAGATGTACTTCATCGCCTTCGCGTACTTAAGGTCGTACTTCAGCTTTTGTACCATGGCTATGGCATTCTAGAAAAATTATAGGGCGCAAAATTAAAAAAAGTGAAATTAGTATGTTTGTAGTGTCAAGTCGTACAGTTTTTAAATGTATTTACAGAATTTGATTATCATAAGCAAAAAAAATGTGACTGTCAATGATATACAAAAACCCAAAATGCACAGTCATCAAAATCACATATTGCTCCCTATAATTTTAGTCATAAAAACAACAAAAATCAATAAACTCTTTTATTTACCGAAAGTACGATATCCCATCCTTTTTAACGTTCTTGACGTAAGAATTTTGCAATTTCGAACACTTCGGCATTTTTATCGTACATGAAGTGACGCGAGGGACGCGATACTATTTGAAATGAGCGATCTTTTTTTGTGGACTGTTTTGAAACGCTGAGTGTGTATCATGGGTTTTTAGTATATGAATGCTGCCTGTGCTATTTCACTACACATAAAAATTTCCACATCGTGCTGTTTTTGTTATGTCAAACATCAGATTTAATTTCTAATATTATGAACTTTGAAACATAGACATAAGTTCGAAAACAGAGCTAGTAAAGCTGTTTAAATAAAACGAGCCAAGTGCGTGTCGGACCACGCACAGTGAAGAGTTCCGTGGTTAGGATGAACATTTACGCAGGCACAGTTGATTTCATCGACAGCAAGAATAAGTTTGTATTTCATAGTGTTTTTAGAAAAATCTATGTAAAACAAACTTATTTCTGTAGTTGTAACCGATAACATCCCATATCTCACAAACATAATTGACTTAAAAAGTAACTTGAAGAAATCATGATCTTTTTAATTATGCGATCCAACGATACCCCACACGCTTATGTGCAATGAATTTCTTTTTCATCCCTCGTTAGTATGGGGAGGGCCACACTTAATAATATAACTGTTTTCATAATTTCACTACACCATTGTATAGCACAGAATACATCTTCTTTCCGAGTAAAATGGCTGTGCATTATCTGGACGGACAGACGGCCACGACGAAATAATAAGTGTTCCGTTTTTGCCATTCGGCTATGGAACCCTACAAACCAATGATATAGAATTCTTTTCTTTTCCCCATTATGTGATTAATTTTTGTAATTTTCGGCTTACTTGCAATCATGTAAAAAGTCAGTATAAAATAACAGAACAACTTACATTATCATTAGGATACACCATATCCCTGACTTGCAGCCGGTTGAGTGGCATGAATGTGACTTCACCCGGTAAACTCTGTCGGTTCATCTCCTTCAGAATCTTGGTACCCACTGTGTCAGATTCTACAATGTGGTGGAACAATCTGTTACCGGCTGTCACCTAGATAGAAACATGATCATTTTTAGTATCGTCTTTTATTTCATGATGGGTAGAAGTTACATTATCAATAAAATTTATCTACCTACAAACTATACACATTAAATAAAAACCGGCCAAGGGCGTGTCGGACCACACACAATAAAGGGTTCCGTAGTTGGGAAGAATTTATCCCAAGAACAAACTTAACATTGTACTTAGTTGAAAAACATGTTCTCTCATACATTCCAACTGCAAATGTAAGTTGGCCGACTATTAGTCGTAAACTTGTAAAGCCTACTTAGCTATGATAGTTTTCGTTTTAACTTCGATGCATGTACTACTACCGTGAATTTTTTCATATACCCAAAACTAACCGTTTAGCTGGAGGGGGCGGGGGGAGGGCGGGGGGCACTTGACTCTATAGTGTGGCCATTAGTGCCGTGCACTCCCTGAGGTATGCGCGGCGAGGTGGGAGGCGAAGAAAAAAGTGCATGAGTTCACATGAGATCGATACATGTCGGACAGATCTTACGATATCAGTTTGCATTTCTAAGGCAAGACTTGTGGCGGGACGATGGTCGGAGGCTATCTATCTGTAATATATTATACTTACTTAGTTGATTAAAATGTAACCCAAATATACTCATATTTTATTAAAAATATGCAGGTGATAAATAAGAACTAAACTTATAATTCAAAGCAGGACTTGTTTTATTGAACATTTTTTATATTTACAAAGAATTATATATTCTAACGAAAGTTATTCTGACATAGATTCTGTTTCAACTTCATCTTCCATTTCGTCCTCATCTTCATCTTCCACTTCGCCACCGGAACTTGAATCAGAGTCTTGCAAATTTATTATGAATGAATCGATAACATTATCGAACCTACTATCGCGACTCCAGTAATCATTTTCATTTTTCTGGACATGATCGTCGCATCCCTGCCATTTTTCCGCCGTGAATTCCGAAAACAATTTATCCAATAAGATTATCTTTTCGTCTAGAGAAGAATTAATATAGTTTTGGGCTATGTTGTTTTTAATATCAGCCCAGACCAACTCAATTGTATTTAAATCTGGATGGTACGGAGGTAAACGCAGAACAGTGTGTCCAGTGGCTTTCAGGAGTTCGTCAATTCTATACACGGGTTCTTTTTGTGTATTTTTGATAAGAAGTAGCAGTTGAGCCTTTGTCATGGTTCCTGAAAATTCTACATTATGGCGTAGAAACCAGTTCTGCATTTCACTTTTGAGGCTTGATATAGTTGGTTTCTTCTCAACCTGAACGCTGTGGTAAGACGCGTTGTCCATTACAACCATAGAATTCGGCAGCAACTTATCTTTTAACTTTTCATCTACCCACTTATAAAAAGTAGGTCCGCTCATATCTCCATGATAGTTACCGGTTCTAGCATCTGATTTGAATATAGTCAATGCATCATCCACTAAGCCATTTCGACACCCAGCGTGGAGAATTACCAATCGCCGTTCTTTCCCAATATCAGCATGAATTCCGGGTTCTGACGATGATTGCCAACATTTGCTGGCATGGTGACTGGCGTTGATGTATGTTTCATCAAGAAAATATATGTTGCGGTTTTGCGTTCTGTAATTTCTGATTTGTGTAAGATATTTTTTCCGCCACACTGTAATATTAGGCTGCTCTATAAGGAGATGTCTCTTTGATCTGCATTTTTTGAAACGGTAGCCCATTTTGTGTAAAAGCTGTCTTAAATATTCCCCTCCACAATTCAATATGCCATCCTGTCTCAAACTTGATAGTAACTTACGGACACTTGGTTTTTTTTTTTTTCAACTTCGTAAAACTGATGAATTTTTCTTCTGATAACTCCAAGGTCAAAATCATCCACAACGTGTTTTTTCTTTAGAACTTTTGGTTTTTTTGGCGATTGAAATTTTAATTGGCTTGAATTTTCAATTGATAAATAACCCGCAGAAATCACATTATGCACGGTTCTTTTGCTGTACCCCGTAGCCTCCGCAACGATTTTGGCAATATTCACATCATTTTTAAATTCAAAGCTTTCTTTGTCTGCTTTTCTTTTCTTAAAATATTCAGCCACCTTAAAAATGACAGTCTTCATATCACGAGATAACGCACGGACCATCTTTGAATATTTATCTCATGTGCGTCTGACATAGACAGTTCGATACAGATAACACTACATGCCGCCACGAGCGTTGACGGCGCACTGACAAAGCGCAGCAGCCGATTCTCCCCCCCGTCTCGCCGCGCGCATACCTCAGGGAGTGCACAGCACTAATGGCCACACTATAAGTTAAATTAGCACTTTAAAGCTTAATATTTCAGAAACGGATCCCTTAATCGAAAAATTGTTTCCACAAACCCGCAATATTTTTGAAACACCTAACAACACCCCATACCAGGGGAGACGTGAAAAAAAACATCCCCACTTTACGTGTACAGGAGGTACCTTAAAAAAAAATTTCTTTCCATGATTTTATTTTACCACTTCATCGGCGTGATTAATATGTATATCCATGCCAAATTATAGCTTTCTAGTATTAAGAGTCTCTGAGCTAAGCTGCGGACGGACGGACGGACGGATATGACGAAACTATAAGGGTTCCTTGTTGACTACAAAACCCTAAAAACAATAAAATATCCTAACACTAAACTTAACAACAAACTGACTAATAGTTCTTTTTTAATTACTCCGCATCGCTATCAACTAGTAATGTGCCCACGAGACGGGCGACATTGCTACGTTATATGACAATACTTAGCCTCTGGCCAAGGTATATAGCATGTATCAGAAAGGTGTATTTATGGGTGTGGTACTGACCATCAAACATAATAACTTTCTACATGGGACCAACATAGTAATAGCGAAAAAATAATCAGCCGTCCCATACTTGGGTCGAGAAGGTATTGAGGTTTTGTATGGGATAGTTGATATTTTTTTCGCGATTAGTTGTTGTATTTCGAGAGCGTGTATCGGTTATTGAAATTTCAACCTTATGTAAATAAGTGAAGAAGTCACATAATGCGCGCTCGAGAATTGAATTTATTTTCCCGGGCGCTAATATGACACATCGAGTTTTGGAAAGAGACAAGAAGGTACAAGTGACAGACAAGACGCTGAGCTTTAAAAAGAGACAAGCGGGTACGAGGAGTGACAGAGATGACGCTGAGCTTAAAAAAGAGACAAGCGGGTACGAGTGACAGAGACGACGCTGAGCTTTAGAAAGAGACAAGATGGTACGAGTGACAGAGACGACGCTGAGCTTTAGAAAGAGACAAGAGGGTACGAGTGACACGAGACGCCGCTGAGCTTTAGAAAGAGACAAGATGGTACGAGTGACAGAGACGACGCTGAGCTTAAAAAAGAGACAAGCGGGTACGAGTGACAGAGACGACGCTGAGCTTTAGAAAGAGACAAGAGGGTACGAGTGACAGAGACGGCGCTGAGCTTTAGAAAGAGACAAGCGGGTACGAGTGACAGAGACGACGCTGAGCTTTAGAAAGAGACAAGATGGTACGAGTGACAGAGACGACGCTGAGCTTTAGAAAGAGACAAGAGGGTACGAGTGACACGAGACGCCGCTGAGCTTTAGAAAGAGACAAGATGGTACGAGTGACAGAGACGACGCTGAGCTTAAAAAAGAGACAAGCGGGTACGAGTGACAGAGACGACGCTGAGCTTTAGAAAGAGACAAGAGGGTACGAGTGACAGAGACGGCGCTGAGCTTAAAAAAGAGACAAGCGGGTATGAGTGACAGAGACGACGCTGAGCTTTAGAAAGAGACAAGAGGGTACGCCGAACTTTTTGTAAAAGTTGGTGTACTATATTTACGACCTAAAGTTGATATGTTGTCAACATTAAACAAAGAAAAAATAGTGATTTTAGCTAACATTAAACGCCATTCGTAGATCTGACAGTCGTTACGGGTAGTCAGAAGCCCAAGTCCAACCAGTCTTACCAAGGGGTATTGTGTTACCCAGTAACTGGGTCATGGAGGTCAGATAGGCAGGCAGGCATAGGTATTCAGCTGCATCCGGTTAGACTGGAAGCAGACCCCAACACAGTTGGGAAAAGGCTAGGCAGATTGATTCAACTAACATTAAATGCTAATATAACTTTGAAGTCCATTTCATAATGGACGGATAATGCATGGTTTATTAGTTCGCCATTTGATTACATTTTTAAAAAAATCATCTTCTCATTTAACATTCCTATAAATTTGATCCCGTGTGAGCGAGAGAAATGACAAAATGCGTCATACAAAAAATATCTTACCTCAACAGCAGTATAAATAGTCTTGTCACACGTAAAGTTCTCGATGACAGGTCCGTAGTACTGCGTGGCTATCTTAGCCCACTCGCCGCCCCTCTCTTGGAATGTCTCCAGTACTTTGCGTACACTGTCTCTTCCGTTTAGGATGGGCTGTAAAGGAATAACTCTTTTAATCCCACAACCATAAGGTGCATTATCTCATAGCTGGGTAGAGCAAAAATGATTGAGGCTTATTCTCTGTAATGGGACGAAAACTCCATGTCTATGACATTTAGTTGTTTTGTTGACTGCATCATAGGCAGCTTGGAGACTAACTATTATTATTTTCGTAAAAGCTTATTCAGCTAGTTCATTTTATAGCTCAGTAAAGTATTAAACTTATATTTACCTTTCCCGCCATTGACCGCAGTGCTTGATCAGCTTTTGCCAAATCATCTTTGAGAGACGATAGATTCTGTGTTAGCGATGTTTCTTTGCGCCATAATTCACTAAAAGAAAGTTAAGTTGTTTATGGCACTCAGTATAGTATTTTTATCTCCGAAGCGACGCGCGCTTTACTTGTGGTTACCAAGTGTACAAACACGCTGTGAATGTGTGTAAGCGCAGGAGCTCTCGGTACTGTCCGAGACAACGGCGAAGTAGGAAGTGTGTGTGTGACGCTACTCGTCTTCACACACACATTCACAGCGTGTTTGTACACTTGGTTACCACAAGTAAAGCGCGCGTCGCCTCGTAAGCTAAAAAACTGTAGTACCTAGAATCTGCTAAACTGAATTTGTTTACATTTATTTACAAGTTTTATCAAATACCTGTTACCGTCCACACTAACTGACCCTCAGTTTCTAAAAGTCGGAAGCGGAATTAATTTTTTACTGATCATGAGTGGCCGTCGGTGTTTTGACCGACTCATCAAAACAGCCAACATGAAATTTACATAACATCATGCCTTGTTTCCCCGAAGGGTTAGGCAGAGGTGTACCTATAGAACACCCACATTTCGCCAGTTATGTTTAGGTCCCATGTAATAGGGGGCGAGCCTATTGCCATCTACCGGGCACAAATTCAGACTCCAGGCTGCTATTACATTTGACAGGTAATTTTCTGATCAGACCGGCTTAAGCTTTCAGAAATCGTGAGGCAAACCAACTAGGAAGCTGTAGAAGTGCGAGTTGATTAATAGAACATATATTTACTGGTTACTTTTAAGAGACCTACGTAAATAAACATAACATAACATCACGCCTTGTTTCCCCGAAGGGTTAGGCAGAGGTGTACCTATAGTACACCCACATTTCGCCAGTTATGTTTAAGTCCCATGTAATAGGGGGCGAGCCTATTGCCATCTACCGGGCACAAATCCAGACTCCGGGCTGCTACTAAGAAATTTCAGATAGAAAAACCCAATAACAAATAAAAAACAACACAATACATACTTCCTAGCACTCTGTTCCTGGTCCTTCCTCTTCTTACACTCGTAGTACTGCTTGTTATGATCGTCTATAGCGACGCGTTGTCTCTCCATCTCCTTCGTGGTCTCTTCTATTCTCTTCTCTAGTTCTGTTAACTTGTTCGCGTCACGGCGAAGATCGTCTCGGAGTTTTGTCTCGTGGTCCTTCTTGTCTTTTATTTGTTTATTTAGAGATCTGAACGAAGGCAGTAAGACGAATATTTTAGAAAAAAAAAATATTTGACAGTAATCACGCTAAATGTTTAAGTAAAATTTACACACAAATGTTGAACGCAGTGTCAAATCATAGGCTCCTTAGACCTAGTTTCACCATACCATGTTAGTTAATCTTCTGTTAAAATTTTAATGGGCCATTATTAGTAGCGAGTGTTTCGCCAAGCCCTAATCTGTCTTAATCAGGAGTTAAATTTAATTGCTGCCCTACATGTCCGTTAACTTACTAACCGACATTTAGTCAGTAATCAAAATCATCGAAATAAAAAATGCGAGTCTATACGGCTAGATAAAATGATGCATTGTCAGATCAGTTAGGACGTGTTATGCGCACAAACCGCGCATTTTGGACATTTGGACAGCATGTTCGATTCAATTTACCTATGTTACATATTTTCATGTAACATTTCACAATATGTTCCCACCATAAGAAAAAGGCCTTCTGGATAAATACTGACCAAGTGCCTTATTCAGTATTAAACTAACTTATTTGGCATAAAATGAGAAAACAATGGAAGCAATCATATTTATGAAAATAGGCAGGCACAATACATACTTGAGTTCCTTTTCAATCCATCTGTCCCTGTCTTGCTTCGAAGTAAACTGCGTGCCTCTCCCCTGCTTGGCATACAGCTCCTGTCGTTTCTGCTGATTCAGTGCCAAAGCTCTGGTACATTCCTCCTCACGCGCCTTCATCTCTTCGTATTTAGGTTTCAACTCTTCAAGTTCGCGTTCTTTCTCGGATATCTGTTGCCGAAGTCGCTCGAGCTCGGCTTCGGCTCTTTCCTAAGAATTTGTATACCTACATGATTCTAGTTCAAGGCTGAGATACTTAATTACTGTCTTACACTACTTACAATGCAGTTTCTACAGTCAGATCTCAAACCATAAAGCCGCGTCCTAAACAACGCGAGCTTCACGCGAGTATGTGATCGCCGCGTTCGTTTTGTTCGGCGAACCCGAACGTGTTGTCTTGTCGACAGAGGGCGCCTTCCAGATTTCCGAAGAAACGAGTGACATAAATGAACGCGACGATCGCGTATTCGCGCGAACAGTCTTGACGATGTTTGATTTAGACTCGACAGCCGTTTAACACGTTCAATGCCGCCGACACGCCTGGCGTATCCGCGTGGCTTTATAGGGCGGCATCGCTATGAACTTCAAAAAAATTGTGGTGGCAGTGAACGTGTTAAAGTTTGATTTACACGTTGCCATTTAATTGCCTATGGCATATTATAAGTTGTAGCAAAATAGCAACTTCTGAAAAGTGTTTAGATGATGCAAGTCATTTGTTGCTTTAATTTTATTGCATGCCACGAGCAACAAAACTTGCATCATGTAAATAGGACTTGCAGGTAAGAGACTTAACTGAGTAGATATGTTTAAATAATAACTTAATATGGTAAGGTAGAAACAAGTTAATTACAGCCCTCAATCTAAGCTATGGTCTGCATTGCCAAGTAAGTTTGTTTTTACTACAGACAAAAACAAAACAGTTATTTTCAACCTGCATTGTCCCACTAGTTGGAAAAAGCCTCTAGAAATTATTTTAGTCCAGAATCGAATATGGACCATGGATTGTACGGAAGATTCTGATAAAACCCAAAACGTTTGTTTACCTTCGACTTATTATCTCCATCGACGTCATCGGACAAGTCTTTAATACCAAGCTCCAGTTTGGTCTTCTCTCTTAACAACTGCTGTTGCTCTGTTGATAAGATGTCTTTCTCTTCGCGAGCCGCCGCTACGTCCTTGCGAGCCTCTTTTAACTTTCTATAATAATCGAAAATACGTTAGATCTAATAACTTGACAATTTTAAAATAATGCAAACACAATATATTTATAACCATTTATACAGCTTTGCAACCAAGTTTAAAAAAAGTTCTCAGTTTCGACTGTATTTTTTTATTGCAATGGAGTCTGTAATTTAGAAAGTTGAAGCTTGCCCAAACCAAATATTGATTCTTATGGAGAAGATTGGGTTAGAATCTCTTTGGTTTGGTTACATTACACTCTTGGATAGCTATACTCTAATTATTCAACCAGTTCCCTCTAGTCAAATAATTGTTTTATCATTTAAAAGAAAGAAAGAAAAACGTTTAAAAAGAACTATTATTACCTATTAGCTTCTCTGACATGTTCCTGCGCTTCTCGGACCATGTCGGCATAATGTTGCTGCTCTTTACCACTGTTTGAGCGCATCTTCTCCAGCTAACAAAAAGAAAATTAATTTTAGTCCTTGAAAATCACGAGCGCGCGATAAGTTGCTTTTATGTCATTGATCTATATCAATGACATTAAAGCCACTTATCACGCGTTTAATTATAATTAATCCCTATGGATTAATTGCAGTGATAACACGAATAAAGAAAAGCTAAACATGTAGTAAACCAAGATGATATTTGAGACAAGTACATGAAGTAATTTTCAAGCCAGTGTTCAATCTAGAGTACTATTGAGATTTCCAACGTGTACAGTGTTGCACAAATAAGTGTCAAATGTTGGACTTGGCCTATTACACTTTTTCAGAATCCAAATCAAAATCAAAATATTTTATTTCACATAAACCTACATGGGCACATACGTCAGTAGCTAGGGGCGCGGTTCCAATTGGTCGTTTCCTATGGAGAAGTACCGGCAAGAAACTCCACGGTACCGCTTTTAAAAATAATTGTCTTTTACAATGTTTTCAAATGACAGTGTTAATAGGTATGGGAGGACAGTGTAGGCCTGTCAACGTGTACTAGGTACTTAACAAAATAGAAAATGGTCTACAAATCGACAGTCTATTAAATTAAGCTTACAATTCTCACATTCACAAAATATAAAAGATATATAATAAAAATAAAAAACCTATTTAAACCAAATGACATGCCTGCCGTTACAACTGTAACAAATCATAATTAATATCCTGTCCACAAAAGTCACTAATAAATAGTTGAAATTCGAATTCTAGGTATTTATGTTTTATAGTCTTATTATCTCTTACCTCTTCAAGCTTCCTCTTGTTCTCTCTATGCTCAGTATCATGAATAATAAACTCCAACACACGCCTGGCTCTATCCCATTTCTGATACTCCTTCAATTCCTCTTTCTCCTCCTCCAAAGTCTTGAGACGCTCCTCAATAGTTTGCAAGAATTCATTGATTTTCTCCACCTATAGTGAAAATGAACAAATTAAGTCTTTATTTCTATAAAATCTTCTGCTCTTGTAACAGCACGTATTTTATAAGAGTATCTTACTTTTTGTAAAATGATTAGCCACACATCAAGCCCAAGGCCTGCCTATGGTATGCCAGACGTATATCTAAGTATCGCCAGATGTAGAGGCTATTTCAATGGAGCCCGAACAGTAAATGTTTATAAGAATAGATTGCTGCCCCAAAATGAATGAATGGTTGTTGCGGCCAAAACTTGGATTTGCTGTTTTTTTTTTGCACAATCAAAAATGTAACTTATTAAGGTCTTAGTTGACACTTTAGGAAAATGTTACCTTTCCAACTGTTTCTTTGAGGATAGTGACAGATTCTTCTCTGCGCTCATCATACACTCTGGTACCGGCCACTTCTCTTAGGAGTTTCAATCTGTGTGAGTCAGGTGCTATGGCCATTTGATTAATCTGTAGTAAGAGATAAGAAATGAGTTGCTAGCTTGCCAGTTGGGCATAATACTTTACTATGATGGTTTAGTTCCCAAAACTTATATAGGAGGGGCACAAGGGTAATAAATAAAATACAGTATCTAGCTGTACATACATAATATGACAAAGTTTACTAAAGTTTAGCTGAGTAGAGTGTTGTCTCTGTCACTAGAAGCTGTGCATCCATCCAGTCAAAAGCTTGAATTATTGTCATATTTACTTAAATGCATGTAATTTACTAGTTTCACATAATACATTTAGGTCCACTTGAACAGTTTATCATTATATTTCTGTAAATTTTTTAAGTTGACAACAACAGAATTATGTTCAAAATATGTTTAGCACTAAGCGCATTTAGTGATTTTGGATGCAAGCAAGAGCATGGGTGTACCCAGCTTTTGGCCCAGGGGGGCAAATCAGAAATTACTTAAGCCCCCTAGGGTCCCCCCACATATTTTACCCTACACACCACACGCAACATGAGGTAGGTGTATGTAGTGTGTAGGGAAAACACCTGCAGAAGATTCAGCTTAGTGCAATTATTATTATTATTATCATTTATTTATTCAGACTACAGAAGGTCCATTGTGTTAGTAACAAACTTAACCTATGTTAGTACTTAATAACTAGCACAGATTTAGTGCGCTCGGCTAACGCCCACACAAGCGGGCTATCTGCCCGGGCGGCTATCGAGTGCAGAATGCTTGCTGTGTTCGCGTATTTTGCATGATACAACATGAACGGCCGCGTAGCGCGGTTTTTTCTACAATTAATGTAGGTAGGTATACTATATTGTAATTGTAAAGTAATTCTTAATGTGACTAACAGAGCTTTTATCGACAACAGTAGTTAGGCATACAAAATCCAGGGGGGCAGCTGCTGCTTAAAAGTTGTCATTGTTCCTTACCTTTCCCTGTTTGACAATGTAGTAAGGGTTGGAGTTTGACAGACCAGCACTCTCAAGTAGATTGAGTACCTCAGAGCGAGGCACCACTTTCTTGTTAAGGAAGAACTGATCCTTCTTTGATCCAATGACTCGGCGGAGGAAGATTTCATCTTTTTCAATCTGAGTAACAAAGATAATATGTATAATTATTTTAAACCTACATATTTCGTTTAAAAATATCAACTTTATTTGCTTTTTAAAGATTGCAAAATATAATATCAATTTTAAAAATAACTAGTTAACTAATGTAAAAGTTAATAGATAAAAATATGTATACTTACTTAAAAATATTTCCAAAATAGTTCAGATACCCTACATTTTCTGTTCATAATAAGTAGGTATGTATGGGCAAAACCATCTAAGGTCCCCGCCAGATAAGAAAAAAATAAAAGTCTTAACACCCGTCTACCAATGTATGCCAATATTTCAAAACGATACGAAAAAAATGTAAGGGCAGTGTCGCTAACACGATCAAAACAAACGTATCGCGGTAAGGGGCGTCCTTGACGTTTTCACTTGGCACGAGTTGCAAACCTTTTGGCCAAAGCCATATTCAGTCGTATTTATTTCGGAAGGTATTTACTAGTACAATGAAACTCATATACCACATTATAACCTTTATTTGAAAAATTATTTTAAAAAAAATTAGTAGACAATTCAGAAGAAGAATCTGTGTGAAAATATAAAGTAATTACGTACTTATATCCGTCATTAGTTTATTGGGGGGCTTGTGGCTAAGAAATAACAGCCACACGGGTCGATCGATCAGGTTAAGCTACGCTTGCCGCGGTTGGTCCGTGGATGGGTGACCATCTTTAAACATCAAGACCCCTCCGTGCCTCGGAAAGCACGTTAAGCCGTTGGTCCCGGCTGTCATTCGTGTATCTTTGACAGTCGTTACGGGTCGTCAGAAGCCCGAAAGTCTGACAACCAGTCTTACCAAGGGGTATCGTATTACCCAGCAACTGGGTTGTGGAGGTCAGATAGGCAGTCGCTCCATGTAAAATACTGGTATTCAGCTGCATCCGGTTTGACTAGAAGCCGACCTCAATATAGTTGGGAAAAGGCTAGGCAGATGATGATCCGTCATTAGTTTATTCTTTCATAGGTAGGTACATCAACCTGCTTTAGGTTCAACGATTCCCTGTCGTCGCCTTTTTTGGGTTGTTGGTGAATCCATTCTCACTTCTTACAAAAACAAAATGGTATCAAACTAACAAAAGAAACGTAACTAACACTAACACAATAAAATGAACAGTAACAAAATGGTGAAAGGTCGATGTGTTGGATAACTGGTCTTGACTAAAGAAAGAAATTAAACGTTGATATGTTCGACGTGACTTTTATTTGGAGCAAGGGAAGCCAAGACATATATTTTTTCTTATAGAATAAAGGGCCACTTGGTGGGACGCGAGTACAACCGGAACTATATTTGTTGCGTTCCATTTAATTCAATAATGCGTTCATTTGAATACAAAATAGTAACAAATGCGTGAAAACTCCGAGTATGGGTTACGCTCAGTTAAGCCCACGCGCAAACCAGGGGCCTATTTAATAAACGCGACAATGACAGGTGACAATTTGACAATTTTTTGTTTAATAAAGATTATCACTGACTTTGTCACGGTGGAAAATCTACAAATATGTCGAGTTGTCGTGACAATTTGACATATTTTTGTTGAATAAACAATTTCTCTTAACAGGCGACAGGTGACAATTTGTCCGGAAAAACTTGTGTTTTATTAAACACTAAATTGTCATGACAGGTGAACATATTTGTCAAATTGTCAAAAATTTTCGACAGGCATCCTCACCCAATGTCAAGGCAATTTGGCAGTTACATTAGTACGAATAATTTTAAAAATGGTGTTAACGTCGTCAACGGATAGCAGTAGTAGTGAAGATGAATATTTGGTGCAAACTGTACGACGTCGCATATTTAAACCAAGAATAAACTTTTCTTTCTGTGAAGTATCTATGGCAGACCACATAATATATCTATGGTACATCAGTATGGTTGCTAGGATACTGTTCTATATTTAGAGTTGATGTTGTCACTTATAATAAAATTCTGACTACATTCAGTCTTATCCTAAATATTGTATTTCTTTAATTTATATTTGACAATATTTAATTAACACTTTCAATTTAAGTGATAGAATATTTCTGGAACGATTTCGAGTGTCTAAAACTACCGTCGAATACTTGATAACAAAATTGGACAGCAACTTTATCACACAACAAGGAGGAATATACCACTTACACCACTTGAACAAATTTTACGCGCATTACATTGGATGGGATGTGGTTCACAATATCATGTGATTGCAGATGCACACGGAATTAGTAAAGTGACGGTGCATCTTTGTATAAAACGTGTTTGTGAATTAATGAATAGCGAATTATTTGGTGAAGAAGTCCGCTGGCCCGATAATTGCAGTGATATTCCCAGAAGGTTTATGACATATCACATTTCCAGAATAGCTGGCATAGTTGATGAATCTCTAATATAAATGGATGCACCTCGCCAAAATGAATCGGCATTTGTTGATAGAAACCATTGAGGTAATATGTACTACGTACTAGATAAGTCGCCACACATCACTACTGTGTTCCGTTCAAGTGCGGCCTGCCGGCCGCACTTCACTCAGATGCTTGCTAGGTCTTGAGCGCCTAAATCATTGTTTGTTTTTAAACGAAAAAACGTTCAAACGCATTAAATATGCCGTCGTGTGTTTTACGATATGGTACTAATAATTCAACTAAAACGGCGAAGTGCAAAGGAATAACTTTTCATCGGTGAGTAACTAGATATTCATTTTATAATTTAATTGGAACAAAATATTTGGTAGACGCCATATTGCATCATTTGTCATTTGTTTGTCATTTGACTAAAAATTAAGATGTGACAATTTCGGTAACAAGTGTAGGTAGAATTAGCTGACGATTATTTTTATAATGGAAAATAATAATCTAACGTATATTTAGAAAAGAACTGACTGTGGTTATTCAATGAAAAAAATTTAAAAAAAGATTAAAAATAATTATTGCATATTGTAAGACATAATTTGTTACATTTTGTTTATTTAAGGTTTCCAGGTTTGGGCCGTATAGATAGGGAAAAATGGATAAAATTTTTCCAAAACAACCTCAGTGAAGAGACCTGGTTACCATCCAATCATACTTATGTATGTTCGTTGCATTTTCGCGAAGAGGATAAATATACCACCAAAACAGGAAAGCGTTTTCTGAAGAAATCTGCTGTACCTTGTGTAGATGTAAGTAACAATAATGGAAATACTGATTAATACTGTTTCGAGAAGAGTAACAAAATATTATTTCAATCATCGCTAACATTATGTTTTGTTTGTTTTAGCCAAGGGTGTGTCACAGTAATACTGGAACAATGGAACCGATTTCAGTCTGTTAGCGAGTCAGAATCAATTCTTGATTCACCAAGAAAAATTGTTCTCAAGCGAAAAATACATAAAATAACCATTGCAAAAAAAAAGTTTACAGATAAAATTAAAAAGGTCCAACGCTAAAACAGACAGCTAAAAAAGAAATGTGAATCTCTGACCCTTCTTTTAAAATCTCTTAAAACAAAATTTTCAGTCGCTGGAATAGCCGAAAATAATTTGCTAGCTAAAGCAGAATTGGTCGAAATACACACAAGACTAAATAAAAAATATATACAGAGTAGATATTCTCTAAAATATACACCTGCATTACGTAAGTTCGCATTGACACTACATTACTACTCGCCAGCAGCTTACAAATATGTGAGAAAAATTTACAATAACGTACTTCCACATACACGAACTCTTTGTCGATGGTATGGGACGATTGATGTTGAGCCAGGATTTACTAATGACGCGTTTGAAGCTTTGAAAATAAAAGTGAATCGAGTGACAAACGTCGTATGCAATTTAGTCTTCGACGAGATGGCTATTCGTAAGCAAAGGTTATTTCACAACCAACAGAAGCTCGGTGCCGTTAATTTTGGTGCAGGTCCTCAGGAAAGTGATGTTGACGATACGGTGGCACAACAAGCCTTAGTATTTATGTTGGTATCGCTGACTGAAAATTGGAAACTTCCTGTGGGTTACTTTTTAGTAGCAGGTATAACTGCTGAAACAAAGGCCAATTTAATTACAACTTGCTTACAAAAATGTCATGACGCTGGAGTTTCAGCAGTAGGTGTTACATTTGATGGATGCTCCGCAAATTTGTCGACTGCGGAAATTCTAGGTTGTAAACTAACCAACCCAAATAATTTTGTGACACATTTTCCGACCCATGTACTCAAGAAAAAGTATGTATATTTCTTGATCCATGCCATGTAATAAAATTAATAAGAAATTCTTTTGAGACTATTTTTCGATGAAGATGGCAAGAAAATTAGATGGCAGCTATTGATTGATCTGAATAAACTTCAAACGAAAGAGGGTCCCAGATTCGGTAACAAACTAACACCACGACACCTCCAATTTCGTAACCAGATAATGAAGGTCAAGCTGGCTACGCAATTATTAAGTATGAGTGTAGCAAACGCATTGCTTCTATGTGACCAGGTATTAAAGTCGTCGCAGTTCCTAGACTCGTCAGCAACTGTAATTTTTTTGAAAATTATGAATAACTTCTTCGACACAATGAATTCGAGAAAGTGTCACTTTTATGGATTCAAGCGACCAATTGATTCACAAAATAAATCTGAAATAATTTAATTTCTTGACAAAGTAAAGAAGTACATATTAAATTTGGAATTTCACGTAAAACATAGACGAGTGATTAAAAGAAAAAAAAAATATCCTCATATTACATTATCAATTTCAAAGCAGAAAATCGTCGAATCAGCAAACAAAACAGGATTTATTGGCGCCATCATTTGTATAGAATCTCTGAAAACATTATATCAAAATGCAGTCGAGGAAAAAAAGTCATGAGTTATTTTCAACGTATCGCCTCAGCCAGGACCAATTAGAGCTTTTTTTGGGGTTATCAGAAAACATGGTCGATATAACAATAACCCCAATGTTTTACAATTTCGAGCTGCTTATAAAAAAAAAACATTAAATCACATGGAACTTCGCTCATCTTTTACAGGCAATTGTATTCCACTAGATAATTCCAATATTCTGCACAATTCTTCTATACACTCTCTTAAGGGGTCATTGTACTCATCATTATGAACAACTTTTACTATGGAACCAACCCTGAAATCGCGAAAAAAAAATCTGCTGTTTCATACAAAAGTTCAATACCTACTCGACCAAAATGTATGAAACAGCAGATTTTTGTTACGTGATTTCAGGTTTAGTCCCATAGTAAAAGTTGTTCATAATGATGAGTACAATGACCCCCTAAGAGGGTGTGCATTAATTACGGGACATGTTGTATATTATAATAAATATACAACGTGTTTCTGGATGTACGACATTAAATGAAAACGAGCACAGTACTAATCCATTGAAACATTTTAAAATACGAAGTTAATGGAAAATTAAAAAATTGCAGTTTTCAAACAAAATAAATAGTACAATCAACTGCATAAAAAGTAAACACGCTTTATCTACGCAAAGTCACTGACCAACGGTGCGGTGCGGGGTGCGGGGCGCGGCGGCGGCAATGTTTATTTATTCATTTATTTACTTAAGGTACAGCACATACATACACAGACATATAATAAATCATACGGTAATATTCTAATATATATGCCAATTACGGGTAAACACAACACCGACAACAAACACGCCAGATTACCGCTTAGTTGCTAACTTAAGTCTAGGTGTACAATGGGTTAAGAAAATCGGATATAAATTTTGTTACGAGGAAAGTGAAATTGAAAACAGAGGAATTAATTCATTTATTAACAGTACAGAGAAATAATTTGACTACGTTTCATCGGTGTGTAGGGAGGTCAAGATTCTTGATTTGAACTTAACCCTACAGTCATTAAATATATCTGCTTCGGGTAAGGACTTATTAAATGAATTAAGGTTGTCACACATCTGAGCGAGTGTAGTAGGGGCGCTGTAGAATTGTGGCTATGGGAAAGTGGAATTCTAGGCAGAACTTGCAATAGAATGCGCGATAGCAGTTTACTACAATCTATGCGGCCGTTCACTAGTTTGTGAAGGAACGTAAGGCTATGCATAATTCTTCTTAGCCGTAGAGGGGTCATTTTAAAGAAACTCAGACGCTGCTGATAGGGACATCAATGGGATAAGCCAGCGGATATAAATGCGAGGTGTCTGGTGAAAGCTCGTTGTCCAGTTGCTGAGAATGTATTGCGTAAAAAGGGTACCAGGCAACTCTGGCATATTCCAGCCTGCTACGTACTAAGGCATTGTATAGGACCATTTTAGTTGTTTGTGTGTTTCAATATTTACCTATTATTACGGACTCAGATCTACATCATGGTGAATAATGATGGTATTCTTTCTCCATTGTTATTCTCCATCTTCATTAATTTTATAACTCACTGTCTTCGGTGTTCGTATCATCTTTATGCCGATGATCTTCAATTGTATACAGCTGCGCGGGTGGAAGGTTTATTGGATGCTGTAGCAGATGTAAACCGAGACTTAGATGCAATCAAAAAGTGGTCTGATAGTTTTGGGGTATCAGTGAACCCCTCAAAGTGTCAGGCCATTGTAATTGGAAGCTCGCGCATGATGGGTAGGGTGACGCTTAGCTCTCTTCCTCCTCTCATTTTCAATGGTACCGTCATACCCATTACCCCTACTGTGAAAGATCTCGGTTTGCATCTTGACTCGACGCTTAGCTGGCAGCGCCAGGTCTCTAATGTTAGTCAAAGGGTCAACGGTACTCTACGATCTCTGTATCGTCTGAGAAACTTTTTGCCCGCTAAGACGAAAACTATGCTTGTGCAGACTTTGATTTTCCCTATCATTGACTATGGTGACGTGTGCTACTTTGACTTGAATGCGGTGTTGCTGGATAAGCTTGACAGACTGCTTAACAATTGTATCCGGTTCATATTCAACCTCAGAAAATATGACCATGTGTCGAGCTACAGGTCTGAGCTCAAATGGATGCCCATTCGCCAGAGAAGAAATTTGCGTGCTTTGACCACGCTTTTCTCCCTTCTTAACTCTCCCACTCCTCCTTCTTATCTAGTGTCTCACTTCCAATATCTATGTTCTTCACACGCTAAGAATCTTCGTTCTTCTAACAATCTTCTCCTACTCTGTCCTTCTCATACTTCTGACTTTGTTCATTCTTCCTTTCATTTTCAGTCCATTCTTCTTTGGAATGCGCTACCTCTTGACATCAGGATGGCCACCAGTCGGTATGCATTTAAGCGGAGATTGCGGAGTTATTTTCAAAATAAATAGCGTAGAGTCATCTCAAAACCTCTCTCTCTTGAATTTGTATATAATATATGTATATAATATAGGTATATATTATAGTAAATATGTATGTATGTGTATTATAAGTTTATGACTTATTTATGTACAAATTGTTCCATTTCTAACAGAGCACCTGCCATCTAATCTCTTCACCACCCTTGGTTGACTGGTAGAGAATGCCTAAGGCATTAAGTCCACCTTTGTACTTTTTTAAGTGTGAAAAGTTTAAATAAATAAATAAATAATAAGAAAATGAAAAATAATTTCCTGTGGCTAAAGTATTCATTGGATTTGATTGATTTTTTTGTATACGGGTAAAGAACTTTATGTGGTTTATTTAAACTTTATGTAGTTTTTATCTTTACGTGGTTTAAAGGAATGTCAATCGTCCTGTTACACGTGGTATAGAAGCTTCGTGTTCCAAGCGAATTGTAAATTTCTCTACCTATTCCAATTTGAAATGTTTTTAACCAATTGTAGCCGTATTTGATTATATAAATAAACAAAGACAAAAGTTTGTTTTACTTTAAGTACTAAGTTTAAATTCAATTAATAATAAATTATGAAAAGAAAGTGCGAATGAAGCTAGTTAGGTATAAAGCTTCACTTCACTTCTGTAGTCCGTCAGCAGTTTAGTCTATATGAGCGAGAAGTTGTTGCAGAACGTTGAACGAAACGCGTAAGCGCCATGAGAAATTTCGGCGCTTCCGACCTTTTGGTCGCGAGAAAACTACACTTTAGAAGCGTTCTAGCGCTGCGTGTGTATACTGTTTTGTTAGACGACTAATTATTGTTTCAGCGCTGCAGCAAACTTTAGTGTAACTCTTGTCAAAATGGAACATATCCTTTGCTTAGGATAGGTACGTAGTACATATTACCTCAATGATAGAAACGGAAACCATTCCATGAATGTCATGACGGTATGCGGAAAGTTTTTTATGCAAGTGCGAGATGGCCAGGTTCAGTTCATGATGCAAGAGTGATGAGGTGTCCTTCATTAGCACGGAAATGGGAAAGTGGATGGTGACCATTTTCCAATGCAATCATATTGAGAGATAGTGGATATAGTCTACAAAAATGGCTCATGACACCTAGACTTCCAGTACAAATACCGAGAACAGTAAGCCTAGAAAGATTTTTGTGTGCTTTTGAATCTACTCGGAGAATAGTGGAAAATGCACTAGGATAGGAATCATAAAAGAAAAATTTCCCTGCCTTAATTATATGAGATTACAGCCAATTATTGCGTCAGAAGTTATATTATCTTGCATTACTTTACATAATATTGAAAAACTAGGCTCGCAATTTTACATTCCTTACGACGACGAGGAAAAAATGCTGACTATAACAATGTTGTTGAACAAGATAATAACGCTATGGATGCATCAGACGAGGACGAAATTGAACCGGAAGCTATTGAAGCATTGCAGTCATTAATACAACTATTTGACTGAAAAACATAATAAATAACTAAATTTTCAGCTATTAATAAACATATGATATAAACTTGTTTATGGATTATTATTTATCGCTTCCTGCAGAATATCATTAGTTCCTTCAATAAAATAATCCTTTTCTTGTTCCTCTGGTACAGCATTAGCAAAGCGTACATTTTGTAAATAAAAGAGAAAGTGAAGTGAGGAAGTGTAAAATTAGATGGATTTGTTATAGTTAGCTCTTTTTCCATCTTCAGCAACTCCAAATCTAACTTATCTTCTTCTCTTTTTGCTATTTTTAATTCTTCTTGTAAGAGCTTTACCTCTAATTCCATTTTTTGTTTTTTTTTTAATCCGTCAGATCATATGGAGTGTCAAGCTCACAGGTCATTCGCTGAGATTTCCTTCTTGGCGGCGGAGGAGGAGGCTAGCCTTCTGACTCTTGTGATCCTGATGATTCTGGCACGGGAAGGCCTTCTAGGACCAGTGAATTTTTCCCTATTATTTTAAAGATCAGTTCATTGCTCAATCTCTCATTGTCAGCAGCTTCGGTATTTAATAAATTATAACAGTCGTGACAAGCGTATCCATCTAATGGGAGCTGGAACCATATTGTATTTTTCAAATTATAACACAACTGCTCAATATACTGCTTTTACTGCATTGTTCACGCGACTGCCGTAGTATAGAGGCGAACCTGATTTGCTAACCATCGAGCAAGTCTTACTTACAGGGGTAACGCCAGCCTTGACACGATATGTCTGTGAATCCGCTGCACAGTGATGCCACAATTGATGCACCTCATCATAATATCCAAATCGAAAAGCAAAACAGAATTCTATGTGAACAGCAATAGTAATCGTGTCTAGATTATGTCAGTCCGTGTATAATATGGTTGTCAAAAGAAAATATCTATATCACAAAATAATCGCACAGCAAGCAAGGAACACTTATTAACGCAACTTTGAACTTCAGTCACAGAGTACATTTTTAAAACTGCATTGCAAGCAAAGCAAACAGAAAGTAACTGGTCCATTCAAAATAATATGTCAATGGCATGTCATAGGTGGTTTTATTAAAACGACCCCTATACATATAATGGAAAGTGAATTATGTTTGCCTCCATTGTGTATCCGGCGTATGTTTTTAGCATTTAAGTTCTGTTCTAAAGTTAAGTCTTGGGCGAATCATGTCACTAATAGGCTGCTAGATAGACTCTGTACACTTTCAACAAATAGATACTGGTTAAATAAAAAGAAACCTTTGCTAATGACTGCATTCAATTTTATTATAGAAGAAAAAATATATTCAACGTGTCCTTTAGACATGTATAAGCTAAATATTTGGTGTAGTTACATTGATGTTAGTAGTGTTATTAAAATCAATTTAAAAAGTGTCGTAAAACCTAAAATGTCCCTATGAAATTAATTTGTTAAGAAATGATGTAATCTTAGAACTTAATGAAAAGTATGGTCAATGGTATAAATTGTATACAGATGGATCAAAAAGCACCGAGATAGGAGCAGCCTACTATGATCCAGTTGCTAAAAGAAGTGAGTGTTTTAAAATAAACTCGCCAATATCTATTATGACAGCAGAAATGTTAGCGATTTCAGTAGCGTTGTCTTACGTTAAAACACTGACACATACTTCATATTTTGTCATTTTTACCGACAGCAAAAGTGCTCTCCAGCATCTGGTACGATGCGCCTCTGGACACAGAGGTGTACCGATAGCCTATGATGTGCTGAGAAAAATACACTCACTTCTTTTAGATAACGTCAACATAGTACTGCAGTGAACATATTGGCCTGAAGGGAAATGAGGAGGCAGATAGGTTAGCAAAAATAGGGTCAATTTCGGGTGTTGAAATTTATATTCTTCCCGTTTTCTTCGGAAATATTGCGTAAATTTAAAAATTATTGTTATAATAAATGGAAAGATCACTTTAATGAGCAAAGTAAACTAAAAGGTGTATGGTACAAGATCATACAAAACGAGCCTCCTCATATCCCCTGGTTTGATAGCAATACCATTAGCCGAGGTACTGTTGTAACTGCTCATCGGGTTCGTTCTGGACACATGCCATTAAGAGCCTTTGTGAACCTTATGAAAAAGGTAAGCTCACCCAATTGCGAGGTTTGCGGTAAAAGAGAAGATGTACAACATCTTTTGATGGAGTGCGTCAGGAACGAATCTGAGAGAAACAAAGTTATTAGGAAGTTAGGAATAAATAGGTTAGACTTAGGCATGTTTTATAGTGTTTTATCTCGACCTTTGTCCCGGGAAGCAAAAATGATTTATACATTAGTTAATATTTAAGATTTTTGTTTAGCTTAGTTTTTTATTGCTTTTTGTTTGTAATCTAAGATAAGTTTATGATGGGGCTGGCATGAACTGAGTTCAAAAGTCCCTTAAAATAAAGATTTAAAAAAAAAAAAAAAAATGGCATGTCAAAGAAATCATACATACTTACCTTCATATTAGGAAGTGGGTACTTATTCAAAAAACAACATGTTTGATGTGTACACAAAAATGTTTTAGTAATACTGTCGTATTTTAGATGCAATTACTTTAGTATGTTCTTTTGATCTAAAATATGCGGCTTATAAGTCGTGTTATTGTTATCTGCTCTTATTGGATAAAATGGAATGTCAAAAACATTTTAGTACTTCCCGTTAAAAATGGCAGAATGGAAAGATGGCAAGATGGAAACTATGATTGAGTATTTTTTTTGAGAATTATATTACGCAAGTAATACTCAATTAATAAATCTATAATAATTTAAACCTAAATTTTTAAATCTTACTCATCATCTGCCTAGCCTTTTCCCAACTATGTTGGGGTCGGCTTCCAGTCTAACCGGATGCAGCTGAATACCAGTATTTTACATGGAGCGACTGCCTATCTGACCTCGAGAACCCAATGACTGGGTAAAACAATATTGCTTGGTAAGACTGGTTGTCAGACTTTCGGGCTTCTGACGACCCGTAACGACTGTCAAAGATCCACGAATGACAACCAGGACCAACGGCTTAACGTGCTTTCCGAGGCATGGAGGAATCTCAGTATGTAAAGATGGTCATCCATCCACGAACCAACCCCGGCAAGCGTAGCTTAACCTGATGGATCGACCCGTGCGGCTGTTATTACTTAGCCAAGAGCTCCTCCTATAAAACCTTACCATAAATTTTAAATCTTACTATAAAACCTTAAATCATGAACATTTGTCGATACCAGAGGGCAGAAACTGGACATGTCCTTTACGTATTTCTTACTTGTTCTGTTTGGGTTGGGTGTTTGGTAATATGAAACTCGACCGAAGCAGTATTAGCGACAGTTTTGAATGACGAGCGATCTCTAATCGCACTTTCCATACTTTTTGGTACAAGTCGGATCAACGACTTTTATTTTTTCTTATCAGGCAGGGACCTTAATTATTTTAATTCTGTTCTTTTGCATAATTAAATACACACATGCACAAAACATAGTATTAGGAAATAGAGAATTTAACATTTATATATCATTATCAGGTGGAATGGAAAGTTGCTCTACTTTACCATACCCATCAATTTATTATTTGTTTAATATACTGTAATTATTATAACATAAAGTGAAAACCATTCTAAATAAAGAATCCTGTATATAATATAAACTGCATTTTGGGTTCAACAAAGTAAGCCTAATAAATATATCTGAGTGTTCTCTCAGAGAAAAGAAAGGATTCCACTACAGATAAAAGTTTTGCATGTGTAAAAAACAAAATTGAAACATTAAAATAACTTGAAGCAACATTCATAAATTAAATACTTTCTGCAGTCTTTATTACTGATTTTTAAACAACAGACTTGACAACATAATTTACAAGAAATCATCTGAAATGTTACTTACGGGTATCCTGTTATCTGAATTGTCAAAGATGATCTCTACGAAGGCGGAGATGACCCTAGGGCCAGTACCTTCGTGTAACAGGGCGAGACGCTGCTCTGGTCGCAGATGAGAGAACTCATCACTTAGCACAAATTGAATGGCTGAAAATGATCAACAAATGTGATACAAAAGTTAAGATATTTTAATAAAATTCGATTAATTTTTATTACTTGGACCTTTGAAGAAAATGTGGGCTTATGTGGAGTCGGTGTGTAGCCTAGAATCAATCGTATACTTCAGCCACTTCATGCAAAAATGTCCTACTTCATAAACAGTACTTACCATGGAAAAAGTTACTTTTCCCAGAACCATTTCGCCCAACAACGACATTGTGTCGCTTATCGAACGGTTCTACAACAATTTGCTCGCGATAACTCTTGAAACCCTGGATTATCACCTGTAAACAGAGGCACTTACAATAGCGTCACTTCTAGTCAGTACGGTAAATTACAGGAGGAACATATTTTATGATTTTAAGGCCACAAACACATTAAGATTTAGATAATTTACCTGCTTTATATGCATTATTAAAGATAGTTAGTATAAAAACTTGAATAATGTTATTTATAGTGAAACGTTGACTAAGACCGCCATCTCAAAACGCCAAAAATTTACGATGACGTTTGGCGCCTACTACGCGGCGACCATTATTTATTATCCACAGATTACGCATACACTGCTGGCAGAGAGCGGAGCGATCGGATACGCGAATATTTACAAATTACGTTTTTACGTTGATTTTGTAATGTTATATTTGGTCGTTGGGGTGATGTCTGAAATTAATTTTTGCTAGTGATTAAGTACTATATACGAGAACACAAGTAGTTTCAATTTGAGTGATTTTGTATTCGCTACAAACAATATCAAATGATTTCTTTTTTTAACAAGGACCTTATATGCGCTATCACCTTAGGAATGTGTGAGTAATAAATTACGACCGTTAACTTGTTGTTTTCTTCCATCTTTGTCACGTATTTACAAACTTAAAAGCACCGACCTCTATGTCGTCACAGCCACGCCTTTGATAATTAGGTATAAGTATAACGGCATACCGTTATGTAGCTACCTAACTTATATCGTTGTATACCATATATTATACAAACATATTTATGTTAGATTCTTACATAGATCATGAAAATTCGAAATATCATAATTATGCGTGAAAAGTCGATATCATTCAGACAAAGTACTACTTGCTTCCTTTTACCTTCGCTCAGCACTAACTGCTGTTGTGAGAAACACTGCAGCTAACCTAACAAATAAGCCGCGAAGATCACTTTTTGCACCGATCGATGCGTGGAAACGCGACGCGTCTACTGCTGCCGCCAACGAGTGTTGTCAGCTGCAGTTGCCTACTTGCCTCTGCCGTTGACAACGTGCCACTCGTGTATTTGTTCTACGGCTGCCGCCACAGAGTATACTATGCTGCCGCCGATGAGCGTCAACGGCTACAGTTGCCTCTGCCGTTGGCAACGTGCCGCTCGTGTATGTATAATATATGAGCACTACAGCTTCGTTATCTTCAACACAATATACTTAGGTACATACCTCATAATTTTTCTTTGGTAAGTAGATGTTTGTGCAACTCTCACCCTGTACACAACCTCTTGCGTGAGCGTCCACGTCTCAGTACCGTACGTCATGGTGGGCAGAACATACTGATTATAGAGACTGGACTTCAGACATTATGGAATTTTGGCTGATTTCAGTATGTCATCCAATTTGCTAAATGCGGACTACCCAAGCTGTATTCTTCTAGAAATATCAGTTTGCTGATGCTCTTTGCCAAATAATCATAATCATAAATCTTTATTTATCTCAACATCATATTACAGGCACTGGTTAATAAAATGCACAATCTTAAATAGAGAAAGGTGTCTGAGGTAGGAGGGTCCTGAGTTACAGATCACCCGGCTCTCTGTTAAAGGACATGTTAATTTACAAAACAGTTAAAGTTAAGATATACTTAATAGGTATTATAAAGTCTGATAATGCAATTGAGTGCAGAAAAAAAAAATTAAAAACAAAATCAAAGAAAAGCAAATGAAAGAATATGGCCAAGATAGACTGGTCAACCATCTCTAACGTTTCATTTCCTACTATAACAGAAGGATTTGAATTACTAAAGATGTTTGCCATAATCTTTGTCTTGGCCATATTCATCCTAAGTCCTACCTTAAAAGAAGCATCATAAAGGTTTTGAAGCATTTTCTGGAGAGCATCGAAGTTTTCAGCGAAAAGCACAAGGTCATCTGCAAATCTTAAGTGGGACATGTAGGCACCATTGATGTTAAGACCGCAATAGTCCCAGTCTAAACATATCACGATGTCTTCTAGGACTGCTGTGAAAAGTTTCGGTGAAATGGTGTCGCCTTGTCTCACTCCCCGCTTGATCGTTACGGGTTTGGATAGGGTATGCATGCGGATCTGCAGAGTGGCCGAGGTGTAGAGTTCCCGCAGCACATCCATGTAACGGGAATCGATGTGGCAGCGATGGAGAACGTGGAACACGGCCCAATGCTCGAAACTGTCGAGGGCCCTCTCGTAATCGACGAAAGCCATGCACAGGGGCCGGTTATACTCTTGGCACTTCTCCATTAGTTGCTTTACCGTGTGGATATGGTCAATGGTCGAATATCCGCTGCGGAAGCCGGCCTGCTCGATGGGCTGGGCTTCATCA
The DNA here is from genome assembly GCA_947568875.1 of Fissipunctia ypsillon. NCBI lineage: Eukaryota > Metazoa > Arthropoda > Insecta > Lepidoptera > Noctuidae > Fissipunctia > Fissipunctia ypsillon. Next base: position 17,806,417 of record OX387643.1, on the reverse strand, counting down.
AGCTCACGGATAAGCCGATTAGTGAGGATTTTAGCGAATACCTTGTATATCTGAGATAGGAGGTTAATGGGCCGGTAGTTGGTTAGGTTTCAAATATCACCTTTTTTGTGAATGATGGTGACTATAGCGTTCTTCCATTTTTCTGGAGTACGGACATCATACATAACCCTATTAAAAAGTTCCACGAGGACTTTTTGAACTGGTTCGCACCTGCTCGTAGCAGTTCAACGGTGATTCCATCTTCCCCAGGAGATTTATCTGTCTTCATGTCGTGTAGGGCTTTTATAACCTCACATGGTAAAATAGGTGGTAAGATTTCCGTATTTTGATGTTCAATAGGTCTAGCATCGTCTTCGGGAGGTTGTTCTGTAGATCGAGATGCATACAGTTCCTCGTAGAACTTCTCAACAATAGATACAATTTGAGTTCGGTCCGTCACCATGTTATCATTGTTGTCTCTGAGCTTAGTAATCTGGTTGGAACCTATGCAAGTTTTCCTTCGAAACACTTTTGGACCTCTTTATGATTTTATGGTATTAATAATTGTATTAGTGTTAAACTATCTTAAATCCTTCCTTATTGACTTACTTATTTGTTTATTTATCATATCTACTTCTTTTTTTATATTGCAGTGTGAAATGACATGTCTCTTCTGTTTTGTATTAAGTCTAAAGTTTCGGGCGACAACTTCTTCTGTTTCTTTGGAAATCCGCCTTGGCTACTTCGGTCAAAGCCCCGCATAGCAGATTATTTATATCGTCTACATCTAGGTTTTTCTGTTCAAGTCCTTCAAATCTGTTTCTTAGTTCTGCTTGGTAAGTGTCTTGCAAGAAAGCGATTTCCTGCTTCTCATGCCTTCTTGTGGATGTTATCATCTTAGTCCGTTCACTCTTCAAGTCAAACCTGAATGTAGCTCTCATTAGCCTGTGGTTACTCCCCCCCCCCCCCCCCGCATTAAAGCGTGAGAGAATCGAGACATCGGTGACAACGTATTTATGTGAACTTATTAAATAATCTATCTCGTGTTACCATCTGGACTTACCTACGTCCATTTTCTCGGCGCTCTTTTCTGGAAAAAGGTGTTCATCGCGTGTAGTTTGTTATGTTCTTGAAAGTTGACTAGGGTGTGTCCTCTTTTGTTGCATGCCAAGACCAAAATTGCCAACGGATGTTTCGTTATTTAACTGTTGTCCGATTCTGGCGTTGAAATCGCCAATTATGGTGGAGTAGTGGCATGGTGTGTCATTGAGGGCCTTTTCTGTGTCGTCATAGAATGATATGTATTTTATGCCTTATAGCACACCGTTCGAAGTCATCCAGTTCGATTCTTTTAGGCCGGGGACCGCTTTTGCGTGGTGTTGAAACCTTAGTCGACGTGCTGGCTGCGACCTCACCTTCTCTGGTGATTTTAGACACAGTTTTTTCGGATACACCTAAAGCAAATATTTCGGTTTATTTGTCTATTGTCACTGCACGCGTCGCAGTCATAGTCAATAAAATAAATGGCAGTTTAAGTGAGGAAATTATTATCTGCTACTGGCCTGGTAACCCTATTTGACTAACCTGTAATGGCGGCGACACGAGCTTGAACACATTTTAAAGGAATTAACGGGGCATCATTACGTTTTTCACGTTCACAAAAGTTCTTCACCTTTAGAACCATCATTCTTTCACCACTTTTCAAAGTTTTGGGCATGATTTCAGTCAAAAATCAAATGAAAATAAACAAAATCTGCGAGAGCGTCTTCTCTTGCCAATGACTTTGACAGACAGAGGTGCCAACATAACGCCATAGGTACTATTCGATGAAATGCACTCTAATAAGATTTAATGTTCTCATGTAAGTGACGATTGTCTTAATGAGAATAAAGTTCTTTAAACCGAACTTAGGAAGCTGGGTCTGGGAGGTGAATCCCTCCAAGTGCGAATTCTTTCCCTGTGGCGTTGAGGCTCGTACTCACTTCTCACGCTTTGGTTCTCATTTACCTGGCCTCAAGAAACTTTCTCCTCTTTCTTTCTTCCTTTTGGGATCTCCCATTTTTCTTGACGGAGTGCCAGAAGCCATTTCCTAAACAGCTACTCCTCAATGCTCGGGAACGTCTCAAGGATCTTTCCGCGCATGTTGCGATTTTGTTATTGCGCATGTGCTTCGCCTTACCCAAAGTTACATATCTTTTGCAGACCGCTCCTACCTGGCTTTGTCCTGGGGAGGGTAGTTCTTTTGACTGTGCTCTTAAGTCAACGGTTGAGTCTATCCTAAATGTGTCCTTTAATGATGCGCAGTGGAGAAAGGCGGCTCTTCCTATCCGGTACGGAGGTCTGGGGGTGCGGTGCGTACATGATGTGGGCCTGCCGGCTTTCCTGGCGTCGACACACGGGGTGGCTGGTCTCATCACTGTATCGCAGCCAGAATCGGGGGCATGGTTGCACGCGCTTCCTTCGCCTCACCTGGGCACGTTGCTTGATGACGACACTTTGCGTGTTGCCGTGGCGCTCCGCCTGGGCTGCAAGGTGTGTGAACCCCACAGATGCACCTGCGGTTCCCTGGTAGAGGCCGATGGCCATCATGCTTTGAGTTGTCGTCGTTGCTCAGGGAGGTCCCCGCGTCACCACGCGCTCAATGATATTGTGCGGAGGGCATTTGTATCGGCAGATGTCCCCTGCGTGCTGGAGCCTCCGGGTCTATGCAGGACTGACGGCAAGAGGCCGGACGGGCTGACTCTGGTGCCTTGGAGGGACGGCAAGTGCCTAATATGGGACGCAACTTGTGTCAGCACTGTTGCCGCCAGCCACCTTGGTCGCACCGTCCTCTCGCCGTCGGCAGCAGCGGAAGACGCCGCTGAGAGGAAGAGGGTGAAGTACGCACCGTTGGTGAGCCGTTACCATTTTGTGCCCATTGCCGTTGAGACCATGGGTGGTTGGGGCTCTGAAGCCAAAAAGCTCATTAGTGAGATTGGACACAGGCTACGGGTGACTCCCGCTCCGGCTCGTTCTTGGTGCAAAGGTTAGCCATTGCTATCCAACGTGGCAATGCAGCAAGCGTTATGGGCACCTTTGGGTCGGGAACAGTTAGGGGCGGGTTATTCGACTAGTTGTTTGACGTATCGTTGTGACTAGAGATTAGGGTAATTTAGGTTAACATGTGATAAAGTTTTTATTATAAGTTTAATAAGTATTTGTGTACTAATTTATTAAATAAACAATGTTTTATGCATATTTAATTTTGATTTAATTTAATTTAGATTTGATTTAATGTATTACGTGTACTAACTTGAAGTGTAAAATACCGTACCTGCTAGCAAAATATGGATTGTTTGTTATTGTCCGAAATAAACGTTATACGATAACACATTCAGTGCCCAGCACCCGACTCCCGGGTCCAACAATAATTCGATCGTGTGCCCACAACCCGGCTCCCGAGTCGTACATATAGATAGCTATTGTTGACATGCGACCATGCCCAGCACCCGCCTACCGGGTGCAAATCAAAACCCGCCAACGAACAAACAACGAATTATTGTTGGACACGGGAGTCGGGTACTGGGCACTGAATGTGTTAATAAATAACTTTATGTTGAATTGCTTTTCTTTGATTTTGTTTTAATTTTTTAATTTTTTACGTTCAGCACTCAATTGCAATTTCAGACTTTATAATACCTAAATTCTTAACTTTAACTGTTTTGTAAATTAACATGTCCTTTAAAAGAGAGCCGGGTGATCTGTAACTCAGGACCCTCCTACCTCAGATACCTTTCTTTATTTAAGATTGTGCGTTTTATTAACCAGTGCCTGTAATATGATGTTGAGATAAATAAAGTCTATTCGGGCTATTCACTATACCACCGATAAGCATGGATTACGGAGCTATTCCAAGAATAACAAAATTGGGTCCTGTTGTTTTGTGCTGTCATTTCAACTCAACACAAGAATTATTGTTTCAAAAACTTAAAATGCAACGTTTAAATGATTTGATTCAAGATAGTGATAGGTAGTAATGAGGAAGTTAACCTAGACGTCCAAGGTGGCTAAAGAGAGAATAGATTTATTTGAATACTATGATCATTGTGATTTCACGATAATGTTTCGTTTGAGCAAAAAAGCAACATTGTTTTTGAATTGGAAATTTATGAGTTGAATCTTCAACTGAAATTGATGATCATGAAATTCATGAATCAAACCGAACCGACATGAATAAATTCAAACAACTACCTACATTGACAGCTACTTTACAGCAATACGACAAATGAGTTAAGCTTCTTCACCGTCCCGTTTGTAGAACAACGTTTTTTTGCCGGGTATTACATTCGCACCCCGCTATTCGCGCATAGCTAATCCAAGTATAGCTATACGTTAGATTGCATGGAAAAACAACTGTTGATTTACTCGAGATTAATTGTGGAATAGATTATTCCTGATATTGTTACTCGTGTATAAATTCGAGTTTGGTCGAATCCGCCCTAAGTATTATAATAGACGGTAAAGCCCAGCAGTAGGATTAATTGATTTTCGTGTGTTTTCAAAGGAAAGCTTATTTGGATAAATGCCAACACAATTCTTCTGAGGGAAACACCCCCAATAGGCAAGAACACGGTATATGTATTTGTATGCGACCTTGGTTAGCCTTCAATATTATGGAACCTATATTAGCTGTTCCCGGGGCTCTTCCTGCAAAAAGACCCCACGGTAGGGTGGGTATAATTTTCCGAGATAAAACTACCTTAGTCTCCACGGTGAGTTATGAAATGACTTATGATTAATGAAAAGCCTACGGATATCTTTCCTCATCATCTGCCTAACCTTTTCGCAACTATGTTGGGGTCGGGCTCCAGTCTAACCGTATGCAGCTAAATACCAGTATTTTACATGGAGCGACTGCTGATATGACGTCCACAATTCAGTTATAGGGTAACACGATACTTCGTTGTCAGACTTTCGGGCTTCTGAAGTTCTGACTATCCGTATCGACTGTCAAAAATCTACGAATGACAGCCAACTGCTTAACGTGCTTTCCGAGGCACGGAGGGCTCTCGGTATGTAATGAATGGTCACCCATCCACGGACTGACGCCGGCAAGCGTTGTTTTATCTTGAAGATTGATCCGTGCTTCTGTTATTATTTAGCCACGAGCCCCTCCGGGCAGATATCTTCCCTGTTTGATGATAAAAATAAAACCGGATCCGCTAAGAGAAAAAGAAAACATTTTCATACTTAATTCTCCCAAATATCTAATTAATCGAAAACATGAATTTTATATGATTAGGTACTAGAGACATTCATCTAAAGCCCGATCTTAAAATTATAAATTCAGTCAGAGGCTAAGCTGGCTAAGACAACCTCACGTAGGTAATATTAATTATAATGAATTCGATCCGATTTAAACGATTAGATGAAGTAGTCCCACGTAATAGGCGCGACAACAGCAGGATATGCTCTCATACTACGAGAACAGCCCTCATGCGCAAGTGTCTTCTGTATGGCTCCTAGCATATTTAACAAATTACCTAAAAGTTGGAGAGAACTGCCCCTGTCACTTTTCAAAAATTTTCAGCTTATTTTATTTATTTATTTATTTGTTTGTTTGTCCCAAATAAATAAATAAAATAAGCTGAAATTTTTTTTAGTTAGTAAAGTGTATTACAATGTCATAGATTTTTTAAATGAAAAGGACTTTTCTATTCAGACTTCTAATATACATAGTTAAGAATAACAATTTAATAATGTGAATAGTATATTCTTGACATAATTTTAATTTATTTGGACTATAATATCTTGACATCAATTATTATTTATTTGTTTTGTGTTTTGTATTGAAATTTAGAATGACTGTAATGTAAAATGCAATTAAATGTATTTTTTTTTAAATACCTACAAAATTTGTACGCCTTTATTGGCAAAACATGGACGCACACAACATCTATTAATTGAATACCTTGCGCCTGATTAGTCAGTTTATGTAAACGCATTTTTGACAAATAAATGATCTTTATCTTTATCTTCGAATTAATGAGGTTACTGAACTATTCACTCGACTGAGCAAATAGTTAATTTATTCTATATCTATTGTACATAGATTACTAATAAGTATTAAATAATTTCCATCTAACATGATGTCTTTCACGACTTTACTTTTAATGGAATGCCCTAAGTCTGCGCAGTTCACGGAATAACGAACAAATTAAATAAAATTAACGCTATAATGTCACAGTTTAATACTACTTTTTATAGTAGGCTGCCTACCTGTGCTAATGTTTTATCCTCAGCGTTCTTCGTCCTTCAAATATAAAAGAAAACCAGTACCTACAGTACTTGCCGAATTCAATTTGTAGTCAAATACGTCACCGACAGAGACAGAGAATTCTTGATTTTCAAAGTATTTTTTATGGCATAGGGCTTTAGTGTGTACCGCTTAGCTATGCGTTCGCTATAGACTGATGAGAAAAATACATAACATAGGACATCACGCCTGTAATCCCCGAAAGGCAAGGCAGAGGTGTATCTGTATTACACCCACATTTCGCCAGTTATGTTTATTGTTTAAGTTCCATGTAATAGGGGGCGAACCTAAATCGTGCACAGCGGCGCTTCGGCCAGCCTCTGAGCTGCCACTGAGAAATTCCTAATGGAAAATCCCAATAACACTATGCCTGGCACGGGAATCGAACCAAGGGCCAGCAGTGGCGCTTGCGACCACTAGACCAACGAGCCAAGTCGGGAGGAATCTACATGATGTAAGTAACTACATGTATAATGTTTTCCAGTTTTGTAATTTAACGCAGGGGTATAAAGATACTTGAACACGGGTGGGTTTTAGGGGTATAGGTACTTATAAAGAAAAACGCAAACTCTAAGCCGCTCTGTATTTCCCCAAAAAGCGCTATCAATGGAAGTCACCTCTACCTTATTAAAATGTCTAGAGATAAGTATTTTCGAGTTTAATAGTTTCAAATAGACAAATGAGTAGGCAAGTATAGTTCAATAACCAGTAGAGAGACACTTTTATCTACCCACGTATCTACCTATGTATTGAGGTCTTCTATGACTTACAATTTTATTGCTGTATGTAGGTTTTATATACCTAAGTTTATTCCTTTACTAAATTGTTTTCCGCTATTGATATGTAACGATTAAAGTTTTTTTATAAACTGCGTATTCATTTATTAGGCAAAGTTCATTCCATTTTACCGACTTCAAAAAAGCAGGAGGTTCTCAGTTCGTGCGAATCTTTTTTAATTTTTTTTATGTGTGTTCCCCGATTACTCGAAGATGGCAGCACCGAAAAAATAATAATAAAAAAAACTATAATTATATTACTAAAGGAAAATATTTTTTTTGTTTGAAAGGGTATACTTCCCAGGTGGTCCCATTGTCATCAGGTCAGGATGTGACGATCGGATCCTGGAGAAATCGAGGGAACTCTTCAAATATTACAGGCACACCTATAGCGATTTGGATATTTTTTATAGTAACTCCGGCATTTGCTCTCGGAAAGCACCATTTGGTGATGTGGAACTGATGATGAAGACCACAGATGGCCACCGGAACTACTCAATAATAAGTATTTCACGGGTTGGAATTTGATTGCTTTAATATGGTTGATAAGCAATTTATGCTCGTCACAATGCATATGGTGAAGTGGAGCTGGTGAATTACCACGAGTCCTCAACCATTAACGTCCCTGCATCGGGAAAAACAATATTTTGTAAAAGGTGATGAGCAGTTGACATTAGGCTATTGTAACTTAGATAAATTACAAACCGACCCACTAAAAAGTACAAAATAAATAACTTTTTTTACAAAACAACCGACCGACTTCAACAACCGACCGACTTCAAAAACAACCGACTTCAAAAAAACACTACAAAGTGAAAAATAACTGTAATTTTGGAAGTCGGTGGCAAAAAACTAAAATACAGATCCAAAGACACCGACTTCCGAAAAAAAGTTTCAAATTATGGTATGTGACAGCTGAATATACGGTGTATCGACCGCTTAACGTTGGACCACTATTTACGCCACACCCTGTATATATACAATGTGGATCCGGACGTACGACATTAAATTAAAACGAGCACAGTACTAGTCCATCTAAACATTTTAAAACATGAAGATTAATAGTTAATGGAAAATTAAAAAATTGCTGTTTTCAAACAAAATCAATAGCAGAATCAACTGCATAAAAAGTAAACACGCTTTATCTACGAAAAGTCGCTGACCAACGGTGCGGTGCGGGGTGCGGGGCGCGACGGCGGCAATGTTACCTATTATTACGGACTCGGATCTACATCATGTTGAAAAATAAGAAAATGAAAAATAATTTCCTGTGGCTAAAGTATTCATTGGATTTGATTGGTTTATTGTATACGGGTAAAGAACATGATTCTCTTTACGTGGTTTAAAGGAATGTCAATCGTCCTGTTCCACCTTGTATACTTTCATTACATTTAGTAAAAAGCTGTTATTTTGTCATTACAAACGGACGCTTCAATTTTATTTATTTCGTATACGGGGTCAAATTAAATTAGCTAGCGAAACTTCGCAGACGTGATGGGTATCGATATCTAAACATGACCAATCAAAAAGAACTTAATTTGATGAGTTTATTTTTTGGGGTCTCCGACCGCAGGTAATGTAGTCACTTAAAATAATAATAATCGTTAATTGGGAACAAAAAACAAATACATTCAAAGATTTAACGATGATAGCTGCAAAAGTTCAAAACTGTGGCGCAGCTACCAACGCCCGACTCCAAGTGAGAGGGTAGGTTGTTCCAAGACTAATACTTAACAAAGGTATTAAGAAATATATTATTTAAAGAAATACAATAATACATAATATTAATAATACATTTTGAGATAAGTGCCGTGTGTGTGAGTACCTAATGTTAAGTAAGCTTCTCCTTTCTGCTAAGGTGGTTATCAATTTTTACGTACTGCCCACGATCTGAAGATGGGCAGTGCCGCGTATACCAACATCTTCCAGCTTCGAGAGGAGTATGGGGACAGAGACAGTGTCGAAAGCTTTAGATAGATCTAAAAATATAGCCAGTGTTTTACTTTTATTATCAATATTATTAATAATAGTATCTGTTAGTTCCAAAACAGCGTCATCAGTGGTTTTACCACCTATGAAGCCAAACTGATTACTAGCTAGAAATATTAGTTAAAAAAGCAGTTTTATTTTTGTAAACTTCACAGTCGTCTTGGGTATATATGTCTTGGTTGGTATATTTAAACACGATATAACAAAAAAAAAACAGTTTTGAAATCCACGCGGACGTAGTCGCGCGGGAAATGCTAGTAGTATAATTAACAATCAATCACCAAGTAGATATACCTTCAAATCCTGTGTAATGCAGTGTTGTCAGATAAACTACTATATCCTGGTAGCTAACTGGGTTTTAAATGACTCAAATGGTATGGAATAGGTACAGTCAAGGAAAAAGCTCGCTATCAGTTTGACACACTACGTAAAGCTGTGTTATATTATAGCCATTCCATACGAACAACGGATACAGAATAAGAGTATTTATTTAAATATATGGACAATTTAGTTTGTAAGTAGTCAATTTGGTAAACAATCGCAAATATGTTATTTTTTCACGAATGACAGCGATGCAGACCAGTAGACTTCGAAAAACAAGTTGAATTTCAGACTTTGTCCATAAATTTGTTAGTAGCAATGTTCTTAGCCTAGTATTAGTAAAAGTATAAGTTATAGGTACATAATATCAATTATGTCAATGAATAAACATTGACATGTGTAAATGTTTACTGTTACAGGAGTGAGCCTTGAAAGTGACAGGAATATCAGGTTGTGAGGACGGCGAGATAGAGAACGTCAACCCTAATTCTTTTTCTAAAATAAAAGTAGCCCCGGAACATCAACTATCTGCTAGAGAAAGTCCTGTCAAAATCGGTCCCGCCGTTTCGGAGATTAGCCGGAACAAACAGACAGACAGACAAAAAATTTTAAAATTTCTTTTTTGTTTTAAGTACCGTATACAAGATGTAACATAAATAACGCACAACCCTTAAGGGGTCATTGTACTCATCATTATGAACAACGTTTACTATGGGACCAAACCTGGAATCGCGAAAAAAAATCAGCTGTTCCCTACATTTATGTTCGCTTAACTTGTCAAACTAGAATAGAGAACAGCTGACTTTTTTTCACGATTTCAGGTTTGGTCCCATAGTAAAAGATGTTCATAATGATGAGTACAATGACCCCTTAAGAGGTTGTGCGTTATTTAAGTTACACCTTGTATACTTTCTTATGCGTTTAGTAAAAAGTTGGGTCAGAGGATACGAAACGGGGCACTATGAAAAAAAGGACGAAAAATTTCACCAAAAATCATCGCTTAATCAAGCCGTTGGGACCCGGTGGGATGTGGGGGTGGGAGAACACCACAGGACACCTCAAGGACACTGACCTTGACCTCAGGGCCATTGACCTTGACCTCAGGATCAATGACAGGTCAATGTCCACGGTACATCCCTTAGGGTCGGAGACCTTGAGGTCAGGTCAATCATCCCGAAGTTTAATCACAAGGTCCAAGGTACATTCACTATGAGGTTAAGGTCTATGTCCACTGTACAGGGACCTTGAGGTCAAGGTCAAGTGACCTTGGGAGTGTCCCCTGGAATTCGAGTGCCCTGACACAACCAACACCTTGACTTGAAGTGCAAAAACGGTATCTTGTTACTCGAAAACGGTGTGTCCTATCGCTAAAATAACGAAAATGTTGCCCCTCTTAATTAGCCACAACCCCCTAAAACTCTACATATAAGTAATAATCAAATATAGAAAATTTGAAATTCACCAGCACTGAGAATCGCATCTTCTCCGGCAATACAGGAAGTGCAGCAAGTTCGCTCTAGCGTAATAATACCGGGCGGACGCTGCCCTCCCTGCGCGCCTCAGGCTCTAAAAACACTCGAAGTACGGCAAAAAAGTACCACGTGAACTCGGTTCTGTGACAGCTTTTGAACCTAATCTATCATAAAATGGCTGGTCGGAGATAGAAAGCACCAAGATGTTTTTAGGTTTATATTTAGGTGTTCTTTAAGATAGAATCGAGAAACTAACGATTTGCGAAAAATAAAAAAATTGACAAGTATAAATTTGTCCCAAACACCTATTTGAAAGGATCCTTTCGACACCATTTTTACAATAAACGGCTGTTTGGAGACGAAAAACACCAAGACGCTTTTACCCTTATATTTAAGTGTTTATACGATAGAATCGAGAAACTAAGGATTTGAGAAAAAACATATTTTTCTGTAAAAATTTCTTTATAAAATAATTGACCAACTTCTTGATCATCTAACAACCGAACTGCAGTTATTTTTGACAACATAATTATTCCTAGTAGGTACAAAGTCAACACAGCAGTTTCCATGTCAGTGAATAGACTGTCGCGCAAGAATAGGTTTTAGGTTTTTGTAACTATTTTATTTCTTTTCTCCGTTAACTTGGCTAATATCCTTTCACATGCAGCATTTGAGTGGGGTAAGGATAAAATATTCATCATAAAATTGGGCAAGAACTGGAACTTTACGTAGGTACAGTTAATATTTAAAATTATCGTAGAAAATTACACGGTAGTGAATCACCCGTAGACCGTGCATTGGTAAAAAATACCGTGCTTCTACGGTAATTACCGTGTACCTGGTAACACTCTCGCCTAAGTCATAACAATTAGATATTGCTGGCGGCAACTGCGAGGCGTCATGTTTTGTAAATATTCATTCGTACTGAATATATTCTGCACTAGTCGAAGACTCACGATTGACCGGTTTTTTTTTTAAATTCGATTAATGTCTGTGATGTGAGTCTTCAGAATATAAAAATTTATTTAGGCATAACTGTATAGTGAGCGTTTGTTTCAACAATTCCATATTAGTACGATTTCGTCGTCTGATATCGGCGTATCGGTCGCAGAAACTTGCGTTCATGGGCTGAAAATTTAATTAGATTAGAAACATAAAATAAAATAAAAATATGATCGCGGTAAATAGTGAGACGAAGAATGAAAGTGGAAAAAGTGATATTTTCACGCAAATTGAACAGTTCGGAAAATTTCAAACAATCCAATATATTTTAATTTGTTTAACTTTGCTCATGATTTCTATGACACACGTAAACTATGTTTTTGTTGCTGAAAATATTAATTACAGGTAAGAAAAATATCGGTGAATATTTTATTTAAGTGTAAAAAATAGACGCTAGATTTCGTTTTTTTAGTTAATAGTTTTTTTTGCTTATTATGTATATTTATTAAACTCGAATAAATAAAATGTCACAATGATTTTAAACGGTTTACCAGTTTTTATTTATTATAGCTTGTCTAGTGAAATACTAGGCTCACTAAAAAAGCTTTTACTTAAGTAAATGGTATTTTTACCGACATTTAAGTTTTTTTTTGTGAGCCTATATTTTTAAAATGTTCTTTTTAAAACATCTACTGACATTACATAATCCGGTATGTTGCTATTAATTTTTGAACGGAGTAATTGTACATAGGTCTTTAGTCCCTTGAAACTAAACAAACTCTTTAATTAGCCGTGAAAACTAATAAATAAAGGCATAATTAACAAATAAACGGGGGAAGCATACTTTTGATAAATTATAGATACAGTTGATTATACTTAAAGAAGTTGAATGTATCTCTGTTAGCATCAATTGAGCTCAATGTACGAATAACTGGCCTCAATTTTGCATTAATTTATTAGTACCTAAAGATAGTAGTTCCAAGATATTAATGTGAATATTGGCTTTGTTAACGTTAAAAACAGATGTCGCGTGCCTGAATGTGAAAATCTAAACCAGGACATGAAAATACCTTCATGGTGGCCCGAAGACGTCGGCTCCAAATGTTATAAGCCGATACTGAGAGATGACAACTTTTCTCTAACAAATGAAACATGTTCCAATTCCTCGTTCAGTGGAGTTATAGAAAAATGTCAGCATTGGATCTACGAAAATAACAATTCTATCGTTGCTGAGGTACGTTCGCACTTATCCATTTTGTGACTAACTAGCTACTTAAGTAGCGCTAGTTCGTAGCGCGTAGCGTAGTAGGTCCTGCACCTGATCTCTCTCCGGTCGTGTCGAATTGTCGTCCCATCGGACTATGAGAGTGACGGAAGAGAGAGTGCACCTGTGTCTGTGCACACACTTGTGCACTATAATATCTCCCGACTAGTCTATTCGGTCTGGAGGACTACTTTCCCTCAGCCGAATTATTATGCTCAACTATGTAATGGACCTACTTAGATTAGATACCTATGCAATTTAACATTTTCTAATAGGTCCGGTCAGCAACGAATGGTCGATTTAGGTACAAGTGCATAAAGATACCTACCAGAAATATTCACGTAGGTACCTATCTAAATACCTACACGTCCACGTCCATAAAAACATGCAGGCCTACAAAAGTCTTAAAACACGTTTTACGATATTTTTTCAGTACACCCATCGCTTTGAATTTAATGTCACACTTACCGCCGAACCCAATAACCTATTTATCACCAGTTTTGGCATACTGGAGATAGAAAAACCTATCTATCTATGGTTTTAACGTCCGAATAATCTGTAAGAGACTATGGAATCTTATCGGTCTGACATAAGGACAGATAGAATTATACTGTCTACCATCAATAGCGATCTGTCTTCTACTGAATATATGTTATTGGGTTCGGCCGTAAGTAGGTATTACTACCAGTGAAAGATCGCTGCAGTAGCACAAACTAAGAGGTATGCACCTAAGTTAGGCCTTAGGCCTTCTCTACCAGTCAACCAAGGGTAGTGAAGAGATTAGATGGTAGGTGCTCTGTTTGAGAGGAACAATGATAAAAAAAAAAACTATTAAAATTATCATAATGAATTAGGTATAAATAGAATAGGCGCACAAGTTAAAAAATAGGTTATAAACTTATAATACACATACATCCATATTTACTATAATTTATTTAATACAAATTCAAGACAGAGAGGTGTTGAGATGACTCTACACTATTTATTTTGAAGATAACTCTGCAATCCGCTTAAATGCATACCGACTGACTGGTGGCCGTCCTGGCATCAAGAGGAAGCGCATTTCAAAGAAGAATGGACTGAATATGAAAGGAAGATTGAACAAAGTAATAGTAGGTATGAGAAGGACAGAGCAGGAGAATATTGTTAGAAGAACGCAGATTTTTAGCGTGTGAAGACCGTAGATATTGAAAGTGAGACAAGATATGAAGGAGGAGTGCGAGAGTTGAGAAGGGAGAAAAGCGTGATCAAAGCGCGCAAACTTCTTCTTTGGCGAATGGACATCCATTTGAGCTCGACACGTGGTCATATTTCCTGAGGTTGAATATGAACCGGATACAAAAATTGTACAGCAGTCGGCCGAGCTTATCCAGAATAACCGCATTCAAGTCAAAGTAGCACACGTCACCATAGTCGGTGATAGGGAAAATCAAAATTTGCACAAGCATAGGTTCGTCTTACCGGGGGACGAGGGAGTTTTATTAAAATGTGGCTGTTATTTTAGTATAGTGTATCTTACGACATCCACGCGAACTAAGTCGCGGGGCACAACTATCTATACAAATAAATAAAATTGAAGAGTTTGTTTGTAATGTCAAAATAACAACTTTTTACTAAATCTATAAGAAAGTATAAACGGCACTTATAACAAAAAATCAACTTTTAACATTTTTGTCTTGTTCCGGCTAATCTTCGAAACGGCTAGACCGATTTAAGTGGCAGATAGCTGATATTACGGTGGGTAACTTAGGCTACTTTCATTTTAGAATAATAATTAGGGTACCTTACAAAAAAAAATAAAACCCATGAAATTATGGACAAAAAGTCGGATTTGAAAAATTATTTTTGCATTTGGTAACCCAATTGTCGAGGATAGTTATAGGCTATTTCACACATCACGCTAAGACCCTTAGGAGCCGTGTAAAAAGAAAAAGTCAGATAGAACTCTAAGCGAAAACGAAGTAATAGCGCGGGCGGGCGATTTAACGCGCAACGGTTGGCGACGGGTCGGGGGACGAGGGAGTTTTATTAAAATGTGGCTCTTATTTTAGTATATTGTGTATTACGACATCCACGCGAACGAAGTCGCGGGCAACAGCTAGTAGTAATTGGATGTATGTGTATTATAAGTTTATAACCTATTTTTTAACTTGTGTACCTATTCTATTTATACCTAATTCATTATGATAATTTTAATAGTTTTTTTTTAATCATTGTTCCTCTCAAACAGAGCACCTACCATCTAATCTCTTCACTACCCTTGGTTGACTGGTAGAGAAGGCCTAAGGCCTAACTTAGGTGCATACCTCTTAGTTTGTGCAAAACTGCAGCGATCTTTCACTGGTAATAATACCTACTTACGGCCGAACCCAATAACATTTTTTCAGTATTAGACAGATCGCTATTGATGGTAGACAGTATAATTCTATCTGTCCTTATGTCAGACCGATATGATTCCATAGTCTCTTACAGATTATTGGGACGTTAAAACCATAGATAGATAGGTTTTTCTATCTCCAGTATGCCAAAACTGAAAAAAAAAAGAAAAAAAAAATGATAAATAGGTTATTGGGTTCGGCGGTAAGTGTGACATTAAATTCAAAGCGATGGATGTACTGAAAAAATATCGTAAAACGTGTTTTAAGACTTTTGTAGGCCTGCATGTTTTTATGGACGTGGACGTGTAGGTATTTAGATAGGTACCTACGTGAATATTTCTGGTAGGTATCTTTATGCACTTGTACCTAAATCGACCATTCGTTGCTGACCGGACCTATTAGAAAATGTTAAATTGCATAGGTATCTAATCTAAGTAGGTCCATTACATAGTTGAGCATAATAATTCGGCTGAGGGAAAGTAGTCCTCCAGACCGAATTTCAGCGGCCATGGCAGCCAATCTCAGCGGCGATTAGCCGGGAGATATAATAGTGCACAAGTATGTGCGCAGACACAGGTGCACTCTTTCTTCCGTCACTCTCATAGTCCGATGGGACGACAATTCGACACGACCGGAGAGAGATCAGGCGCAGGACCAACGTTCCGAGGCACGGGGGTATCACACCGCCAACTTCCAAACTCCAGGCTGTTACTGAGAAATTCCTAATGGAATAACCCAATAACACTTTGCCCGACCTGGGAATCGAACCCAGGTCAACGGGGCAGTTATGGAAAGTACCTAGGTACCTACCTAACTGTTAAAATGCTAGTGGTCTGGTGATAGATCAACAGTTTAATACCGGTTTTGAACATGAGGAAAAAGTAAACCTAATTATAGAAATAACGATGTAGTTTTTGTTTCTGGGGAATGGCATCTCGCAGTTCAACCTACAGGAGGTTGTCGACTGCTTAACCGGGCTTTCCTGTGGATGCCTCAATAAATTAAGGCCTCCAGCCAGGCTTAAAACTAAAACTAAAAACTAAGCGACTGCACCTGGCGTCGCTGGGAGAGGACAGCAATGGGACATGCTGGATCGGATTAATCGGACTCAGCTGCGCGGGCTGGCTCGAGCAAGGGTCGGGGTGGGTATGGACGGGGGTGTCGCGGTGGCCCTCGGCGGCGAGGGCGGAAGCACGGCGGTCTCGATTTGAGTTTCCGGATCGTGCTGGTGGCGGGATTACTCTCCTGGAGGAGAGTTATGGCGTCATCCGGGACGATTAGGGCGTGCCTAGGACGGCGGATGCGACTTATGCGCGACGGTGTATAGCGGGCGGCCGCCGCAATCAGGGGATTCGGGTGTTTAGTGGCAGATTCAAAAAAACGCTTGGCGAGGCGCTTCATGAACTGCTGTACGGTGGGGATTTTTAGATCAACGTGAAGAGACTCGTTGCGTACATAATAGGGTTCCCCCGTGACCTTTCTGAGGAAACGGTTCTGTAGGGTCTGCATCCTATGGATCAAGTGTGGCTTAGCATGCGCAAATACAACACAAGCATACGTCATGATGGGACGGATGACTGCGGTGTAGATGCGCAGCTTGCACTTAAGAGATAATTTGCTACGCGCGGTCAGGATAAAATGAAGCCTGCCGAGAGCGCAAGCGGCACGCGAACGAGCCGTCTTGATGTGCTCTCTGAAGGTCAGGTGTTGATCCAGGATCACGCCTAAGTATTTGGCTTGCTTCTCCCAAGGGATCGGCTTGCCATACATGGTGATCGGGCGAAGGTGAAGGTGCGGGAGCGTGGAGTCGCGGTCGCAAGAAAAGGACAGCCTGACTCTTATCGGGATTGACCTCAATCCTCCACTTCCGGAACCAAACACCTAAAGCGTTTGCGGAGTTTTGGAGAGTTCTGGCGATAGAGTTTTGGCACCAACCTGTGTAGTAGATAGCTGTGTCATCGGCGAAAAGCGCCAAATAACGATGTAGAACAAACTCAATTCATTTATTTCAAATAGGCATCTTGAGAGGTCGCCGCGACACTACTGGTTTTTATGTATTTCTATGAAATACCGTCCGTAGGTAGCGACACGTCATTTTCATAGAAATATATAGAATCCAGTCGTGTCGCGGCGACTCGTCGCCTGCTGCTGCTGTCTGTAGTTGGCTACCAATTTGTACCTTAAAGCACTTTTGAACAGTATAAGTATCTATTCTATTAAAATTTGTATTTTGTAGTATTCGTAATAAAAATTCTGACCTCAGCGCCAAATAGAACACAACGCCACGACAATTTGAAAAACAAACTTAAGTATGTACAGACATCCGCAATCTCATCTTGCAGATGTTTTTCGAGGGAATCCTTCGTTCTTACATCATTATTTATATTGGACATCTTCTAATTTGTTAACACTTCGTATCTAAAATTTCCGATACTTAATAGAACTAAATTGCAGTGTTTTTACACCTTCATGTGTTTGTTTACAGTTGAATCTTGCATGCCAGCCGTTGAAAATAAACTTAGTGGGTGGAATTCACAATGCGGGAATGATTTTCTCCATGATGTTTACTGGATGGATAGCTGACAAGTAAGAATGATTCGCCATGATTCTCTTTTTTCCAAGTATTACTGTCCATGCGGTCTGAGCGTCCAAATGCGTGGATTTTCGATATTTTCCCACTGCTCATTTTAAATTTCCTCAGAAAACCGTCATCCCTGTCAAGAAATTCAACCTACCTGTTAACGCTATCTCTCCTATTATTACCTAGGAACATTAAGCATAATTAAGTCATTCAGGGTTCTTACGCGAGCTCTTGCTCGCGTTGGGTAAAAGTTCGCAGTAGCCCGATTTCCGACAGAGGTGGAGGGACTGAGGTCTGTGTTCGCGGAACTTAGAACTAAGAACTCACGGAGCGATTTTTACCCGCGCCCGCTGTGGTGGCGGGAGCGCATCACTCGTACGAGCACGTAGTACAGAGAAATGTAGATAGTACCTATCTAAATTTCACGCTGCGATTTATGCTCGCGGCGTGCGCGATTGTTTGCGGCTCCCGCTGCACCGGCGGGCAACTAGTAGAATCACGCGGGTCGCGGTCAACCGCGGCCTTGGCAGGCTATGCCCGCGCGCTTTGCGATCGGTCAGCGGGCGTTTCTGCTGTGTCCATGGCAGTCTGGGACTTAACTAAATAACCGCCCGTCTTGCAATAATCGCCCATCGAGTTTGCGGGTGATGATCGCAACACCCCGTAATTTTACTATAAGGCTTGCGTAATTTTACCCGCGGGACTGGGCAAGAGTACGCGTTTGGAACGTGTTACTTTAAACATAACTATGTATATAGAAAACAATCTTAAATGTAAATTTACTTAAATAATAAAAATATGTTAAAATCTCGACCAACTCTATATCTAATCAACTCAGATATCTCATTTTTTATAATTCGTTGAGACCAATAGAAAATAAAGTGCGTGCTCTTGACCCGGAAACCTTCATCCCACTGGTATTTGAAAATATGAGAAAATTATTAGGAACGTCTCAGAAGGTGTAACCGCCCCAAAAACTATAAAATATTTAAAACTAGTCTTCCTAAAAACCATGGATTTTTTTTTATCATCTTGAATCTTTCTTGTCATCCTACATTCTATTCACATGTCTCCGAGTTAATTTCAACTTTTGCTAATGGTCACGAGTATCTGCTTGCATGGGATAAGAAATACTCTTTTTCGTGTTAGAAATGCTCATGTGCAGTCATAAATGTTCTCCGCGCTGTGGTGGGCGAATAAGGTTATGTCTGTCAGTCTGTTACTGACTATTTAAAACAACACGAAGTTCCCCCTGTCCAAGGGTAGTTTTTCAAAGGTACTTGGAAAACTATCCTTGGCCAAGGGGCAGCAGCGCTCGGGCTTTCATCCTAACCCTGGAAAGTATTGGGCTCGCCAGATGTTTCGGCGAGACTAGCAGGCTCCCGACCACGCAATGCCTCTTGGGGACGCTTGCCTTTACCCTCTTGATTTTATGTATCAGTTGCAAAAAGCCACATTACAGTGACCAAAACCGCGCATATGATTAGCAGGCCAAGGACCAACGTAGGTATACCTAATAATCTGCGCACATGCGCGGACAATTAAATAAAAAGATTTTTTTCCTCTATGTTTCAGAATTGGAAGAAAACCAACCGTAATTGTTTGTTCTGTGGGTGCCAGCATAGGGGTGTTCAAAATATTCATGACGAGCTACTATTGGTATCTAGCTCTAGAATTTCTTGAATCGGTAATGGGATCGGGACTTTACACAGTCGGGGTAGTTTTATGTAAGTATTTTAGATTTATTTCAGCGTTTGTTAAATAAACCACAAAATAAAGTATGTTTCCTAACAAAACCAATATCTTTTTAGTGATTGAAGTGGGAGGGAGTTCGAAAAGGGTGCTGGCTGGCATAATCTTCTCGTATGCAGTTTACGTCGGCGAAATAGTTTTCGCTTTCTTCGCAATGAGTTTACAATATTGGAAATGGTTAATATTGGTTGTCTACTCGCCCATGATACTGTTTATTCTGTACATATTCGTACTAAAAGAGAGCACAAGATGGCAAATGCTTCGTGGAAAAATGGATGGAGCGAAGGAAACCTTGAAGGTTATGGCCAAAATGAATAAGATAGACATCGCTGAGAAAGAAATAACAGATGTAAGTGACGATCAATTGCGGTTAATGTTTGATGTGGTAGAACAAAAGGAGAGAGAGAACATGAAAGTTATAATAGCATCAAAGGAAATAATGACCCGACTGACTGTGACGTCATTCTGTTTCTTCACCTCAAGCTTCCTTTACTACGGAACATTAGTTCACACTGTGCTGCTGCCAGGAAATAAATACACCAACTTTATTCTCTCTGCGTTCACTTCGTTCCCTGGAGAAATGATTGCTTACTACACGTTTAATAAATATGGAAGAAAAATCACTTTGCAATGTGGCTATTTCGTTTCTGCCATTTTTCTCATAGCTCAGAATTACTGCCCAGAATGTAAGTAAATACATAACTGGATATTATTGAAATCTGATGTTATGAAATAGGACTGTTAAACTAAAGTTAAAAACCCACCTTAGGTACCTACACCTACGGTGCGTGAATGATTGCATTATTTATGCAATAATTCGGCATATTGATTCAAATAGCAACTAATTTATTTTGTATTTTGAGCCAATCCTAAATGGTAAGCTAGAAGTGAATGGGCAATGTTGGCCTTTATGATTAAAAACCTTTTTATTTTTCAGCGATGTCCTGGTTGAAAGTGGTATTATTCTTGGTCGGAAAACTTGGTGTTGTGATCTGCTTCACTGGCATTTACACGTATAGTCTGGAACTATTCCCAACCAGTGTGAGAGGGACTTTGCTTGGGTGTGGCAACACGGCTGCAAGGGTGGGCAGTATGCTGGCGCCATTGACACCGTTATTGGTAAGGATTTTAATAAGTACTGTATTTATGTAATGGCCGATGGGGCCGAAAGGTTCTGCACTGGTTATTGTTAAGGTACTGGAAGGGACAGCCTGTCACAAGGTGGACCGACGCGAAGACTAGCGGGGTAATTGCGTAACACATTAAATGCCAGTCGATCGCAATGCGTTTTGCTTTCATTTTGACATCCAATGCTTCATAGGTTTGAAAAATTCGTCTGCTCTACAACGTAAGTAGCGCAATGAATGTGGCTGAACAGAAAAAATTAAAGACATTGCGATCGATTTCCATTTTATTTTATGTATGTTACGCAATTACCCCGCTGTCGCTGGTGTAAGTCGTCGTGGCAATGCGCAGGATTCCGGAAGCATAGAAGCGGCCGCTATGGCGATGCGTGCTCGAGGTTGATTAGCATGGTGTGGGCCATTTGAGCAAGGTGGACTAAAAGTCTAAAACTACCCCAGAAAACATGTAGTCACTTCAGTTTCTTAATAATTCTAGAATAAGGACAATCCTGCAATTGACCTCGGATTAATAAAAGTAGAATATAATATTTAAAGTCTCTAAAAAGGTTACTATACTTTATACATGTGTAAGATTATTGGTTTTGTTTTAACTTTAGCTGTTGCTACCAGGAAAAGTCATCATTTCCTTGCTAGATACAATAAAAAAAATGTGTTTATACAATAAACATATTTTTTGTTTTTATTGTATTGGAACGTAGAAGGTATCAAATCTACATACCTAATAACAGATGAGCAAATATGTACCTACATGTTATGGACAACTACTTACTGAAATAATCAAATCGACCGGGCATTTTTTATGACGCTGCTACGGGGCAAACAATTAAAACCAGGTTTTATTACTGTTATTTTTATTTCAAACGTAGCATCAATATTTAAAAACAAATAAAATCTTTTCACTCATAGACACTCTGCTGACCTATGATAATAAAAACTTAAATTGACTGGACTTTACCATAATTAAATGTTAAACTGTTGTTAAAACTTTGGTTACAATTGAATTAAATTAAGCTTAAAAAAATCTATAGATAACAAAAAACAAAACTATAATCACAAAAATATAAAATTTCTTTTCTTTTATTAACCGACTTCAAAAAAAGGAGTTTCTCAAATCGTCGGAATCTGTGTGTGTTCCCCGATTACTCAAAGACGGCTGGACCGAATTGGAAAATTATTTTTTTGTTTTAAAAGGTATACTTTCCAGGTGGTCCCATTGTCATCAAGTCAGGATCTGATAATGGGATTCTGGAGAAATCGAGGAAACTCTTCAATTATTATTGGCACACTTGTAGCGATTTGGGTATTTTTATAGCAACTTGTTCATTTGCTCTCGGAAAGCACCATTTAGTGAAGTGGAACTGATGATGAAGACCACAGACAGCTACCGGAACTACTTTTCACGAGTTGTGATTCGATTACTTTAAAAAGGTTGCTAAGCAAATTATGCTCGTCACAATGTATATGGTGGCGATGATGGTGAAGTACCAAAAGAACTCCTCAACAATTAACGTCCCTGCATCAGGAAGCGCAATATTTTGTAAAAGGTCTTTATGCAATTGTAACTTGGATAAATTACAAACCGACCCACTAAAAAGTGAAAAATAAAAAACTTTTTTGCAAAAATAAACAACCGACTTCCTAAAAAAAATACTACAAAGTGAAAATAACTTTACTTTCGGAAGTTGGTGGAAAAAATCTAAAATACAGATCCTAAGACACTGATTTCCGAAATTAAAGTTATTTTTCACTTTGTAGTGTTTGTTTTGGAAGTCGGTTGTTTATTTTAGCAAAAAAGTTTTTTTAGATTCACAGAAGTATATATAATGTTTAAACGTAAAAGGAACTGAATAAACAATATTAAATAATCAGACTCATAATTTAGAAGAATACTTAAACAATTGAGGATTTACACAAAATAAACGTCATAATTATTTGTTACAACAATTGCTGATTGCTGGCTGCTTTGATAGCACTTGAGTTGCATAGTTTCTTGTCTATGCGGCAGCTGCATTTGTTGGACTTACCTTTGCAAATTCGCTTTCAATGCAAAACTAAACAATAACAAGAGAGCCGATAGACGTTCGCTCGTAACCGTTGCGGGCTCTAATTGGTCAGCGCGTGTCACGCGTTTGTTCTTCTCCCCGCACCCCGTGCAATGTACCCATGTATTATCAGATTACCCAAAGATCATACGGCAATATTTAAGTATAATGTCGAGACAATGTGAATAAGGAAGTTCAAATCGTAATTATTTATTTCGCCCTAAGTAGCTTGTCATTGTTCATAAAGCGCGGGCATTGTGAAAAATGCCCCTATTTGTTTCTTGATCCATAACATAAATATCTGCCAACACAATTAGTAAAAAATACAGGTTTTTAAATACGTACCCGATGGCCAGAACAGACTACGTAGTTATTACTTGGTCAATAACATGAAATTATTAAATAAATTAAAATAAATTAATGGGGCATTTTTATAGTAACTGTTCTATAGAATATTCTACTTTTTTGAGTGAAGGACATACTAATTAAATAACGGACAAATTGGTTAATTTAGTAGACGATTGAGCCCACCACGGTTGAGATAGCTATGAACCCTCGAAATACTGCGAAGTTTTAGTTATGGTCATCAAAAATTCACTTTCTTGTCAAACAAGTGATCTCTAAAGTACTTTTTAATTACGATTGAATGGAATAGTTACCTACCAAATGCCACGGTTTTTTTTGACTTTTTTGTTTGTTCTAACTTTTTTAAATTACGAAAGACACGCATGCTGCGAATAAAAAAAAATGTCGTCATGCAGCAAAGCATAGTAGGTCCTGTACTCAGTCAGCAGGCAAGAATCTCATAAAAGTAGCAGGGGGGCACGTTGGGCAGTGATCAAGGGTGTGTCCGCTACTCGCGGGCTGTGGACTTTCTCTAAACCCTTATACGCCGAAATAATCAGAATGAAAGCGATTGTGATCGTGTGTGTTACGCATTGAGGCAGCTATTATCAAGAGCATAGGCAGTGAGAGCTTTTAACCGACTTCAAAAAAAGGAGGAGGTTCTCAATTCAGTTGTATTATTTTTTTGTTACCTCAGAACTCCATCATTTAAAAACAGATTTGGACAATTCTTTCTTTTTTTCTTGAAAGGGCGGCAGTTATACTCATAGGGTGGTCCCATATAAATTTTGTCTAAGTTCTGTGGTTTTTGAGTTAGCCTCAATAATACTTACCTATCTACGTATTTTTTTCATGTATGTTGATGATGTTATAATAACTCTCTATCACTGTTATTTACTTAGCAAGTGGTGGTATACGAATTTGTGTGGAGTAGGTACTACAATTAAAAAGTGAAAAATAAAAGCATTTTTCAAAAAAAAAAAAAAACAATTGATTTCCAAAAAATCACTACAAAGTGAAAAATAACCTTAATTTCGTAAGTCGGTGGCAAAAAACGAAAATTCAAAACCGAAGACGCCGACTTCCGAAATTAAAGTTATCTTTGACTTTGCAGTGTTTTTTTGTAGTCTGCATTATCAAGAGCGTAGGCAGTGATAGCTTTTTTGAGGAAAGTTGTCTGTCCAGACCATATTTATAAATGTCTATGTTCCAGACAGACGAGAAATACCTACGCATGACATTCCATTTGAATTCTTTTAGTATTCATTTAGCTATTTTGAATCACTTTTAGAGTTTTCAGAAAATCTCAATTTCCTCAATAATAATTGCCCTAAGGTAGGTAGGTAAGTAGATAGGTTCTCTTCGTCTCTTGGTAAAGTATGATTTTATTTTTTACTAATGATCGTAGCATCCGTGTCACCGGTGGAATTTTAGGGCATTTATAAAGCGACGAAACGACTTTAATTAAGTACGAAGCGTACCTAGGTATTTAGGAAACCAATGAAATATAACTTTGATGTACCTATTGATTTTGATAACCACCTACAACCTACAAAGGTGCCGACTTTCTTGTCACAAATGCGTCTAAACTAGACTAAAAATCACCAAAATTTAGTTTATTCCTGTCAAACGACGATTTCCCATTCTGAAATTGACTAAAGTGACACTACATTTTAGTTTGACAGCACTAAGATCACTAGGGCACTGAGTTAATAATTTAGTGAAAATGGTACCTAATTTTGCTTAAAATTTATATTTTCTAACTAAATCTGATTATTTTTAATCGCAATTAAAAAGGTGTGGAATAAAATTAGTTGGCATGAACTAAAATTCACACAACGCCTCGACTTCAGGCGCAAAAACAGTACTGTATCTTTTTTTTCTTTTCTTTTGCTTATATCTCGAAAACGGTGCGTCTTATCGCAAAAATAACGAAAATTTCGACCCCCTTAATGAAATACATAAAGCCCTAAAAGTCAACATGTAGGTAATAATTATTAATATTTTCCATACAAAAAGTGAAAAATTCCATAAAAAACATGTCGAGGCTTGCCCCCTGCGCGCCTCCGGCTCTAAAAAAATTCAAAGATAAATATTTACAAGTCAACATTATTAAAATTAAAATTTATTTATTTTATATTTAGTGATGTTTTTTCGCAGAATAGCTTTAAGATTCTCATAGCCAAAAGTAAGGAATTTCAGTGATAGTTTAGTTCGGTGTACAAGGGAATCGGCACCAATATACACTATTACCTACCTAAATTGTAATTGTATTGTTATAATAGATCGTGTTGTAGAATTATTTTTAGCACTAGATACCTACCTATAATTTTAATACGTTAGGTTTACCTATCCATAGGGCAAGCCAGATTCACAGATCGCCTGTGAATCTTGCCCATATTCTGTTAGCTACATGCATATAGCGTAACATAAACATAACATCACGCCTGCATTTCCCGAAGGGTTAGGCACAGGACCTTCTCATGCTTTATTTTTATTGCAGATTACTGAAATAGCTGCACTTCCGTCATACTTATTTTCCGCCACTGCTGTGGTAGCCGCGCTGCTGTTAACATTCACGCCTGAAACGAAAACGCTGCCAATGTTTGATACCATCGCCCAAGTTGACTCCTACAAAGCATCACAATTTAAAGAAGAAGAATGTATTGACATACCAGTTAGCTCCACCACCCAGTCTACGAAATTATAAAAATGTATGTTAGCAGGATTTCGAATGAGTGAAGAATACAAGATAGTATATTTAAGCATTAATCGATGCGTAAGGATGGACTTAAAATAAATGATATTTAACAGATTATTTTGGTTTTATTACAGTAATTCAAAAACAGTCTATCGGCCAGTTACATCAAGAGTCAAAAGGACCACAATTTGACTTTTGTGATTCGAGTTTTGTGATCCCACAATCAAATCATAAACTAGCTAGAATATAACAAGGTAGCTCACATTTTCCCCCTTTGGAAAAGGTTGCCATAAGCATAACTGTATCCGAACGAAACCAACTTATTTTTTTCATCTCACAATACTAACAGACAGTACACTTTGACAGATACATAACCACAGACTACATAGAGATATGTACATAACCTAAAATCTTCCGCTGTTTCTAACATTGTATTTTACCAATTTCCATTATTTTTATCACAAAATCCTTATAGTTCCTTTAAAGGTAATACTAATTTATAAATATGGAAGGATTTGAGATAAGAACGTCAAATAGCAAGAAGGTGAGTGAAAGTCATCACTGCGTCTCAAATTCGATGTCTTTGAATATAAATGAAGTGTTATTTTTTCTAATAAGCATTGTTTTCTCAGGGTAAAGGACTCTTTGCCACTAAGAAGTACGCCCAGGGTGATGTTATATTAGAAGAGGATCCTTTAGTTTCGTGTCAGTTCGCTTGGAATGCGGCTTACAGATATTTAGCATGTGACTATTGTATGAGGTATGTTTCATGACTTTACTCTTTTGCGTTAACTGACCAGTAATTTAGATAAATTTAGAGAGAGCCCAAAGAGCCATATTAAAAGTTAGTTGCTTTTTGCCAATCCTCTATCCAACTTTCGAACTTTACCAACACTGCCAAGTGCTAACGGTCCGGAAGTTGTTCATTCTCATGGCAGTACTAAAAAAACACACTGAACTTCCCTTAGAACTCAATTTACCAACACTAAATAGACGATCAACAAATGTTTGTTCAATCATCCGTTATAACACTAGTTTCTCCCAAAAGTTTTTCTGTTTTCTTGGCACTTTTCTTTATAATTCAATTAATAACAAAATACCTATTTACACTCATACAAAAGCTATTTGTAAAAGAAAATTATTCATTTGGCTATTAAATCTGGACTATGTTGCCATTGAAAGCTTATTAAAACCAGTGTCTTAATAATACCCACACATTTACAATCACACACCTAGACTTACATACATTCATACACACAACATTCTTCATTTCCCCATTTCCATTCTTCATTTTTTATTATGCTCATTATTATTTTATTTTGTTAGTTAGATACCTAAGTACGTATCAATGAATAATAATATACATAATTTGTATATTTCTTTGAACTTTATGTTGACTTGCTTTTCTTTGATTTTGTTCTGCACTCAATTGCATTATCAGACTTTATAATACCTATTAAGTATATCTTAACTTTAACTGTTTTGTAAATTAACATGTCCTTTAAAAGAGAGCCGGGTGATCTGTAACTCAGGACCCTCCTACCTCAGACACCTTTCTCTATTTAAGATTGTGCTTTTTATTAACCAGTGTGTGTAATATGATGTTTAGATAAATAAAGATTTATGATTATGATTACTAATAATGTTATACAGGTTATTAAAGAAAGAAATAAATTTTCTATGTTAAACATAACATAACATCATGGCTCGTTTCCCCAAAGAGTTGGGCAGAGGTGTAGGTATTTAGTACCTATGTATAGTACACCCACATTTCGCCAGTTATGTTTAAGTCCCATGTAATAGGGGGCGAGCCTATTGCCATCAACCGTTTACTACACTGCTGTTTATTGTCCCAAAAAAAATAAACCGGGCTCAAATCCAAACTCCAAGCTGCTATTGAGAAATGTCAGACAAACCCCAATAACACTTTGCCTAACCTGGAAATCGAACCCAGGACCTCTTGCTAAGAAGTAGCGCTTGCGACCACTACACCAATGAGGCAGGCAATGTTTCCTTCTGTTTCTGTGTTAAAGTAGGAAACATTTTATTTATTATGCATCAGTGTCGTCCTCCCATAAGACATCCCTCAGACTCAAAAATCTGTTTAAAAAAATATATATTATCAGTATTGAATATGTCGTAATATTTTAAATACAGTTTATGTTTATAACTAGCTTCCGCCCGCGACTTCGTCCGCGTGAAATTTCATGTTCCCCTGACCCACCCCGTCGCATCGCATCGCCTGCCCGCACTGTTACTTCGTTTTCGCTTAGCGCTCGTTCTTATTTTTTTTCTTTTTCTCGGCTTCTAAGGGTCCTAGCGTAATGTTATTACCCTATAGCCTTCCTCAAGAATTGGGGTTTAAATTGCAAAAAGAATTTTTTAAATCCGACTGGTAGTGACTGAGATTAGCGCGTTCAAACAGTCAATAAAAAATAAAACGTGTAGGTAACTAATAGACTAAGGGCTGATTTTTCAATCGTCAGATAACTTTTATCTGGGAAATAAGTTTGACGTTTTGACAGCTTTTGTATAGAAAATATGTCAAACCGCCATATTTATTCCTCAGATTAAAGTTATTTGACGATTGAAAAATCAGCCCTAAGTGCATTTTCTTACTTTAAGCATTTTTATACCCGTCGTAATTTCAAAACGAAAGGTCCGAATTGAATCATTTAAAAAGGAATTTACATGTATGTAATCGACCTTGATTATGAATCTATTAATTTGTATAAGGATTAATACCATGTGTATGAAAACACCTTCGCAAATAATGCATTATTTTATAACAAATTACCATTAAAAAGGTTATAGTGAGCCAACCTTATAAGATAGACATATGCTGTCTAGACTTTTTTTTAGAACTCTTTAAGACGAATAATTTCGCCATACATAATTTTTAGATATTTTTATACATTGACGCAGTGCACGCAACGGAAGCTCTCAAAAGTATCAATTTTCCCCGTTTTTGCAACATTTTCCATTAAGCTCCGCTCTTATTGGTCGTAGCGTGATGTTATATAGCCTATAGCCTTCCTTGATAAATGGGCTATCCAACACTAAAAGAATTTTTCAATTCGTACCAGCAGTTCCTGAGATTAGCTCATTCAACCAAACAAACAAACAAACTCTTCAGCTTTGTAATATTAGTATAGATGTGCGTCTTATTTGTGTAGATTAAACTATTTTTCTTTCTTTATTTACAAAACAAAACATGAAACATAACTAAATTCTTTCAGGCCACTAGAAACTCCAGAACAAAACGTGAGGCGCCTATCATGCAAACCAGACATAGTTCTTCCACACTCCGACATATTTGAGATAAACATTGAGAGTATAACAAACTGTGATCAATGTGGCGCCCTGTACTGCTCAGAAGGGTGCAGACAGAATGCTTACGTGAAGTATCACAGGATATTGTGTCATGACTCTAATGATGCTCAACATCCTATTGTTGTTCTTTTGGAGACTTGGAAGTGAGTATATATCCCTTTAATAATAATAATTGATTAATTATTACAGCACTGCTTTACTACTTCACAAACATTTCATGCAAAAGTTCAAGGATCTTTGCAGAAAGTAGCAACTGCACATTCCAAATACCATTCACAACAATGCTGCCACATGCTTTTTATTAGTTCCTTTTACAACCTGATCTGTAACTTCTGTGTTCTTAACTTGTATGGGAATTATGAACATGGCTGATACAAAAGTAACAGTTACTTTCATGTTTAAAAAAAAATCATAACCCTTCCTTTTGGCTTTGCCGTAGTTGGGTAAAAATAGATAAAGTTACTAAATCATTATTTTTCCAGACAAATGCACTACCCACCTGAAACAACGAGCATAATGCTTCTAGTAAGAATACTAGCATATATCCAACAGAGTTCAGACCCATCTGCAGCGGTAGCTAAAGTCAAACAGTTCTGTCACCGCACTGAGAATGAAGATGCTGAACTAGTGCACAAGTTATTGGGAGAACAGTTCACGCATCAGATGAATACATTGAGAGAGATGACGTCACATGTTGTTAGTGGAGATGAAGTACAGGAGGTAAGATATTGTAAAGGGTTTTTCAATAAGCGCGGGTATATGTTGAAATGAAATAAAGCAAGCTGTATGTGAGGTATTAACAAAATTCTTTTTTTATTTGAAAGGCCCGCATGTGCCATTAAGTGTGGAATATGACATCGTTCAAATGCCCGCCTCAGCTTCTTACAGTGGCATGGATCCGAGTGGTCCCATTTTCAATTACTCTTCTGCATAGATCTGGCTGAATTTGAGCGATGGCCTGTGTTATGTTCACCTTTAGGGCATCGGTCGATTGTGGTTTGTTTGCATAGACCTGCGACTTCAAGAAACCCCACTAGAAAAAGTCTAGCAGGGTCAAATCGCATGACGTTGGTGGCCAATTCACATCACCCCTGCGAGAGATAACCTTATCCTCAAATCGCTCGTGAAGAATGCCAATCGTGGCGTCCGCTGTGTGGCACGTAGCGCCGTCCTACTGGAACCGCATGTCGTCTAGGTCCATATGGTTCAATTTGGGCCATAATAAAATGGTTATCATCGTTCTGCAGCGCTCGCCTTGACGGTGACCGCCTCACCAGCGTCGTTTCTGAAAAAGTATGGTCCAATGACGCCGCCGGCCCAAAATCCACACCAAACGGTAACTTTTTGAGGATGCATTATCACCTGGTGAACCTCGCTTACAGTTCAAAAACAATACTAACAATATCCTTAAACTATCTGTTAACAATCCGGTTGATGATGATAATGAAATCAATTAAGTTATGAAAGTTTTACATTACCTTTTTGCGCGATTTTATATCCGCAAAATCATCAATTATAGCGGCTTATGAAATCTTGTTCATTAGTTCAGACTCTATGCACAAAAGAGCTAAGGCGTTTAGCTTTTCTTGACCTTAGAGCTCATTTCGCATCGCACCGCAAAAATCTGCGCAGATTTTTGCGGTACGATGCGAATTCGCAGTTTTGTCTGGGTAAAGTAGATCGTAGCTAGTTTTTCACCCGCTTCGAACAATTTGTTGCTGGTGTGCATACAGCCGTGCGAACTGCTATAACCAAGTTTGAATAAATGTTTCCCAAATTCTGTTTTCGTAGGAACGAAGACAGACTTCTTAATGATCCAGAATCTGGATTTATCAAAATTCTTTCAGAAGAAGGGTGGCATTGAAAATGTACGCATTCCTGAACTAAGTCAGTTTCTAAATCATTACGATACATTTCTTCCAAGAAAATAATTGGCTTTTTCCATCAGGGTTTGGTGACAACTCACTCATTTTTATCAGAAATGAAAACTTCTCGTTTTTATTTCTGTAAGACAAAAAAAATATTGGCGGCAGATTTTATGAGTGTGGCCAAATTTGCCGTCCCCATAAAATCTGCCGCCCTAGACTCCACCCTACTCAGCCTGCTGGCAAATTCGCCGCTGTTGTACTGTTATGATGTAAATCTACTTTAAAAGTATTAACTGAAAATTTGGTGAGTGAGTATTTAGCAGTTTTTTTTTTGTGACATAATTGTCTTGAATGTTACTTAACTATTATACTGTGTATTGTGTATTGTGTATTGTGT
This sequence comes from Fissipunctia ypsillon, assembly GCA_947568875.1. Lineage (NCBI taxonomy): Eukaryota > Metazoa > Arthropoda > Insecta > Lepidoptera > Noctuidae > Fissipunctia > Fissipunctia ypsillon. The sequence goes on along the minus strand of OX387643.1, from coordinate 17,774,837 downwards.
ATTGTGTACTGTGTATTACTGATAGTTAAAATAATAAACTATAACTCGAAAACTACAAAAAATTGCGGAACATACATGGTTATTGTGGACTGTATTTGGTTTTCTTCTTGGCTTGAGGGGTGGAGGAATGAAAGACTTCTTGATTTTCTTCCCTTTATTCTTCCTTGTGGTTCTTCTAGTAGAGCTGGAGGCCGACTGTGTCCTACCAGTTTTTTTTTTTTTTTTTTTTTTCCTAACTATGGCATCTCGTAGTTGGCCAAGAGTGGCCGTGACTACTTAACCGGTCAATCCTGTGGCTGCCTTAAGCTAACTCAAAGCCTCCAGCCAGGGGCGTGTTACTTACAATACTAAGTGACTGCGCGCTAAGGGCACCCCCTGTGGGGTACGAACCTCGGCTTAGGGCGTCACTGCGGGGACAGCTAGTTGGGACAGGCTGGATCAAACTTGGGTGATTATTATTTAACAGGGGAATTTAAAGCTACAGGCTCAGCTTCGGCGCGGGCTGGCGCTTCTTCGAGCAAATGACGGGGGGAATTATTAATTCTGGGTTTTCGCGATGGACCTCGGCGGCGGGGTCGGAATGTCGGTCTTTTGTTCTTGTAAACTGTACTAGAAGCCCTATTACTTTCTTGGAGGAGAGTAATGGGGTCGTCTGGGTCAAGAAGAGTATGCCTCGGACGGCGAACTTTACTGATGTTGGAGGGGGTATAATTTGCGGCCTCGACAACTAGGGGGTTGCGATGTTTGGCGGCGGTATCAAAGAAACGCTTGGAGTTACGTTTCATGAATTGGAGGATGGTGGGGATTTTGATATCGAGGTGGAGGATCTCGTTCCGGACATAGTAGTGGGATCTCGTGATCATTCGGAGGGCACGGTTCTGGAGGGTCTGCATCCTATGGATGTGGTGGGGTTTTGCGTGTGCAAAGACTGCACAGGCGTACGTCATAATAGGGCGTATGCACGCCGTGTAAATGCGCAACTTGCACTTTAGTGACAATTTGCTTTTTGCATTCATTATGGAGTGGAGTCTACCGAGAGCGAAAGCGGCGCGCGAACGAACCTGCTTTATGTGCTCTGCGAAGGTGAGGTGCTCATCGAGAATCACACCTAGGTATTTGGCTCGCTTCACCCAAGGGATAGGCTTACCGAACATGGTGAGTGGTCGGGGGGGGGGGGGGGGGGGGGGGGGGCTTAAGGCGCGGTTTGGAGTAAAGAACCGCTTGGCTTTTGTCAGGATTCACTTCGATTCTCCACTTCCTGAACCAGTCGCCAAGTTTGTTGACCGCTCTTTGGAGAGTGAGAGAAATCGAGGCTTGTTTTGTGCCTGAGCAGTAAATGGCCGTGTCGTCTGCGAACAGAGCCAACTGTGTGTCCTACCAGCCAAATGTTCCTACTTTTATACTTTAAAATCTCCTACATTATTTGATTCTCGGAAATAATTATTCAATATTCTGAGAAGTTTAACAATGCCTCGGACAAATTCTCAGAAATAGCTCAAAAGTTTCGACCAATCAGAGTGCAGCACGAAAAGGCGTCCCGAACCTTAACTATGACGAAACTTTACCGTAACGGGGACCTTTTCGCAAAAATGAATTATTTCTACTTTTATCTTAACAATTTCTTATCCTAAACTTATGTACTACCGCTATATAATTAAAATATGTGCCTACCTAATATAAATAAGTTAAAACTATGCCTATTTTATGTCTATCCTAATACAAATGGGTCTTAACTTATATCTACGTATGGCTAATGCTCGGCGTCCGTTACAATGGTGTAGGTATTTTCGAATACCTCTGGGTATGAGGAATTTAGATTTTTCATCCTGTATAATCTATTTCTCTGAATTTCGTTTTGTTTTTTTTTTGTACCTATATTTATATAGGTACAAGATGTAACATAAATAACGCACAACCTCTTAAGGGGTCATTGTACTCATCATTATGAACAACTTTTACTATGGGACCAAACCTGAAATCGTGAAAAAAAATCTGCCGCTCCCTACCCTTATGTTTGCATGACTCGCCAAAATGATGAAAAATCTTATTCATTGAGTTAATAAACTTGAAACTTAGCACGAATACTTATCTAAGTAAATTATGAACTTTGTAATTTTTTGTTTTTCTAAACTACCCCCAAGAGGGGGTTGGGGGTGTCAAAATTTGTAGGGAAGAATTTTAACGCGCAGTCCGATTAATTCAAAACTCATTATTTATACTTAAGACTAAAACTAAAGAATAACCTGTATCAGGGCTTTTCGAAATCTACCCCTGATGGAGTGAAAAGGGGTAGTCAATTTTACAGGGGAAGATTTCACTGCGTTGCTTGATTAACTCGAAAATTGGTATAAATAATCTTTGAGTCAAGTTTTGGAAGTATCCTAAACATTTTTTGTATTACGTGTATGAAGCAGTTGCCTATCTGGGTTGTGGAGGTAAGATAGGTAGTCGCTCCATGTAAAATACTGGCATTCAGCTGCATCCGGATTGACTGAACGCCGACCCCGATATAGTTGGGAAAAGGCTAGGCAGATGATGATGAGTATGGGCCCAACAATATAATAATAAAATACCTAACATAATTAAAAATTACACATTTCAAAACTTTAAAGAGAAACTGACAGCATTAATAATAGGAAATAATACGCAAAGCTGAGACAGCAGATGGTGCCATATGGATATGAAGTAAACAAAGCAAGCTGTCAAAGGCAACATGGCAACATTTTCGGCGTTTTTTAATATAATTTCAGCTTTATTTCATCCTTGTTACTAGAATTGTATGTAAAAAAAAACCATAAGGTTAAAAACATGCTTAAAAGAATTTCAAACAAATTTGTTTTTGTGATATTGAACTATATTACAATAAACTTTTAATGATACATTCAAGTAAATATCACTAAAAATATTGTGTTTTACATTACGTTAATACTCTGACCTGTAAAATATCATTCAATTCTTATAGTCTTCAGCTCTAAAATTATCAGAACACAAACTTTAAAGCTTACTGTCTGTAAAATGCTTGCAATGTAGCGATTTACCACTGCTTGCGAAATTATCCGTTTTTAGCGAATTAATAACACCTTCATTCCTACATATACAACCTTGGCCAAAAGTATTAGGCACCTTTAAAAAATCAAAATGCATGTTTACTACTTAACCAATAACAGAGTGCTTAACTTAAATGACTTACCGGGGTCATAAATCAAGCGGCTCTTAGTTAAGGTCATACAACACCTGGTGACCGAAAACAAAAGATTCGGTTTTCTTTCGGTCTTATCAGTCAATGTTTGGTCACTTGTGTTCTGGACTCTAACAAGTAAACAAGCTTTCATTTCTGTTGATGTGATTAAATTGACACCTAATTTTGTTAAAAATGCCAAAAAGGAGTGAAATTAGTTTAGAAGATAGAGTGAAAATACAAATTTACCATGAACAAGGGGAGTCGCAAAAAGAAATTGCTGACCTAGTGAAATGTTCGCGATGCGCTGTGCAATCTGCCATCATACGGTTTGTTCAGACCGGCACTCACGCAAATAAGCCAAGAACAGGCAGAAAACGCGTTACTACGAAGCGTGAAGATCGAAAATTAATCCGTGAATCCATGAAAAATCGGAAAAAACTTCTTCTGAGCTTGCTGCTGCCTTGTCCGAAGAGGTTGGAAAGTCAATAAGTGCTTGAACAGCCAGAAGGAGACTAGGAGAAGCAGGCCTAAAAAGCTGCAAAGCCAGGAAGAAACCCTGGCTTTCAGAAGCCACCAATAGGAAACGGCTTGAGTGGGCTCTACGGCACCAACATTTCACAGAGGAAGATTGGTCAAATGTGGTGTGGTCCGACGAATCTAACTTTGAGGTAAGTCAATTTCACTGCTATTATTATTAATAAGAATGATGATTTATTTATTTCACTTAAATAAAAAAAAGTTAAGGCCTCTTCAAAAAATGTCTTTTTTTTTCTTTCGTACAGGTATTTGGAACACCAGGTGTGACCTTTGTGAGGAGACGTGTGGGTGAAGAATACCATCCGGATTGCGTCGTGCCAACTGTAAAGCACGGAGGAGGCAGTATAATGATCTGGGGCTGCATGGCTGCTGATGGGGTTGGAGAAATGTTTGTTTGTGAAGGTCGTATGAACAGCGAAAAGTACATAGAAGTACTTGAAACTGCACTTATGCCTTCGCTAACGAGTATTTACGGCGACACCAACTTAGATGGAGTCATATTCCAACAAGACAATGCACCTTGTCATAAGTCAGCTGCTACGATGCGCTGGTTTAGCGAAAACAACATTGACTTGTTGGATTGGCCTGCGCAGTCACCAGATCTGAACCCAATCGAACATCTTTGGGGCATTTTAAAGCGGAGGATTAAAGAGCACAGCATTACATCGAAAACGGTATTAAAAAATGCGTTGGTGCAAGAATGGCATGCCATTACAAGGGAGGATTGTGCTAAGCTTGTACGCAGCATGCCAGCTAGAATTAGTGCAGTTATTAAATCTAAGAGTGGACCGACTAGATTTTAAGTTTTTTGTTATCTTTTTAGTGTAATTAAGTAATAATAAATCAATACAGAAAGTAAATGGAGTTTTTTTCTATTATTTTAAGTAAAAATCAGGGTGCCTAATACTTTTGGCCAAGGCTGTACTACCTAATGGCACAACATTGATTCACTGACTGTTGCATTATTACTATCTATTATAGAATATTCCTGACGAATGGGTATCACTAAAATAATATATCAGTCGATTGTAAGCACACCGGATTTCTCATTAACAGTCATCTAACCATAGATATATATTTTTTATAACCATAGATGAAAGAGGAGGCCTAAACATGAAGTCTGTTTTTTTGTTTACGTTATTTATTTAATTATTTATTCCCCTTATAACTATCATTACAAGTTGCATTACCTAATGCGATAGTACGGTCTCATAAAATGCATTTATTATTAAAATTATTTACAATTAAAACTTATTAAGAACTTTAACCGTTTTATTAGCTAGTCTTACCACAGACGGGCGCCATGTTGTTCTGTTTAAAGCATAAAAACGGAATATTTTGTATGTTATTTGAATGTAAAACACGAAAGAATGTTATTTTCTTGACAAAAATAAATAATTTGATGAAATATTATGTTAATTTGTCTTATTTTATTTATGTACACAGTAGGCATAAAAAGCATGAAGTCTCTTTGATGAGATTAAAAAAAGCGGACATCTCCGACTACTAAATAGTTATCTGTGGCGCACATTACTGCACTAGTGCGGTGATATAAAGTAAATAGCACGCGTGTTTAATACACTGCAATTTGAACCTAAAAGCGGTTCAATAAGATCAATTTTACGAGCAAGTGTGTTGAAAAGTGTTAAAATTTCGGCATTGTCTTTATTATGTCAATATAAACTCGTTTTGAAGCTGTAATTCGAATTTTACGACATGACAGTAGATAAAAACTTTTATTAATTCTTTTCAGTTTCTAACACCCGAAGGTTTCTGCACGCTAATGGCGCTGGTTGGCACAAATGGACAAGGCATTGGCACCAGTCCACTGGCCATGTGGGTGAATTCTGTACTAGAAGTCACCATGTCCGATGATGAGAAGCAACAGCTGGATCTGTTCATCGATAAACTTTATCAGTATGTGGAAGAAGGTATGTTATAGTGGTACCAAATTTATTAGTAAATGCTTACAGACTTCTTTCATTGCATGAAACACCAATAAACATTATGCATATTGATCTATATCCCTATTCACCACTCCGGGAGAATGGTTTAAGGGCCTGTTCGCACGCACCACAACCACACCACATCGCAGTGACAAAATGTGGGTAAGCAGTGGTTACGTGTGAATAGTGTCGCTGCACCTGCTTGCAGTTGCGTTGTGCTTGCGTTGTCGCTAGTAGTTGGGATATGGTTACGTTGTGGCTAGTGTTTGTAGACAGACAGATCGTTGTGGCTGCGACGTGGCCTTGATGTGGTTGGTATCGTCCACACGGTTGATTTTGACGGTCAAATGTGATCCGCGTGAGTAAGCTATACATTTTCATTCAAATTAGCGTGTTGTGTTGTTGTTGAGCGTGCGCGCACGTGTTGTCGTTGTGGTACGTTTGATCGGGCCCTAATGTAAAGTAGCCTTTGCAGTTAAGTCTATAATACCTCAGCTCAAATTCACTCTTTATCTCGCTCGCACACTAATGCTCGCGGACTGTTTGAGAGCGAGACTGAGTAGGGTGCTGGGGGAGGGCCGATAGTTTAGGTAATTTCTTTTTACGATGAAAAAAATGGTAATAATAAAAAAAAACATACCTGCTTATATAAGCGGTGTCCCCCGACACGACGACGCTTGAATCAAAATATTACCTACAACTTATATTAAACTTAAAAGGCCAATAGATATTATTATTTACTTTTTACATGTTTTTGTTTGTGTCGGGGGGTTTTTAAACTGTAATTTATTCTTTTATTTGCTGCTTTTTAAACTTTATACATAAGTAGACAAATTCTAAATTCAAATTCAAATAATTTAGTTTTCACTTCACAAACAATGGCATCTTATGGAATTAAACGAGTCTGCACTAGGAATAAAACGACACGCTACGATCGACACATCCGTCGCGGCAATCTGCCCAGCTGTAGGTATTTTTCAGTGAAGCTAGTTACTAATTTATCCTCATTTCTCTTTCCTACTCCTACATCGGACCCTGATCACCATCTATCTATAACTTATTTGTTGAGATCATTCCAATGAGCCCAAACACGATACCTCTGCTGTAAGTTGGCGAGGGAGTTGGGTATCCTGCAAATTTCAAGTGATGCTGCAGTATCAGTTCAAGGTTGCTATGTTCTTGTAATATCATTGAAGTAACATAATTTAATATCAAATTTCAAATCAATTAGATCTGTGGAAGATGCTCACATCCATTCATCAACTAGAAAAGAGCTGATAATCTTCAAACGGCTGAACCGATTTTCTTGATTCATAGCTAAAAACACTCTCGATCAAGTCACCCTTCGGTTAAGCCGTTTGGGACCTACGATAGCGCAGACAGACACACAAATACGCAAATACACACGTCTGTCGGGGGTTAAAAATAAAATAGGCAATTTGAGGTATTGTAGACTCTTAACGCAATTACAGTTTTCTATGTAATTTTTCATTGGCGAATCGGGTTTTATGTCCACATATCGGGGGTAACAGCCACACACGTAGTAAAAATACATTAACTTCAAGCGTCCAGAAATATTGAATACATTATTTCTACTATCTTTTTTACAGAATCAGGCTCATTTCTCAACACGGAAGGTTCAGGTCTATTCCAGTTGCAAAGCTCTTGCAACCACAGTTGCGCCCCCAACGCAGAGTCGACCTTCCCTTACGGCAACCACAGGGTGCAACTGAAGGCGCTAAAACCTATCATGCCGGGAGACGAGATTTGCATCAGCTATCTGGATGAATGCACCCTGCAAAGGTCCCGTCATTCAAGACAGAAAGTGAGTTTTGTGGACTTTTATTACTATGTATATGTACAGCATATGGATAAGTTCTTAGTCACATAGTGTCACTTGTTCACTTGAGAATCTTATGACTGCGTCAGTGAGCGGAGCAACCGTACCTGAATTTTGGGCCAAACATAATTATAAAAAAATAGAACTTCTTTAAAATTATTTTTTGCCATCGACACGCTTATAAGAAGTCGCATATTATACTCACTATAGCGCATATCAATCCAATTTGATAGAGATATAAACAAACGCATCATTATTTTATGTTTTCGGGTTAAAATTAACGTGTCCACAATACGGCTATTAGCAGTAATAACAATAAAACTTCTATTGTGTCTCGTTTGAATCCCGTAAAGTGTTAATACGTTGAGCAGCGCTGACCCCCGGGGGTCTCGTAAGAATAGATTAAATTAATTGTCATCAGTCGACACTTCAGTTATTAATTGTTGAAAATAACGCGTCAATTAAATAGCAACGACGACTGAATGCCAACGCTCAGGCGATAAAAAGTCTTCAAAACTTGAACCAAAATTGAGGAGTTATCAGAGAAATCCGTCAAATGCTGCACAATTTATATACCAAAACTAATTTCGTCTCCATTTACCTTTCAGGAGTTAGCCCAAAACTACCTATTTGTATGCTGGTGCGACCGCTGCAGCGCTGAATCTTCGGAACCAGACTGTACCAGCGAGGAGGAGATGAGTGACGAAGACATTGATGCGGATGACTGATGTTCCAACCTTCTGGCCTTCTGTCTCCTCGGCTTATGATGCAAGAGGTGCGGAAGGTACAGGAAAGGTAAAAGCCTCCTTACAGAAAACCGCTTTCTAGCTCTATTATTTTTCACAGGTCTATTTTTTATTTTCTGGTTCGCGAAAGACGTTCTTTCTTTGTATGTTGAGTTGTTTTTGGAACGTGTGGACAGGACTGATTATTGAAGTGCTTATTTGGTGACTTGATTGACTTTATTGGGTTAAGTGTGAATCTACAGGACGTGTATAAATTATCGCTTTGATCTGTTTAGACTTTGATGTGTATAATATTCCTAGCGTATTTGTTTTATTGGGTATTCATAGCTGTTACGCTAACAAGAGTCGCTTTGGATTGCCCTATTTGTTAATTATGATACTAAGGCAGATACGAAGAAATGTCCTAATATTGTTTAGTCAAATAAACAATATTAGGACATTTCGTTGTATAATATCACGTCATGTGTTTATTCAGTTGTAACATACTTATGTACCATTTTGTACAGAAATACAGTACGACAACGTTCAAAGGTTCCATCGCTTATCTTCAGAAAAACCAAACTTTGCCGAATTAAACGTGACTGGACCAATAAGGGAGTGATGGAATTAGTGCGTCAATCTGTAATAATTTAGATGGGAATATAAATCAATTTCTATTGGTCGATAGTCACATTTTATTCGCTATATATCGGTTTTTCCGAAGATAAACGATGGAACCTTCTGGAACCTTTGAATGTTGTCGTACCGTAGTTGTCATTGTTTATGAACAATCAATAAATAGTTATTTAAGAGAATTTGTTTATTTTTACCTGATTGTAATTGCACAGTTAGTGTTACACAGGATGTAAGGGACAGTCCTCCGCTAACTAACAGGGTGCATTTAGCTAAGGAGCTGAATGCAAGATTTTTTAAAAGTTACTATTCCTTTATTTCAATGTAAAATTACATTCTCTGTACGCAGCATTCTTTCTATGTAAATAAAACAGCTAAAATAAAAAAATCAGCGATGGATGTTGAAATACTCGTCGGCCGAAGGCTCGCTGCGCTGCCGTTCGGTACGCGCGTTTTGCCACGATAACGATACATTGTGTGAGGTAATAAAACAAATCAGGTTTGTTGGATTCCCGTTTCGTTCCTGAAATAATTTCATGTACAGGTCGTCTTAGGGCTGATTTTCAATCGTCGGATAACTTTTACCTGAGGAATAAATATGGCGGTTTGACAAAATTTCTATACAAAAGCTGTCAAAACGTCAAACATACTCCCCAGGTAAAAGTTATCTGACGATTGAAAAATCAGCCCTTAGTATGATATACTGAATCACCCCATCAGTCTGCGAAGGGCCTGTCCCTTACATACTTATACTTTAATGCATTGTGTTATTGAAGTTATGTTAATATGTGCGTAAATGCGTATACACACATCAACACTGTCTAGGGATATTTCACGTTTCTTAGCACAAATTTAAAAGTACTGGCTGTATTTTAAAGATTTAAACATGAATTTGTTCCTGACACATTTAGTTTCTATATTCTAAATTCGAATTAAAAAAAAATGTGACGGAGGCGGCAATATTTAATTAACTTTACAAAGATAAATTTTCTTCCCTGTGAGTTAAAGATTTAGGTAACTGTTTTTAAACTTAAATTTAATTTTTTCGCACGTTTGTTAATTTATTAATTTTGGTGGTTTTTTCTATACCATGGAACGCCGACATTTAACTAGAGAAGAGATGTTGATAGCAATAGGCATGCTGGAAGCGGGCGTGAGTCAGTGCAATGTTGCTGATGCCATTGGCACCAGTCAAAGCGTTATATCAAGATTGTGGTCTCGCTACCGGGATACTGGCGAAGTAGCTTAGTGGCACACTGGGAATATTCGGGTAACCACTGCTAGACAAGACAGATTTTTACAAATTACGGCGAGAAGACAATTTAACTTTACGACTAGGCTACGGTTTTGAAGTTACAGTCGGAACACCAGGTCCTTGTTAGCGACCAAACTGTCAGGAGGAGACTACACGAAGTCAACCTTCATGCTCGAAGATCACTTCGAATTCCAGCACTGCGACGAGGCAACCGCAGACGAAGATTAGAATGGGCAAACGAACATTGACTTGGAATGATCGTCAATGGTCTAGGGTGTTATTTTCAGATGAATCTCGGTTCGGCCTCCATCTAGATCAGCCTTTCCCAAAGTGGGCGATAACGCCCCTTTGTGGGCGCTGCAGGCCTAAAGGGAGGCAGTAAGACACCTAGTAAATGTTTAACTCTCCGCTAATATACTTATATTAATTAATCACATTAATTAATTTAATTTGAAGTTATAGTGGTTTTTAAGTAGGTGAAAAAATGGGGGCGCTAAAAAATAATTTATTCTCGAAGTGGGCAGTAGACAAAATAACTTTGGGAACCCCTGATCTAGATACACGAAGAATACGTGTTTGGCGGACACCTGGACGTGGGAGCCGCCTGCGAAGTCCATCCATATCAAAGTGGAACAATCATGGTATGGGCGGGAATACGCCTAGGTGGGAGAACTGACCTCGTTTGGGTACACAGCAACTTAAGGGCTGCAAAATACCGTGATGAGGTGCTAGCACTTGTAGTCCAACCACACCGGTTGCAAATGGGTCAAGATTTTATACTTATGCATAATAATGCCCGCCCACATACGGCTCGAGTGATAACTCAATAGCTACATACAGCAACACAATGTGGCGACCCTGGACTGGCCCGCGCAGTCCCCAGGTTTAAATCCGATTGAGCACGCGTGGGATACGCTGCAACGAAAGACTTTACAAAATTTTCCCGAAAATCTAGTGGCAGACGGTGGACTTTTCATGCATCATCGCCGAACCTGGGACCTTATCCCACAAGGAGAAATTGATAACCTCAATTTGAGTATGAATACTCGTTGCAGATGCGTTATAAAATCTGAGGTGCTTTTACAGATTATTAATTTTTATTGCATATAAAACTTAATGTTTCATTTAATTTAATTTAATTCTTTAATCACCAAAAACAATAAGTTTAATTTTAGCCAAATTTAAACTTTTTTATTTTTTCTATAAAAGCCCTTTTGATAACATAAACTCAGATTTTTATTTAATTTCCTGTTAGGGTATAAAAAACTGCGCATTTTGATATAAGGATGCTTAAAGAAATTCTTTATTGTTTCGTTTCATTACATGAATAATTAAAATATCCCTAAATTGTGTTGATGTGTGTATACACGGAATTATGTGTACGTGGTCAGTTGTAAAATCTTTTCCGAAACTTTCCGATTTGCGTATCATTTAATCATTCTGAATCATTCAAGGTAGCCTGTAATATCATAATTATTATTATAATAAAACAGATATAACACAAATATTCCTGTTTAACTAAAATAAAGATGTCTATTCCATGTTTAGATAGAAGTTAATAGTGAAATCTTATTAGTAGTAAAATATACAATTAAAATAATGAACACTTCCATTATGTGTGATTGTTAGATTAAAGTTAGTAAAAAAAAATCTTTGATTATAGCACAATTTAATACATTGCACGTTATAGTTAGAGCATTTCACAAGTGCACGTTAAACTTTATATCAATGACGGATAATATGCTTGTGTTTTGCAATACTTACTCGATGTAAATACCAATATACAGTGTGAGTCTTTATAATGTGCACATATCGAAATGAGGGAATCTATGCTTAATTTTATCGACGGAAAAAATGTTAAAAAAAATCTAAATATTTATTTATATTTTTTATGGATTTTTAAAAAAAATTGTTTGCTTTTGTGACCCCAGTGTATACAAAACTGTGTAACTTTTAAACTAAACGATTTATCACGATGAAACAAACTCCATAATGTTTGGCAATAATTAGGTGTCGTCATAAAATAAAAATTATGGAAAAAAAATAGCCATAATCAAATATAAACATTTTTTTTTGGCAAAAATCTGATTTTTTTTCATTAATTTTTACAAAAATTGTAAAATTTCTCAATAACATGCCCCCATCACCTTCTTTTTTTATAACTTTAAGTTATTCTTCATTGTATTAGGAACCTAACGGTAAAAATTGCATGTTTTTAACTCAACCCCAACATTTTTTATCAAATGTCAAAGAAAGGCCCAACGCATAGCTACGCACATTGTTTAGCAGGTAGATAAACTTTTTTTTGTTAACTTTGTTGTGAATGCGCGCGGGTCGTTTCAAAGATGGCACTCCGAACGCGGAATCGTATTGTTCTCATAAGGGTGGTTTGTTTGGGATGATAATTAATGCAAAAGAGTTCAATTGAAACCCATTTATTATTAAATACAAAATTTAATGCATCAGGTTCTCAAAATGTCCACCTCGTTGTTGTAAACACAAAGCCGCGCGAATTAAAATTTGGTGTGTCGCTCTCCTTATCATTTCGGGATCATTGCGAATATCATTCGCACAGTTTATTATGCGGTCACGCAAATCGGCCTCACTGTTGATGGGGGTACTGTAGACGCGTTGCTTCATGGTCCCCCATAGGAAATAATCAAGGGGCGTCAAATCGGGTGAACGCGCAGGCCACCCTACAGGTCCTTGCCGGCCGATCCATTTGTCATGATAATTTTCGTTTAAAAATCTTCTTACATTTGTAGCGTAATGGGCAGGACATCCGTCCATCTGAAGAAACATCCTTTGACGCACAGCCAGTGGGACATCTTCCAATAACTGAGGCATATCATCTCTCAATAGACTTAAAAATCTTTCACCAGTCAACGTTCTCGGCAATATGACTGGTCCAATCAACATGTTATCGATAAGACCAGCCCAAACATTTATCGAAAATCTTACTTGGAAAGTAGATGACCGTTTCAGTTTCGGGTTTTCACCTGCGCGGCACCATCTGTGTAAATTTCGACAGTTAGTAATACCGTCTCTAGTGAATGTCGCTTCGTCCATCCATAGTATTTTTCTTGGAAAGTTTGGGTTTGCTCTGGTTTTTCTTTGAATCCATGTGGACATCACACACCTTGGACGCCAGTCTACGTCTTCATGTAGATGTTGCACCCTTTGATAGTGATAAGGATGCAATCCTTCTTTCTTTAAAATACGCCACACTGATTTTTGGGATATTCCGTGACGAAGAGCCAGTCGTCTAGTACTTATGGATGGATCAGCAAACAAATCACTTAATACTGCTTGTTCAGTAGCCGCATCAATAATTACTTGAGGTGGCTCGCGACGATCTCTACTTGATCCAAGTCCAGTGATCGACAACCTTCTGTGAACTTCCTGGAAGTTTCGGGCAGATGGCACTGGTTGCCTGTTAGGATACGCAGCTATGTAAGCCGCGCGCGCAGCTCTGGCACTTCCTTGTCCCACTCCATAATAAAAATGTATGTCGGCGATGTGTGCCGGGGAAAATTCACTTAAACGCGGCATCATGTAGCAGCGAACGAAAGTTATGAAAGTCCAGCGAACGAAAGTACCAAAACACATGTAGCAGCGGCGAATAATTCGGAGCGACTGCCAGTCTGACATCTGTCATAATTCAAGTTCCTTTGGCTGGCCCTACCTCCCCGACCTGCGCACATTCAAAAGAAAGTTTATCTACCTGCTAAACAATAGCTATGCGTTGGGCCTTTCTTTGACAGTTGATAAAAAATGTTGGGGTTGAGTTAAAAACATGCAATTTTTACCGTTAGGTTCCTAATACAATGAAGAATAACTTAAAGTTATAAAAAAAGAAGGTGATGGGGGCATGTTATTGAGAAATTTTACAATTTTTGTAAAAATTAATGAAAAAAAATCAGATTTTTGCCAAACAAAAATGTTTATTTTTAAATGTGGCTATTTTTTTTCCATAATTTTTATTTTATGACGACACCTAATTACTTCCAAACATTATAGAGTTTGTTTCATCGTGATAAATCGTTTAGTTTAAAAGTTACACAGTTTTGTATACACTGGGGTCACAAAAGCAAACAATTTTTTTTAAAAATCCATAAAAAATATAAATAAATATTTAGATTTTTTTTAACATTTTTTCCGTCGATAAAATTAAGCATAGATTCCCTCATTTCGATATGTGCACATTATAAAGACTCACACTGTAGTATGCAGTTATGTATTTATTATTTTCCGAGATACTTAAGTATATATTTCTGTAGAGTAAGGGACATCGACGCGCTAACTGTAACCATGAATTCAGTACATAATTCTAGACCCAGCAGCGTTTAAGTTTTTCGTCGGTTATTTTTTAAATACAAAACTGCAATACCTACCTTCACGGTCAAATGTATGGAACAGCAGATTTTTTGGAGTTTACTCCTTAAGAATCGATTTTCATATAAGGTCGGGTATGGAAATTTTATGAGGAGTTTAAATAATACAAGCGTTAACTCAAAAGCGTTACGTTTTTCTTTGCAACGTACCTTGCGCACTTTTCTCGGAGTAAACCTAAACTCCAGTCGTGCGTCGGAGCTGCACACACACACACTTTTTTACCGTGTATACAGTTCGTTGGCTTTTATATCATTGATATTTTATGTAGGTATAAATGAGCAAATAATTTCCTGTAGTAGGTACGATTCGTAACGGCACTAATAAACTTATGGCAAAGGTTATATTTAGATAACATTATTTACATTATAGTTTTATTATAGTATTATGAATGTCTCTTAAATTCTTATTATATTGAGTGTTGAAGTAAAATTGTACCCAACAAACCTTTCTATAAAATGGTCTAAAAATAATAATGGAATGTAGTGTGCTATTGTTGTATGGCCAGAGAATTGTTGGACGATATTGTGTCGTTGGTGTAAAGATTAAAATTAAATGTTGCTTTGGCTATTTGGTTCCTGAGAGTAAATACGCATAGCAGGGATGGAATGAAACGTTCAGTGCTTAAGTAACTTAATACTAAGGAACTAAAAATATATTGGGTAATACCAGAAAAAAACATACTATGTTTTTTTCTAATATACCAAAATATTACTCAAATGAAAATAAGGTGAACAAGGAGTTTACAAACTAAAACTGTTCACTTTTATAAATAATTTTAAAATGATGTGTTATCACTATCTCAAATACACAGGTTATTTTTGCACTGACTGTTTTGTATGAAAATGGGCCAAAACTTTGTATTGGAATAAGCAATCGAATTTGTAACACAATGAGGCCTAAGTGTCGGCCATAATATTAAGATATTTTGACGTAGTATGTATGTATTGTATTCATATGTCAAATTATCGTAACGATGCACAATTTTATTAGGCATAAATGTGGGTAGCTCAAGGTCATATGACATAACAGCTGGTAGTGAAAAATAGGAAAATGTTTGATGCTTAGAAAATCAGTAGATGACAGAATAAACGTCATTAATAAGGTGAAGAGTTTTTCGAACATTTGGCGATATGAATAGCGCTAAAATGTACAGTCGAGTCTTATATCTTCGCCAGTTTTCAAATTGTCTCCTTCATCAAACCAGGTCACCGAATACCTTTTGAAGCTGTGGCACTAAGCTGTCTAATCCACAGAACATTATATTTAAATAGCTGTTGTCCGCGACTTCGTCTGTGATCCAGAATGAAAAGTAGCCTATGTTCTAATCCAGGTCATGGTCTACCCATGTGTCAAATTTCATCCAAATCCGTTCAGCCGTTTTAGCGTGAAAGCGGAAAAACAAACAGACTCACTTTCGCACTTATAATATTATATGTAGTTAGGATTACTTGATAACAAACTAGATCAAAATAGCATACACTTTTGACCAATGTCGAGTTGACATCAACCTAAAACCTGTTAATGGCCTGGCCATTGATGAAATAAAAATCAATGTTTTTAAATTTAATTGTGAGCGCCTGTCAGTGTTACATTATTATTTCGGTCTGACATGTAAAGAAGATGGCTAAATGTTATTCTGCGGTATTGACATCCCGACAAAATATAAATGCTGAGTCGGTAAAGTAGATTCTATCGTGCAATGAGCAAAAATAGCCGATACGGTGACTAACATATTATGGATGTGATTGAACATAAATACAGCATTTTATGTGCCATAGCGTCTTTTCTCGTATTTTGTATCGAATCCCCGAAAAGAGCAATAATTCTCTCGTTTAAAAGGCACTGTAGGCAATTGTTTAAATATTGTTACTGATAAAAATGTTAATATGATCTTTAGCTTTTACTTGTAACAAAAAAATCCGTGTAAATTGTCATGTATGTCATACCTTTTTAGTAGGTACACACTTATAATCATTGCATTTATAACTTTTACTATTGTAAAACATTAATGTTATCGTAAATCGGTCTAAGTATATCGGTGTTATACTATCAGGGTACTAATTGTGCCAAATAGACATAGAGTAGATTGTTCTGGAATAGTTTTAGCTTAATAGATTAAGCTGAACTACAGATGGCAAGCGCTTCAAGTGCTGTTGATTACACAGATTGATAATATCAGCTACTATATTAACCACCAAATGAAATGTACAGTCAGGGTAGAAAAACCTACGTAATTTTTTTCTTATATCAAGTCAGTGGGCCTAGACAAATGGCATTCGCTTCGGAGCGATTCTATTTCTACAATCGCTCAAAAGTCAAAAATGTATGGGGTTGAAATAAGCTATCGAAATGTCACGTGATCGTTTGTCAACGAATAGGTTATCGTTGAAGCTATAGCGATTGTAGAAATAATCGCTCTGAAGCAAATGCTAACAAAGGTCAAAATAACATCGACACCTACAACCAATGACTATACTATTAGCGGTGTAGCATGGTGCGGGTGACATTAGACGAACCGTTCCTTCTTTCACTCCTGAACGTTACCGCGATTTACAATCATGACTGAATATTTTAGCTGCACACTAAATATCATAGTCGGCAAAGACGGAATAACTGTAGTAAATTAAATAAATTTGTCTCTGTCACCTGTCACCCGCACCTTGCTATACCCCAAATAGTATAGTTGACATCAACCTTCAGGTGACGAATTTTTTTTACTGACTGTACCTATCATAAGATTGTAGGACATCTGCATAGTTATTGAGATTTTGAGCTTGTAAAGCGTTTGTCGTCTAATAATCATCAAATAATACATTAACACATTTACTATGTATGTATTATAAAATAGTACCTTTTGTTATAATAAATAACTATTTTCATTGCGGAGTTGATTTGATAAGCATAACCAAAAAAATGTGAAAAAAATAATAGTGCTGGCACAGAAATTGTTTTTAGGAAGCACATAATATAATTAATATCGCTTTTAAATGGATAATGTTATCCAGCTTATATTTTAAAAATAAACTATTTGTCAATATTAAACGCTTTTTTAACTGACGTAACTAATAATTAGCACACACCTAGACCGTTGCTGAACGTAAAAATATACTGGTATTCAGCTGCATCTACCAGACTAGAAGCCAACCCCAACATGGTTGTAAAAAGGCTAGGTAGATCAGTCATTTGATGATTTCCCATAAAAAAAAGGAGTACTGCTCGAGAGGACTGATACATACAACTGACTGCAAGTCGTCAGCCGATGTTAACCGCCCAGGAGATAGGATTAAAGCTACAATTCTCAAGCGGTGTTGTTGTTAGCCACCAAACCGTGAGAAGTAGGTTGCATGAATACGGCCTACGAGCACAACGCCCAATTAGGTGCCCACCTACCCCTTTACACCCGCGCTGAAACGAGCATGAGTTTGAGATTTTCACTTATTCTGGCGCTAAACCGTTTACTTTTTGCGGAACGCAACCGGCACCGATCGGTCGTGAGGGTGTCGCTCGAAACGCTAAACGCGGGCCTTTTTAGCTCTTTTGGCTGTATAGAAAGCTACAAAACTTGGTTTACGAAAAAAAAAACCGTCGGGTAAAGGGCTATACGCCACGGGAATCGCACCCGTTGAAACGAATGGTATAGAGAACACGACATGGACCCAGGAGCAATGGGATAAAATTTTGTTTTGCGATGAGTCCCGGTTTCGATTTAGGCCTGATACGAGAAGGGTAAGAGTGTAACGTCGTCCCGGAAATGCTGAACGGCTGAGAGATGCGTCCAGGAAGTGCACCCTTACAGTGGCTTCACAGTAATGGTATGAGCGGGTATTATGAAGAACAGACGAACTGAGCTCGTTTTAGTAGATGGCAAGAGTTGAATGAATGAATGAATTTATTTGCAAGAATATAGGTAGCTAACATAAGTTCTTAAGATGTATGGGTTTCACTATATTCGGAATTTCCGCCGTACAAATATTTAGATTTTACATCTTGGTTATACTTATAGCATGCAGTACACATTTGATAATTTAAATTTAGATTGCAATGCAATTAATAAAATTAAAATTAAATACAATTCTATTCATTTAAAAGAATAATTTATATTAAAAATAGCGATCAGTAATAATGATGTCATGTCAATAAAAATAGCAATAATAATCAAAGTATTTCAATATTATTTAAGTAATGTTAATATATAGATGCCATAATAATTATAGTAAATAAGTTTTACATTTTACACTCAAAATATTCATTGATGGAATAAAAACATCTGTCACACAACCAGTTATTCAGCGGTCGGCAACACGCGGCCCGCGGGCCGCATGCGGCCCGCGGACGTCTTGCGGCCCGTGAATGTTTTGTAAATAAGTTATAATTATCAAAATCAACTGAAGATTTGGGGCATAATTTATATCAGCAACTTCGGGAAAAAGTACAACATTTTGAATGGTTTTCTTTAGCTACTGATGAAAGTAATGACGTTTCAGATACTGCTCAACTTTTAATATTTGTTCGTGGAATCGATAGCAACTTTATTGTCTATGAAGAGCTTTTACAGTTATGTAGTTTGAAGGGAACGACTGCAGGGGAAGATTTGTTTTGCAACTTAGAACAAGCGCTAGTATCGATGCAATTACCATGGGAAAAATTGATAAGTGTAACAACAGACGGAGGCAGGAACATGAGTGGACAAAATAAGGGTTTGGTAGGTAGAATTAAAACGAAACTGACAGAGATAGGATGTGACATGCCATTATTTTTTCACTGCATTATCCACCAAGAAGCATTATGTTCCAAAGTCGTATCATGGAAAGAAGTAATGGACATTGTGGTATCTACTGTAAACTACATCAGAAAAAATGGGTTGACTCATCGTCAATTCCAGCAGTTTCTGACAGATACGGAAGCAGATCATCGAGATGTAGTTTATTCTGAGGTGAGATGGTTAAGTAGAGGTGCAGTGCTGAAAAGATTTTTTGATCTCAGAAAAGAAATCCACACTTTTATGAATGAAAAAGGCAAACCTATTCCACAGCTAACAGATGCTCAATGGTTAATAGACCTTGGATTTTTGACAGATATAACTCATGAATTAAATACCCTGAATATAAGGCTTCAAGATAAAAACAAACTAATCTCTGATATGCCCACAGATGTAAAGGCATTCCTAATGAAAAACAAACTCTTTATAAAACATATTGATGAAAAAAAGTTAGATCATTTTCCGAATTGTAAAAAGGCTGTCGAGGAAGCTGGAATTAATTTTCATTGGAAAAGTGATAAAATGAAGGATATTTTAATACAACTGCAAACTCAATTCAACGACAGATTTGGTGATTTTGAGAAAGTTTCAAGCAAGCTGAAGATTTTTGCAAACCCTTATTCGTGTGATATTGAGGATGTACCGAGTCATTTACAAATGAACGTGATTGATCTCCAATCTAATGATGTTCTCAAAAGTTCTTTTTATGAAATCAATGATCTTGTTAAATTTTATGGTAGCTT
Organism: Fissipunctia ypsillon; assembly: GCA_947568875.1. NCBI lineage: Eukaryota > Metazoa > Arthropoda > Insecta > Lepidoptera > Noctuidae > Fissipunctia > Fissipunctia ypsillon. The sequence continues at coordinate 17,754,823 of OX387643.1, read as the reverse complement.
GTCATCTGATTTTGACGAGTTGAAAAAGTTTGCTAAGCAGTTCATTACAATTTTTGGTAGCACTTATTTATGCGAACAAACATTTTCAATTGTCAATTATAGAAAAAATAAATATGCTTCTCGTCTCACAGATGAGCATTTGAGAGCTATTCTACGAATTGCCACGACAAATATGAATGCTAACATACAAGAAATAGCCTCTCAAATGCAACCTCAGACATCGCACTAAAATTTGTGTAAAATCGGTTTCCTATTTAGGTATGTAGCTTGTAGTTTGCATTTCTTTATTTTTCTGTTGTTTTTATCAAATATAAGTATTACGTGTACGAATTAAATTCCGTATTTTTTAACAATTTTCAATGGCATTTTTATTTTTTCTATGGAATATGACCAATTATTATGCGTAGGTATGTTGAGCTTCTTGGGTTAATGCGAGTATAATGACTGCGGCCCGTCTTTAGTTTATTTTGTCACCTTGTGGCCCTTGCTTGCCAAGAGGTTGCCGACCGCTGAGTTATATAGTTTTTTATTAAATTCTAAGTCTGTAGCATTTCTAAATTCTTTGGCTAAATGGTTATATATTTTCACCGCCATGTTATAACAATTTTTGTTGCATAATTTTAGTCTATTACGCGGAACTACTAGTGGCTTTTGTGTTATTTTCCTCTTTAACTTAGCCTTTTCATCTTTTTCAAAAAGCGAGTAAGTAATTGTTTCTTACAAATTTGCAGGTTTCAAATATATATAGAGACGGGAGGGTAAGCAGCTTTTGCTTAATAAATACAGGTTTACAAGAATCTTAATTTTACTTAAGATTTCTTTATCTTTACTTAAGATTGAAAATTGACCTTACACACTTTTTTGGGCTATGAATGCCCTCTGGGCATCTGTTGAATTTCCCCACACAGTTATTCCATATCTTAAAACAGAACAGTTGGACTTAAAACAGAACAGTTGGACGTAGAAGATGTCCTCGGGCCTTATGTTCACCCATTTGCACAGTCTTGGCTCAGATTTCACGCTGATGCATGACAATGCGCGTTCGCACACAGCTTGGAGGACCTGAGAGTAGGTACTTGGCAATGGAAAACATGCGGGTATTGCCGTGGCCTGCACAATCGCCAGACCTCAATCCCACCGAGCACGCATGGGACATGCTCCAGAGACGTGTTCTAGAGAACCTGGACGGAGTATCAACAACCCAACAACTGAAAGACTTGTTGAAATTTCATTGGGAGCGATTGCCGCAGGATCAGATAAACAATCTTATAAATTCAATGAAAAATTGTTGGCCACAAGTTTTAAACAACAGAGGCGGTCACACTTTGTATTGAATTGCCAAATAATAAAAAAATGTTTTTATTGAATTTTGTACTTAAAACATGAAGAGTTTAATTTCGTTTTAACTTTATTTTATACTACGTATGTTACGGTGCACATATTGTTAAATATTGTGATTAAATCAGGGACGCACAGACTTATTGAGAGCATGGGCCACTTGGGCAAATGATGAACTAATGACGGGCCACCAGCACAAATTAAAAACATACCATAACCAAAAATTTAATAAAAAAAGTAATATACCTACCAGTTTGAAGCGTGGCACTGCATTGTGCTTACAATCTTTTTAACATTTGGCTCAAATTTACTTGTAGCTACACGCAAAATTGCTTCCAAACCCTTCATTTGCAAGGCGGTTTCCTAACAGCCGCACGGGTCGATCCATCAGGTCAAGTTACGCTTGCCGGGGTTGGTTCGTGGATGGGTGACCGACCGTCTTTACATACCGAGACTCCTCCGTACCTCGGAAAGCACGTTAAGCCGTTGGCCCCGGCTGTCATTCGTGGATCTTTGACAGTCGTTACGGGTCGTCAGAAGCCCGAAAGTCTGACAACCAGTCTAACCAAGGGGTATCGTATTACCCAGGTACTGGGTTGTGGACGTCAGATAGGCAGTCGCTCCATGTAAAATTCAGTTCCAGCTCCATGTAGTATTCAGTTACGTCCGGTTAGACTGGAAGCCGACCCCAACATAGTTGGGAAAAGGCTAGGCAGATGATATTATTCAATACCGAAAAAGTTTTTTCACATATATAAGTAGAACCAAATAAGCTGGCGCATTTCAGAGCATTTGTGCGCAACTCTTTGTACATAGTTTTATCAGTGCAGCGGTAAAAGTTCAACAAGTCCGCTTCATTGAATTTGTTGCGAAAATCTTGATTATTTTGAATATCGATTAATTCTAACTGCATTGACTCTGGTGCAGTTTCAGCTGAAATGGTGAAAGGATTGCTAAATACATATGTCCAATAGAAGTTTAACTTTTTGAAATTCAGAAAATCGTTCACGAAAAGATTGTATCAAAATATCTTAATTGCAATTGTTTATTTAATCATTAAATGAACAATTGAATGAAGGATTTTGTTGCTTTAATCACTATTGCTTAAAAAAATGCTTAGTTATTATTTCTACAAAATCATCATCTGCCTAGCCTTTTCCCAACTATATTGGGGTCGGCTTCCAGTCTAACCGGATGCAGCTGAATACCAGTATTTTACATGGAGCGACTGCCTATCTGACCTCCACAACCCAGTTACTGGGTAATACGATACCCCTTGGTAAGACTGGTTGTCAGACTTTCGGGCTTCTGACGACCCGTAACGACTGTCAAAGATCCACGAATGACAGCCGGGACCAACGGCTTAACGTGCTTTCCGAGGCACGGAGGAGTCTCGGTATGTAAAGATGGTCACCCATCTACGGACCAACCCCGGCAAGCGTAGCTTAACCTGATGGATCGACCCATGCGGCTGTTATTACTTAGCCACGAGCTCCTCCTTTATTATTTCTACAAAATATAAAATATATTACAATAGTAAAAATCGTTTAAAAGTTCAAAACCGTACATTTTGCTTAGACTTTTTTTGATGTGTGTACATACATACAAAGTTTCATGCCGATACGACACTTTTAAGTAGGCTAATATTTACTTCCAATATTTTTTTACATTGTTTGTTAGTTAGTTACAAGTTAATAAAAGCGTGTTAAAATAGATATTGTTTCAAACACCTACGCAACCTCGTAAGCGACGGATGTTATCAATTTTCGGCGTCCTACAATGTAAGGAGTTTAATTTGCGTAAACCTAAATTAACTACGAGTAGATAAGGTAGGTATGTCTAAACTGATTAAGTACTGTGGTATTAATAAACATATTCGTAAGTCTTGATTAATTAAACGGTTGAGAACAGTCTTATCCAAGTATCCAAGAGTCCTTACAGTTATCCAAGAGTCCTTGATAGGATCGCCTGAATGAACTAAGTGCAGCCATATTTAATTATTATTGAGTGGTAAACAGTTTGTTTGTTGTGGGTTTGTAAATTGACTGAGTTATTCTATGTAATTGTATGTTTATAATTAATCTGTCCGTGAACTGGACTAATTTGAGGCATCATCCTGTATTGATCGTGATTAGTTAATGATTCTTGCGTGAAAACTAATTTAGGTTGCCAACTATAAATATAAGCTGTATTTTGATTTTTATTCGAACCGAAGTATTGTGCGTAAAATACTTAAAGACAGGACAAGTTCGTGATTCACGGTTGCTTGCTATTGATATTTGATCAAACCTAGGACACATCCCATGATTCCTTTTAATATAACCTCACGCCTGTATATCCTGAAGGGTTAGGCAGATACTTACAGTACCTACACCGACATTTTGCAGTCCCTTGTAATAGGGGGCGAGCCTATTGCCATCGACCGGGCACAAATTCAGACAAATCCGGGCTGCTACTGAGAAATTCGAGACGGAAAACCGACCCGCGAATTGAACTCAGGACCTCGTGCTCAGCAGTAGCGCTTGCGACCACTAGACCAACGAGGCAGCCGGTCGGGGCTTCATTTTAATCAGAGTAAATATTATTTGAAAATATTGTCCATAACTGATTCGGAAATTGAATAATATTCTGTGAATCATTGCATAAAAATAGCCTACCTAGGTAGGTACTACTATCGAACGAATAAAATTTTACTCCAAAACACAACAAGGCTCCATCGTTGACACAGCGCAATTACACGAAAAGGCCAGAACACAGCTACAGTTTTACGATATTAAAATGGCGATACATAAAAAAATAGCGTTGAATACAACACAAAGTCTTCCCGAGAGAGCATAGTGCAGCATAAGCCCGGCTCAGTGCAAACATTCATTCGTGCCCACCCCACTTCAAACGGCGTCTATCCTTAAAAGGGACGAGAAAATTATCTCGTGAATAAATTATATTTTCCCCCCTTTATGAAGACAGTTGAAGTGCATTTTCATTCATGTTTTTTTCTCTCGTCTGACTTAGATCAAAGACATTGCAGGAATTCCGGCCTGAGCCCGTGACCCCGCAAAAATAAAATGAATAAAGAATTTAATGTGAGTTGATGTCTTGGGATAATAACGCTAAAGTGCTTTAAAATGTTTCCCGAGCGAATTGTTTGTTTTCCCAATTCTGTATGTCTGTCGAATTCTGACCTTTGGCATGTAGAGGTGTCGGCACTCCACGTAGGGAGGGTAGCACGTGATTCAGCCTTTGTTATGATTGATATGGCAACGTATTTTCGAGATTTTCGTTTTGTTTGTAGAATATGACTGCGCAGCAAAGGCGCCGTCTAGTTTTGTTACGAAGTTACTGGAATCACTGAATACGTCGGTTCAGAGTGACACTAGCCGGTGACTGTCACTCTAGCAGAGCGTCGTATCGATGGTTGCGTGGCGGCCGGTTGTCTTCTGATGACAGAAGAGAAGATGTCAGAGTCGCTTTCATACCACGTCCACGACGAACTGCTATATTCTGGCTCAATCCTGATGATATTGAAGCTCCTGAACGCTAGGAGTATTAGTGTTCTGTGCTCCTGAACCACTAAACTCGATAACCACTTCTGGTAAAGGCTACCCTGCGCCGTTAAATATATTTAGGGGACAGTCATTGCGAGTGATCATCTTCATTACATTACTTAGGTCATTTCGGCATAGAAGATCAAAGGGGAAATTAAGGGAAAGGTCAGACAGGTATCGCCTATCACGCCGTGTGTGGGTTCTATTCATATTTGCTACGAAATTAATTTCTAGGTAAGGTACATATGGGCCAAGTTTCAAATGAATCAAATCGAATCGAAATAATTTATTTGCATACAATTTGGTAGTTCAAGAAATACCCTTATAAAATTCAGTGCAGACTTTAGCAGCAAGTTTTAACAGGGATAGAATATTTTGATGTTACATATACAAGTCTATCTTTGGTTAGCATAGTTGCCATTGGAAGTTACCTTGGAAAAATTACCATGTGGATACCTACCTACATGATGTAATGATAAGAAGTTAAGCCCAACTGTAACGTCATTTGCGGATTTTAACTTTAGGTACTTAGGCACCTATGATGTAACTCTCCAAATTTTATAATGCGCCATTGCAAGGCTCACTTTCATCTCATAAAACCATAACGCACGTGCCGGTAAAGGGATTAACCAACAATAGATATCCTTCTGCTTGCTAGTTCCTTTATATTTATAAGCCAGCGTTCCGTTTGATTCAATTTATAACAGGGCAGCCGTTGCTAGTCGGCCGAGCGAAATTCCTGTAGCCAGGGCAACTGAGCACAGTCCCCACTCTTTGATTTACGTCAGTCCCTTTGCCCTCGCAAAACTCAATACGATTATACTGCAAAAAGGACAAATCGTTAATGTGGTTCTCAAAAGCGGTCGTGGGGAGGACATCGCTTCACTAGAATGTGCTAATAACGGCGACCAGTTATGGAACGGTTTAGAGGAGGGCTAGATTTAAATTAAAATCATCCCTTTACTTTGATTGAAGATTTGTTCGGGAGGGTATTTAATTGTGATCCGTTCGGAATATTGATGTTTTCGTGAGTGGGTTGAGTATAATTGGCGAATTTTATACTCAGATGCCTTTTGTCGTCTGTTATTGAGTTACTCGAGCGTCCCTTCGGTCGTGGAATTGCTTTGAGTAATGAAAAATTTGGTGATAATGCGGTTTCGTAATTTTGTGCCTGGGATTGTACTTTGTGGGTCCTCTTTGACTAATTGGAATCCCTTGTTGCTATTGTTTAGTTTTGTGTTATAATAGTTTTTTTTTTGTAATTTAGTAGCGTAGGTAGATTTTTATATTCTTATTCGACCTAGGTCTTGTAAAAAATCTTCCCAATTTTTGCAGAAATTCTGCCAATACGATTTTATGTAGATAATAGGTACTTACCAATGCAGCCTATCATATTATAGTCCATGTTGTGTATTTACAAAATTTTCATTAGAATATAATATATTTATTTGAAGCATGGTACATTAGGGTCTTATTAATAGAATTATGATCTTACAGGTAGGCCTGTTCCATCGTCGAAGCCGAATAACTTGGCTATTGGTTTAAATTTATACCTTGTACCGCGAATGTACATGCGAATACACGTGGCACGGATCATTGAGATGATGATTCTTAATCTTAGCCAACCCATGACTACGCTAAAGGACCTATTCCAGTCAGCGATTGCAGCTCCAAGATGTTTTACGAAGGTAGACATTTGTGGAGCGAAGACTCCGTCTACGGATGCAACAAGGGGGTTGACTGTCGCTTGTCGCATTTCACGAGCGTTTGAATATTGCCTTCTTTTTTCTTCTTCGGCGGATTGTAGTGCAGAGCCGACAGGGTGTGAAATATAAGAAGCAGCATAACTATAACATTTTCATTCCCTAAACGATTTTACTGAATTGGTCTTCATAACTCATCTGCTTTCACAAGAGGAAATTCGACGAATCCAAGAATTTAAAACCTTTTTGCCTCAAGAACCATCAAGATATCATTTGGACGGGCATTCATGATTGTACCTAATATAATGTAATAACTGGGATAGATTTTCCCAATGTAAGGCTGATTCACACAAGCCCTCTTCAAACACTGGATCGATTGGTCTGGTATATTGAGGTTTTGTACGTAGCTAGGCCACAGCTTTGTGTTTACTTCGGGATAATAGATATTCGATGGAGATTATAACAACTTGTATTAGTGATATTGTTGGTATTGCTTAGTGTTCGATCGTGTTATTTGCGCCACTAACGGTTTGACAAGTAGAATTACTTTGTAAACGTGTTTCTGTGTGATGGATTTTGGTTGAATTATCGGTTGGTCTACAACGGTTCAAAATGTGTGATATACTCGTAGGTAACTAAAAGTAGAATAACTGACACTTTGGTTTACATGGATCGCCCATGCAATCCCAGAACTGAAAAAAGTCAATACAAATCTTGCTTCATTTGTTTTCGCTCATCCTTACGACTTGGAAGAAAAACAATACAAAAAAGGAAATAAAAATGAATCCCCCATAACACTGTTTACGATTTCTAGTAAACCCTCACATCCGTAAATTTCACCACAAAACTAATTAAACAAACAAAAACCGCTGCAGTAATTGTAGCGAACCACGTAAGTAGAAGAAACTTCACGGAGTTTGAAGCTAGTAAATTGAAAACCACAGCGGGCCCTGCAAACGCTTTGAGGGAATAAAAACACGAGCCAAATGAAAATGGGTTAAGAGCGCCCTCGGGGCAAGAGGCCCCTGATATAGGTTTTTGTATCAACGAGGCAACACTGCTCGATAATAAAAATTTAGCAACGCACTCAATTGAAACTATTTGGCCAGTCACGTATAGATTGTTCCATTTTTTACGTGCTAGTGTCCATGAATTTTCGTTTATCGAAAGGTTGGAGTTCAGTATGCAGAGTAAAAGGTTAGTTTTCATAAATATGAGCTTTATTTTCACGCTGAACAGATATTTCAATATAGGTATCTATAGAACTTCCCCTTATGTAAAGTCAGTCAGTTAATAAAATTGAGTATCAACTTAAGCTGTCCGTATATTTAAATCACTATTGTCATTCTTTGACAGTTGTAGGAAATGGCTATAATACGGCAAATTACGTAGTGTGTCAGTTTGTTAAATAATATTTCCCTAACCGTACTAAAACTCAACCATTTACTAAGATATTAAAACACAGTAAAATGCGATCGCGATGGCTCCAGGCACGCCGTTGGAAATGTCCCTAAAGACGCAAAAGAGCATCCAGACAGACGCATTTGACAAAGAGAAAAGGAAAAAATAAGAGTAATAAACAAGTCGCAACCTTCTTGAAAAGGCTCCGTAGGTTCCAATAGGCTTTATATACCTAATGCACATTTCAGCTTTTATTGCTTGAGATGCTTTGATGATGGACTTAGCTTTTCTTGAAACACGTAGATGTACACAACACCATTCCTATCCCATAACTACCTACTGGTATGGTGGTTTATCTCATCATCATCACTAATGCTATAGCAGAATCATAAGAAGGCACCTTCTTATTTGCTTTACGCAAATACCAAACAGATTTCAGGAGCTTTTGGGGTCTTAGAACCAAGAAGATGCTTTGAAAGATAAACTAGACTTTGCGAACTCAATGAGGGAAATCTATACCTACATGTGTAGATAAATGTAGGTATAGATTTCCCTCATTGAGTTACCTAATAGACCTTCGTTGAATCATTCAACGTAAGTTTATTAGCCATTCAACTTGAATGGCTATATATCAAAGTAGGAAATAACGCTCTACTACACAAAATTCCTCACAAATCCTTATAAATCTGTTTCTGCCTCTTGTCTGTCCAAATAATCTGTCTGCTTAGAACCGACACGTATGCTCCAGTAGCGATGTCAAGAAAAGTTAGGGTACTGCTTAATTAGGGAGGCTCGGCGGCGCGTTGCTAAATAACACCGATTTGGAGCAACGTTTGTAAGGCTTAAGAGTCGGCTTGTGTAATCCCTCTCCTATCCTGCCAGTGACGTATCGCGCACGTAGAACTGATGTCGAAAAGAAAATTAGCAGCCATAATAGCTAACTTCAAACGCAGACTCGCATTGTTAATTGAATATTTGGTTTGGGAGTCGAATTTTTCGAAGTTCAAAGAATTACTTTCAATTTCCTTAACCCAAAGATTGTATAAGTACCAATCTACTAAAAAAATTGTAGATATAACTAAGTTATCTTGGCACAAGATTCTCCCTGTGTAGTAGCGACCTGGAGAAAACAGCAAAGTACATACCTATGCTGTCGTGGTAAAAATAATATCGAAATTCCGAAGGAAGTGAATTTCCTTCTGCAATATACTTTACACCAGTCCAGATGATCAAAAAGTAATTTAAAAAATTAAATCGTTTTCAAAAAGAAATTACCTCATCTTCTGGTAATTTCTTTTTGTAATCGATATATTTTTTTTAAACTAGGTACTTTTTATTTTGTAATGTTTAGTTGTATGTAAAAACTGGAATATTATGTCTGTAAAAAGTAGTTAATAGTTTTGTTGTAAATTGCACTAGAATTTGACTAAGGTTTTCCCTTTGACACTACTACACGTAGCTCATATCAATAAACCAGGCCGTCACACTTACACGTAGTAGTAGCCTTGAAAACTACTGAACCGATTTTGATGAAACTTGCACTGTTTCCTAAATTGAAGTAAATGTAAGCCAATAAAAAAAAATGTCGCAATCCGATTAATAATTTCGGAGAAATTCGTAGACAAACATACATACATAGGTACACCTATAATTTTTTTGTATATTTGTTTGGAAGCCTTTAACATATGTGAATATATTGCAGTTCCAATAATATTACATACAAGACGTGTGCAATTAATAACCTCCTTTTTGAAATCAGTTAAAAATACCATACAAGAGAGTCCTTGGACTCATACGACTCATATCAGAAACAAGCAACTATTCGAAGGACAAGCACGAATAGCTATTTATGGGTCATAAACTCATAATCCACGGGATTTAGCGGGTTAAGTCCGTCCAGCCATACGTTGGTTGGTCGACGTCATCAATCTTGCTCAGACCCGCATAATCACAGAAAACGTAACCCTGGATTATATGCCGACCTCAATTTTTAAGCGATGCCATATGTCTTACGAGCCTCTATACTAGGTTTGAAAACGGACACGACGGCGCTATTAATCACAATCCTTCCTCCGTCTTATTAATTAGAATATTATTTGGTTTTCTGATAGAGGTTCTCGTGGAAGATAGTGAGCGGACGCTCGTTCCGAATATATTCCAGGCATTCACAGCAAAGCTACGAAATTACTGGGTTTTGTTATGAGACTCGCATGTTGTTTCAAGAAAGCCAAAACCCATTTGATTCTTTATTGCTCTTTTGTGAGAGTCATCTTGAATATGCGTCACAAATGAACCCGTATTATGGCAAATCAAAAACATTGATCGTATATACAAAAATATTTATCCGTTTGCTATGTTTTCAGCTACGTATATACCATATCATTCTTATAATTACATAGATCTTTGCAATAAATTTCACTTACAGCAACTTATAAATCGTCGTCGACTAGCAGATTGCACTTTTCTTTTAAAAATTGTATTTAACGAGATTGACTGTCCTGATCTTATGCATAAACTGAGTTTCAATGTCCCCCGAGATCAGTTAGATTGAATCCGCCTATCTCCATTCCTTTTTCCTCTTCTAACTACAGGCAAAACTCACACATATTATAGTCCGAGCGAGTAAGGACTTTAATTTTCTTTGTGAAGAGTTACTATTTGACCTATTTACCACCAAAACCTATATGATATATTCTTTTCTATCTTGCTTGTTAGTGATCCTAAGATTTCTATTATTTTTTCTGTTTTTTTAGAGCCAATTACAGGTTCTCACATATACAATTGTTATCCATCTGTAAAAATAAATTATAGGCACTGATGTATTGAAAGTGTGGGAGATTCCGTAAAATGCTGACAGCAGAAAGGGAAAGGAAAAGACCTTCTGATAAGAAGCACTGTGCGATAAAACCCCAATCAAAAATTTTTTTTCCTATTTCCTAGAACTCGATGTCAGTGTCATCTACCGGGTTCAATTTTGAATCTAAACCATTCAGAGACCCACTCAAACACACACCAAAAACTTCATCAAAGCCGTTCCAGCCGTTTAAGAGGAGTTCAGTTCATACACGTACAGAAGAATTATATACAGGGTGTCCAGTAATAAACGGACAACCTTGAAATAGCATATAATGGACCTTTTCGCCGTTCTAAAACAAACGCAACAAAATGTCCGATGTACATAGTACCTAAGGCTTTTTTAGAAAAAAAAAATACAAATTTTTACCTTATTTTACATTCTTCTTCACCACAATCACAACTGAATGAATTCTATCGGTTATTTGTTGTTATACTATTTTACGTTGACTATAAAAAAAAAAACTGTGTAATTTCAGTCGCACTATTTAGTGTGATTAGAAATTGCACAGTATTTTTTTCTAAAAAATCGTATGCTAGGTACTACTTGGAATATATATTTTTTTGTATTTTTTTAGAACGGCCATAAGGTATATGATATGCTATTTCAAAGTTATCCATTCATTATCGGAAACCATGTTTGTAAAAGATAATCCGTCATTTTCAAAACTATTCTCAAGTAAAACAACGTTAATATTTTATCCGACAATTTGCTTCATAAGGGTGAAAGACGCTATCTCAGCAAAGGAATGTGCTAATAACGAGATCGAATAACCCTGCCAAGATAAAGTGAGGCCTTTGGAGGGTGAATTTTAATTAAATGCGTCTACGGACATTAATGAGATGAAAGTGAACTTGGCCTTTTTAATCGTGATTTGTTTGTCCTAACGGCCGAGGGACCGGGCTGTGAGTATCGGATAAGTACGAATACTTTGTATCTAGGGTTCTTAGGTTACCTTATCGATGAAGAAAGTTTCTTTATGTAGGCTTTCAAGTAAACGAGCTTCTGTTTGTATATTGAATTTAGGTAGTACTTTACTTGGGACTTTTTACTACGAATCTTGACTCCGAATTCGAGAAGATTGGAGAACGGTCCAGTTTTTCTTGTAAAAGATTCTAAATAAAAAGAAAAAAAATATCCCAGTTCTTGATTTGTTTTAGTTAGGTATGTATCTGAATACAAGACGGACTGGTAGGTTGTTCAATTGATAACATGTGTATATGCGATTGGGTAGTAGATTATGAATTTTAATTAGATATCTGAATGTTGGAAATGTCCTATATACTGAAATGGGTTTCGCTAATAACGATACACTGAATGGTTTCTGTCGCTTCGTTCGCATTGTTTAGTTCAATAGTCCTTGGGAACCGTACTAAGGTTTTGAGAATGGGTATTCAGAAACACAAAGAGATTGTATGTAAAGTAGGTGTGCTTTTATAGACAAAGACCTAATGGTATGTGTTAGAGAAAACCTAAAACAATCAGCCCCAAATCATGAACCGATTTAGAACAGATTTTGGCCCTGAGGCAAATTGTTCTATCTGTAGGTTTAAATGGAAAATTGCGCAGTCTCAACAGCAAAAGGATCTTGGCACAAATAAATAAGTCAGAGGTCATATAAAGAGACTTTTAAAACACCTGAATGCAAGATTAGTATACAATATGCAAGAAGCGGGTTTAAGTGGTAACGCACGGACCACATCAAATTTTCAGAAGCTCGCCCCGGAAAAAGTAGAAAAAGGTTTTGACAAAACGGTGTCGTTTCGGCTCCCGTGCCTTAAAATGATTCCGTATTTTCGATCTCAGTGGGACAATAAACCTATTTCTTTTTGTTTTATCTTTCACTTCAGTAGTACGTCTGAAGAATGATGTTCGGGTCCGAGTCTTCGGATCTTATTATTTGTTTTGTGATATACGAGCGGATCGTTGTTTGACCAGATCGTGTCTCAAATGTTTGGAGTCATGCGATGCTGAAAAATTATATGATGCGCGAGTAGCGTGATAGTAGCGTTAGATGATTAAGACATGAAAAGTTGTAGCGTTTCAAAAAGAGTAAATCGGGAAAAGCGTTGATGTGTCAGAGTGGAGAATGAAGAGACCATAATATAGGTATAAAAGCTTGGGAACAACAAAGGGCGAAAAATAGAATAAAAGAAGAGAGGGAATAAGAAAAGGGAGAGCCGAAAAGAAAGAGTTATATTGGAAACTATATATTGTTATATTGTTATTATAAGAGGTAAAATTTGTGAGTTTGTATGTGGGGGATAATCTTCGGAACTACTGATCCGATTCCGAAAATTCTTTCACTAATGGGAAGCTGCAGTATTACCAAGTTTCATAAGATATATTTTATGTAAATAAAAAATTTCACGCGGAAGAAGTCGCGGGAAGAAGCTAGTATTGGATATAGAAGGAAGTGAAGGTAACGACATAACGAGGTGCGGTAATTAAATTATAATGAAGTAGAAAGATGAGGCAAGAGATTTTACCAATAAGAAAGTAGCTCTTATGAAGAATGCTACTTTTGCTCTAGGTACATGCACAATCTTCACAAACAACATAACATCACGTCTGTATTCCCCGAAGGGTTGGGCAGAGGTGTACCAATAGTACATCCACACCTACTGCCTTTTGTGTTTGAGACCTATCTTGAAAACAACGATCTCCTCAGTGACCGTAAATATGGCTTTCGCCGGGAATGGTCAAATGGCGATCTTCTTGTGTATGTCACGCAATGCTGGGGCGAGGCCATCGAGAAACACGGCGAAAAACTTGCTGTATCGCTTAATATCTCGAAGCCCTTTGACAGGGTCTGCTCAGCAAGCTTCCTGCTTATGGCATCCCAGCTGATTTTTGTAGAGCTAGATATCAGACTTCCTTAGTGAACGGTCGATCAGAGTAGTCGTTGAGGGCTGCTCTTCCGACCTTATGGCCAGAGTTCCTCAGGGGTCTGTTCTCCCTGCACCTTTTGCTACTGCACCTCAATGACCTACTACAACTTGGTATTGTTGGGTACGTAGATACAGTTTCAGAGAGATACTTGTCCAGCTCAAAAACCAGCGGGGCGGAATTTCGTTCCTTGAGAGAGGTCATGGTAGAGTGGACAGATTTGACCTTAAGCCTTGTCGCCCAGCGGGGTGATGATAATCTGGTCTCTTTTAACACCATCAAAAGACAAGCGTGTCTTTTTACCGCTAAAAGGAGTCGTTTCGACAAAACTCCTACTTTTCGGAGTACATCTGTTCCTGTAATTGATCGGCTCGAGCTCCTAGGCATGGAGTTGACATCATGTCTCAACTTCGGTGCCACCATCGAGTACAAAGCCCAAACTGCGGACAAGAAACTGGGCATCCTTAAAAGGATGAAGCGATACTTTACGCCTGGACAGCTTTTAACCCTTTACAAAGCGTAAATCCGATCCTGCATGGAGTATTGCAGCCACCTTTGGGATGGTTCAGCTAAATACCAACATGCCGCGCTTGACTCGGTGGAACGCAAAGCTAGGAGGCTCATTGGCGACGTGACATTGGTGACACTGGTGGATGCCAAGCTTCATAGCTTGGCTCCTCGCCGCAAGGTTGCGTGCTTGTCGGTCTTCTACGTATTGTACTTCGGTGAGTGTGCTCAAGAACTCCACGACCTCATTCTGCCAGCCCCCTTCTACCATCGGACATCAAGACGCACTACAGGTTACCATCCTTACCTAGTTGCTATTCTACCAATTCGCACAAAGCGTTTCCAAATGTCCTTTGTGATACGCACAGCAAAGGAGTGGAACTCTCTACCTGCATCTGTGTTTCCGAAAGCATACAACCCTGATCTCTTCAAAGTGAGAGTGAACAGGCTTCTCCTAGGTAAGCTCGCTCCATCGTCGACTTTGTTACCTCTGACCTAGACTAGAGTCAAGAGCAAGTCTATCTTAAATATCAGGTTGGCACAAAAGTAATGAGACACTTGGTTTACATTTTATATTTTTTATTATTATTACAATACAAAAAGCTTAATCAATGATGTAATCATTGGCATCTAAGACTTCTTGCCAACGATCCGGCAAAGTTTGGATGCCTTTCGCTCAGAACACTAATGGCTGTGGCTCGAAAAATTTGCTCAATTCCGCCTGTACATCCGAGAAATCATTAAATTGTTTACCCCGCAAATGTTGTTCCACGGCTCTAAACAAATGACAGTCAGATGGGGCGAGGTCTGGGGAATAAGGTGGGTGGGGTATCGTCTCCTTTTTTTTTTTTTGTTTCGGGGTGGAAAATCCTCATGGATGTCCTCCGCCATGGGGCGGGCGGAGGGGGCTTTCAGACTTACTGACTAAAAACCACCCCGGTGTTCCATCTCACACCTACGCTGAGGGTCGCGGGAACTAACGATCCTTCCGCAACCCCCGGCTAGTGCCGGCCTGTCACGGCAGGCCTCTCCTCGTGTCGAGGGGGGGAGTGAGGTGTTTGACTCCCCCCGTGACGTCTAAGAGGGGCGCGCGTGGAACACTACGCGCCGCCACCTCGGGTCCGATGTATGGGGGGCGACGGACGTCCCCGAGTCCGTTGCCCCTGGACCCATTTAGGGGGGCTGGAAGAGGGCGTTGTCCGCCCTCCGCCGACGCCCAGTGCGCCTGCTGCGGGCTGGGTGAGAGGATGTGATCTCCCTCTCCCTTTCCGCAGCCTCCTTCTGCAAGATGACTGTCTCGCAGAAGGAAACCACCGCGTCCCAGGACTCCTCGCTGCCGACCATCGAATTAACAACAGCCGGCAGCGACAGGTCACTGCCTACTCTAGAGATGAGGGCACGGCGCGGCTCCTCCCAAGTGGCACACTCTGCCAGCGTATGCCGCGCCGTGTCCTCGGGGTATGGTGACGGGGTGGAAATCCTCATGGATGTCCTCTGCCCTGGGGTGGGCAGAGGGGTTTGTCAGACTCTTACTGACTAAAACCACCCCGGTGTTCCCTCGCACACTTGCACCAGGGGCTACGGGGCACTTAAGCACTCTTCAACGCAGCCCCCGACTGGTGCTAGCCCGCGTCTGTGGGCTCCGTCTTGTCGAGCGAGGGGAGTGGGGTGTTTGACTCTCCCCGCGACGTCTAAGAGGGGCGCGCGTGGAACACTACGCGCCACCACCTCGGGGGGGTATCGTCTCCTAGCCCAAGTTCTCCAACTGTTGGCGAATGGAAGATGCGACGTGAGGTCGAGCGTTATCGTGTAGTAAAACTACATTGACTCGTCTTCGTCGTTTTTTCTTGATAGCAGCAGATAGTTTGGTGAGCTGGGTTGCATATTTGTCAGCGTTTATAGTTTCATTGTGTAATAGTTCATAAAACAGCATACCTTACGCGTCCCAGAAACAGCAAAGCAGAACTTTTTAGCGGTGCTTTTGACTGAACGTCGGTTGAGTTGGTGGCGTTTCTTCTCGAAACAGCCAAAAAGCACGACATGTATCGTTCTTGTAATGAATCCATGATTCATCTCCAGTAACCAGATCAGACAAAAACTCTTTACGTCGGGGTCGCAGCAAAAGTGATTGACAGATAGCTATACGGATTGCACGACTGGCGTCTGTAAGGGTGTGCGGTACCCACCGAGCCAAAACTTTTCGGTACCCAAGCTTATGCAGATGGTATTCCACGGGATGGTGACTGCAGTTAAGTGCTTCCGTTAATTCACGAGTGGTAGCATCCGGGTTCGACTGCAGTTCGCGGCGTAAATCGTCATCATTCACTGCGGGTGGTCGTTCTGAGCGTGACTGACTTTCAAGGTTTCTGTCTTCTGATTTAAAACGGTCAAACCATCGGGACACCGTCGCATGGCTTGTACTTCCAGCGCCCAATGCAGTGTTGATATTGTCAGCTGCAGCCCGCGCACTGTGGCCTAAAAAGTACTCGTATAAGTATAGTGTTCGAACTGTAGCTCGTCCATTTTTCTTCAAACTGACTAAACCGATCATGAGGGCGGTTTTATATAGGTACCCCCCACATCACAAGTACCTAGAATGTTCTACAACATTCTAGAATATTATCGAAAACAATTAACTTGAAAAAGGAAATGTATAAAGTTTTGTAGTGTCTCTTTACTTTTGTGCCAGCCTGATAATAAAAAAAGTCCCATGTAATAGGCGCGATTTATGCCCGGTTGACGGCAATAGCCATCAACCGGGCACAAATCACTCCGAGCGAATCTTCACTAACTGAATTATAAATATGTGTTAATTAGCTAGCTTTATTGAGATATCCACTTCAGCAGGAATCGTTCAGATAAATCTTAATGAAGACGTCTAAATAAGGCTTAGCACGCACTGCGATTGCGTTTAGACTCTGTTTTCGAATAGCTGAAAACGCCAAACCGCGTTCAAACACGCACAGCTTTGGCGTTTACTCGATTTTATTTCAGTATCACCATGGATTTTGGCGAGCAGCGTAACGTGTGTTATGGCTTTGGTTTTAAAAATTAGAAAACGTAAACGACTTCGCCATACAGGGTACATCCACTATCTGATGAAAGGCATTTGAAAGGATACTTTTGCAAAATGTACAACGACGTATGAGAGCATCCCGATAAGTTTTTTTAATTACCTACAATATAATGTCGATCGGTACTTTTGATAAATTATTACAAGCTGTGGTCCAGTGTTCACAATATCAAGACACTACATTTCGTAAGGCAATATCACCAGAAGAGCGACATCCGCGTCAAAAATTGAGTGCGGTTAACCGCTGTGCGTGGACCTCCATATTTTTACTATAAGGCATTGGATTGGATTACAGGATACATTAAGATCGCGCGTTTTCGAATCACTAGCCAAATGTAGCAAGTTACGTTTTTACAATCCAGTCACTGAAAGAAATTGCTAGTGCATGCACTTGTATAGAAAGGTACGTTACATTTTTAGGCGGTTTCAAAACGCTTGCGTTTAATCGCAGTGCGTGCTAAGCCTAACACCGTTTTCCTGTATCTATTTCTATTATCAGAAATAAAACACTCTCGTCTTTTCCTACTATTCTCAAAGGTACAACTATATTATTTGTAATTACTACACACATAACACACAACTGGCACACACAACACACATACACACACCCCCACACACATAACTGGCGAAATGTGGGTGTACTATAGGTACACCTCTGCCTAACCCTACGGAGAAACAAGGCGTTATGTTATGTTTATGTGTTACACACATCAAAAGTGTTTAGGGATCAAGCACGTTTTTACTGGTTATTTTTTTTAAATAAGTATATATTTTAAGTTTATTTATATGATAAACTTTTTATAGGTACTAAACTAACTAACAAACTATTAAAATAAAAAAATATAATAACCTGACGTAACTAAAACTATTATGAAACTAAAACATGGCGACAAAAATTTCTCCTTATCGGTGTCGACTGGTAATGTACCCAAGAGACTGGCGGGATTCCCACGTTGTATGGCAATGGCCTCTGGCCAAGGTAAAAGCCAGGCCTTGGGTCACGGCAAATGTCAACCAGCCGTTCGGAGATTTCGTTGAACAAACTATGAGCACTCGGACCTCACGGCCCGAGGGTTTCAACCCCAAACGGTTCGAAAATATAATTACTGATAAGGTTATACTTTCGCTGCTTGGAGTTTTCTGCAGCCGAAGCAGCAACACCAGCACAGCACGCCGAGCCAGGAAGATGGGATGGCGCAAGAGTATCGACACACGTTGCGTCCCACACTAAAGGTCTGTCCACCTTCCATGGAAATAAAGACTTACCATCACTCAAAGAGGTGAAATGAAAATATCAAAGAAATAAGAAATGCTCAATATCCTATACCCTCCAAAAGAAAACTTTTTAATACATGCATTCTGCCATGCCTAACTTATGGCTGTCAAACATGAGCATTGACTCAAAAACCCTGCAGAAAATTACGTCTTGCCAAAGAGGCATGGAACGCAGCATACTAAACTTCAAGAGAAAAGACAAAAGAAAGCTAAAGATCTGAGCAAAATTACCAAACTAAATGATGCTACCTTCCACCATCAAAGGGCGCGCTGATTAACGAAGACATCGAAGTACAATAGTAGATTATACAAGAAGTGAAAAAAAAGTACCGAGATGGATTTTTTTTTCACGAGTTGTGTGCTCTACTTTTTACCATTGACAGCGAGAAAATGAATAGTAGCATAGTATTTATATTTATCACATTTTATTATACACTCTGCTTTTTTATTAGATAGGGAGCTGCCAGGATAGTGTTGTACTCATCGTTATGCACAACTTTTACTATGGGACCAAACCTGAAATCGCGAAAAAAATCTGCTATTCCCTAAAATTTGACGACTTATGCGAACATAAATGTAGGGAACAGCAATTTTTTTTTTCGCGATTTTAGGTTTGATCAAATATTAAAAGTTGTTCATAATGATAAGTATATCATTAAAAACAACTTTTCGCGATTTCAGGGTCGGTCCCATAGTAAAAGTTGTTCATAATGATGAGTACATCGTTATGGACAACTTTTCGCGATTTCAGGTTTGGTCCCATAGTAAAAGTTGTTCATAATGATCAGTACAACACTATAGTCGCAGCTCCCTAGCCAATAAGAAAGCAGCGTGTATATCAGCAATCGGTAATAAGAGGACAAGGGATTAAATATAAACATTAAAAATGTATAGTGAAATTAGAACAGTTTTCAAAATTCAGTGTTCATTCGTGCTTGTTCCAAATTCAAAATGTATGTGTATGTATGTGTAATGTCACTGAGTGAGTAAAATAGAGTTTTATTCACTGTTATCGATGTATCAAATGCCCTTTTTCGAGTGGCAATGGTAAAAATATATTATTTTAAATACTTACCTTGATCCCTAGATACTTTTGATGTGTTTAGTTCCGATCCACAAAGGATGCTTTGTATTTAGTTATATTTCGCTAGGTGCTCTTTTTCCTATTTTCATAGAGCTTAAAGTCTTATGTTTGGTATCGAGGGAGTTTAATACCGTAGGTACAGTCTACGACGCCTAAGCAGAGCTTTGCCTTTGTGTGTGCCGATTGTATAAACCGGTTTAAACCAAGCAAAGGACGCGTCGCGCTCCAGACCGACGTCACACCTACACTATATCTATGTGCACTCACACAAATGCAAAGCTCAGCTTAGGCCTGTTGGACTTACCGTGGCCCCGGCGCAGGCAACTGAAGGAACACGGGTGGGTTTTAGTCAGTAAAAGTCTGACACGCCCTCCCGCTACGCCCAGAGCAGGAGAAGTAATTTGGTGATTTCCCATCAAAAAAAAAAAAAAAAAATAAAGGCCTCTCGGACTATACCGTCTTATTATGGAAATAACGGTGTCTTGTGAAAACTTATGGTCCAATGGTTCTGCCTTTAGGGATGCGACTACGGACGCTAAGTTTTCAGTTGGAGACTGAAATTCAGAGACAAGTATTGTATGTAAGGACGTGCGTCTTTTTGACAAATCAGCTTGGTGATTGGCCAATAAACAGTATTATAGTTTAGTCTACATACTGACTGTGCTCGTGATGGAACGTGATTACTCCCAACCTTACAGATGAAAGGGACAGTCAATACGTTGACGACGTCAAAGACACAGAAATCTACTTTTTCGATCTACTTGGGCAAACGTTTAACAAGAAGCACTAATAAACTATCTAAACACAAGACACATGACTTTCGATCCCGTACCTATATCACAATTTACATACAGTTCAAGGCAATATCCATCCATATGACAAACAAAGACGTGTTCAACTTAAAAGGACATGCAAACAAACCTCTTGTTTGCATGTCGTTCACCTTGTGTCAGTCGCGATCGATTTGCAAGTCGATACAGTTTGAGCTTCGAACTCCGTCCGTCATACGTATATTAAATGCAAAGCCAATATATTTATGTGATGATAATATGATGTGTAACTTTCAGATTTTATGAGCCAGCTGAGATAGCGTATGTGGTATATTCCTCTGATTGTAAAATGAGCTTGAAATGTAGTTTTTAAACCCGATATGAAAATATCGTTGTATCAGATAACTTGGGATGGTCACGTATTTGGCAAGCAATATTAGGCACTATGAGTTATGTTATTAGGTCGTTATAGGCTCTGAGTATGACATAAATGTCAGTCAAAGTTCATTTTAGAAACTTCGCAAATTTTATTTCACCGTCAGGTGCTTGTAATAAAAAGATACGGGTTAACATTTAAATATTTTCAATCCAAACGATACTTACCAATATAATTTGCATATTATCAATACCCCTTAACACATAACGGGAATGATCATATAAATCCATTTTTTCCGGCCCCTACAGAATGACCCCTTGTGTTACCCTCTAGGACAGTGCAGCAATTTTTTCGAAGCCCCCGTTGCATATTTAAACACAACGTTTTGTACTACAAATTGGATTCTCCAATTTGCATTCTTTATTGCTTACAAATAGGTCTGAGAAGAATGGATGATGGCTGACGAGATTGTGCCAGCTGGATACAATGAACTCGTGTAGGAAGGTACGTAAGTACAATAAGGGAAATGTTTTTCAGTGAGTTATGTCTTGACACAAGAGAAGTCGATAAAGAGATTGAAGTTTGAATTCTTGTTGTTTCTTTCGTGGTGCCACTGTAATAGTCATGAGTTTATAGACCATCTGCAAGTCGGACACTTATTCTAGTTTTTCTTTTTGCAGCATTTCGGTGTTTTCGAGAACCTACCTAACTTTGGTTTAAAGTTCTCGATTTGTTAAAAAAATCATATACACATGCGTCTTGAATCTGTGTGATAAATTGCAACATCACATGCTGCATTACCTATGTTCTACAAAACCGCCCAAAAATTCAAACCCTCTCAAAATTCTGATTTTGCTGGTTTCAGCAGTTTTGTGCTGTCAAACAAGTAACCTAGTGAAAACATGGCCTGAGTATACCTGCTGTAATATTATATTTTGTTATGACTCAGCCAAAGAAATGAAACAGGTGCATGGTTTTATCGCGTTCGAAGATACGAGTCATATTGTTTGCTTTGTGACACGTGTCACCTTACATATGGAATGCAGTGACCTATATTCTTTTGTTGACTTTTTGCGCAATGCTCTATTTCGAGATACTGAAAAAGTCAAACTTAGGTATCTTCAATAGGCAGGCATGTAGCTTTTCTTACCAAGGTTCTGCAAGTAAGTCATGGAAAGTTCAAAACCCACATCAAACGTGTCCTTATTTAAAAAGCATATTATAAGATTAAATATTACGTTGAAGACAGGGAAATTTGGCGCTAATTCCTTCTGCACACGTGGCTTCTCTGGTATCTCACTAACAGCATAACTATTTATGTAAATGTTTATTAAGTGCTCCCAAATTACTTTAATTTTTTTTACATATTTCCATGATATAATCTTTTCATTACGTATTTTACATTATATAGTCTTGTCTTTTAAATAGAATCTTTTATATTTTATGAATGTGAGAACATTGTAGGCTTAATAGACTGTCTACAGTCTATTTGTAAACCATTTTTCATTTTGTTAACTACTTGGTACTTGTTGACAGGCCTACACTGTCCTCCCATACTTAATAACACTAATTTGAAAACAATGTAAAAGCCAATTATTTTTAACAGAGTAACCGTGGAGTTTCTTGCCGGAGGAGTTTCTGGCCGGAGGAGTTTCTCGCCAGTGGAGTTTCTTGCCGCTTGAGGAAGCCGACCCCAACATAGTAGGGAAAAGGCAAGGCAGATGATGAGCCGTGGAGTTTCTTGCCGGTTCGTCTCCATAGGAAACGACCAATTGGAACCGTGCACCTAGCTTCTGACGTTTCATAAGTGCCCGTGTAGGTTTATGTGAAATAAAATATTTTGAATTTGAATTTTCTGTAAACAACATGTAATAGCTAATTAGTAATTGATAATGGAATTCAATAGGCTAGGCGGATGTGTTTAATATGTAAATCAGTGTCAATATAATTATGATCTTACTCTTCCTTACCCACCGTGATAATGGAAAATTATCACAGATGTGTAAAAAAAAAAATATCCGTGAAAATAATTTCTCGGTAAAAAATATAAAACAGCGTTTCCGCAACGAAATGTGGAGTGATTGTTTTATTTCGCACTACCGTGAATATATTTTGCTGTGCTGTATAATCTGCTGTGAGTGCGAAATACGCAGTGATCAGAAACCTTGGAATACTTATACCTGTACAATTTGCCCGTCTGTAATAAGAGAGTCAGTACTCTTTGACTAAAGTATTCGGAAAATATCCCACTGGAATGTACTACCGGGATTAAAAGAACTCTATGTATTAATCCAGGTTATAAACTGTCTGTGTGCCAAATTTAATCCAAATCCGTTCTGCCGTTTTTGCGCCAATCCGGAACATCCACGGGAAAAAATCCAGACAAACGGAAAAAGATTCTAAAATCTATACACCTACCTACTTTTATAATTATTATGAACTGACTAAAGTGATTTCATGTGAATTGTGTAATTGAGTCCGTGTTACTTGACAAATAAATGATTATACAAGCTGTAACATAATTAACGCACAACTTCTTAAGGGGTCATTGTACTCATCATTATGAACGACTTTTACTATGGGACCAAACCTGAAATCGCAAAAAAAAAATCAGCTGCTCCCTACATTAATGTTCGCATAACTCGTCAAAATGTAGGGAACAGCTGATTTTTTTTCGCGATTTCAGGTTTGGTCCCATAGTAAAAGTTGTTTATAATGATGAGTACAATGACCCCTTAAGAGGTTGTGCGTTAATTATGTTACACCTTGTATATATATACATATTTTCGGCATCAGACTCGTTCCCACACCTCATAGCAATTACTTTTTTCAAAAATATTCAATGTAGGTACCGTTTTGACTTCATTATATTATATGTATAGATAGATACACATAACATAATAAACATAGCGGTGTGAAATAAGAATAGTGGCTTCCCAAGTGGCTTACCGGCTACTACATAAAGTCCTACATTTAAAGAGCGACCTACCATGGCGCTGTCATCACTCACCTCGCTATATGAATTACTTGTCACCTAACCAAATAATTTATACTATTCATTTGATAATAATGTTAATTCGGTTAAGTGTCACGAGATCAATAACCTTTAATTCAATTAAGTGTTCAGCTGTATAATGGAGTATTTTCAATTAGAATAAAGTGTAATTGACACGGCAGTTGGCGTGACAGACTATTGTCACTGATAACAGGCACGTCGTCAGATAACTAATTCGTCAATTTGAAATTCTAATTTCGTTATAGATTTCAGCTGTACATAAATTAATTAAGTTTTTTGTCGACTTTTGTTCGTTATGGTGTTTTGTTTTGTTTTGTGGTTAGATGTTGTTGCTGTTTATCTGAATTAAATGCTATTCGAGGTAATTTGGAATATAGTTAAACTCCGCGTAAATACGATTTTCTCGAACTGTGCTGAAATACTACTACTGACTAATATAATAATTCCTGACCAACTATATACATTATGGTACGCAACAAAGAATTGAGAATTGAAATATTAATTTATTTCAAACATCACCACATCAAAGTAATTCCAGTCTAAACTCTTATAACACTCGTCAGATAAAGCCACCGCACCATTCCGCATAATTCGACGCGAAACATACTATAAAGTGACCACACAACATTACTATTTCATTCTCACCTCAACTTACCAATTCCGGGCACAGTACACCGCGACGCTCGAGAGAGTTGCTCCTATTTTTGAAACACAACCACGGTCCTAATTTCGGAGACACCGCGACCGCCGCAAATCGTAAAGTCGGTTAAGTTAGTGCGACACAACCCCTTGCCTACGTCGCCTACGTCACACACACATAAAACCCTACAGTGTATAAAACCGGAGTTTTCCCCGGAATTGTGTTGTAGATTGTTTTAATCTCGCCACGGTCGTGATAAGCTTTTTTCGTTTGCAGTTTTTAGGTTAACTATATTCTAAACTGGGGACATACGTTTTTGTTTTTTATGCTATGGTTAGTTATTTTTGTTTAAGCTACACTGACCGCGGCGTTGGGAACGTTACACTCACGTTGTTGTACTGGAGTGAAACGTGTAAATTAGTACGATTTACATGTGCTTTTCCGAGCAATTGTGCTCAATTTGTACTAAAAAAAGGTATAAAAATATATCTTCATATATGTTGTTGTATGTTTTCTATTAGATACATTACTAACCCTTATCTAAAGATACCTACATTATGGTCTCGTCAGCATTCACCCCTCTTAAAATAAATTCATATAACCATGTTAGGATTTCATACAAAATTGGATCAATCAGGCATTCAGGTAATATTTTTGTGTTACCCCTCGTACCGGTTAACCCTGGAGCGATGCAGGAAGGATTTTTAAAACCCTTGAAACTGTCCCGGGGCACTCGTCAATAGCAGTTCTTTGAGCAACGATTGGTAGGAAAACGCACCCCAGTTCCAGCTTAGCATCTACGTTTTAAAATTCGTAAATATTACGTATATAATTTACTTAACATACAGAAAACCTCCTTGAAATGATAATCTGAAGGTAAAACAACAACCCTATAGGTATCGAGTGGTAAATAACAAGTTGTGGCAATACACAAACCGACACTGTGGCGTACTGTTGGCCGTAGTTGAAATTCCGGCAGTTGCATGTTAAAGTAAACATATGAAATGGGCTGCTGGCCACGGGAACGTATGACCATGCATAACTCAGATCGTTTTAGGGGGCGGTATTGCCGACTGGCGAAATATCGCATGCCTTACCGACCTTCAAAGGTCTACCAACACATGGGAATATTTGCGTGAAGTAAATAGGCTAATTTATGAACGGCTTTATAGTATCGTAATACTTGTGATATAAAGTTTAATGATCACGGTTTATATACGAAGTTATGATGTGGAGATAGGCCTCTGGATTTTGTGTGGTATCCATTTGCACATTGATGGTATGAAACTGAATTACCCTGGTTTAACATAACTGTTGATAAGCGTAACAATACATAATAATAAAGAACTCAACTAAAGGTGGTCGATAAAAATGAAGATGAATATGAATCAAAAGAATAATTGAAATACAGGAGGACATTTTAAAAACAGTGGATTATTTTATACCCGGGGGACGGGTTCGTTACCGACGGGGGATCCCCGTCAGTAACTAAGTTCCTTCTCAAGTATGATTTAAAAAAAATTTGGCCTCACTATCGGCTTTGGCATCCTCGAAAACTATGAAAACGACACCCATGACGAAAAACTTGAAAATTTTCGCAGCCGCCATCATGGATTTTCATTTTGATCAAATTCACACTTGTGAAAGTGTAAATTCGAAAGGGGAAAGTCACTTAGCACTGTAAAGTCACTGGTAGCTCGACGTAATCCTTACAGGACGTCATAGTAGGGTTAAAATGCAACAATTAAGCCACCAACCGTTCTATCGAAGTTCAGTAGTTTTTGAGTTAGTTATATTTTTAGTTTTTTTTTTAATGAAAAATCCCAGATTAAATCATCTGAAGCCAATTTAAAAATGATTTACGGCGCGACGGTACTGAAATTTAATTTATTGTCATAGTTGATTCCGTAGCAGATCATTATCAATAATTAAACGTTCAAAAATGCCTGAAACCTTGGCAAATGTCACTAATCAAACTTTTAATTTTTGTAATTTTTGCTATTAATTCATGCAAAATGTTGTCTAGTATACGTACAAAAAAAATTACTACGCCTGATGTACAAAAAAAAAATAATAGTAAAATATCCTCGTCTTATCAGCTACCCAAAAAAGTATAAAAGTTAATACTAAGTCATGGACTACATTATGAAAATCGTTTTTGATTTAGTACAGGAAGGCATTTTACAAGAAGGTGATTATTCGGAAAATCAAATTAAACAATTTCGTGAACATTATTATTAATCAATATTAATTTAAAAACTTTAATTACACACATTTCACACGTCTTATTCGATGTGCTGCCCTAGGTTTCGAATACCTACATGTTCTTATTCGCTTCCTCACTTCGGTTTTTGTGATTTTTGATGTTATTGTTGTCCGCCGCATCTGTTATTCTCTCCCTTAGTTCTTCAATTGAATTTACTGGGGTTACATAAACTAGGTCTTTCATATGACCCCAGACGTAAAAATCTAGCGGCGTCAGATCAGGGCTTCGTGCAGGCCACGGAATCGGCCCAGTCTCGACCGGATCGCGCGAGACTCAGCGGCCGAGTCGCCTACTAAGCCATCGCGCCCTATCCATCGGTTTGGATAGTTTTCATCCAGCAATTGTCGAATTGTGATTCAGAAGTGGGCTAGACATCCGTCATGTTGATAAATCATGTTGCTCTTCTTTCTTTCGGTACATCCGTAAGCAGTGCTGTTAAATTATTTTTTAGGAAATCTATATAAAGTTCCCATTTACTGTTTGGGGTAAAAAATGTAGGCCAATAAACTTGTCGTCGATAATACCCATCGAAACATTAAGCGAGAACCTACGCTGGGCTGCAGTTGGTTTCAGTTTTCTAGGGTTTACTTCTGCCTTCGGTGTCCAATAATGTAAGTTGTGGTAATTTGTGACACCATCACGGTCAAAACATGACTCATCGAACCACAGAATGTTTTTTAAAAAGTTTTCGCCTTCGGCGTCGGCACTTAGCATAAAACGACAAAATTCAAGCCGTCTCGGCGGATCTCCCTCTTCTAATGACTGGACGGGTTGGTAGAGGTATGGATGTCAGCCTGACAAGTGAATTACATACTAGACTTTCCACTGTGACATACCAAGCGCATGCGCTACGATGTTTGTCGATATGTTGAGGTCACCAATAAAACGTTGAAGAATTAGCTCCTCGTCCTCAGCCGTGTATCTTCAGGAACGACCAGTGTCAATTTGCCTGCTTCTTTGAACGCTGCCAGTTTCAGATAATCGACGATAAGTCGATCCGAACGTCTGGGAGTCGGCGGTTGGGAAAGCGACGTTGATATTCTCTCCACGCCTCAGCAGCGTTACCGTCACAAAGTCCGTAACAGTACATTATGCCAGCGTATTCAGGATTAGAATATGTAGCCATAATCAGCAATTATGAAGGTACAGCACAGCACAAGAGCAAGATACGCGGCAACAGGTAGGGAAATAACCAGATAACAAAAAACGCGCTTGCGCGACGTAGAGTTGAAACTAACTAACGCACACGACCAGATTTTGTGAAGTCGCACCCTGTGTCATGCCGAAAGAATAATAGTGACCAATCAAATAAAGCTTGCCGAGTGTTTGGAGTTTAAGCGCAGGTAAAAACAACGAATAATACGAATACGAAACAATAGGTTGATCGTCTCGCAATTTTACCTGCTCCGCATAAAACTCTTCTCTTCCCTGTCACACATGCAAAAGAATAGCTGATACGACAAGGATGTTTTCCTAGTAATTTGTACATCAGGCGTAGTATTTATTTTTTTGCTTTTTTATAAGGTAATGGCAAAGATGACAAAAAAAATGTTTGATTAGCGATCTTCGCCAAAGTTTTAGTCATTTTTGAACTTTTAATTATTGATAAGATCTGCTACGGCATCAACCTATGATAATAACTTAAATTTCAGAACAGTCGCGCCGTAAATAATTTTTAAATTGGCTTTAAATGATTTAATCTGGGATTTTTCATAAGAAAAAGTAACAATCTAACTAACTCGAAAAATCGGTAGAACATTTGGTCGCTTAATTTGTTGAATTTTAACCCTACTATGACGTCCTGCAAGGAATACGTCGAGGTACCAGTAGGGGACATACAAGTATGAACGCTTTTTCGTTAATCACGATTTCTGCCAGTTTACTCCTACCACAAGACGCGTAAAAGAACTTCGTTCCAAAAATATAATATTATGCATATTAGCAAACGAGTCTTGTAAAAATAATAGAATTGGTTTTGAAAACTTACGTGGAAATGAAAACTGATGTAGGTAGGTACGGCAAAGTAGTTAATAGTTTGCACCGAGTTCGTGACCAATTTGTTAGTGTACTTTACTTACTGCGAATGTAGCTTAGCTGCTCTTTTCTTTTCTAAATTAGCACGTTTATGAAAAACAGCAATCTCATTGATTACATACACATCATGAAAATTGAAAATTCTGACATTCATTCGCAATAGATTTCCTGGGGGCCAACCACCACCTCTTAAAGCAATATTATTTTAATGTTACTTCAGTGTGAGAAAAAGATGGAGCTATACAGGACGTCTAGCTCCATCTCTTTCCCACACTGAAGTAAGATTACAATAATACTGCTTTAAGAGGTGGTGGTCTAGCTCCTGGAAAACACTACACACTTAGGTATACATAAACTGAAACTAATTGTTCATTTTCTTAGAATGCTCTTAACCATTCAAACGTTCCTCAAAATCTGCAGTTCCAATTTCTGTATTTTCAATTCATAAAAAAAAAAACATCAAACTTTTCTACAAACGTCATGCAACGACGACCGGAAAGTTCTCCAAGTACTACTAAGCAAACACAAATCCGCTTCGGTATTAAAGTGACTTTGGTTATTAGGGAGAAACAGGAAGGTTTAAAAAATACACTGGGGCGTACGCAATATGGTTGGCACGGCGTTCTCGTTACGAGCCGGGGCAGCCATAACTTACCCAAGTTTATGGGGAAGGTTCGCCGCCCGTCTAAATATTTAGGAAATAATTACATAAGTATCCACAGTGTATGTACGTGTATGAACAAAATATTGAAGCGGTACGGGTATTACAGTGAATTCCTACGTTTATTTCGGCTACATACACGAGAATTAAGTCTGGATGTGCACAGTGTGTTTACAGTTTCAACAATCTGTGCTTGTAATTCTGCGTGTGAATGATGAAGTAAGTCTAAGTTATATCATACGTGTAGTGAATGCGCATCTTTGTCAGTACCTACACTATGTATGTTCTAGATTCTCATTTGTTTGATTAGCGAAGAACAATTGAAGTAGAATTTTAATACAGAACATAATAGGTGATAAATGAAAGAAAGAAAGTAAGAAAGAAAAACTGATTATTCACGTGAAAGTGACGCACATATATAAAATTGATGTTTATCTTAACCTAATAAAAACAAAACAAGTGGTAATAAATTTAACCTAGACGTAAATATGCGTCATCACCGCGCGAAATGGTCAACGCTCAGCATGCCACGGCAAACACGAAGTCCGAAATCCACGGCGCTGATTTTCAGCGCAAGCCGGCGTGTCGCTGTCTCAGAACAATAAATAAAACATCAGTTACTTATTGTTCCGAGGCACAGAACGATCATACTGAGGTCGATGTGGACTTGAAAAAACGCTGTTACGGCACGGCGCGCACAAAGAATATTACAATTAATAAAATAAATAGAAATAAAAAGAGCATATTTTGTAAGCAAGTAACATTTAAAACATACTAATTAAAATTATCATGCGTTTACTTAGATACTAGCTTTTGCCCGCGGCTTCGCCCGCATGTATATCGGAATATATCAAATTAGTACCTACCCTACGTATTAATCCGGGTTCTAAAACATTTGTATGGCAAATTTCCTCTAAATTCCATCAACCGTTTTTGCGCCAATCCGGATCATACATCCCGACAAACAACAAACGGACAAAAATTCTAAAAACTATAGTGTGCGCAACAGACTCGTTCAATCACTTCTTTTCAAATACTGAATGATTTTTTTTACCGTCTCGAAATTTTTACAGGGTGTTCTACCCATGAATATGAACAACTTTCACTATGGGACCAACTCTGAAATCACGAAAAAATAATCAGCTGGTTCATACATTTTGGTCGAGTAGGTATTGAACTTTTGTATGAATCAGCTATAGATAACGATATCCACGATCAACTAAATAAAAATATACAAACATAATAATTAGTTATGTGGCAACATTTCGACGCGTCCCGATCCAAAAGACAACAAAGACCGGAGAGTTTGAGAGATAGTCTGTGGTTTGTGATTTGCGTAATGAAAAATTTGACAAGCGGTCGACCAACCACACGAGAATTGGGATTATGTAAGCAACAATGGCGTAACGAATCACAAAATGATTATGTAATGGGTATATTGTGCTACAGTAATGGTAATGTCTTGACTGAACAGTGATTAGAGTGTGACCATAGCCAATATAAAAATACGTGAACACGAAAAATCTAGGCAAAATAAAGAATAAAGAATTTAAAATAACTCAAGAACTCTTGCACGCTATCATGTTAGAAAGTTCACTACAACTCGCGTTTAAATTGAACTAACGTCAATTTTGTTTCGCGAAACCACTTAGCAGCTAATTGCACACTTATTTTAAAATACTACGAAAATAAACATGGTAGTTTCGGACGGACACTGACCAAGCTAACTAATCGCTCACGTCTCTAGTCTAAAGTCACGGTAAATGAAACACCGTTAACTTTTAAAAGATATCGATTAACTTCACTTCCCTACGAAGGAATAAAATGAACTGAAAATCCTTTCCAACTATTTAAGTTCATGACTAGAGGCTAAAGACTTTGAAACTTTAAATTAAATGTCTTTTAAAAAAGAGTTTTGAATTCTTAACACGACTTTTCATTGACGTTGACTAAATGACGTGGACATTATGAGTGCTTTTTAACTTTAGAGTTTTGAAACATGAAGCCTGGTAATATACGCAATATACAGACTGACTCGTTGAAGATATCATGAAATTAATTAATGATGTCATGAAAGTTCTGAAAATCACTATCATATCTTTTTCTTGCACTTATCCCAATTTATTTGTGGTTGGCGCAACATGCCTTTTTGTTCCATACTTCTCTATTAGTCGTCTCGACAGGCACCCCCTTTCTAGCCATATCATCTTTCACAAAGTCCATCCATCGTTTCTTTGGTCTTCCCCTACTCAATATGAAAGTTCTGAAAATATGATATATTAAAAAATAGAGCCTTGGTATATGTCTATATACCACATTTCCACGAATTTAAAGGTAATGAATGAATAAAAAAAAAATTAGTAATGACGAGCAACTTGTATTTATAAAAATCATCATCTGCCTAGCCTTTTCCCAACTATATTGGGGTCGGCTTCCAGTCAAACCGGATGCAGCTGAATA
This sequence comes from Fissipunctia ypsillon, assembly GCA_947568875.1. Taxonomy (NCBI): domain Eukaryota; kingdom Metazoa; phylum Arthropoda; class Insecta; order Lepidoptera; family Noctuidae; genus Fissipunctia; species Fissipunctia ypsillon. Next base: position 17,722,931 of record OX387643.1, on the reverse strand, counting down.
CCAGTATTTTACATGGAGCGACTGCCTATCTGACCTCCACAACCCAGTTGCTGGGTAATACGATACCCCTTGGTAAGACTGGTTGTCAGACTTTTCGGGCTTCTGACGATCCGTAACGACTGTCAAAGATATACGAATGACAGCCGGGACCAACGGCTTAACGTGCTTTCCGAGGCACGGAGGGGTCTTAATATGTAAAGATGGTCACCCATCCACGGACCAACCGCGGCAAGCGTAGCTTAACCTGATCGATTGATCCGTGCGGCTGTTATTTCTTAGCCACAAGCCCCTTGTATTTAAAAAATACTTTTTAAACTTGTATTTATAAAAATACTTTACTTTAAAGGTAAAAAACTGTGCGAGTATTGAGAAAACTAATAAAAGTGATATTCATAAATAGCTTTTATAAGTTTTCCATCTTAAACCAATAATGTAAATTTGAGTACTAAGACTTCTTATAAGTAAGATTCATAGAACACAAACAAACTAGAGCAATTTGTTCTGTGACTAAAGTACGTTTTCCTTTTGTTATTATTTGGCTGACTAGACTTAGAATTTATACCATTGTATGTATATGAAACCGTACAACAGTGAATGTGAAAGTTTTATATTTATATGAGATTGTTGCCGACAATCGCGAGCAATAAGTTAAGGCCTTAGAGTTAGCGATTTGGGTTCTGAGTTAGAGTTTGTTAGAATAACTTGTTTCGACAGTTCTGGAGATTGAACCAGCAATTCAATCAAAGGTCCATTTTAATTCAGGTTAACTGATTTATATATAAGTTTATTGCTTTCGCGATCGCTAACAATAAAACTGCTATTGTATCTCATTTAGCGTTCGCGAAAGCATTAAGCAACTAAAAGTTTATTAGAAGGAAAGGGATTTGTGTTCCAAATTATAGTGTGTGTAGTGTATGTACGGCTGTTCTGCTAAATCTTACATGGATTCCCATGAGTTAGCTATCATTATCAAAACTCAAAGAATAACGAACTGAAATTGATTGCTTGTAGAGAAAGTAACTTCTTAACATATTATAAATTAAAGTCGCTTTTCGTGTCTGTTTGTGTGATTGCGTTGTTCTTCTAAACTATGCAACGGATTGCGATACGGTTATCGCCATCATTTAGAGAATTAATTTCGGAAAGTTTATGTGTATAATACACTAATCATCATCATCTGCTTAGCCTTTTCCCAACTATATTGGGGTCGGCTTCCAGTCAAACCGGATGCAGCTGAATACCAGTATTTTACATGGAGCGACTGCCTATCTGACCTCCACAACCCAGTTAATGGGTAATACGATACCCCTTGGTAAGACTGGTTGTCAGACTCGGGCTTCTGACGACCCGTAACGACTGTCAAAGATACACGAATGACAGCCGGGACCAACGGCTTAACGTGCTTTCCGAGGCATGGAGGGGTCTTGATATGTAAAGATGGACACCCATCCACGGGCCAACCGCGGCAAGCGTAGCTTAACCTGATCGATTGACCCGTGCGGCTGTTATTTCTTAGCCACAAGCCCCTCATGTATGTATGTGTAGTGTATAATACACTAATATTAAACTTAAATATAATAAAAAAATCTCGATGGTTTTGTCGAGTCGTAAAAACCGTGTCAAGCAGGCACGAGTTGCTAGAAAGTAAATGATAAAAGCCAAAATGCAATTTTATCTCGCTTTGGACACATTACATTTCAAGCGTAATTTCGTCTAAAAAATCCGCCTAAAACAGTACCCCCGCGCTAGTCCTATGGCCACCTGATTTAACACGAGGACACAGGTTGACACGTCTCCGCACTAAACACCGACATGTGTCTGCCAATGTTCCGCTTTGGACACGGTTCAGGCTGTATTTCCGTGACTATACAATGTATGAACTGAAACACGACAGCGAATTTATAAATTGAATCGTGTATGTATTTTATTTATTTTCGAGATTTCAATTGGGTTTAGAAGCTGTGTCGGAATATGTTTCCTGTTCCTAATTTATATGAGCCTGGTTATGTATGTTATGAAATTTTCAGCTTGCAACTTTGCAAAATTGGCCTAGAAGATAATATTAGTGTTTACTGTGAAATTAAATGAAATTGTTTATAATAATATTAAAATAAGCTAGATGGAGTTGAAATTTCCTATTTGACTACCCCTGAAATGGCATAACATCTTGGTCATATCGTGTACTATGCAGATCTGTGTCTGAAATGGTATTTTGAGGAAATAACCACACAAATTTGCGTGGACCTGTCTAGTCAGTGTAAGCATTTGTCAGTAATCGTGTAGCTCAACTCAGGAGTTAAGAGGCCCAACGATTCCACGAACAGTACCAAAGAAAGGACATTTAGGTGGGCCGCATAAAGTACTCAAAATGCCACACCATCAATAAAACTAACTGAGAAAGAAAAAAAACGCAAATTGAAAACAAAATATAGTACCTATACAGTAAGCTAGTAGTGTACATAGTGCTCACATTTACAATGATTAAAGTAATATAATAGTTTTCATAGTAAATATTCATGTCATTTTGTATCGTATCTGTCAGTCATAATCATATTATAAAATTTCATGCTGATCTGTAGAAGTAACTATTTACTTTTACAGGTTTTCAGTACAACGTTAATATTTGGTGACTCAAAACACGTTTATAAATGAGTTACCAACATCAGCATGTATAAATTCGTTAAAAAATGTTAAGTTTTTATACTATTATCCGTTTCTTTTTCTTTATAATAAACCCGCCATTGTTATCATTTCTATCTTCTACAGCGTCCGAAAGCGAGTTACCCTATTCCTTCACCCGAAAACCACCCAACAACCGCAATGATCACCCACTAATTGTTATTATAACAACGTAATGTTCTCAATTAAGTTACCACATTACCAAATATAATTACTTGTATAATTAAATTTAATGGTCAAGCTTTGGCCGTACTGATGTTAGTATGATTTGGTGTATTTTAGTTTACAGTGTAAATAACATCGTTGAACACAAAATTATGCGAACTAAGTAATGATTTAGTTTACGTAATTTTGTGTTTATCTAGGCAATTTGTGCTAATCTAAATCTAAACTACTGTTCTAAAATTAGAGCAGGTATTACAGCATCCAAACTAGTCTAATGGTACCAAACCTATGGTGCTATTTTGTAAAAATCTCACCGTGAAAACTCAGGTGAAGTGAGCTTGAAGTGATCTGTCAATAGTGTCAATCCCTAGCAGCAGATGGAATGACAGCTCACTTCAGTTTTCACGGTCAGATTTTTACAGAATGGCACGGTAGATATTTTTATCTCCAACTTTCATTTATAACAAAAAACTAAGTTAATTACTTAGTTTAATTTAAAATGGAAATCACAATTCATGCAATACGTAACAGTAAATTACCAAGCATCGCTATACCTACTTAGTTCAATTTATACAAAAAACCTCAGGGAAAATTACGGATAAACATCACCACGAAAACACGAGGGAAATAGTATCATGTTTATAACCACGATTACAAAATCCAGCTACATACAAAAAAAAAAATACTGAAAAAAAATACATCAGCTACTATTACTATATCTACAATCCATTCCATTAAAAAAAATATCTCTTGTGCTGTTGTTTTAGTTTGTTCTATTTTTAAAAATCTCTCGTTTGCTATTTTGTTCCCTATAGATTTTCTTGGCGTACCTACAAGCCGGCTTTCAGCACGGTTACTGTAAATAGAGGCTTGTTAAACAAACACCCTAACTCTCCCAGGTTAAGTTTCAGGACGTGATGGGCCATCGACTGTTTCAGTCTCAATTTTATCTCAGATTGAGAGTCCTTGTTTTATCTCGGGGGAGGCGATACAAAATTATTTAGTTGTAGTTGATATATGATAGTAATATGTTGCGTTATTGTTTAGTGACAAATAAGGTTGACTTGTGATACACTCAACCGTATCAAACTTGTAACGTAATCATTTTAAAATTTCTTTTGTTTGTTATAGATTCCACAGACATATAAAAAGTGGGTGGTAGAGTCTGACCTTAGGTATTTAATAAAAACTTTATAGTTTAGAGCGTTCAATAGTTAATCTTAGAAGTGTAATTTGGCAAGGGTTTACCCCAAACCCTCCATAAAATAAGGATAAATATAAGCAGTTATTATTGGCGCCAAGGATCCAAAATATCGGGTTTTCTGGAATCAAAGTTTAATATATTATATATATTATGTCGAAGGTAAAATATTTATAACAGGACGGTATATTTATCAAAACTTCTGAAATACGCGATTTACACGAACACGCTCCAAAATATAAATTTGAAAGCTTTTTAAAATGAGATAAACTAAATCTTTTCCCCTTGGGAATTTTCATACAAATCTCCAATTTCATCAAATTGGAGATTTGTATGAAAATTTTAAAATATAAGATTGAGTTGGATCCACCTCCACTATCGCCTTCAATTCGTCGTTGTTGACAATAGTTACTATCGGCCGACCGCGAGGCTCGTTCTTCAACTATAAATTTCCAGATTTAAAACGATTGAACCAATAATGGACCGTGTTTATGCAAGCAGTGTTAGGCCCGTACACGTCGTTAATGTTTCGTGTTGTTTGCACAGCGGTATTTCCACGTAGGAACTCATATTCGAAAATTGTACGAATTTTCAGTTTATCCATGGCGCCAAAAACTACCACGATACGACGACACGACAAAAAACTATCTAAAACAAATGACTGAATTTGAAATTAAATTAACACGGCTTTCGAATAAAATTTATTTGAATTTCGAATTGCGCGCCAATCTACAGATAATTAAATCTGAAAATACTGGTTATAGAATCTCCAATTACGTAGGTAACGACCTATTATATGCAAACGTTTTCGTTTTATATAACTTGAAATGAAATATCGTTTTCACTGAACAAATTAAAGTGATAGCACATTACCTACCGAACTAAGTTCGTTTATTCTACCTTCAAAGTTCCGCTTACTTTTCGTAAATTCAGTTACGCGACCTTAATTAAGAAAAAAAGGACACCAACCTTACGCAGGTATTTATTTATTCGGAGGTCAAACGTATAAGATTCATGATTCTAATCAAAGTGTAATTAAAGGAAAAGGAAACCACAGAATGCTGTAAGGTTCATGTAACTGTTAATTAATTTGCTTACGCGATTTCGGGTCTTATTGTTGAATAAGAACAGCCTATAATTGCGTGCAGTATTTTAGGAACATTCTGCTGTAATTTCCCGATAACAGCCTTTTTATTCCGCGTCTTGACGTTTTAGAGTCGTTAGAGCTAATTTTTCGTTTTGCAAATGCCAGTAGGTATAAGAGCTTGACGATTTGCTGACTTTTTACATTACACGAGGTACAAATTTGGTAAAAAAGGCCAAGTTAAACAATTGGATTTAATTCGCAGTTTTAAAGTCCTAAGTAAAGTCTGGTCCCATTTAGAAAAGACGCTTGTATAACTTTGTTTAGTTGGGCACGCACAATCCTTTGCAGATATAGGCGGGGATTAGATGAAATGCCCGATAAGGCAGCACTATTATTTTATTAACACAGTCCGCATTCACTTAGCTTTAGTCAAGTGAAAAGAAATTTCATCTATTTACTTTGGCCGGTCGTATTGGGTCCTGGCCGCTTTCATTCCTACTCTCAGCGTTAAGTGGACATACTTAAGTGCTGTTTGGTCAGGAGGGATTTACCTTTGCTCTTTTCCTTCAACCTTATCCCACTCAATCAGGAGCGAGGCTTAACTCTTAAAACGTTTTTGCTTTGTAATTTTTCGTCGCTTATTTTCCTTTTGTTGTTGTATCTGTGACTGGGAATTATAGGAAAACGTTGGATGATTATATGAATTGTCAGGATAAATTGAACCCTACCTATACTCAAGGATCAGTAAAGAAAGCGTGTTGAGATATTATTATTAAGAAGAGGGTACTTTGATCAGCCAAGTCTTTGACAAGCTAACAACATCAGTTAGGATAAGCATAATCAGCCTGTAAAGTTTCCACTGCTGGGACACAGGCCTCCTCTCAGTGAGTAGAATAACATTAGTATTCCAGAAAATTTCCTACTTCTTTAGAATAAACGGCCTTTCTTCTGTAAGTTCCTGAAACCATCAAATTAAGTCACAAGAAATTGTCGGGTATATTTCAAGCTTTTCAAAGGGGTGACCCTTTCTAAGGCCCGAGTGTTCCAACCGCAGCAATTTTGTTATTTGTCGTTTGTATTCAGGTACAGCACGTTCCTTGGACATGGGACTTCACTTTACTCCTTTATTTTTTCCCTCATAGTTCTTGAATGTTGCTACTGCGACAGTTTTTTGTAATTGAAGCTTGTGTCGGATCCCCTGCATAGAGGCTTACGTTATTTAGAACGACTAAAAATGTGTTACGTATTCGTCGGGAGATGGCTGATGGTATGTAAATGTAGTATTTGCTTCAAACCATAATGCTAAGTTGTCTTTTTGGAACATGAGAAATATTAATTTTTATGTTGTACACTTGTGACCGACATCCGAGTAGAATTTTAAATTGACGCAATTTTACAAGTTTTATTGTTCCATTTTAGTGCTAAGGTACTTTGCCTTTATGGTAAACTAAATACTTTGTTACCTAATTTATCTTCCTACGTTTACTGTAGGAAGTAAGAACTCTTATCGTAAACTCGATATGTTTGTTCATAAGGATATCTACTAACCCATTTTCTTGGAATGACTCTTGCACCGTGGGAAGACTCGCAGCTGATAAACTGTTTTTCATGTCTGTAGAGATAAAATCCCAGAGCTTTGAACCGATATAGCCTCCTTATGTGAGCTTACATTAAATAGAACATTATTATAGGGACTATTGGTTGCCATTATTTTTTTTGCACATTAAAAAGTGCACTCTCTTTTTTGTTTTATATTGTAAGCTCCAAAAGCATTAAAACATGATTATTGTGATGCTCAATCTGGGAGTCGAAACTGCCTCTCTTTAATACAGATTACTCAGTGATCTAGCTAGGAGAGCAGCGATTCACCCAACAATTAATTGTACCTACACCATGTAATTAATAATAATATTTTATTTTAACTGTCATTTTGATCAGCCGTGATACTGAATTACTAATACGTGCTGATCAGAATACCTACATGATCATTATTGCAGCTGACTTTTAAAAGATTTAAAACAGTTTATAAATTGTTTATTTCGCCAATATAAGCTTTTCCTGGTTCTTTCTTGATTCAGAAACCAAAATTATTTATTTTATGACGAGCTCTAAATGTATAAATACGGTGTATCCTATGATATTTATATTTTATCCAAGCAAGTGTGTTTAGGGTAGAAATTTCAAGAAATCGATACGAGAACCTTTCACGTGGGTGCTTCCTTACATTTAGTATGCGGATCGCGATCCAAGTGTGTTACGCTTTCCTTCGTCGAAAAGGTACTCTATAATTTTATTTTCCGACCAAAATGTAGTTACTGAAGTAACTGATACTTTTGAAAGAAATATTTCACTGGATGTTTACATCTTCGCTTTTGATCAGGGTAAATTGAGTTTTGTATCAACGTATTGAAATGATCCTGTTTTGGAAAGGTAGATAATTTTTGTTATCGAATTTTGTTTTAAGGGCACCTTAAAAGGTCGCACATACCTATAAGTGTTTTTCATCAAGGAGTGGATACAAGTATTTAGGAATTGGATACACAATACGAGTCTTGAATTTGGCATGAGATTTGCGCCAAATTTTATTTTGACCTTCATTCAGTAACCATGTTATTTCATTTTCCCTTTCCTACATCAGTAATGGCTTTTCGTTGGTATCACTCACAAGTCTTGTTGATGGTAACGGATGAATGGTTGTCATGAGGAGTTTTGTGTTATTTTGGGGTAGTTTCGAGTTGAATACCAAAAAGTTTCCTGTTGAAATGTTTAAAATGTTTCTCAGGAGTATTGGCAAATAGTGTGTACGTATATTGCTTAAATCATTGTGATAATATTTGTTTTTTTTTACTTTCTACAAAATGTACTGCATATGATGCACAAGTAATGTTATTTTAGTTCTGCACAAAAGGGAATGCTTGCTTGTGATAAATTATTCACAATCAATTCAATTCAATTTCAATTTTTTCAATTTTATTATTGTGGCTAAATGATAACAGCCGCATGGGTCGATCGAAGGTTAAGCTAGGCTTGCTGTGATCGGTTTGTGGATAGGTGTCCATCCATTACATATCGAGACACCTCCGTGCCTCGGAACGCACGTTAAACCGTTGGTCCCGGCTGTCATTCGTAGATCTTTGACAGTCGTTACGGGAAGTCAGATGCCCAAAAGTCTGACTACCAGTCTTACCAGGGGGTATAGTGTTACCGTTTCACTGTATTGTGGTAGTCAGATCAGACAGCCACTCCATGTAAAATACTGGTATTCAGCTGCATCTGGTTAGACTGGAAGCTGACCCCAATATAGTTGGGAAAATCTAGGCAGATTGACTGATTCAGCACCTATGTTCAGTATCTTCTTTAAAGCTATAAAATGCTTATTATTATTAGGAATCAATCTTTAGATTGGCATATTTTCGTTTCGTTGCAATCTTGACTTTATTATCTTCAAACGCACAAAACTTTTCAGATTCAACACTTTCACAAGTTTACCTTTGAAGGCCGTATATCTTTACGAAAGAGCTGTTTATCTAACTGCATCACCGACTCCCTATCCGTATCCGTCACTTTACTAACGAGTACCTCTCGATAAGAAGTTCTCGTCACGTGCCATGACTTTCAGTACACCTTGTTTACCAACGTTTGTAGCCAATGTTTGACTTTTCTTCTGTTTGATTTTTGACGTCACAGTCGAACTCGATGAAAGTTTCTTTGAATACTTTTGAATGTTCTAGATGGTAATTGTAGTACATTATCGATTTTGTGAAGGTGAATTATGAAGTTTGAGGTGGATAACGAATCAACTGCCAATATTCTTTTCGGATGGAATTTTAATATTATGATTTTTTTTTTCTTTAGAATGTGGCTGTTAGGTACCACTATGTACGTTTTATTGCATAATAAGAACGACAATCGAAAATCCTCCGTGTTAGGTGTCACAGTTTACCATAATACCTATATTCTGAAAACGAGTCCAGTTTTCAACGTTAAAGTGTGATCGTTCTTTGCATACTTATTTCGTACTGCACGGTGGATGATTGACAATCAAAAGGGATGCAATCGCACAACTCCATCATATACAAAGCTGAATCCATGAACTGTTGCCAGACACCTATTCTAGAGAATGCCCTCAAAGGGGACTTAGAAATCCTCGCACAACGAAGGGGGATCTCACACCGGTGTCAAACGGTAACTAGACTTTCTGGCGCACTAGTTATTTTGATAATTGGACCCCTAGTTTGGATCTAACATATCTCGTTTTGTAGTGGATCACCAAGTTATTTCTGTATTGTTTTGGGGTCGTTGTATAAAGTTTGAGCCCCCATTCCCACTGAGGTTTATACAAATCCGTTTATATTATTCTCTCTTCAAAATTTGCGTTTGCTTTTATCAGAATTGGCTATTGTTTCAGGATGTGGTAAACCTGTATTAATGTCGTGACCAGATCTTAGAATTGATTATTTCATGAAATGGTTGCGTTTCATGAAATGAACAGCTGAAATTGGCCATATCGTTTAAACGCGTAGGGTATCTGTTGTGGTCCGATCGTAGAAATGGCCATATCGTGATCTGCCTGCCCATTTCACTAGCTGACCACTGGCATATAGCAAAGTATTTGCATTCCACCCCGCTAGTGGCACCCCGACCAAATGGGTTAGGTTAGGTTAGAACTATGACCAACCGCGCGCGAGCCGAGCGAGCGAAGCGAGCGGTGCCACGGCAGCGGCCGGCGAGTGCTACATCCAAGTTGGTCGCAGTTACTTGGCTATTTACTATTTTTAGAACCGATGCATAACAAAAACAAAGTGACATCAACGCCTCTACCGGTGGATAATCTAACTATTTTACGATATGATCACTAATGTTTGGCCACATCATGAAATAGTCGTGCGTTTAACTGTTCATATTGTCAAATGTTGAGTAATCAATGATTTGGCCAGACTACATCATGATGTGACCACCGGTCGATGTTCTATGTCATGAAATACAACCATTTCATAAAATGGTCGAACACTTCATGAAATGATCAATTCTAAGATCTGGCCACGAAGGTATAGTTTCTCCAGTTTGCTTATAGCAGCTCGGGTTTGTGTGGGAATCTTGGAGAATATTGGAGATCGTATGTTTAAAAGTTAATGCGATCATGAAACATAAAAATCATAATAATATATTATATAATGTACAAACACAAGGTAGGAATTAATTTAAAAGAGTTAATACTTTGAGTTAAAGGCTTTTTTCACTTTACTAAGTACGTAGGTTCCGTTGAATGTATCATAGCAAACAAATCACCAACAAATTGTCAATAGACACTGAATCCGTTAATTTGGCTATCACTAAATAATTCGCAACTATCGTTTATCTGAAATGGTTTAAATTCAGTAATCTGCTTAATGTGGTTTCGATCCTATAAAATTTAAAATCGAGTCCTGATATTATTTCCGTTAGAACAGACAATGTTTGGGATTTAATCCCAAAACCGTCTATTAAAAAGAAGATTGTAAATTTTAAATTTTAAACCTTACAATCCTCTTTTTCAAGGCTCCAACGAGATAAATTAATGTAGGTACCTTAATGATACCGCTCTTGAATACCTTTCTAATGAAAATTAATAAAAAGAATCATGATCATGTTTATAATTTTGTAAGGAAAAACCATTTAATACTGGTTTCAGTCATCTGTCATTAAACCATGGACGCAAAATGGAATATGAAATTACATAGATTGGCTGATGCTCACATGTTTTTACTTACACCTATCTATCACCAGTTATGGCATACTGGAGATAGAAAAACCTATAATGGTTTTAACGTCCCAATAATCTGAGACTATGGGATCTTACCGGCCTGACATAAGGACAGATAGAATTATACCGTCTACCATCAATAGCGATCTGTCATTTACTGAAAATAGTTTATTGGGTTCGGCCGTAACTGTATCGTGTACGTTTGTTGTGAGAAAACAAATTCTTTATTTAGTTCAAACTACAGATATCTTGTTTATTATCTAAAGGAGACGGAAACGATTACATATAATCTTGGGCCTGAATGTAACGAGATGAAATTGATGTGAATTAATAGATTTAAACTTATCAATCCCTCGCTGAAAATTTTGTTAGTTTTGACAATCTGAGAGCCGAGTTATTAGAGATTTAGTAAAAGTAAGGTTATGTCACAATCTTTAACTAAAAACTTATTCCTGAAGTGTAAAAGATGTTCTTTAAACACTAACGTTTATTATATTTCGTCTAAGGGTCGCCGGCCTAGTGTATTGCAGTGACTAGTTGCTATCCCTCAATTCACACAGCGAACCATAGTTTCAGCAATATCCAATCAACAATTCCAAGTCAAACGTGTGAGCGATTTTCGGTGTACAGTGTGAAAGCAAGGGTCGTACAAGGTAGGCAGGGTCAGAATCCGTAAACAACAACGCAGTGGTCGTTAAAAATGAAATAATCTGAAAAGCAAGCAAAATGCATCGGAAAACACGAAACGAGTAAACAAGCAAGAGCAGATGGCAACTGTCTACTGTCAATGTTGAGCTGACTCACAGCTGTCATGCCAGTGACATAGACTAAAAATATAAGACTGATTTAAATCGATATGAAATCGTTATTCATTATATTGGTTTTTCAGTAATTAATTCATATTTAATTTATTAATATGGCATGTAAGTAAATGCACTATTTTGTATATAAGTATATTTAGTGCATTTAATTACTGGAGTTAATTACCTAGTGCGAAGGTTTTCTTTTTGTAATTTTGTAATCGATTACTTATAACTGTATTTCTCTTAATTCTCCGCTTCCAGATTGAGAATTGAGCTGATTTTTGATATTCTAAGATAAAAAATATGACTAATTTTTTAGATCATATCTCAACTTATTACATTTGGGCCCACCGTTTTCCCTCTCCTGTCAGGACATACCTATTGCCTTAAAACGCTACTTTCTTATTTTTGCGGATGATATTAGTAAAATGAAACATTAATAAAACATTTTACAAACTATAGTAGTGAAATCACAAAGCTGCTTCGCATGAAAGCAGTAAACTAAAAACCTTTGCAGAACGAAGTGTACGTTGAAATACATATATGACACAGGTTTTCAGACTAGGACATGTCTAAGTTATTACCTTAGATCAGCCTTTCCCAAAGTGGGCGATAACGTCCCCTTGTGGGCGCTGCAGGCCTAAAGGGGGGCAGTAAGAGGCCCAGAAAAAAAATGGGGGCGTTGTGTAGAGGCTTAGGGGCGATTTGTAATTTCACCTAGGTAGTGGTTATAAGTAGGTGAAAAAATGGGGGCGCTAAAAAGAATTTATTCTCAAAGTGGGCCGTAGACAAAATAAGTTTGGGAACCCCTGCCTTAGATGCTAGTACAAGGATTTCCTTTGTTATAAGGGAAGTGAATATTTTTTGAAGAGACAACGAATATTTAGCTTATCAGATCAAGGTAGCTATCGTCGGGAATCTAGTATCCAAGGTTGAAGGTAAAGTAACATTGTATGGCCCGATAGCATCAGAATTCGGTTTGTCAGTCTATGAATATAATTTACGAGATTTATGGAACGGCCCACGGCCCTGACATACAGGAAATTTATTCAGTGGCACCAACTGATCCCTATATAAAATCAAATATAACGAATTGAGTTTCTATGTACATTGTTGCCGGTTTAGTTGCGGACCCGGATTTATAGGGTTTTTTAGGTTCCCTTTTTTGTCACGAAAGATTGTTCTTTTCGAATTCATATTGAGATAGTTTTCTAATTACAGCATTGTGTTGTTACGTCCATTTTTTTCCAGGATTTAGCTTACTGTGCATGATCTGTAACACAATGTATGAAAAAGAGGGAGCTTACGTATCCAATACAGCGTGAAAACCAAACTAAGACCTGAAACTATATTTGTTCTAAGTAGTAAAGCTAAAGTCGAAAATATGTAAGTGTATTACTCGTTAATCCATGAAAAAAAAACACACTGATCTAACGTTTCTATTGCTAGTATAAAGGAACGTACGCGTTCTCGTTTCCTCCAGAAGTAATATACTTGCAGACTCACAAATCGGTCCCGGTGATAGTTCGCTCCTGCGGCAATTTCTGCCGAAGGTGTCTCTCTGATAACCGGAGGTCAGCAGTTTAGTATTTATTACAGATAATGTTAACAGCAAGTCAATGCACGCTAACACTAGCTACACAAATTCCAGACAAGGCAACTATATAGGTACGTTCCTATATCTCCACCACAGTCCTACCCTCACAACTCCATCCTGTATACAATGCGACAGATAAATCCCTACTATTATGGGTTCATCAATCGCGTAATGGGAGTCGTATAGGGCCGATGGGTTAGCACTAAATACGGGGTATCGCTCGCAATGAAATTTACTAGGGGGAAGCAAGACACATAGCTGTGGTCTGCTAATTTATAGCACGTTTTTTGTACGAATTGTCTCTAATGTCGGTTAATGGGTCTTTGAACTGCCCGATAAGCAGAGTCACTTTTGTACTGACTTTCATTAAAAGAAAGCAAATTTTTTCTCTCGTAGATACTCAAACTATTTGAGAATGGCCAAAGCCGTAGTTAAAAACAGGGTCATATTAAATTAGCCGGCGAAACTCCACAGACGTGATGGGTATCGATATATAAATATGATAAAACAAAAAAGTTAATGATTTGATGTTTTTTTTTTGGTGTCATCCACCGTAGGTATTGTAGTTACTTGAAGTATAAGTTTTGTAAATCACTTTTTTTGGAACGTAGTTATTTGACGCAGCTGGCGGTAGAAGTAAACTAGTAAAAATCACGTAGCGAAAAAGCGTTATGTCCGAAAAAGTCAGTTTCAAGTGTCAAAAGTTTTTGTTTTTAATACAGTCATTTAATAAAAGTTTTTAGCAAGTTAAACTGAAGCTAAACTTTTGACACTTGAAACTTGAGACCATACGCTCTCTGGCTCTGTATTAATACAATAATAGATAGCGGAAGGAACTTCGCCCCATCAAAGTGTCCCACGACACCTACCAACTTTTTTTGTTTTCACGTGGGTGGAGTTTCATTAACTTATTTCATTTGATCATGCATAGGTAAGGCAGTTAGCATGATGATAGCGTAGCTAAAGTCTAGGATGCGCCGGGCGTGCATAACTGACGGCACCAATCGATAAAGTAGCGAGCCAAAGCTAGCGTTTAATGAAAACAGTTTTCAAGTCTAATGCACAAAATAAATAAAATATTTGCTTTGTCGCTAGCTTCTTTTAATTTCACGAATAATTTAACGTTGTCTTAAACAAAGAAATAATCTAAATCGTGTGGATTAGAGAATAACGTCTGTAGTTACCAAAACTAATCTAGTACGACATTTATCGTGAAAATCAATGGCCTGTGAGCGACCGGAGCCCCGAATGATTTCTATTGATACACGGTCCGTTGAGCTCTGTGGAACTTTTGACAGTTCACGTTTTACTAAGTAACGCGTCGTATTAATCTACGAACGGTATTGCCAATTATTTGGAGAATAACTTATGAATGTATGAAGTAAGATGTCGAAAGTTTGAACTTCATTATTCTATGGAAAGGGTGTGTTATACTGCTATTGTTCATCACATCACACACACACAGGATCACACATCAGGATAGTGATGGCCCAAGGGTGGAATAGACTTGTCTGTTGGGCGAATGAACTTTACATGAACCGTAAGACGAAGAATCTTACAGGTCAGATAAGGTCAATTTTGGTAACAACACCTACGCCATGCTGTTCTTTCCTATGAAAAGGTAAAAGATACTAAATAAACATGTTATAATTAGTTTCCAGAAAATGGTTGGAATTGTTTTGAAAACGAGTTATTTTTCCCCGATTGGTATGTGTTTTTGAAAGATTTATGCACAACCTAGAAGAAAATAATGAAACCAATACCTGCACACGCATCGGACGGAAGCCATAAATAAAAAAATAAATAAAAATCGTAGAAACCTACCTCTTACTATACTTTAAATAAGATTCATATTCGTAGAAGATGCAATAAAGGTGACATTTCTGAGCGCGTCTAAATTTAAAGGTGGCGCGTATTTCTTTGTCGCCATAGAAGGCACGGCACGAGTGTGCAATATTGCACCTGATGTCTCACTCGGGGATGACACGTGTAGACCCATGTAGGTACTTGGAGAATGGCCACGAGTTCCCATTTTTGTGAGATGTAAAGTTGCAGTTTTTAAGTTCATTGGCTTATAAAATTCTATTGCATATATAATAGACACATTATAAATTTCGCAAGATTTAGAATTGAAATTTTCTGATCATCTTCATGATAAGTCATCCAATAATAATAAATACGAAAGTAACTCTGTCTGTCTTTTACTTTTTCACGCCTTAACGACTGAATGGATTTCGATGAAATTTAGCACATGGGTGACCATGAACGGGGTAGGACATAGACTTTTTATCCTGATAATATGTTCCTATGAGATGATTTCTGACCTCAACATGGTCGAAGCCGCGGGCAAAAGCTAGTTTGTTTATAAAAACTGCTGATACGTCGATATTGATCGTTTCACGTTACTCTGTTTTTCCTCTATTCAAAATAGGCTTTCAAGTAGATCGCTGCAGCATTACCTCGCTTAGAAAAGGAGTTACTTCTCTTCAAGTTAACCTATAGTCACCTTTACTGCTAAAGCAATGAAAGATGCTACCCTGTTTAATATTGGAATCGATACAACATTATTATTTTTGCAAATATTCTCACACACTACAGGTAACAATATTGCCATTCTTTATTTCTACATCACATTGATGCGACACAAATTCGATCAATTCTTATTCCGAGTCCAATCTAAAAGGTCCGTTCGAAGGCACACCTGTCCCAACGCATTTCTTATGGATGGTAACCCTATCTCATGACATATTCGCTACATTTGTATGTAATGGTTTGGGTTATTGATGTATGAAACACGCTGCGAAAGGGACCTTGTTATATTTATTTGAATTAAAATAATAATATGAGGGTCTACAAGTGCCGATATTATTGCTATTGAAAATTTATTTTTCTTCTTTTAGGTTTTTTGTATGTTTATTTTGAGGTATGTTGTGCTGCGACAAATCTGTAAGGCGAAACGAGTTGATAATGCTCGAGTAAAGTTGATTTCTGTAAAGCTTCTGGGTGAGGTCATTTTAAAAATCTCATTGGTCTGATTATTGCCTGCTCCCACGCAAGTACTCGTAGACTTAGTAAACATTCACTGACCATAATCGAAAATAAGTTATTATAGGTTTTAGTTGTTAAAATATTACTGATGCTAAACGGTTAGCTTACAGCTACAGGCAATACCTGTGACCAGATGTATGCATATTGCAGTTTGGCTAGTGAAAATGACGTTAGTCCTAAGAAACCTAGATGAATAAAATAACAATTTAAACGAACAATCGGACCGCAGCACGTCACATTCCAAGTGGGTCAAGCCCAAAGTTGTTCTGGCACTTGTAAATTAATTATTCGGCATCGTTGTAACTAAGGTAAGGTCCGAACATGGGACGACTTGAATTATTAAACAAGGCTACCCGGGGGAAATCACAAGTGCGAAGTGGTTAAACAGCGTCGCTTATAGTCTGGAAATAAATACAGTATATCAATGAGTGTGACGAACAAAGTTTCACAACGTAGGGTGTGAACGATCTTAATATGTGTGGGCTGGCAGAACCATTTATTTATTCTGTGACAAAGTTTGAACCTTGAAATTGTCTCTGTTAAAGGATCGAAATCATAGAGTAAACATGTGTTGTTGATTGATTGTCGAGGCTTAAAGTTTCGTTATTCAATCAAGTTTCAACTTAGCCCATTGTAGTTCGATGCTAGACATATTAAGCATGCTCTGAAAATAGGGTTGCTGTACTGTACCGCTAAATAAGTGGGTTAGTGACCGTAGAGCCACTCACCTATGGGGCTGCTGTAAAACCTGGCCAGTACAACAATATAATGCCCAATGAGATGGTAGGTGAGAATGGGGTACGAACAAACAAGTTCCTTTGGAAAACTGGTGATGTTTACATAATCCAACCTATACAGTGCTTAAACGTACGTTAACCTTCCAATTTCAAAATCCAAACTATCAATTCCAGCCAGCATTCAAAGAAGCCAAACCATGTTTGTTAAAGGGATATTGAATAAAAAAGCAAAGTACTACTGGTATTAACCTCTGCACTCTTTGATTAGCCGAAGGGAAGAGGGCGGCCCGGAGTAGATTTCATTCAAATTGATGACTTCATCGGTTTAACCCCAATAAGTAGGAGATTAGGGAACGCACCAAAGTTTACTTAAAACAGCGCCGTACCGGAGTGAATTGTTTTTCTTTGATTTTCTTTTGATAATGTTTGCTGGTGATATTAATATTTGCTTGTAAGGATTTAGAATGTTAGGGCGTGTTTAGAAATGGGATTTATTACTAGACAAACTCTTGAGCTGAAACAGATTGATGGAATATTGGTATGCCTTATTGCATGCATTGCCATTTTTATTTCCATTTGGAAATTTGAGTAGTTTATGCGGTCTACCCAAATGCCCTTTCTTTGGTATTGTTCATCGAATCGTTGAGCTCCTTAAGTTCTGAGTTGAGCTACACGATTAGGTACTGACATTTGCGTGCACTGACTGGATAGGTCTACTCAATCTGTGTGGTTCTTTTCTCAAAAAACCATTTCAGACTCAAATCTACATTCATGATCTGACCAAGATTATGTCAGGACTTTAAAAGATACTTTGACCTCTGAGTTAGTTTCGGCCTTTCTTCTCAGAGTAGTCAGATAGAAAACGCCGACCTCATCTAGTTTAAAAAAATATTATTGACGTGTAAACGTGTTTGTACAAACCTACTTACAGAAATACAATCATTTATCATTTCTTTGTAGTTTTAATACCTTTATCTGTAAACTAGAGGTAACTAAAATATTTATTCTTAGAAAATTAGGTTAGTAGGTACTTCCATCCGACTAGTCTGGGGATACCGCACGGCCTCCGGTGAGGCGGCGAGCCTCCTTGCCGGATTGCCGCCATGGGATCTGAAGGCAAAAGTCCTCGCGCACATGTGGGAGTGGCGCGAGGAGGCAAAACGTAAGGGCGTAACTCCGCTGCCGCGAGAAATCGTGGCACAGCGGACAGAGCTTCGGCGGGATCTCATGGCGACATGGAGAGTGCGACTGTCGCAACCCAGTGCTGGGCATGCCACAATTGCGCCGATAAGTCCCCTCTTTGAGGAGTGGCTGGGAGGCGCCACGGCGTCTTCACCTTCCGCCTGACGCAGGTCCTCACCGGACATGGGTGCTTCGGGAGGTACCTGTTCCGGATAAGGCGGGAGGAAACGCCCGGGTGTCACCACTGTGTGGATCGCCCGGGGGATACGGTGGAGCATACGGTGGAGGTCTGCCCGGCTTGGGCGGAGCACCGCAGTGTCCTCGCGGAAGCGATCAGCGGCGGCGATCTCTCGCATCCGGCCCTGGTCCAGGCCATGGTACGGAGCGAGAGTACATGGGAAGCCATCACCTCCTTCTGCAAGGCAGTAATCCTCGCGAAGGAGGAGGCGGAACGCGTGAGGGAGAGGCAAGCTTTGTGCCCTCACGTCCCCAGTCGCCGCAGGAGACGCCCTGGCCTGGGCATCAGGAATTGACAGCCGATTCCCGGCCACTGTAGGCGCGGGCTTGCAGACGGCGAGCAATGAGTAGCTCGCCGTCTAGCAAGTACCAGGCCCGAGGCGACGGCACGTTGTGTTCTAAGCGCACCTCAAAGAGATGTCAGCACCATTGACGGGGTCCGCTAGGGCCGATGCCAGCTAGGGTTGCGGGACGTTCGTAAGAGTTACTGTGGCCCCGGCACAGGAAAATGAAGGAAATAGAAATCATTTATTTGCTTATAATGTAGGTATACAAATAAGATGTAATTTTTATGAATTGTCCCGATACATTTTACCTTTCGGCATGCAAAATGTTCACGCAATATGTAGAATTTATCTAAATCTAGAATAAAACTAATATTATTAACTATAAAAATATTTGTCATTAGTTGTTATATTGTGACCTTATTGGTCCTGTGCGTTGTCTTATATCTACCATTGCCGTAAATAAGTGCTTGTTTGACCTAACGAATAAGGCTACTTCTAGTAAATACAAGCATGGTAATAACAACATTTTTAGGGCTTTAAATACTGGTTGACAGCTTTCTGTAGACTTAAGAGCTGTTATTGATCTTAGACATAGGCAGTTTTATTTAGTTTTTCGCACACGTGTTCAGCATGAGGCTTCCATGTCAGTTTATTGTAAATATGTACTCCTAAAAGTTTTGCTACTGAGATTGTGTCTACGGTTTGGCCATTATGTTCAGTGATTAGATTACCTGACTGTATCCGCTAGTGAAAATGCATAACTTTAGTTTTTCGTAAGTTTATGACTAGATTATTTTTACTAAGCTAATCTATTATTGTTTTTAGAGTACTGTTTATTTCTTTTTCGTTTGTCGTTTTATCGACGCATTCAATTATGGCTGTACTGTCGTCCGCAAATAAGGTCATTGGCTGATCAATTTGGCGAGGTATGTTATTAATGTAAATGAAAAATAATAATGGCCCGCTGAAATAATAATGACGCTGCCTTGCGGAACTCCATATTTATTTACTCTACAATTAGATAAATATTTCAATTCACGTTATACTTATTCGTTAGTACATATTTTCGATATTTCTTTACATTGTTTACGATCCGTGAGGTAAGATTTGATTAGGTTAAAAACGTTGCCTCTTATACCATAATCGTATAGTTTATTTAAGAGGATATCATGTCTTACATAATCAAATGCTTTGGTCATGTCTATGAATATTGCACATATCGGATTTCTCTTATCTACGTTATTCATTATTACTTTTAAAAGATCAAATATTGCCATATTGATATTTTTATTTTTCCGAAAGCCCTTTTGTTCCTCACATAGTATATTATTTTTAGTTATAAATGAGTATATTCATATAGAATTTTTCAAATATCTTAGAAAATACTGAAGTTAAAGTTACTGGTCTGTAATTTGACATGTCTTCCTTGTTGATTTTTTTATGTAGTGGTTTTATCCATACTTCCATACTATCCATACTAATATTATAAATTCGAAAGTAACTCTGTCTGTCTGTCTGTCTGTATGTTACCTTTTCACGCCTAAAGTACTGAACGGATTTCGATGAAATTTGGCAAGTAGATAGATGGCATCCTGGGGAAGAACGTAGGCTACTTTTTGTCTCAAAAATAACCCTAGAGGGGGTGATATAGGGGATGAAAGTTTGTATGGGAAACCCTGCATTTTTTTGCAAATTCAAATTTATGCTTTTGGTAGGAAATAAAGAATTATGTGGTTCAGCGTTTTTGAAATCAAGGGGTAAAATAGGGGTTGATTTTAAAAATGACAAATAATATTAAAAATTTTGTGTACCTCTTTTTAAAAGATTTAAGGGATTGAAAATGTGGTTATAGTTCGTATCTTGACTTCTTGAGGTAACATTTTAGTCTTTATTTTTAACCGACTTTAAAAAAGGAGGAGGTTCTCAATTCGATTGAATGTATTTTTTTAACCGATTTGGAAAATTCTTTTTTTATATTGAAAGGACATACTTCCAGCTTTGTCCCATTATTATCAAAATCCAGTTCTGATGATAGAATCCGTGAGGAACTGCAAATATTATAGGCATTTAAATAATATTAATTACGTATTTTCATCAACAAGTCAAGCATTTGCATTCAAAAATATCATTTGGTGAAGCGGAACTGATGCAGAAGACTACATATGTCCACGGGAACTCCTCAATGATAGTTATTTCATGGGTGGCGATATCTGCATTAAGATAGTTAAGCAACTAAGACGAAGTATATTTAAATAAATGGTTCTGATGAAAATGGTAGCATTGAACTGATCTGATGATGAAGCCGGAACGTAGGCACCGGAACTCCGTAATAAAATAATGTATCCTAGCCGTGTTTGGGCTTATTGGAATTTTCATGAGATGTACTCTGGCTATAAATTATTTTAATGGTAATATGCTTCAAATTGCGCTACTTGAGTCGTATGTTATGTGTGGCCTTGATTGTCAGAAGACAGATTTGGTCAACGATCTGTCGTCGTGTGGTTGACTTAATAATTTGTTGGTGACGGCGTCCAAACCTGATGAAACTACGCCTTCCAAACTTCTGACACGACTTAGCGCGACATATATTTGCCTTTTTGCAAAGTTTTTATTTGAAAGGGTATAGTCCTGAGGTGGTTGCATATAAATTTGATCAAATTCTGTTGAGTGGTTTTTGAGTTAGCTTCAATAATACGTTTTTTCATGTTCGTTTCGTGTGTTTTTCGTGTTTTCCATTTAGTGTATGTTGATGATGTGATAATAACTTCCTGTCATTGTTATTTACTTAGAAAGTAGTGGTATATGAATTTGGGTGGGGTAGGTTCCACAACTAAAAAGTGGAAAATAAAAACTTATTTATAAAAAAAACCACCGACTTCCAAAACTAAAGTTATTTTTCGTTTTGTAGTGTTTTTTTTTTGGAAGTCGGTTGTTTTTTTATTTTTTTATAAACAAGTTTTTGTTAAAATCGGTTCACTCGGTCAAAAGTTATTTTATATTTGTTATTGAACGGCATAATAGTTTTGCAAATTCTTTTTGCAAAGTCCTCCCGCCGCGTCTGTCGTTTATTTTCAGGCATCAACGGCCCATAGCATGTTATTATTACCAAAAAAAAACTTACAAACTATGTTAGTAGTAGCACACAAAAAAAAACACAGTATCCAATTAGAGGAAGATTTATCAAGCCACATTTCTGACATGTAGCTTGATAAACCTATCCATTGTAGGCCCTTCTAACCTATCTGAAAAAACCTTCAGTACCCTGTTGCTGCTCCCCCTCACCCTGCGCATCATTGATGCCACTTTCTTGCGCATGATCGCGAAATAATAGTCCGTGTGTGCGTCAGCGAACATCCCTGACGCACTACAGTAACGCGGAAGCCTCAACAGCGCCCTGAAGGCATTGTTATATGGAATGCGCTGTGTCGTCAGCTTTTTGGGCATGATTAGCCCACATACAGCTGGTGTAAAATATTTGACAAAACGCCTTAAAAAGCGTTATTTTAACCGGTACTGAACAACCAGGTAACCTGCGAGCAAGCATGTTTCCCCTCACAGCCATCGCCCTGCGCTCTCTTTCCATATCCGCGTCATCTTTAAGATCCTCCGTAACAATATGGCCCAAATATTTAAATTGTGTTACCCTCTGCAAAGGTGAACCGTTTAGTTCTACGGGAGGGACATTTGAGGGTCTTTTATTTCTTCCTCTAAATACCAACAGCTCACTCTTTGTAGGGCTATATTTTAGCCCATGCTGCTCGGCGTATCTTTCACAAATGGTGAGCAATTTCCTAATTCCACCGATTGTGGGGCTCATCAGCACCATATCGTCTGCGTATCTCAGGTTATTTACACTAATTCCGTCTATATGGCATTCTACATGAGTGTTGCTGAGCTCAACAAGCAGGTTGTTAACATATATATTAAATAACTTCGGGGAAGTAAGACCTCCCTGTCTGACACCACATTTGAGTTTGTAAGGGTCTGACAAAGCATTGGACCATTTCACAAAGTTCCTCTACCTGTCATACCAGATAGATAATATTGACACTAAAGATGCAGGAACTCCCGCCTTCTGAAGCTTTTCCCATAAGATCTTATAAGAAACCAGGTCGAAAGCTTTGGAAAGGTCCAGGAAACAAGCATACACTGGTGTTTTCCTGTCCGTATAATATTTGACAGTGTGCTTCAATGCAAATATTGCACTCTCAGTAGACAGCCCAGCACGAAAACCAAACTGTGTGTCATGTAGTTTTGTATATCTACTGAGGTACGTGTCAAGCACACTATCAAACACTTTGGCTATCACAGTTGCCAGTGAGATTGGCCTATAATTCCCTTTGTCTGCTATGTCTCCTGTCTGATTCTTTACTATAGGTACAACTAATATATCTAGCATCTCCTGTGGTAGGTAAGAATGCTCCACACATAAATTTAAAAACATCGTCAATACTCTTGGCAAGTGCAGACCAGCATTTTGAAGGTGCTCAATACTGAGCCCATCATGACCAGGAGATTTTCCCCGCTTCATACCTTTAATCACGGCTTTTATTTCTGAACACGTAAACCGCAGGGGTATCCCTGATCAATAGGTCTCAGCATCGTTCACCTTCCCCACAGACTCCAGAGGTGAGCTCACTATGAACTGTTCCTTAAATATATTCGCTATTTCAGTGTTGTCACTCTCACCCTCCACGCTAACTGGTAAGCTTGGAGAGATATTAAGCTTTTTAGTGCCTTTCCAGAAAGAAGAAAAACATTTCTTTGTATGGAGCGAGGCCAATATATCCATTTCTATTTTTTCTTGATTCTTAATTACCCATTTCAATGTTGATTTAAACACCTTACGACTTAAAATCATATCCTCATATATAGGCCCACTACTGGTAATTAAGGTTTATGTAAATTGGCTGAAATATGATGATTGTTGAAGATGTCCAAAAAAATCATGCCGACTGGGAGCTTTCTGGCGTCCGCCGTGAAAACCAATAGACATCGATATATATGTACTAAATAGAGTATAACGGAAAATAGCGTACTTTTAATCCCGGTACGTTCCCGTGGGATATTTTCCGACATCCACGCGGGCGAAGCCGCGGGTAAAAGCTAGTGTTATTATAAAACCACTCTTTCTTTCAGTCTTTAAATTATCAAGGAATAAACCGAAGCTAATGCCTTGATGTATTATATGACTTATGGTTTTGCTACAATATTAGAAACATATTTAACTGCAACCGTTGAAATGCCATCGTATCCAAAACACGGGTGGGTTTTAGTCAGCAAAAGTCTGACACGCCCTCCCGCTCCACCCAGAGCGGGAGAAGTCATTTGATGATTTCCCATTAAAAAAAAAGTAGGTACTTTCTATCAAAAATATAATCTGGCGTCATGCTAACTGGATGGTTTTGCTAGCATCAGAATCATTTCAAACATGCGTGATAGGTTTTTAGACACTACAGAGTCAACCAAAAATATTCCTAACTCTTGTAAAGAGCTGCACATTTTTAACTTCCACCAGCATTTTATTACACTTACCTAATAAAATCGACAAGTTGAATAAGGGTCAGTACCTCCAGTACCCTACATCCGACTGGATAAAACAAGTCAGTAATTAATCAGCGAAGTGCGTTTACAAGGGTTGATCTTTTTTACACGAGGGGCGCTGATTGAAAGGGCTAAAACTCATTAGTGCGGGGAACGTATTCTGAAGCTAACGAGACCATGTATAGGATTATGTTCCTGGTGAATGATGATGAAGTGTATTTAGGTATAGTATGTACCCGGTAGTAAAAATAGCTCATCAAATTTTGGAAAATGTCGGCTTTCTAGAGCGTTGTCTCTGTTGTTCATACCTGAGGGTTTCTTTCTAAAGCAAGATGTGCCATTTATTCACGCCCGAATAGTGTTGAAAGGAAATAGAAAATTAGAATGTGTTTTGAGTTTATACTTGCAAGAAAACATTAACTGAAATACTTACTCAAGACCAGGCCATACTGGGAATGAAGCAAAACGAAGTTAAGTTCGTTTAGCTTTCTTTCGCGTCTTTTCATACTTCGGTTTACACCGCATTATTAAGCGAAACGGAAGTATGAAAAGACGCGGTGGACAGCTAAACGAACGAGCTTCGTTTCGCTGCGTTCCCAGTGTGGCCTGCGCTTTAGTAAGTATTTCAGTTAACGTTTTCTTACTAGAATAGTGCTTAACGTACACGTTTTCCTAACTTTATTAGCAGTCGCTAGGCACCGTTGCAATATTTGCCTTTTCATGTTTGATCAAAATAAGGTAAAATACTGCGATTCAACCCCGGAAGTACCAACTCAGAAATATTAGGGCTAAAGGCAAAGATTACTATAATTTCATCCTCCTCATAAAATTATATTAGATTCATGATTCAAATCTGATCCAGTTTATAACAAAATTGGGTAAACAAACCGAGCACTTTATTATTATTTCCCTTAGTTATTGCCGAACTCCATACGCATAAGGTAATAAAACGCCGACACCATACGAACGCCATAAGCAATGAAGAGGTGAAAGCTTGGGTAAATTTGAAAAAGAGGAATGTAAAAATGAGGGAGAGCGCACTTCACTCGTTCGGACATGTTTGAAGAATGTTTGAGGAAAGAGTTTGAGAAAATAATATAATGCAGAACTGACAGAAGTGTATTAAACAGAAAGACCAGCGTAGTCGATCGTGATCAAATGAAAGTCTGATATGTATTTACTTATATGTATACTTTTTGTTTCAAGGAGTTATTAATGCAGTTATATGTGATATACACTCTCCGATCCTTAGACAAATGCATGGAATATGTTGACTCGAAACATGCTATGACCCGTCCTGAAGACGCAAAAAAAAATCTTGCAGCCTCCATATTTTCAAAACCACAGTCCGACATCCTACGACCGTGTAAAATAATTTACATCCCAAGTTACAGTAACTTCGATCTTGCATAGAGATAGCTTAAAGCTCCCAGAATAAGTTTCTGTTCCACGGTAAGTCGGACGCAATGGACCGAGCTAAGTATTATTAGCGGTTTGGGGTGCACAAAAAAAATGGGAAAGTTCAGTCCTGATGCTATTTAAGCATTCTTGTACATTTGTATAATATGTGAGGGTCATCTGGTAGAGTGCTTGGCTTTTTCAAAGTCTTTGAACTCTTAGATTATAGTCAAAGGTGCAAGTATAGGTACGGAATAGAAATACTGTTTCACTCTATTTACAACGAGCATAAATAAAAGATGTAAATTGGACTATTTATGGTCAACCATCCTAACTAATTTATAAATGCGAAAGTGAGTTTGTTTGTCTGTTGCGCTTTCACGCTCAAACGGCTGATCAGATTTAAATGAAATTTGGCACATGGGTAGACCATGACCGGGATTAGGACATAGGATATTTTTTATACCGGTAGCACGTTCCCGTGGGATAATTTGCTACCTCCACGTGGGCGAAGCCGCGGGCAAAACCTAGTTAATAAATAAATCTACAAGGATCTTTTGGCACGTGGCCAAAATTGGAACTAACGCCGCCATCTTGTCTAATCAATACATTTGACAAAAAATATATGGAACCACCTAGGGGGACCACCCTAACAAACAAAAAAGAATTTTCCAAATCGAGCCAACTGTCTTCGAGTAATCGGGGAACATACATAAAAAAAAGATTCCGACGAACTGAGAACCTCCTCCTTTATTTAAGTCGGTTAAAACCAACCACGCCAACAGCGCCTCGCTGTCAACGTCATTCAAGATTACATACAAGAGCAACTACTTGCTTGCAAATATGCTTGCAAACCATAGTTTTTATCTCCGGATAAAAACGAAATCAAAGTTGCCTGTTACCAACAAAAAGGCTGAATATAAAGAAAACCAATAAACTCATCTAATAATTTATAATAATATTGAATTGCTTGAATTGCTGCTTGGCCCTCTTCCCCTCTCCTAATTGTGCATAATACATATGGAATGAAATAAAGAATTGAGTATTGAGTAAGAAGAAAAGGAGGAGAAGTATATTCGCTGGAAGTAATACTTCATGTAATAAATCTAATAACGGTGAAAGGCGTTAACGGCTATTTGACGTAGTTGCCAAGTGCTATGGAACAAATATTTGTATAGGATACTGAAAGTTGTTTCAGGTCAGGGTATTTGCACATTTGAGATTTAGTTTCTTGACTCAAGTTGTAAGAGCAACGATTAATGCAAAGCGATATTTAACAAAAAAGGTGAAAATTCTGTACCTACTTACATATTTTGTCTGAAATGTTGCTTTCAGGAAAAAACCGGCATATGATTTTAGGCTTACTGATAACATCTCTCTACGATTATCAATTCACATGTCAAACATCGTTCTTACATTTACATCCCGTAGGATCGTATACTGTAGTGGCCAATAGGGGTGACCCAGGTTCGGCATGATTTATTCTTATTTTATTTTAGTAATTTTAAGAAAACTTACAGCTAATACATTCAAGTAGTCAGAAGTAATATGTAGAAGAAAGCTAATTACAAGTTCCCAGTTATACAAACTTATGTATAAAATTGACAAAACGGGACAAACAGCGTGAGAGTTAAACATAGAAACAACGGAAGAGAATAAACAAATGAAATGAAATGAAATTGTTTATTCTGTAAATAGGATATCGATCATATATATATTTTTTTAAGCTAGATGGAGTGATATTTCCAACTGTTTACCCCTGAGAAGAAATGGCGAAACAAACTCAGGGGTCAAAGTCTCTTTTAAAGTCCAGACATAATGTTGGTCAAATCATGAAAGGACTAAGTAGATCCGTGTCTGAAATGGTCTTTTGAGGAAAGAACCACACAAATCTGAGTGGACCTGTCCAGTCAGTGCAAACATTTGTCAGTAATCGTGTAGCTCAACCCAGAACTTAAGGAGCTTAATGACTTGACGAACAGCACCACAGAAAGGTCATTTGGGTAGGCCGCATAAATTACTCAAAATGCCAGACCATTATTAAAACTAACTGAGAAAGAAAAAAAAATAAATGACCCATATAGTGCTCACATTCACAATAATTAAAGTAATTTAGTACTTTTCAAAGTAAATATTCATGTCATTTTGTATATAATATTCAACAATGTCAATAATTTTACAAAATGGTACCTATATAATGATGATTTTGCATAATAATTAAAATTTCAAGCTTTACGGTTTTATTACAAGGTTTAGCAGAGCGAGCAGCTCAATCCCAAGCTTTTTTGTCTTCTAAATAATCAGAAATTTTATAGTACCCTTTTTTACAAAGCTTGGTTTTAATACAGGTTTTAAATCTACATCATCATTATTTCAATGGGAAATTTGTTGTAAAAGCACATTGCAACATTGACCCATGAACGAGTTGCCTGCTCTGTGGAGGCGAGTGCGATGTACTGCAAGATTGTGTCTATTCCTGGTATTTAAACTATGAATATCAGACATTTTCTTAAAATTTGATATATTTTTGTGTACATACAATAGATTTTCAAATATACATTGAAAGGCTACAGTTAGAATATCTATTTCTTTGAATTTTTCTCGAAGAGATTCTCTTGGACCTAGGTTGTAAATGGCTCGAACAGCCCTTTTCTATAGAACAAATTTAGTAGTAATGTCCGCACAGGTTCCCCAGAGAAGAAACCCATATAACATAAGACTATGAAAATAACTAAAATAAACAATCCTGGCTGTAACTACATCAGTTATCTGTCGAATTTTTTTAACAGCATAAGCTGCCGAACTAAATCTTCCTGACAATTTTTCCATGTGTTGTATTGTAATTTAGTGTCAATAGTAATTCCAAAAAAACTGTCGACTCAACAGGGTCCAACTATATTCCATTAGGTTAAACATTGGTAGATAACTGCCTGACATTTGGCGTTGAAAATTTGATAAGTTTAGTCTTTTTTTCGTTCAGGAGTAGATTATTTACATTAAACCAATGGACAACTTTAGAGAGTGCATCGTTTATTTGTTCAAAGTTGACTAACAGACGTTACATTTAAAAAATGAGGGAAGCGTCATCTGCGAATAATACAATCTTGTGATTATGATAAGGTAAGTCATTTGTATAAATTACAAACAAGAAAGGACCTCGAATTGAACCCTGCGGAACGCCCATAGTGACCAAAGATCCTGCAGATCTCTTGCCATTAACATCAACTCTCTGAATTCTATTGTTCAAATAAGAGGTCAAAAGGTCGAGAGCCCCTCATACCATAGTGGTACAGTTTCCTAATGAGTGTATCATGATGTACACAATCGAATGCCTTAGACAAGTTGCAGAAAATGGCAAGAGCATCCTGCGACTCCTCCGAAGCCTCGAATATGCTCTTCAGTAATTCCACGCCCGCGTCTGTAGTTGATCGACACTTTGTAAAACCAAACTGTTTCATATGAAGTAAATTATGAGTATTGAAATTACTTAAAATTATTTTATCAAAGTTTTATCGAAATAGGCCGAAAATTCGTAGGATCAGTTGTGCTGCTAGATTTGAATAGTGGAATCACTTTGCTAAGTTTCACCAGATCAGGAAATACACCAGATGCGACACAAGAGTTAAAAACAATTGCTGAAAAGGGTGAAATAATATCAACTATTGAAAACATGGTATGTTCTAATAGTCCCCAAAGATCATCAGTTTTTTTTTACATCAAGATCTTTAAAATATTCTATAATGTCTTTAGCGGTAACATTTAATTTTGTATTTTTAAAGTGTTTATCACATTCTGGTACACATTCTTTTAGTATTGAGTAAGCAGAAGCGTGGGACGTCCCACCCAACGTCAACTGTCCCGTCGATATTAGTGAATAAGTTTTCAAACTCAGCTGCCACTTCCACGTCTGCCTTAATATCAACATCATTGATTTTTAAATAGAAGTCACGATTCCGTACTGTCGTTCTTCCCGTTTCTGAATTAATAATATTCCACGTTGTTTTAATTTTATTTCCAGAAGATTTTATTTTATTTTTAATGTGTATGGCTTTTGTTGAGGAACAGGCTCTTTTAAAAGTGTAAAAATGTTAAAGTGTTTAACAAATTCTATAGAATTCTCATCTTGGTTATATGATTTTTCATGATACAATTCGTTTAACCTCTGCCTACTTTTGTAAATACCTAGTGATGCCCAATCACTAAATATAATGCGGTCACAAACAGGCAACGTTTTTGAGGTGAATACCTTCCTAAATTCACAACTGATGAGGCCAAACAGTAAAGTATTTGCTTGATCTGCGTCGGTGTGATAAGGCAAAGCTTTTATTTAAGTTATTTTTAAATTGTTCTAAGCGACTTTTGTTTACTGGAATAAAGCTCACAAGTTTTCTTTGAGCTCTGACTATTTTCTGAGGGAAAGTGACTAACTGGCCACTGTGATCAGAGTCTCAACTCATTTATAATTAAATGGCTAGAAGGTAGACTCATTTATAATTAAATGGCTAGAGGCTAGAAGTTTGTAAAAATATTGTCAATATATGTAGGAAGCACTAGTGGCAATTATTCTAGTCGGCTCAAAGAAAGTATTGTACAAATTATATGACTTTAATAAAATTATAAACTTATTTATTGTAGCAGATTTTTCCAGTGTATTAATGTTGAAATATCTATAGACAACACCTGTTTTATTACTGTTACAAGTCTTTATTAATAATTCTTCCATATGTTTCTCAAAAATATCATATGAAGCACATGGGGCCTGTACACGCTCATCACAATGAACTGTTCAAGCTCAATGCAAACTATGTCAATAACTCACTCAAAAGAGAAGCTGACAATATCCTTACGTTCTTTAAATTTCATATTTTTACGATCAGTTATTAGATAGCTACTACGTATCATATGACTCTGCTGAATGAGCTGGCAACCTGGTGGTTAGCCACTTGTATATCCACGGGGGAGCCGCGCGGAAGCGTCTTGTGTCCGGCGCGCAATCGGAATTTTTGCCAAATTATTGGCAGCAGAATTATTTAAAATGTTATTGCATTGCTCAAAAGAAGCAAATTGTATAGCCAAATTTTTGGCTGAAATAGAAAAAAATTTATAGCGACACAGCTATCTGTCTTTTGTGATAGTTAGAACGATAGTACATATCAATATTATGTCAATATAATACATAACACAACAAAGTTACACCTCAAAGAAAAAGTTACTTGACTGGATACTATTTTGAATAAATAATAATAATAATTTATTTAATCTCAAAAAAGCGTTACATTCTGGTTACAAGTAACACTGGACCCCACACTAGGATACCCTGTGTCGTGAGATCCAGTCTCTTTCATCACAAGGTTTGTATTAGCTGTAGTTTATTAAGATAAACAGATAAGTAGGTACATAGGTAATAGGTAAATTTAACTTACGGAAATAGCTAGGTGCATGTTATAGAAAAAATTAAGGGGTGTTTATGTTAAGTATAGTGCGTTACCTTTTAAAATGTTTTCGAAATTCTGCAGTGTCCGTTCTATTGTAATAATTGTCTATTGTATTCTTGTTGTGTGTTGTTCTATTGTAATTATAAAAAAATAAATTAGTAATTAAGGTAAGGTTTCATACGTGTTGATTCATAGGCCACTTTTAAGATGGCTACGGACAAAGGCACAGTATAGAATTTTTATAGTTTTGACATTCTTAAACTCCGAGGAGACCCTAAAAATAAAACCCAACACTTTAGAAGCCTTGTTGACTATGTTATCAATGTGCGCATCAAACAAAAGCGAGTTGAGCCAAAATTTACCCTAAGATCCTTGACCACGTTGACTCTGGCAATTGTGGTATTCGATAATTTGTAATCATAAATAATAGGGTTTGGCTTACAAGTAAATGTACACACATAACATTTTGAAATATTTAAATCCAACCTATTTCGATCGATCCAGATCCTCCTGTAATAGGTGTGCATCCTTAATGGTTGACACTTGACTTAGAATTTTCATGTTATCCACGTATAATAAAGTTTAAGAATTTAAGAAACAAGAGGCAATGTCATTTACAAAGATATTGAATACAAGAGGTCCTAATAAGGATCCTTGGGGAGCACCCGACCGAATGTACATACATACATCGAGCTCGAGGCATAACCGTTGAGGGCTACAGTTTGGCATCTATTTATAACATAAGATACAAGCGACCCCTCACACCAATCCCTAGCAATTTGCGCATAGGAAGCGCATGATCTATTCGATCAAAATATTTGCTGTAGTCAGTGTACCTATATAACGTCGACTTGGGATCTCCTGGACATATGCTCTTAAAGATAGTCACTACATACCACGAGATTGGATGTGGTGGAGCGACCTTTTAAAATTCCATGTTGGTGTTCAGAGAAACTTAATTTCAGTGAAGAACAAAGCTGTACGTGTACGATTTTCTCCATAATTTTAGCGAACACGCAGAGTTTGGAGATCGGTCTATAGTTTTCAATGCTGTCCTTTCGTTCTTTTTTATGAATCGGCGTTATATACGCTGACTTCCAGATTGAAGGCACCACTCCCAAGTCGAATGACCGTTTGAATAATAATGTCAGTGGAATGAATATACATCTGGCACATTTGGATATAAAAATTGGTGAAATATTATCTGGACCAACGGATTTGTTAATATCCACTTGCTTTAGCAAGCGAAATACCTCCTCCTCCCGCACATCAATAGAGCAGATATCTGATACGAGGCCAGTAGACTGATCCCTGATTATGATGATATATTAATGTTATGTTTTACCGGAGTGAGATGATCACGTCTAAGTGATATGCAAATGGGTTTAGACAAATAATGAGTACCTGTGTATTTCATAATCACAGTAAAAAAACTGTGGTTTCTGACGTGAATAAACTGTAGCATATTGAAGTTTCTTATATACCTACTAGATATCGAATATACTATGACTTCATGGCAATAGAATACCGCTGCGGGCACAGTTAGCACTAGGTAAGTGCAGTAAGTATGTCGATCATGTTCAATAGGTAACCGTAACCATAAAACATAGTGCTACGAAGAACAGAACATATTTTCAGACATATTTCCATCCATTTTCTTATTCTAATATTAGCGAACACGCCTTTTCCCTTTTCAACACACATTCAAATTAGATAACACAAAGTTGCAGAAATCTAACATTCATACAAGTATTTACGCGACGTATTCCAAGCTCAAAACAAAAATAATATAAACATTTTCTTATATGAAATTTCATACGAAAAATTCGTCACGAATCTCGGGGTTGCAGCGGGCGAATGCATTCTCTGTTCTTCCCTTGTGAATACAAATAGCCTCCTCCCGAAGGAAATAGGCGCAGGGGGGCGCATATATTATGCGAACAAGTTTAATATCTTAAAATGCGACGCCATATTTCTGCGGAAAAAATAGTAATAGCCCATTTTAGGTTGTGTTTAGAGAACTTTTGGGTAATGTACTTTGAGAATCTGAAGGGGAGTCGGTGCATATTTTCTTCATTGCAGTCATTATATTATATACATATCGCGACGTCGGAACTCTTTTCACATGCTGCTGGCGTAAAATAATTGTTTACTCTTTTGTACTTTTTTGTACACTTGACTTTTCAATATCTTTTTCCTTCTTGTCTTTGATGCTAATTCTATACGAATTCCGGCCATGTCCTTTCAACATATTTTCTTAGAGGTTTTCGTATGTTATAAAACCCCTAAATACCTAAATATGATGTGCTAAAGTCTTAAAGATTTAGTATTATAAAATTAAGGCAAACCAAAATTATGGATAGCCAGTAAAATATTTTTGCCTAAAAGATGTTTCTAGAGTCGTTGGGCGTCAGATGTCCTCCCCAAAAATACGTAGCATGATTTACATACAACAAGTAACTAGAGTCCAATGAAACTGCGTTTAAAACTGTATTTAAAAAACAAGTCTCATTGAATTTCCACTTGAAAAGTTTATTTAATTCGAAACTTAATTAAGTATTGTTTCTGTTCCTTTCATTTAACGATCCTATTTAATTGAGGAGTTTTTAAGGAAGAGTATTTCTGAGTATGAATAATGGTAGCCTAACATTTTTTCAAAAGAAATGCTAGGATTCGCTTACTGGTTAATTTGACGACGGTGTTGCTAAATACTTAACTACCATAAACGGTTGTATGGGTACTTATAATCCGACCTTTTGTCACTGTTGATGATTTGCCTACCATAAGTAATAGATGGTGGTGTAGTTTTCCTCTATCCGACTTTCTGCCTATTGTTGATCCGTAACGAATGTGAAGTATGATAAAAATATTTTCACTAAACGCAGTGGTTATAGGACTATCCCTCTACGATCGTTCATTGACGGTGCGACGATGTTCTTCCGGAAATACCCGTATAGATATTAATTTTTATAACGTCATAACATGTCTCTGAAGTCGTTTTTTTTTCTGGATGCGAAATCACCAAATGACTTCTCCCACTCTGGGCGAAGCGGGAGAGCGTGTCAGACTTTTACTGACCAAAATCCACCCGTGTTCCTTCAGTTGCCTGTGCCGGGGCCACGGTAACTCTTTCGAACTTCCCGCAACCTGAAGGCGTTGCCGCGTTGTCTCATTCATACTCTGTCGCCTTATTCCTAAGGAGACTTGAGTGAGTTAGTTGTATAATGGCGTCTGTTGTTCCTCGTTACGACTCTGTTACGCTTAATCTCAACTCGAAACTTTGTCGCGTAAACGGCTTGTTACACACAATAGATAAGGCCGATGTACAGTTTCGAGTTTATCTTTGGGCTATTTTGGAATAAGTTCATGCAGTGAATAACGTGCAAAGTCTTGGTAACATGGTTGGTGTTTCATATATTCTGGTATGTACATCCAAGTGTACATACCTACATCACTATTTTAAGGAGATGCCGAAGTGGTGTTATCTATACGGTTACCACAAATTACTACTAATGAAGTTTTTGTCAGTGGCGAGTTTACGCTTTTGTAATGTAAATGCATTTAGCTGGAATATGAATGCAAAGCTTATGTAAAACATATTCGTGTACTTGAGTTAAAAAAACCTTTGAAATAAAATTCTTGTACTTACCTATTTAAAAGTTACATACAGTAAACCAAAAGGAGTAATTAGGTAGGTATTCTTTTCACACGCATTTGCCTCAACTAATTTAATTACCACATTTCCTCGCTAAAATGTACCAGGCTCGCATAAATTAGAGCACCCTTTAAAAGTCCTACGGCCGCGAACAATAAAATAGGTACTCAACTAAAACCGCGTTACTCCTGAAAACATACTCTTATTACAAGACTGGAGTCTTATTTACGGAACTCGTTACATCTAAGTGCTCATGAAAATTCCCACAGCCAGCCCGCAGGATGGTTTTAGCTTAAGAATAAACGATATGTTGGCTAAGATATCTTGTTATTGCTTTCGTGAAAGATTTTAGGTCCCCTGTTCTGATGGCCTTCATTTTGATGTAAGGACTTAGGTTTTGAGACGGTCGTTAGCTTTCGTTTTATTATTTTTTTGGTACATAATGATTTTCGGCGTACCTAATGGTTTTGAGATAATCAAGATGTCGTTCCTATTTTATAAATACAGTTTTGTAGTGACCGAAAGTGTCTTTGGTTTTACGGCATTACAACTGTTTTTAAAACTTGCTTATAGTCTGAAAGGTATTCACAGTGGGTATAGCACAGCATCATGCTGAGTGGAAGCCTTCTTGTCATAGTCACGGCGTGCAGCTGCCAACTATTTCTGTTTTGTGCTCGTGATTATAACGTAAATGACAGATCAATTTTGTTTTATTTTTCTGATTACTCTTATATTTTTGTATGCACGTGTGTCTGTGACAAATAAACCTATTTTTCTTTCTTTCACAATCCAGCTTTATTACGTATTATTTTAAAAGCTACTTACAGCCTCTAAAACACCTTCAGGCTAACTAAATATAAACTCAAATCCTTTCACGCCTTATGTACTATAATAAAGTTAAAATAAAAGGAAGCAGGCCTACGTAATTTCTATAATATTACGTAAACCCGCAGGTGAGTCCATTAAGAATATAAAATGAAGGAAGGACGAATGCGAAAAACTTCTGAAATGGTTCTTGGCTGTTTTGAGACGCGAACTGTCTTATTACCTTTCTTTAGAAACTTTTACGATGTTATTCTGTTCCACTTTTAATGGATTTACTGCTCTACACAAAATTGTAGGCACAATAAGTATGTAACGAAATAACAAAATGTCGTCTTCGCAACAAAAGGTAATGGCGAAGAATTTATATTTGACTTTTCTTAGTAGAATTTATTTTGGGACAGAACAGGCTTTCTCTTTTCCTTCAGACAAAGGTTTGTGAGGTGAAGTTTCCGTTCTTGTTATAGTTCCCAGAATTCGGTTTTAAAACTGTTCATTTTATTTTAGAGTGCAAAGAAGAGATTTTTTAATGGAAACAGCAGCTTTTGTATTAATCTTCACCTCTGTTATTTATAAGAGGACTATTTTTTTTGTAACGAAAAGTATTTCTTCTATTTGCCACCACATTGTAACTCCATCCTAACATAAAACAGAGCTGACAAAGTTATTTGCCTTCAGATCACGGGGTTCTGGGTAAAACGCCATCATAATTAGAGTTAGTGACGCAAAGCCCTCGAGGGTGTCGCCTGACGTACGATCAATTAGACAGAGGAACGCAAAGTGATGCCTCGACACGTTCGCTCCAGGGAAATTAGGTTATACTCGCGAATTCCTGAGGTTATGACTTGTTCTTAACGTAATATTTCTTGAGTAAATACTTGAAGTAATTCTAGAAGTTGTATGAAATAAACTATGAGTTAATGTAAAGTAACTGTTGCGAGGAAGAATTAAGTTTGCTTGGTTGGTTTCTGAAAAGAGCGTTGGTGAGTAGGTATGTAAAATATTGTAATGGAGGTATAGTGATACATGATATGTAAAAATGAGGAGATATTTTCCTTTTTTATATTTATATATAGTTTCCCAATATGTTCTGTGAACAAAAAATGCAACGACAGATCGCAGATTTATTTTATTCGACAATAGAAAAAACTATAAGGTTACTCCGCAATATGAGATGCTTTTTCCAGTTTCATGTCCTAGAAAAGCTAACAGCACAAAACGACCTTTTAAATGACCTTCAATTCTTAAAAAAATAATTTCATTCCATTGGCCTTGATCTCAACCTTTCGAAATGTGAACTATTCTTAGCAGACAGTACTGATAGACATTCGACACTTCCCAAATTTAACGCAATAGCCCCAGATATCAAAATTATTGATAAAAGCTCTCTCCGCCTCCTTGGTTCCCCAATCTTTGAAAATTACTTTCCCGTTTTTATTGAGGAAAAAATACAAAATTTTAATGACGTTTCGGAAAGATTGTTCCAAATTAACATGCATTCGGCCATAACCTTAATTCGTTACTGCTGTTTTGGCCCTAAATTAACATATTTCCTTCGCGCTTCCCATTTATGGAAGCACACTCATCTTTTAGACAAAATGGACCAAATTATCCGGCATACATTAACTTCGATCTTAAATGTGGCCATGGATGACCGAGCCTGGGCACAAGCTACTCTTCCCATACGTATGGGAGGCCTCGGCGTCCGCAAAATTTCTAGTATCAGTTTACCGGCTTTTATATCCTCGATCCACGGCACTGAGAATTTAATCAGGAAAATCCTAGCCTCGACACTGATTAATTTTGATGTGCCGTGCTTCACCGAGGCTATGGATGCCTGGAAACTCGCTTGCCCGAATTCAGATCCACCCGACAATCCATCTTCCCAGAGACGGTGGGATAAGCCGCTTTGTAGAGTAGTACAGAAAAATTTACTTGACACGTCTGCTACTACTGCGGAGCGTGCGCGCCTGCTGGCTGTGGGTAAGTGGGAGTCGGGTCTGTGGCTTCATGCACTACCGTCGTCGAGCTTAGGTACTTTGTTTGACGACACTACTTTCCGCCTCGCTGCTTCCCTGCGACTAGGAGCCCCTTTTTGCTCTCCTCATCGCTGTCACTGTGGCGAAGTTGTCAACAGCCTCAGACACCACGGCCTGCCTTGCAGCCGAAGTGCGGGTCGCATAGCGCGGCACGCGAACATTAATGACATCATCCGACGGGCTCTTGTCACCGTCGGCGTCCCAGCTGTATTAGAACCCATTGGCTTGGCACGCGACGATGGCAAGAGACCGGACGGCATGTCTTTATTTCCATGGAAGGTGGGTAGGCCTTTAGTGTGGGACGCAACTTGTGTCGACACTCTTGCGCCATCCCATCTTCCCGGCTCGGCGTGCTGTGCTGGCGCTGCTGCTGCGGCTGCGGAAAACCTCAAGCGGCGAAAGTATAATAACCTTATTGGTAATTATATTTTCGAGCCGTTTGGGGTTGAAACCCTCGGGCCGTGGGGTCCGAGCGCTCATGATTTGTTTAACGAAATCTCCAAACGGCTAGTTGACACTTCCCGTGACCCAAGGGCCGGCTTTTACCTTGGCCAGAGGCTAAACATTGCCATACAACGTGGCAATGCCGCCAGTCTCTTGGGTACATTACCAGTCGACAGCGATGCGGAGGAATTTTTCGACGCCATATTTTAGTTTGTGAATAGTTTTAGTTAAGTTAGGATATAATTTTGTTATTTTATTAATTAATTAGGTATAAGTTGTTATCTAAAATATTAATGTATTGAAAAAATAAAAATTTATCCCCGTTTGTGAAACAATAAAAAAAATAATATTAAAAAAAAAAGCACAAAACAACATGAAACTTGAACATTGAAGCCAAGTATTTTTTCCTTGAAATAGGGTCGCGATATAGCGCTACAAAACTTCTATAACACTTAGGCTTGCAAATTATGAGAAAAGATTTTAAAAAGAAACAAAGACATCAAGTATAAAGAACGTTCTTACGAGTAACTTTAATTAGAAGTCGTGTCTTTGAAAACAGTCTCGGCTCTGTGTGCCTTGCTAAGACGCTTCACACAAGCGGCTGCGGTAACGCAAACCCTTATATTATGTGAGAACTCAACGTGTAGGTACTATCTATCGCAGCTTCAACGTTATCATGTCTCCCGTACATACGACAATGCGTTTGAGTGTTAACATGCAAAATGAGGCAGTTAGCGATTACTTCCGTGTGGATAGACTGTTAAGTTGCGTACACATGGACGCTCGCTGAATGCTGAATGTTTCTTGATAGGCGTGAACAGCGTGAGATGCACGCTTCATTTTTCGAAATTTAATTGTGCGAACAGTATCCGCTTACCGCGCGTTCGAAGTATGTGTAGACACCTTAAGCCTTGGTTGAATGTAAATAGTTTCATTTCGTGTTTAAGTCTGCCTTTTGATAACTAGCGAGATGGAAACTAAGTAAATCGACAAAGATTAAGAATATTTACGCATTCATTTGAAAAATTGTAGGTAAGTTTAAGAGTCACGTTTTAAGACTTTACGGTTGAACTAAGAATGATTAATTAAAAAAGTTTTATGACTGTGTTATTTTAAGTTCAGAGTTACCTAGCTGTCTCATTTAATTTTATCAGAAACTTTTTGTTTACCTATTTTACGATTTTCTTTTAGATACACTGTTAAGTAAAATCCGTAAACCGAACAGATAGCATCGTTCTAGTTAATATGACATAAAGCCTTGTTTCTCACATGGGTTGGGCAGGGATGTAGGTACCTATAGTACACCCACATTTTGGTAGTTATGTTTAAGTCCCATGTAATAGGGGCGGCGAGCCTATTGCCACCAACCGGGCATAAATCCAGACTTCGGGCTGCTACTGAGAAATTCCAGATATAAACCTCTAACAGTTCTTTAAGAATCTAACCCTTTTTCGGATCAGATTACGAATTTTACCCAATTTTAATCTCCAAAATAATCTAAACAGCAACGTCAAACTAAAAACCGCTACGACACCACTGCACAAACACACATACAAATGACTACACCATATATGATTCCCTAACGTCGGTTTAATTTGTATACCAGAGCTGCATCGGACAGGATATTGCGGTCACAGACGTTGGGAACTGTGACGTCATGGCGGCCATGTCGCTCCCACAGATTAGAGTTTTTGCAACACACATTGGAATTATATGACGAGATTGAAAATGCAGAAAAGGAGCTTTGGAAGTAGGTTGTTCGTTTTTCGTGTTTTTCGAAGCATCATAGTCATAGAAGGGATTATCTTGGGGTGTGTTGATGTATAAGGAAGGCATGTCTATGTAAACATTTCAATCATATTTATGGTGGAAGTTAAAAATATGCAGCTCTTTACAAGAATTAGGAAAATTATTGGTTGACTCTATATGGTCTAAAAACATATCACGCATGTTTGAAATGATTCTGATGCTAGCAAAACCATTCAGTTAGCATAATGCCGTATTCTATTTTTGATAGAAAGTACCTACTTTTTTTTTTTGGATGGGAAATCATCAAATGACTTCTCTCGCTCTGAGCGGAGCAGGAGGGCGTGTCAGACTTTTACTGACTAAAACCTCCCCGTGTTCCTTCTGTTGCCTGTGCCGGGCCACGGTAACTCTTTCGAACATCCCGCAACCCTAGCTGGCATCAGCCCTAGCGGACCCCGTCAATAGTTCTTACATCTCTTTGAGGCGCGCGTGAAATACAACGCGCCGTCGACTCGAGCCTGGTCCTTACCGGACGGCGAGCTACCCATTACTCGCCATCCGCAAGCCCGCGCCTACGGTGGCCGAGAATCGGCTGCCAATTCTCGACGCCCAGGGCGTCTCCTGCGGTGACTAAGGGCGTGAGAGCGCAAAGCTTGCCTCTCCCTCACTTCCAAGAGGACACGGCGGTGCTTCGCCCAACCGTATTCTCCACCGTGTCCTCCGGGCGATCCACACAGTGGTGACACACGGGCGTTTCCTCCCGCCTTATCCGGAACAGGTACTGCCTCCCTATTGACGAGCATTCACCTGTAGTCTAATCAGTTGTTTTCATTCATGTTACAAATTGTATTACGGATGCTCCTACTCACCACTGTATCTACAGTTACATTATCGGCCAATCGTCCCGTGCTGAATGTAATGTAACAAATTGTATCATTACAGATTGCGCGCTGTAAGGCTCAGTTCTCCTCACTCACTGATGATTACGTTAGTCGAATCTAAACTGTTATATTACAGGCGAAAGCTCCTGGTGAGGGAGCGCCTACATAGAACGATATATTAGGCTTGGTTTATTATTGTTTACTCTAGAAGGCGCCTCAGACATTTGACATTGATATGTTGTAAATATTATCGAGTCCCGATGCAGAATAATTTAATTAATTAATTAAGTTTGCATGCGAAAACTTAACGCACGTTCTGACAATAACATGTAGGTATCTGTTACCAACATTGTTAGACAGTTTACTAAATATATTCATAATTCTCATAAATATATTAAGCCAGCATTCAAAATAACTCGAAGAGGTTAAAATTACAAAGAGTAAGTAAGCTAAATTGATATTTTTATCGCTAAAACTGCTAGACTCATTCCATATTGGACACATCACATATTTGTCTAACTTAATTTTTTGTCTAGTAATACGACTTGAGTATACTTTTCACGTCTTGGAAACGTCACCTTTAAAATGAACCTGTCTTTTAAAGAAGAACTTGACCTAGATCGAAATAACGAAGAGTTAAAAGCAGACTTTCCCGGTAAATTGTCGGTTTTAAGAGTGTTGCTAAGTCTGTGTCTAGTCTCTAAAAGCTTAGTATATAGAAAATCCTTAGTTGGATATATCCAAGCGTTTTAGATCCAAAAGACAGACTTCAGTAACCTTTCACGAAAAGGCCTATGCTCACATGTGGAATCCAAGTTAAGTGAAGGTGACATCAGGGGGGCAGCCAGGCTACTGTTCAGTAGCGATGTGGTGGCGCCCTACTCTCCAGAAACTCTTTCAGCCCTGGAGAGTAAACATCCGGCGCCTGCGGATGGTCTCACCATCCCCGACCCCCCCCTCCCACCCGATCCGGATTCAACTCCTTTTAATGTTACTGCCCCCCAGCTGATTGCAGCCGTGAGCTCTTTCCGAAGTGGTTCCGCCGGCGGCCTCGATGGCCTGACTCCTCAGCATTTAAAAGATTTATTGAGTGCAGGCGCTGGGGAAGCTGGTGAGTCGCTTTTGAAAGAGCTTGCGGCTCTAATTAATCTGATGCTCAACGGCGGTGTGAATGATGCCGTCGTGGATATCTTGTACGGGGCCAACTTATGTGCCCTGCGCAAGAAGGACGGCGGCATTCGTCCCATTGCCGTAGAGTGTACCTACAGGCGTACGGCAGCCAAAATATGCTGCGAATTGTATAGCGAAGTTCTTACCAACAAGTTCCAGACCCTACAGCTTTTTTTTTTTTTTTTTTTTTTTTGTGGATGGGAAATCATCAAATGACTTCTCCCGCTCTGGGCGGAGCGGGAGGGCGTGTCAGACTTTTACTGACTAAAACCCACCCGTGTTCCTTCTGTTGCCTGTGCCGGGGCCACGGTAACTCTTTCGAACATCCCGCAACCCTAGCTGGCATCGGCCCTAGCGGACCCCGTCAATAGTGCTGACATCTCTTTGAGGCACGCGTGGAACACGACGCGCCGTCGACTCGGGCCTGGTCCTTACCGGACGGCGAGCTACCCATTGCTCGCCGTCCGCAAGCCCGCGCCTACGGTGGCCGGGAATCGGCTGCCGATTCCCGACGCCCAGGGCGTCTCCTGCGGCGACTAGGGGCGTGAGGGTGCAAAGCTTGCCTCTCCCTCACGCGTCCCGCCTCCTCCTTCACGAGCATTACTGCTTCGCAGAAGGAGGTAATGGCTTCCCATGCACTCTCGCTCCGTACCATGGCCTGGACCAGGGCCGGACGCGAGAGATCGCCGCCGCCGATCGCTTCCGCGAGGACACGGCGGTGCTCCGCCCAAGCCGGGCAGACCTCCACCGTATGCTCCACCGTGTCCTCCGGGCGATCCACACAGTGGTGACACCCGGGCGTTTCCTCCCGCCTTATCCGGAACAGGTACCTCCCGAAGCACCCGTGTCCGGTGAGGACCTGCGTCAGGCGGAAGGTGAGGACGCCGTGGCGCCTCTCCAGCCACTCCTCAAAGAGGGGACTTATCGCCGCAATTGTGGCGTGCCCAAGACCCTACAGCTTGGCTTTGGTTCCAGAGGGGGCTGTGAGGCTGCCGTACATGCCCTTTCCAGTTTTTTAAACACCAGTAA
Source organism: Fissipunctia ypsillon (assembly GCA_947568875.1). Taxonomy (NCBI): domain Eukaryota; kingdom Metazoa; phylum Arthropoda; class Insecta; order Lepidoptera; family Noctuidae; genus Fissipunctia; species Fissipunctia ypsillon. The sequence continues at coordinate 17,679,999 of OX387643.1, read as the reverse complement.
AGGTGAGGTCATCCTCAAGGTTGACGTTAAGAATGCCTTCAACTCGTTTAACAGGGACACTTTGTTGGCTGAAGTAAAAAAGGAGTTACAGTTTTATTTGGCAGTGCTACAGGCATCCATCAAAATTATTATATAAAAACAACGTTTTGGAATCTGCAGTCGGATGCCAACAAGGTGATCCTCTCGGGCCAGTCATTTTCAGTGTGGTTATCCATCCCATTCTACAACAACTGAATTCAAAATTTAATGTCTGGTATTTAGATGATGGAACACTAGGAGGTGACGTAGACACCGTTCTAAAAGATCTTATATTCCTAAAGCAGCAGTTCAAATCCATCGGCCTTGACCTCAACAACTCAAAATGCGAAATTTACCTTTGTGACAATACGGACAGACAATCGACTATACAGAAATTCAATTCAATAGCCCCAGATATCAAAGTTTTAGAAAAACATTCACTGCACCTCCTAGGTTCCCCAATTTTAGAAGATAGTTTTTCACCATTCATCGACGATAAAATCAAAAATTTTAACGATATTTCGGACAGACTTTCAAAAATTAATCTACATTCGGCATTCACTCTAATCAGATATTGCTGTTTCGGTCCAAATTTTATGTATTATCTCCGCTCTTCCTCTTTATGGAAACAGCCATACCTTTTAGGCAAAATCGATCATATTATTCGAAGTACTTTAACATCCATTTTAAATGTGGCATTGGACGACCGTGCGTGGCTGCAAGCCACACTACCCATTCGTTTTGGTGGGCTCGGCGTCCGCAAAATTTCTAGTGTAAGTTTACCGGCGTTCCTGTCCTCGGTCCACAGCACCGAAAAGTTAACCGCAAAAATCTTAGCCCCTTCTCAGGTTGACTCTGAAGTGCCGTGTTTGACCGATGCGGTGAACGCCTGGAAAATTGCTTGCCCGGATACGGTTCTGCCCGAGAACCCGTCCTCCCAGAGACAGTGGGATGAGCCGCTCTGCAGGTTGGTACGGAATAAACTCATTAATACGTCCACCAACACTGCTGAGCGTGCCCGCCTGCTGGCTGTGGGTGAATGAGAGTCGGGCCTCTGGCTTCAGGCGCTACCATCACCCAACATAGGCACTATGCTGGGTGATACCACATTCCGGCTCGCTACTTGTTTGCGTCTGGGCGCTCCTTGCGGAGCTCCACATCGCTGTCAATGCGGTGAAGGCGTCGACTGCCTCGGACACCATGGCCTATCCTGCAGCAAGAGCGCTGGTCGTATGGCACGGCACGCTAGCATTAACGACATCATCCGTCGGGCTCTTGTCACCGCCGGGGTGCCAGCTGTTTTAGAACCCAACGGCTTGGCACGTGACGATGGGAAGAGGCCGGACGGAATGACCATAATGCCTTGGAAGCTGGGTAGGCCTTTGGTGTGGGATGCAACCTGTGTCGACACCCTCGCGCCATCCCATCTTCCTAGCACGGCGGGCTGTGTTGGGGCGGCTGCTGCAGGTGCAGAAAACCTCAAACGGCGCAAATATAACAACCTCATTGGGAGCTATATGTTTGAGCCGTTTGGTGTTGAAACACTTGGGCCGTGGGGTCCGAGTGCTCATCGAGTATTTCGGGACATCGCTAAGCGGTTGGTCGACTCTCTACGGGACCAGAAGGCTGGCCTATTCTTAGCCCAAAGAATCAGCATTGCCATTCAGCGTGGCAATGCTGCCAGCCTTTTGGGCACTTTTCCGATTGACAGCGATGCGGATGAATTTTTTGATGCCCAATGAGCTCTTCTCCCTTTTTATTTTTTTATTGTATACTTGTACATAATATATGTATATATATTAGTGTTATCATGTATTCTTAGTAGGTAAATATATACATATACATATATATACATGGCATACATATACATATATGGCATATTTTGTTATTTTCTCCAAGCGTGACGTATACTTTTGTAAGTGCACGTCCAGCGCCCGCCAGGCAGCCAGGATTGCGACCTACATATGCAAAAATCAGAAGCATCACTTTTTGTCTCTCATTCGCAATTTTTACACGAAGTGAAACGTCTGAATAAAAAATGAATCAAAAGTGAAAATGAATTCGGCATCTTTCACTCACCTACTGAATGATAGAAAAATGAAATGAAATGAGCAGATGAATGTCATTGCTATCTCATTTTGTCGGTGGCGTGTGAACGTGGAATGACACAAAAATGAAAATTCACACGAGAAACCAGTTATATTTACAGAAATTGTGTTTATGTAAGTACAAGAGAAAATGAGCTCATTCAACTGGTGCATAATTTCTTAAGAAAGGAGACGGAAACGATTACGTACAATCTTGGGCCTGAATGTAACGAGATGAAATTGATGTGAATTAATAGATTTAAACTTATCAGTCCCTTGCCGAAAATTCTGTTAGTTTTGACAATCTGAGAGCCGAGTTATTAGAGGTTTAGTAAAAGTAAGGCTATGTCACAATCTTTAACTAAAAACTTATTCCTGAAGTGCAAAAGATGTTCTTTAAACACTAATGTTTATTATATTTCATCTAAGGGACGTCGGCCTAGTGTATTGCAGTGACTAGTTACTATCCATCAATTCACAGAGCGATCCATAGTTTCAACAATATCCAATCCACAAGGCGGCGGTAAAATCCAAAATAACAATTCCAAGTCAAACGTGTGAGCGATCTTCGGTGTACAGTGTGAAAGCAAGGGTCGTACAAGGTAGGCAGGGTCAGAATCCGTGAAAAACAACGCAGTGGTCGTTAAAAATGAAATAATCTGAAAAGCAAGCAAAATGCATCGGAAAACACGAAACGAGTAAACAAGCAAGAGCAGTCGGCAACTGTCTACTGTCAATGTTGAGCTGACTCACAGCTGTCATGCCAGAGACACAGACTAAAAATATATGACTGATTTTAATCGATATGAAATCGATATTCATTATATTGGTTTTTCGGTAATTAATTGTTATTTAATTTATTAATATGGCACGTAAGTAAATGCACTATATTGTATATAAGTATATTTAGTGCATTTAATTACTGGAGTTAATTACCTAGTGCGAAGGATTTCTTTTTGTAATTTTGTAATCGATTACATAGAACTATATTTCTCTTAATTCTCCGCTTCCAGATTGAGAATCGAGCTGATTTTTGATATTCTAAGATAAAAAATATGACTAATTTTTTAGATCATATCTCAACTTATTACATTTGGGCCCACTGTTTTCCGTCTCCTTTCTGCATTGCTTATTGGTCGAATGTTGAATAGTGTCGATATTTTTGCGGCGACAAACGTCGGTTGGTCATAGCGCAAGTGACAACGTAATGCGGTCAGTTGCAGATGAGTCAAGTTTGTGTACCTAAGCTTGTTATAAAGTATGATTATCCCACAAATAAGTATTTTAAAAGTTAAAGTTTTAATGTATGTTAATGAAAGCGACTGATTTTGGTTTATTTTGGGGCATAGTTAGATAATATAGGGGAGGGAAACACCTTTTGTTTCAAGGAGCAGAGTTGATAACAGTTAAAGCAATAATATAGTAATAATATGTGGTTAGTAATCCTTGAATGGGTCTACCCTTTATAGCAGAAATTTTTATGTCATAATATTATTTTGCATTACAGCGGATAGCATAAATTTCATTTTGCAGAATATCGTTTGGCAAAAACTCATTAATCATACATTCAAAACTCATAATTTTGTAAGTCAGAATCATATTTATGCATACATTTCATATCCGTAATCATTAAAAAGTAGAACCATCATATCGCAGAAAGTTCATAGTCAGAATCGTCTTCTGGCATACATTTCATATCGATAGTCATTACAAGGCGAGCTATCATATCTCAGAAAGTTTACAGTAAAAATAATCTTTTGGCATACAATGCTTATCCATAATAACTGAAAGACTCATCTATCGCATACCTCAAAATCAAGGTCAACAAACCAAAATATTATTATGCTCAAATCTTAAAATATTACCTTGTGACAAGCTTTGGGTCAAGAGCATTTTCAAGGTCAATGACAGAAGTCTTGAAGTAAGGCATGATCTACAAAACAGGAAATTGTACCAAATAACTGTCGCTCTAAATAAACGTTATGCTAAACTAAATTATGCGGAATTTTAACTTTACCAATGGTAATAATGCCAAATAAAATTCTGCCATTAAGATAGCAGAATTTTATTTGACAATGACATACTTTTAAGAAAGTATGTTATTGTAAATTCGGATATATAAACATTAGGCCAAACAATAATTATATTAAATCATTTTTATGCCTTAAAAATATTCGTTTAAAGAAAATTATGCCAAGTATGTTATGTCAAATAAATTTCGGAGCATCAAGATTCTGCCCGATAGAGGGAACCCTCCTTGAATATTAAGAATTAAAAGTAATTTATAATTTCTATTTATACCTCATTCATTATGATATATTTTTAATAGTTTTTTTTTAATCATTGTTCCTCTCAAACAGAGCACCTGACATCTAATCTCTTCACCACCCTTGGCTGACTGATCTTGGTAGAAAAGGCATTAAGTCCGCCTTTGTACTTTATTGAGTGTGAAAAGTTTAAATAAATAAATAATTTGAACGCTACTAAACACGACGTGACATATCATTGAAGTCGGTAAAAATTAAGCCATCACTTTTAACTCTGCTAAGTTTTGTCTTGAATTCTAAAACCCTAGTATATAGCCAGAAACAATGCAAGGCAGTTGTTCTGTCTGTGTGAAGGCACGCTGCGGTTACAGCTGCAGACAAACCGCGGTCTCAGACTGAACGCTGTCCGCCTGGAACGGGCAGACAACGACGAATTTTAGAGAACCAGTATTCTACCTAAGGCATTTCTATGCTATTGATATGCCAGAGATAAAACGGAATATAAGAATAAGTAAAGTACATAAATGTTGAAAAAATCACTTTATAAGTCACGATGCAGGTAAAGAAAATCATACAAGAAAATATTTCAGCAAAATGAGAAAAGAGTAGGTAGACAGACAGGGCTACATTGTAAGACGCGACGTGTTAGAAAAGCGGGAGATGTAAGATGCTGTACCGACTAGAGCGTAGTTCTCAAGTGACATAATGTGACAGTGGTATAATCATCCTACGTAACAGCTATGTTCCCTAGGCTGCTCATGAGAAGCAGGGTCTTTGGTACAAATAAACATGCACTCACAAATCTTGCTGACTGGAAACAGCTGCCATCATCCTGATATAGGCCTTAAGTGTCAACCTTGACACGGAGGTAGTGTTCTGATAAATCGAATTAAGAAATTTTCCAATATCACGATATTCAAGTACCTACTCGCTGTCAAGCTAATATTTCGTTGTAAGCGAAAGTTTAATAAGAGACACATTTGAGTCATTTTAATTATAGTGGCGCTATTAGCAACTGTTCCTGATAAGATGGAACTTTATGAAACACGTTAATATTTGCAAGTAGTTACGGCTTATTAGATGCCTCTGGGAAATTGTATTTACAATGTAACGTTTGATATTAATTACATGGTCGTGGTTAAGCGGGGCGCGCAATGAAATTTATATTAGTTTAGTGTTGTTGTCGTGATACAGAAGTTTAGTTGGGACTTGTAAATATCGCTAATATATTTACAAGTCCCAACCCGTCCCGTTTGGTTTCTTGTAAATATTGAACGACTTTTCTTTTGTGGTTGTCGGGCCTCTGCAAGTTGGCTTCGGCCCCTCGTACGCCTTCCAAGGTTCCGGTACTTTAGGGTCCTGAGAAATGTCAAGAGACGTAAAAATAATAATAATAATAGTCGCCCAGACCGAATTTCGACCATGGCAACCAATCTCAGCGGCGACCAGCCTTCGGCGCGGGAGATATTATAGTGCACAACTGTGATACAGGTGCACTCTCAATTCCCTCTCTTTCTCTGTTTTTATACACATAGTATGTGGGCTCAATAGATGCGATAATAGTGCGACGAGAGTTGTCTTATAGAACTTAGGTTGTTAGGTATGGTGACATGAAAATTATCGTGCAGTGAAGTTTTGCGGAATACATAACTTATGATGTCGCTACGCTTGCATTATTCTATGCCCAAAAACCTATCGAAACAAGAAATTTCGGTGAATCTTTGCACGTTATTTTCTACACCGGTCTTTAATTATTTCAATTAATAACACTGATAATAATTTACTCATACATCACATCTACTTTACCGATATTTATTACACCCTTAATTACAGTTCTTGTTATACTGAGTATCCGAATATAATTAATGAGTTTGTTGAAGAATATTTGTGTATGTATTAACATAGCCCAGGGTTGCCTGAGCACCGAATATTAAACCGAAATAATTAACTTTAGTGTTTAGGCACATAAAGCGCTAAATGATAAAACTTCTGCCTCATTGTTCTAGTGGTCGCAAGCGCTACTGCTAAACATGAGCTCTTGGGTTGATTTCCAGATCGGGCAAGTGTTATTGGGTTTTTCCAACAGACATTTCTCGTTAGCAGTCCGGAGTCTGGAATTGTGTCCAGCACACAAACCGGGGCCGGAGCCGGCGGGGTCAGCGGGGGAGCCGGGGCCGGGTGTTTGGGTCCGGAAAAGGCTTAAATTTCACCAGTAACGTTTAAACGTTACTGGTGAAATTTGGGTGTAACTATAATTACACCTCTGCCTTACCATTCGGGGATTACAGGTTATGATAAAACTTTGTGAAAAGACAAATGGTTGATGCGTAAAATATCAACTTACTTTATTAAAATAAAAAAAATAAACAGTCATTGTTTCCTTAAAAAAGCCTTTTTTATTCAAAGGTACTTTTTAAATTCTCATAGAAGGTAATTGTGTCAACTAAGAAGTCAGTTCTTAAAACGAGAGTCAGCCTGCATTCACATCATAAAATGATAGCCATTGCCTGTCTTACTGAATGGTAATGATATGTTGTCTTTGTCTACAAAAGCTAATTATTTTGTATGAAATTGAAACACAAATAGCACGGCTAAAATAATGTATGATTTAAAATAACACTATTTTAGAATTTATTCCAGGCATATTTTTGATCAAAAACTGGTGTGCTACATACATTTTTATTATAATGCACCTACCTACATAAATATGATAAAATATACAAACTTTTTTCAATTTGCATACGCAGCGTAATGAATAAAGTTCAGGAAACTAAAACCAATTCAGTTGTTCTAGTGCCTTTTTTTCGATGGGAAATCATCAAATGACTTCTCCCGCTTAGGGCGGAGCGGGAGGGCGTGTTAGACTTTAACTGACTAAAACCCGACCGTGTTCCTTCAGTTGCCTGTGCCGGGGCCACGGTAACTCTTTCGAACATCCCGCGACCCTGGCTGGCATCGGCCCTAGCGGATCCTGTCAACAGTGCTGACATCTCTTTGAGGCGTGCGTGGAACACAAGGCGCCGTCGAGCTTCCCATTGCTCGCCGTCTGCAAGCCCGCGCCTACGGTGGCCGGGAATCGGCTGCCAATTCCCGACGCCCAGAGCGTCTCCTGCGTCGACTAGGGGCACAAAGCTTGCCTCTCCTTCACGCGTCCCGCCTCCTCCTTCGCGAGCATTACTGCTTCGCAGCAGGAGGTGATGGCTTCCCATGTACTCTCGCTCCGTACCGTGGCCTGGACTAGGGCCGGACGTGAGAGATCGCCGCCGCCGATCGCTTCCGCGAGGTCCCGGTGGTGCTCCGCCCAAGCCAGGCAGACTTCCACCGTATTTTCCACCGTGTCCTCCGGGCGATCCACACAATGGTGACACCCAGGCGTTTCCTCCCGCCTTATCTGGAACAGATACCTCCCGAAGCACCCGTGTCCGGTGAGGACCTGTATCAGGCGGAAGGTGAGGACGCCGTGGCGCCTCTCCAGCCACTCCTCAAAGAGGGGACATATCGGCGCAATTGTGGCGTGCCCAGCACTGGGTTGCGACAGTCGCACTCTCCATGTTGCCATGAGATCCCGCCGAAGCTCTGTCCGCTGTGCTGCGATTTCTCACGGCAGCGGAGTTACTCCCCGGCGTTTTGCCTCCTCGCGCCATTCCCACATGTACGGGAGGACTCTAGTGATGTGCTGACCGAAAAAGAGAGTTTCTTTATCATACATATTTTGTTACATTCGGCTACTTGACTAAGTTTTCTTGTAGGTACAATAAGGTAAAATCTTATATTCTGTCTATCATAGAAAATTTTCTCTGGATGAGAAAAAACATATTTATATAATTTTAATTTAAGGTGCTGTGGGAAACTAACTTCTTACCTTCAGTAATTAATTAACCAAAAATGAAAGGTTAAAAGGATCGCATTAAAAATAAAACACAATCTTCCTACAACATTAGAGCACAGGCACAACAAATCTGTAGAGCCGCATATTGCACGGTCCGCGAAACGGAAGCCTTCTTTAAACTTCGAGCAACTTGCAACCACAAAATAAATAAATATGTACAGAAGGCCGACTCCATACATGCAAAACCAAGCACACGCACAGATAGACGCGTACGTACGGTGATCTCGGTTGAATGCCAGTCCGGAGAGAGCTTGTGCGAGTGCAAGCGCTCTCCCGACTGTACGTGAGCTGCGTCTATGTGTTCGTGACTTTTCAGTCGTTACTTGGTGCCGACCTTCTGTACCTACCTATTCTGTGCTAGCAACTCCACGAAAATTCCCTCTGTGCTACTAATTACTCGTAAAAATAAACAAACACGATTAAAGCCTTTTCTGAACGCAAAAAACGTGAAATTCAATTTGTTCTGTTTTTGTTTCGTCTGGAAATTAGATTGTTTGAAGCGTCGCCAGTTGTTTGCTTGTGTTTCAGGAATATTCCGAGAATTAGCTTTTGTCTACTAATCTTTTTTTTGTATTTGCGTGGACCCGGGATCAACCTACTTTTAAAAATATTATGTACCTACTGCATTATTAAATATAAATTTTTATTTTATTTATACACTAGCCGTTGTCAGTGGCTTCGCCCGCATGGACGTCAATACTTCCCTATTTGAATCAGATTCTGTACACAGTTTCATGGATTTTAACTTTTATGCGCGGAACCCAAATTCTTTTTCTAAAATAAAAGCCTAGGTTAATCCTGATAACATCAGCTATCTGCCAGTGAAAGTCCCGTCGAAATCGGTGCAGTCGTTTCGGAGATTAGCCGGAACAAACAGACAGACAGACAATTTAAAAAAGAAATGTGTTTTTGTTAGAAGTACCGTATATATGTCGTGGCCAGATCTTAGAATTAATCATCATGAAGTGATCGACTATTTCATGAAATGGTTGTATTTCATGAAATGGTTGTATTTCATGAAATAGAACATCGACCACTGGTCACATCATTATGTGGTCTAGCCAGATCATTGAATACTCAACGTTTGACGATATGAATAGTTAAACGCACGACTACTTCATGATGTGGTCAAACATTAGTGATCATATCGTAAAATATCCACCGGTATTACCGGTATTATCGGTATCACCGGTATCACCGGATTATCCACCGGTAGAGGCGTTGATGTCGCTTCGTTTTTGTTGTGCATCTATTCTATTCGTATAATTCCTAAGTGACTGCGACTAACTTGGATGTAGTGCTCGCCGGCCGCTGCCGCGGAACTGCTCGCTTCGCTCGCTCGGCTCGCATGCGGTTGGTGACAGTTCTAACCTATCCTTACCCATTTGGTCGGGTTGCCACTAGCGGCGTTAAATGCAACTACTATATGCCCAGTGGTCAGCTGGAAATATCGATAAGTAGGTTGCTTTCGTCACGATATGGCTATTTCAACGATCGGACCACGATAGATACCATGCATTAATGATAAGGCCAAACGTCGACTGACATATACTCGTATAAGTAATTAAACGTTGACGTTTAAACGATATGGCCAATTTTAGCTGGCCATTTTATGAAATACAACTTCATGAAATGATCAATTCTAAGATCTGGCCACGACATATACTTTCATATGCATTTAGTAAAAAGCTGTTATTTTGACATTACAAACAGACACTTCCATTTTATTTATTTGTATTGATTACTGTATGTATGTTTCCATTTAATTTGATTTTGTTTGATTTGATGTTATTTGATTTTACCTTATTTTATTTGACTTTATTAGATTTATTTTATATGATTTCTATTAATTTATGTTTTTAATGGGTGTTATTTACCTGAACTAAATTAACTTATATTATTACTAGCTGTGCCCCGCGACTTCGTTCGCATGGAAGTCTACATACACAACATACTAAAATAACAGCTACATTTTAATAAAACTTCCTCGTCCCCCGACCCGCCGCGTTGCATCGCTCGCCCGCGCTATTACTTCGATGTCGCTAAGCGTTTTTCAGACTTTTTTTTTGCTCGGCTCCTAATGGTCGTAGCGTGATCTTAAATCCTATAATCATCCTCGAGAATTGGGCTACCAAATGCAAAAATAATTTTTCAAATCCGACGTGTATTCCAGAGATTAGCGTTTTTTGCGCGAAGCCCTAATTATTTTTCTAAAATTAACGTTACTCTTTGTAACATCAGCTATCTGCCAGTGACAGTCATGCCAAAATCGGTCTAGCCCTTTCGGAGATTAGCCAGAACAAACAGAAGACAGAAAAAAAGTTAAAAAATTGTTTTTTTTTTATATGTACCGTATATACAATACTTTCATATGCATTTAGTAAAAGCTGTTGTTGACATTACAAACAGACACTTCAATTTTATTTATTTGTATATATAGATGTATATATGTATATATAATGTACAAAAGCTGATTTCAGTTCTCAGGAGTCAGGACAAATAAGATTTTTTTCATTGATATTTAAAATTGATTAAAACATTTTTCGGATGAAACAATCGTAAAGTCTTGTGTAGTCTTGCTATTTATACAACATTATTTTTAGTATATGCGAAACCGAACCGTGCATATTTAGTTGGCTCAGAATAAGTAATTGAATCGATTCCAATAATTTTTACATCATGCTAAATTTGGTCCCAAAAATATTTTAAAAAGGTTACAAGTTGGCCACCGAGCGACACTAAGTACTCTATAGGTACCTACTGCCAAATTATTATCAATGAGCGCAAGACGACGCTGGAGGCGCGGGCCGCGCGGGGTTAGGTTAGGTTAGGTTAGGTTGTGCGATCGATGGCCCTGTACGGGGCCCCGATCTGGGCGGCTGACCTGACGGCCGGTAGCATTGCTGTTCTGCGGAGGCCACAGAGAGCGATGGCCGTCAGAGTCATCAGGGGGTATCGCACGATCTCCTACGAGGCGGCTTGTGCACTGGCCGGATCCCCGCCCTGGGACCTGGAGGCGAAATTACTCGCGTCATTGTATCGGTGGCGCGAGGAAATGCAGGCGCGAGGTGAGCGACCGATGCAGCGACTAATGGAGCAGCGTCGGTTGCTGCTTCGCGAGGTCCTGGTGGCGGAATGGCGGGACAGGCTCTCACGCCCTACCGCCGGCCTCGGCACCATCGAGGCGGTCCGGCCGGTGCTCGACCTTTGGCTCGGGAGGAGGCACGGCTCCTTGTCGTTTCGGGTGACGCAGGTGCTCTCGGGGCATGGTTGCTTCGGGAAGTACCTGTGTCGCATAACCAGGGAGCCAGACGCCCGGTGTCACCACTGCGTCGACTGTCGGGAGGACACGGCGCGGCATACGCTGGCAGAGTGTGCCGCTTGGGAGGAGCCGCGCCGTGCCCTCATCTCTAGAGTAGGCAGTGACCTGTCGCTGCCGGCTGTCGTTAATTCGATGGTCGGCAGCGAGGAGTCCTGGGACGCGGTGGTTTCCTTCTGCGAGACAGTCATCTCGCAGAAGGAGGCTGCGGAAAGGGAGAGGGAGATCACATCCTCTCACCCAGCCCGCAGCAGGCGCACTGGGCGTCGGCGGAGGGCGGACAACGCCCTCTTCCAGCCCCCCTAAATGAGTCCAGGGGCGACGGACTCGGGGACGTCCGTCGCCCCCCATACATCGGACCCGAGGTGGCGGCGCGTAGTGTTCCACGCGCGCCCCTCTTAGACGTCGCGGGGGGAGTCAAACACCTCACTCCCCCCCTCGACACGAGGAGAGGCCTGCCGTGGCGGGCCGGCACCAGCCGGGGGTTGCGGAAGGATCGTAAGTTCCCGCGACCCTCGGCGTAGGTGTGAGATGGAACACCGGGGTGGTTTTTAGTCAGTAAGAGTCTGACAGACCCCTCCGCCCGCCCCAGGGCGGAGGACATCCATGAGGATTTTCCACCCCGAAACAAAAAAAAAAAAAAAAAAAAGGTTAGGTTAGGTTAGGTTGCGCTGTATGAGGTGTACCGCGCGGCGAAGGAGGCTCTGTGGCTGGCCATCGGCGAGGCGAAGACGCGAGCCAGGGAGGAGATGTTGGAGACTCTAGACGGGAATCCATGGGGGCGCCCTTATCGTGCGGTTCGGGGGAAACTCAGAGCCGCGGCGCCCCCACTCACGGAGAGTCTCCAACCTGAGCTGCTGGAGGAGGTAGTCGTAGCCCTCTTCCCGGCTAGAGCGGAGCATACCCCGCCGCCGATGGATTTGCCCACAGCCGCAGAGCCTGAAGATGAGAACGCCATCAGCGTCCCAGAGGTGACACAGGCAGAGATGAGGGCGGCCGTGATGCGGCTCCGAGCCAAGAACGTGGCTCCAGGGCCCGACGGGATTCACGGCCAAGTATTAGCCCTCGCTCTGAAAGAGCTGGAGCCCCAGCTGAGAGGTCTCTACACAGCGTGCCTTGAGCGGGGCCAGTTTCCCACTCTGTGGAAAGCTGGTCGTCTGGTCCTGCTCAGGAAGGCGGGGCGCCCTGCCGATTCGCCGTCAGCGTATCGGCCCATAGTGCTGCTCGACGAGGTGGGTAAGCTGTTTGAGCGGATTATCGCAGCCCGCCTCGTCGGCCACTTGTGCGGAGAGGGGCCGGACCTGGACGAGTGTCAGTTCGGGTTTCGGTACGGGCGCTCCACCATACACGCTGTGTCACGGGTGAGAGTCCTGGCGGAGGAAACGGTGTCCCGGGGCGGAGTGATGATGGCGGTGTCGTTGGACATCTCCAACGCCTTCAACACCCTGCCCTGGAGTTGTATCCGACAGGCACTGCGGTATCACCGGGTGCCTCTCTACCTCCGCCGCCTCATTGGGGCTTATCTGTCGGAGAGGTGTGTCACCTACGTGGGATGTGATGGCACAAACCAGCGCCTCATGTCGTGCGGTGTTCCACAGGGCTCGGTCGTAGGCCCCCTCCTGTGGAACATCGGGTACGACTGGGTGCTGAGGGGTGAACTCCAGCCGGGCGTGGACCTGACGTGCTATGCGGACGACACGCTGGTCACGGCCCGGGGGAGTTCGCACAGGGAGGCAGCGTTGCTGGCGACGGCTGCGATCTCACAGGTGGTGGGCCGCATACGGCGCCTCGGCCTGGAGGTGGCCCTCAACAAGTCGGAGGCCATGGTGTTCCATGGTCCCCGGCGGGCGCCGCCGCCCGGATCACACATAGTGGTCGGGGGGGTCCGGATCGCTGTCGAGTCTACCATGAAGTACCTGGGATTGGTGCTCGACAGCCGGTGGGACTTCGGACCCCACTTCCGGCGGCTGGTGCCCAAGTTGATGGGCGCGGCTGGGGCGCTGACAACGCTGCTTCCCAATCTGGGGGGCCCGAGCGCCGCCTGTAGGCGACTCTACGTGGGGATCGTGCGATCGATGGCCCTGTACGGGGCCCCGATCTGGGCGGCTGACCTGACGGCCGGTAGCATTGCTGTTCTGCGGAGGCCGCAGAGAGCGATGGCCGTCAGAGTCATCAGGGGGTATCGCACGATCTCCTACGAGGCGGCTTGTGCACTGGCCGGATCCCCGCCCTGGGACCTGGAGGCGAAATTACTCGCGTCATTGTATCGGTGGCGCGAGGAAATGCAGGCGCGAGGTGAGCGACCGATGCAGCGACTAATGGAGCAGCGTCGGTTGCTGCTTCGCGAGGTCCTGGTGGCGGAATGGCGGGACAGGCTCTCACGCCCTACCGCCGGCCTCGGCACCATCGAGGCGGTCCGGCCGGTGCTCGACCTTTGGCTCGGGAGGAGGCACGGCTCCTTGTCGTTTCGGGTGACGCAGGTGCTCTCGGGGCATGGTTGCTTCGGGAAGTACCTGTGTCGCATAACCAGGGAGCCAGACGCCCGGTGTCACCACTGCGTCGACTGTCGGGAGGACACGGCGCGGCATACGCTGGCAGAGTGTGCCGCTTGGGAGGAGCCGCGCCGTGCCCTCATCTCTAGAGTAGGCAGTGACCTGTCGCTGCCGACTGTCGTTAATTCGATGGTCGGCAGCGAGGAGTCCTGGGACGCGGTGGTTTCCTTCTGCGAGACAGTCATCTCGCAGAAGGAGGCTGCGGAAAGGGAGAGGGAGATCACATCCTCTCACCCAGCCCGCAGCAGGCGCACTGGGCGTCGGCGGAGGGCGGACAACGCCCTCTTCCAGCCCCCCTAAATGGGTCCAGGGGCGACGGACTCGGGGACGTCCGTCACCCCCCCATACATCGGACCCGAGGTGGCGGCGCGTAGTGTTCCACGCGCGCCCCTCTTAGACGTCGCGGGGGGAGTCAAACACCTCACTCCCCCCCTCGACACGAGGAGAGGCCTGCCGTGGCGGGCCGGCACCAGCCGGGGGTTGCGGAAGGATCGTAAGTTCCCGCGACCCTCGGCGTAGGTGTGAGATGGAACACCGGGGTGGTTTTTAGTCAGTAAGAGTCTGACAGACCCCTCCGCCCGCCCCAGGGCGGAGGACATCCATGAGGATTTTCCACCCCGAAACAAAAAAAAAAAAAAAAAAAAAAAGGTTAGGTTAGGTTAGGTTAGCATATTTTTGTATGGACAACCAGATAACATAACAAGCTTATAACTTTGTGATTTTTCATGATACAGTTTTCAAATTTTGCACATAGATTCTTTACGTAAAAATACCAGACACGTGTTTCGGGTTTCGCATAAACTAAAACTATTGTTGTATATACAAGGTGTAACATAAATAATGCACAACCTCTTAAGGGGTCATTGTGAACAATCATCATTCTCAATCATTATGAACAACTTTTACTATGGGACCAAACCTGAAATCGCGAAAAAAAAATCAGCTGTTCCCTACATTTTGACGTGTTGTGCGAACATAAATGTACTGAACAGCTGATTTTTTTTATCGCGATTTCAGATTTGGTCCCATAGTAAAAGTTGTTCATAATGATAAGTACAATGACCCCTTAAGAGGTTGTGCGTTAATTATGTTACACTTTGTATATATTTATATATATTGTCTTCAGTTGTATAGTAGAAACATATTACGATAGATGCCGCCATCTATTCTTAGAAATGGACCACACGAGCACACTGCAGCTAAGTTACATAATAAAATAGCCTATGCTTAATGGCTCGCTTACATATCATAATAAAGTGCATAAAAGCAATAACGCACGAGTAATGTTTAGCAACATTGTAACTTCGACAGTATACTTATTTATGCTTGGGGAATAGCTAATAATTACATGTTTTAATCGTTTCTTCTAATACTGCAAAAAATTTGCCACTCTCTCTTTCATTCACTGGGTATAATTATAGTCAACTGAGGGAAGGATCATGGCAGGCGGTCTCTGCAATCCATAAAAAAAAACTATTTCATCAAAATTAGAACGTTCTGAAGGTCAAAATAAAAAAAAAACAGCTTCCGAAACGCCCACCCTTCTCCACTTCCTACTTAATAACAAAATAAAAAAGGAAACTCTTTGTCTGGAGAATGTTCCGTTTTCTCTAGACGGGGGTGCTGTCCAAGTTGCATAGGTACACCAAAATACTACCGATTTACTTATTCCAAAGTAATTATTTACTAATTACATCACACGCTGACCGTCTTCAGCGCAAAAGAGGTTACTTTTTATTACAATAAAGAACCTCTTTAGTAATTTCATTTTTTGTCGCGGATTCGCACTTAGACTCCGTTCGAATGGTTGTGGTAACCATTCGAAATTCAAAGAGTCTAGGTGCGAATCCGCGACAAAAAAATGAGATTGCTATCGAAATTGTTTGCTTGTCACTTGAATGAGATTCAAAGTCGTTTTGACAGAACAACAAGACTCGTACAAAACACAAAAACAAACCAGGAAAATAGAACATAGCATCATCATCATCTGCCTAGCCTTTTCCCAACTATATTGGGGTCGGCTTCCAGTCTAACCGGATGCAGCTGAATACCAGTATTTCACATGGAGCGACTGCCTATCTGACCTCCACAACCCAGTTACTGGGTAACACGATACCCCTTGGTAAGACTGGTTGTCAGACTTTCGGGCTTCTGACGACCCGTAACGACTGTCAAAGATCCACGAATGACAGCCGGGACCAACAAAATAGAACATAGCGCCGGTAAATATAGTCTATATTTTCCTAAACCTCCTTCATAGTTATCGTGGTAGACAATCGGTTCCGTGCGGCGTAATTGTTGGACATTGTTTTAATTAGGGCGTCGTTTCGACCAGAACTGGGGGCTGGCCACGAACGCCATATAACCAACAATTAGACCTTGTACGACTTGTACGTGCTACCCACATAAGGGGAATTGAATATTTTTAACAGTTGCCTGTTTATGTTTGAATGTAAATGCTGGCTTTATTTAGGAATTACATGTGATTGAATGGTCAGTATGTTTGCATGCCATATTTTGGACTAATAAATGATCGTATCTTATGTCACGTAGAATAAGAATACAGAAACGTCTTAGATACAGGGAACAGTCTTCGTCTTTCCTGCCGGTATAAAGTAGCTCAAATAGATGAAACAGCCAGAACGTACATGCGGGCCAGTTGCCACCCAGAATGCGTACTGTCACGTTATGGATTTTATTTCTTTTATTTGAGATGGGTTTGCTCTTGACTCTATTCTAGGTCAGAGGGGACAGAGACAAAGTTTACGATGGAGCGAGTTTACCCAGAAGAAGCCTGTTCACTCTCACTTTGAAGAGATCGGGGTTGTATGTGTTCGGAAACACAGACGCAGGTAGAGAGCTCCACTACTTTGCTGTGCGCAACACAAAAGACATTTGGAAACGCTTAGTGAGAATTGGTGGAATAGCAACTAGGCAGGGATGGTAACTTGCAGTGCGTCTAGATGTCCGGTGGTAGAAGGGGGCCGGTAGAATGGGGTCGTGGAGTTCTTGAGTATACTCACCGAAGTATAATACAATCTGTAGATGCCCGACAAGCAGGCAACCTTGCGGCGATGAGCCAAGCTGTGAAGCTTGGCATCCACCAGTTTTACGTCGCCAATGAGTCTCATAGGTCTGCGTTTCACCAAGTCAAGCGCAGCAAATTGGTATTTAGCTGAGCCATCCTAAAGGTGGCTGTAATACTCTATGCAGGATTGGATTTGCGCTTTGTAAAGGGTTAAAAGCTGTCCAGGCGTAAAGTATCACTTCACCTTATTTAGGATGCCCAGTTTCTTGGCTGTTGTTTTGGCTTTGTACTCGATGGCACAGAAGTTGAGACATGATGTCAATTCCATGCCTAGGAGCTCGAGCCGATCAGTTACAGGAACAGATGTACCCCGAAAAGTAGGAGATTGGTCGAAGCGACTCCTTTTAGCGGTAAAAAGACGCCTGTATTTTGGTGGCGTTAAAAGAGACCAGATTATCATTACCCCACTGGGAGACATGGCTTAAGGTAAAATTTTACCGCTCTACCATGGCCTCTCTTAAGGAACGAATTTCGGCCCCGTTGGTTTTTGCGCTTGACAAGTGTCTCTCTGAACCAGTACCTACTGTTATCTGCGTAACCAACAATACCAGGCTGAAGTAGGTCATTGATGTGCAGCAGGAAATGAGTTGCAGAGAAAACAGACCGCTGAAGAATTCAATAGCCACCGAAGAAGAGCAGCCGTCAACGACTACTCTGATCGACCGTTCAATAAGGAAGTCTGATATCCAGCTACAAAAATCAGCTGGGATGTCATAAACAGGAAGTTTGCTGAGTAGACCAGCGTGCCAGACCCTGTCCAAGGTCTTCGAGATGTCAAACGATACAGCAAGTGCTTCACCGTGTTTCTCGATGGCCTCACTCCAGCAGTGCGTGACATACACAGGAAGATCGCCAGTTGACCGTCCCCGGCGAAAGCCATGATGACGGTCACTGAGGAGATTCTTGTCTTTAAAGTAGGTCAGAAACTTACTTTTCAGTACCCTTTTCATAACCTTGCACAGAATGGAGGTAATGGCGATCGGACGGTAATGGGCAGGGTCTGCACGGTCGCTCTTTACGGGCACTAGTCGCACATTTACAAGCTTCCAAGAATTTGGTACCGTCCTTTTTTAACAGAGAAGCGGAACAAACAAACGTGTCAACACAGGAGACACTTCAGGCGCACACTGCCTCAACACTCTCGCTGGAATACCGTCAGGCCTGCTGGCCTTGTTCACGTCTAGACTGCATAATACTCTTTGGACCTCTTTGATGTGAACCTCACAATGAGGTACAGTAGGTGGTTGCTTGGAGCCAGCGTCCAGACGTGAATTGCCTGCAAAGAGAGATGCAAATAGATTTGCTTTCTTACTCGCAGAGTGAGTTTTTAGGTGTACGGGTTTTTAAACCATATCTTTTGTTTTGCAGACAATAGACACTGCATGAAAATCATTTAAAAACCCAACGTTCTCTTATAAAAATCCTATCTAATCAGTCTCTAATAAATTACTTATAGTTAGACATAATAAACTTTCATCAACCAATATTTCACCCTCAAACTAATACACATATTTCACTTCCATTTCTTTATAAATGTAACCAATATGAGCACAAAGAAGCTCTCATATAAAACGCTTCCACTGGATTTCTGAAGGCATCTCCACCATAATCCTTAGCTTACGGCGTCATCTCATTAAGTGACGGGAGCGAGCCGACACCAAATTAAATGTGCCGCCTATTTGTTTAGCTCACGTGTATAGATATAGTAGGGTTTAGGCTCATTGTGCACGTGATACTTTTAGTTGCTGCGATTTGAGTCTAATTTTCTTTACTTAACAAAAGATCGTCTTACCAATACGAAACTACAACGCTTTGGAATGGGCAATTAGCTTCATTTTTTTGACTAACCTACTCCTTGATAATCAAATGTGCCTGTAATTGGTTTAATTGAATAAATGCTTTGAATTTGAGTTTGATAGGATTTTTGCAGATTATTATTTTTGACGTCTAATTAATCAAGTACGTGTAGTGCAAGCATGCCAATTTGTACTAGAGATAGCGTAGAAGTCGGATGATTTTTTTTTGGAAAACGGTTGATTTTTATTTTATTTTTCACTTTTTAGTGGGTCGGTTTGTAATTTATATAAGTTACAATAGCCTAATGTCAACTGCTCATCACCTTTTACAAAATATTGCTTTTACCGATGCAGGGACATTAATTGTTGAGGATTTCTTCTGGTGCTTCACCATCAGTTTCACTTCACCATATGCATTCTGACGAGCATAAATTGCTTAGCAGCCATAATTAAAGTAATTGAACCGCAACCTGTGAAATGCTAATATTATATTAATGAGTAGTTTCGGTGGCCATCTGTGGATTCCATCATCAGACCCTGACTTGATGACAATGGGACCACCTGGGAAGTATACTCTTACAAATAAAAAAAAAATAATTTTCCAAATCGATCCTGTCATCTTTGAGTAATCGGGGAACATACATTATTTTATTTTTATTTTTACCCAGAGTTGTCCCACTGCAGGGCAAAGGCCTCTCTTTCTCCTTTCCACTCCTCTCTCTTGAGCTAGTGTGGACCTATCCTGTCTGTAGGCGTCAAGCTCGTCTCGCTATCTTCTCCTGGATCTGCCTCGAGGTAGACGGATGTTTTTTGGGACCCACATGGTGGTAGATTTGACCCATGACTCAAACTCAACTCAACTCAAGCTTGGCTGCTTTCTTGGGTGACGTCAGCGATTTGTGTCCGTTAATCTGACCCCAAGAATGCTGCGCTCCATTGCTCGCTGGCAAACCTCAATCTTGAACCTCTGCTGAGCCGTCAAAGACCAGGTTTGAGCGCAGTATGTGAGGATAGGGAGTATGCACATGTCCATTAATTTTCATTTACGGCAAACTGGTAGATCTCCTTTCATGAGGTTTTTCATCGACCAGTAGCTCTTTCAGGCGTTTTCGGTGCGTCTAGCAAGTTCTTTTTCTTGTCTCGCTTGGAATGAGACTATTTGAGAAAAAAAAAAATTTCGACGAACTGAGAACCTTCTCCTTTTTTGAAGTTGGTTAAGAATACAAAAAGCCCTGAGTCACTAAAAGTTGTAACAAAATTTAATTGAAAACTTATACTTTACTAGCGTTAGCCAGCGGCTACGTCCGCGTGGATGTCGGAATACATCCCACGGAAACGTACTACCGGGATAAAAAAATATTTTGTGTGTTAATCCAGGTTATGAACTATCTGTGTGCCAAATTTCATCCAAATGCCTTTAGCCGGTTTTGCGTGATTGAGTAACAAACATCCAAACATACAAAGAAATTGGTAAAAAAGGAAAGAAATTGGATTGGATTGGATTTTGAAAGGAAAGGAATTGGTTTGGCAAATTGGTAAGATATGCAACGAATAAAAGTAAACTAACCGAAACTTTACGATCAAACTTAAAATACTCTGCAGCGATTCAGTATTTACCGATTCTACCGTATACACCTAGGCCCTAAGGTCGTTAGTGTCGGAACTAACAAGTGGCAACGTGTCAAGCGTTGAAATAGGTCAAGATGCAGCGTCCTCACTAATTTAGTAACAGTATAACAACGCCCTACGGCTACGTAGCACATCGTAGCGGGTCTACGGCGTAGCAAGATCTACGAGCTAGGAAACTAGGACAGGCCCGTGTTTTACTTAATTTATGAAAACACTTGAGATAATGTTGTCTTTAGCGTAGCGTTTTGATTAAGTGGGAACGTGTTAGCTTTTATGAGGCCTAGTAGTTTATAAGGCAATGTTGGAAGTAACAGTAAATACCGCCTTTGCACCTAGTATTTATACGGGATGTTAACAAGCTTTCAAGGAACTAGTATACTATTTATATTGCATGAAAGGTGTGATCGTGCTTAGCAGATTGTAAGTTGCCAACAATACTTTAGGAGAGAGAAAGAAATGGTTGATCTTAGCTGATGGTTGTTAATCTACAGAGGCCCAGCTTAACTGATCAACTTTATCAAAATGTATAATTGTGTTCTTTCTTATAGTAAACTAGCTTTTGCCCACGGTTTCACCCGCGTGGATGTCGGAAATATCCCACAGGAACTTAATACCGGGATAAAAAGTATCCTTTGAACTAACCTAGGTCTATCCGTGTGCCAACTTTCATCTAATTCTGTTAAGGCGTGAAAAGGTAACAGACACAGACAGACAACGTTACTTTGGCATTGAATAGAATAGAATACTCTCGCACACGCTTCGCTCCGCTTCTCGTATTTTGCGTTTGTAATATTAGTATGGTTGGATGATTTGTCAAAACAATCTTCATACCTTCTGGTCCTCACAACATAACGAGTGTCGCTGGCGGTGATGTCCCTGGCTAGGCGGGACGTGTGTCTAACTAGATTCTGGGCTAATAATGTTTTACTTAAGCACCAAGTAAATGGAAGACGTCAACTGTTCTGTATATTATTCTTTGTTTATCTATGATAAAAGGTTTAAAGATTGTCCTGACGTCCCGATGTATAATTTTTAAGCAGATTTGTGTTAACAAATGGGGGTTCTTATTATTTCATATGAATTAAAATGGGGTGTGTAATTACAGAGCTTGTCATGTTAAATAAAGAAACGGGTAATGATAAGATTTATTAAAGGTTAAGAGCGTCAGAGCGTGGAGAGAAGAGGGTCCGACTTGACCCAAGATTTTATTCTGAAGTGTGTGTGAAAACGAATTATAAGAAATGCTGAGCTCGTTTGTTTCCGGATGCAACCTATTCACCAGACTTTCATAATTTTTATTATAATCGCAATGAAAACTTACAATTATTTCTGCATGTATTGCATTTTTCAAGAAGCGGTCTCTTTGGACTAGTGATCGCAAGTGCTTCTGCTGAGCGTGGTGGGCTCGAGGGTTCGATCCGTTGGTCGGGCAAATGGTCATTGGGTTTTTCCATTACGGATTTCTCAGTAACCAGCTGGACTCTGCATTTCTGCGCGTTTAATGGTAATGGGCTCAACCTCATTTACAATGACTTGAACATAATGTCTCATCATCATCTGGTAACATGTCAGTTTACAACGCAAAGAAAAGCTGCTTTTAGTTACCTCATGTACTCCAAATTGTATATTGTCACCAAACATAGGGCGGCCGAGGCTAAGCAAAGGAGAAATTCGGGACAAAATTATGTACTAAACTCCTGCGGAATATTAAGTTTCAAAGGCTGTATGAGGACCCATTACTGGGCAGGCAGACTCCTGAAATACCTCTTCATTCAGGGACTAAGAAGCGACGGAATGTAAATAACTGAGCTTAGTTTGTGAAGATGGTTTGAAAAATCTTGGATGTGTCCTATTTTCTTTTATTCAAGTTGAAAATTGAGGGTGAGCGTTGTCTGTCAGTGATCTTAAGATTTCTGTTAAATAGATTTTAGCATAAAGTGTAATATTAGTTTGTCTTGTTACTTGTTATTTCATTATTTAGTACTTATGGTGTATCTATTCCACAATTTTTCCGGTACTCAACCAGTCTCATGTATAGACGCCATTATATTATAATATCCTGTTTTTTGTAGTTTACGACGGGCTAACAGTTGTGGGAAGTAGGTTAAATTTTATAATATTGTAAAATGAATCCTAATTTGCGCGTCGTTTAGGAGTCATTTGTACAGTCAGCCTTGTTGCATACATCTTTTTACAAACGCAACGCTTTTTTTTTTCTTTTTGCGTTTTTTTGTTGTTGCAGATGTATGCAACAACAAAATTGAATTGTCTACAATCTTTTTTCCAAAATATTGTATCAAATCTGTAGTCACAAATATATTACACATTGGGTACTTTAATAATACATTGATACAATATTATGTACAAACATTTTTTGAGGCTGACTTTAAACTGCCACGCGCCGTGGTACGGCTTCTGTCAAAACTAGTTAACTAGTCAGAACTAGAAGACCGTCGCCAGACTTGCCAATTTTTTGATTTGCGCATGCGAGCTGAAGGAACAATACATCTCAGAAGTGCACTATTACTAAGCTGCCTTTTCATTTCCATTTAATCTACTAACCAATCTTTCAGCGAAAAACAGCTAAGAAGCTGAATACAAACATTTTTCTTACTCGATCACAGAACTGATATGAAAGAAGGCATTTAAAGAGCTTTCATTCGCTCGTTTCAAAGCTTCGGCACCAACATTACGGAGAAATAAAGAGAGTGCACATTCACGCCTTAACTTCTACCAGTTCGCCTCAGAAAGACTGTTGGCTTTTTAATTCCTTTGACTTTGTATAATGAGTGAGTACTGACTAAAACGTCTGAAGTTTTCATTTCTGAAGCCGATTAAATCGTGTTTAGACCATTGACTTCGTTTCACAGTTTCTTTTTTATATGAGTGCAAGGAGTCTTTTTCGAGCCAGCCTGTGATTTTATTTTGTGGGATTTTTTTCAAATGATTCATAGATGGTGACTTTTTTCCTAATCTCATGACATAGGTAATGTGTATCTAGCACGAGCGGCAAACAAGTCCATCACAAGTCCATGCAATGGCAAGTACTATTCTGAGCAATAAGGAAACGACTAAGGACGAATAAGGGAGCGACTGAAAAAGTTTAATAAAAGTAAAGCACAATAAGGCCCTTACAGACACGTTTATCTTGCCGTGAAAGACTACGTTTTATTCACCGTGTGTAGACACGGTCGCCAGTATTGTATAGATCACTATGGAAGCTTGTTGACGACACGGCCGGCACCACGGCACGGCGCTGTCGCCAGTATACGCCGTGTCTGTCCACGGCGTGATTCAAATAAGTGTTGTATGGCAGTTTAGGAGAGTTTGTTGACGGCACCGGTTGTTTTCACGTTTCGTGACGGCTTACCTACGCTGGTTTAATTTTAAAATGGAGATAAATCAAGAATTATTTATTAACCGATTCGTTGCGGATGGCACGTTTCAGTGCCATCACTTTTTTTTGCGTGAGGCGTTAGGCACGGATGTGTGTCATTTTAAAATCGATGGTAACTCCTTCAATTAATATATCTTTAGATTTGGGTAAAATATAAAACGACTTTACATCACGCCGATCGGCGTGGTCCGAATCTGAGTATGAAAAAATAATACGCCTATCGGCGTGCGCCGCATTGAATGGGTTAAATTGATTCATGAAAGGCCTGTAATATGGGATTTAGCTGATCGGATGTATCCTAACCTTCTTTTCCTATTTTTTCTTTTTTAAGTTTTCTATATACGTATCTCTCTCTTCTTTTATTATCCCAGATCAGCGTAAGAAATACAATACTAGCAAGCGAACCTGTGTCGGTTTTTACTTTCCACTCTGCGGCATACCTAAATTCATACCTAACAGAACAAACACAAGGCTAACATAAAACTGAATACATACAATATTTCAGTCTGTGAGTGGAAACAAAACACGCGTTGCAGTGTAGAAATAAATTCAACATGGCCGGCATAGCGTACAGTTGCTGTAATGTTGGTTCAAATCAATTCATTGCTGGTTCTCTCTGATGTATTGCGATTCAGTTTACACGGTTTTGTAGTGAAAGTAGAAATGGCGGCGACGAATTTTTTTCATGAATTTTATTATTGTGAGCTAACTCTGTTTCAGAGAATAGTAACTGTGTCTTATTTTCAGAAAAAAAACAAATATTAAACAACAAGTAATAACAAGTAATATTACAGTTGATAAAATTCTGATCATTAGTTAAACCATCGTAAATATGTTTTATTTTCAATATTTTTTTGTTTTTTTTTGGCCTGTCGAGCCTTTACCAACAGATAGATTGGATTGGTTTTACAAGACCACTCTTGATATAAGTGTCTATTTTTGTTTCAGTAAAATATAATAACGAGACCGACACATCGATGACGCTCAAAAATAAAAGTTAACATAAAAGTCGGGAGGTGTCGTGGGATACCCGGTTGGAACGAAGTTCCTTTCGTTGTATAATATGACTCTACAGAGCCATTTAGTATGGTCTCAAGTTTCTAGTGTCAAACGTTTTTGTTTTTTAATACAGAGCCATCTATTATAGTTTCTAATAGCAGATGGCTCTGTATTATAAAACAAAAACACTTTTGACACTTGAAACTGACGGCATTACGCTTTTTCGTTACGTCATAATTTCTGCCAGTTTACTCCTATCACAAGCCGCGTTAAAGAACTTCGGTCCAAAAAGAACAGTAGGTACCTACTTACTGTCAAACACAAAAGTTTAATTATTACGCCTGGCACTACGAAGCGAGACTTGGGAAGTCAGTGAAATAAGATCAATTAGACAGAAGTACAATCGCGATCAAATGGGCCGGTATTACCGATCATCTCCCGGGAAATACCGATATTATTGAGCTAACTTCGGTAGAACGTTCATTGCTTTAATCATTAGGTTGATTAGAAGAGTAATTTAATTAATATTTGGGCTAAAAAGTATGTTAATTAAGTATTCAAAACTTGTATGGTGAAATGTTTGACTTGACTTTTACTTAGTTTTTTTTGTCAGTTGGAAATAACGAGCGCAAAATATAATTGGTCACATTTAGGTTATCGTAAAAAGCTTGTGTTTATTGCTAGACAATTCACTTTACTATTATAATATTATATACCTTATTTGCTTACAGTTTCGACTAATAATTTAATAAAATCTATTAATTAGGCCATCTCTAAGGCCCTTTGTACATACACGTTTTTTCTACGGCGCGGTTTATTCGCTGTAACCATACCGTACGGGTTAACCACGCCGTAGCAAAATTGTGTGACCTTGTACATGACACGGTGCTATGGTATACGGCGACGCCGCCGTGCCTTAGTGCCACCATCTGTGTCGTCGACAAAGAATCATGGCCACGCTCCTAACATGCTCGGACTAGTAAAATTTAACAAAACGACTCTTGATAAAACATACGTTGTTTCATTTGTCTAAATAAATGGTAACAAGTACGACCTTTAAAATATTTTTAAAAGATGGGAGAGTCAAGTAATTAAGAAATATATTTTTTGAGGTTAGGTGGTATATATAATCTGTGGCTTTTGAATTGAGAGGTTTTTCATCTGTTTTTTTTATTAAGTTACAAATTATGTCAAATGCAGGGCCCGTACTCTACATATCCATTAAGGTTGAATTATCTTCATTCATAAGTAGGTAGGTACCATAATAGACATGGACACGTTGAATTTGTCCCTGATAATAGAGGAGTTTCCAAGAAGACTTACATACGTAGCGTACGTACAATACGAGGAGAAATCCTTTCAGCAATAAAAGATACCATTCTTGTGTTTTGCTCTAGGACAATGTGTCACGCAATACGATTTACACACAATCCACAGTTAACACACAGAATGGAAGACATTTTGCCACTTCCGATAGAAGATCCAAAACGTGATGCAGTTCCAAGTCCAATATACGAAAGCCAAGTCAACTAGAGTAGAAGAATTAGTTGGTGTCCGTAAGCAATGCAATATATCAGGAATTCAGGAAAATAATACAAAATCGCACAGAACACAGAGTCGTCGCCGAAACTACAACACAGTCTGCGCAGAAACCTGTCAATGTCAATCATTCTTTTGTTTATATTACTTGTCAAAAATAGAGGAAGGCCACGTCATCGATCAATTTATGCAGTATCGATTTTGAGATGTAAAATCATTACTTTGAAACAGTTTACATTGCCGTAATTTCATTTCGATTAAAAAATAAAATCGATTCAAATCTAAGTTAAAGTATGGACTTCTCTAGTAACGTTAATAATACAAATGCGTTCAAAATCAATATTTTACACTGCGTTCGATAATGCAAAATTATATTTATAATGATATAAAATATCTAAACTTCCCCATCTTCAAAAAATTAGCTGATGATTAACAATGTACTACATTTTGGTGACAGTCTCATCTTGGGACGAAATTATGTTTTTTCTTAGTCCAAAATGACTATGATCCTTGCCATAGTGATCCATACAACACTGATGACCATGCCTACACACCTTTTTCACGGCAAGAAAAACGTGTGTGTACAGAGAACCTAATAGTCCACAAATATTATGTTACTCAAATTGTCCCTAATTGAATTTGATTGAACCCTATCGATAATAACTGAATAATTCGACCAAGCAAACTTCGTAAAGGATCGATTGACCGAGGTCTCAGATTGTTGCAAACTTTTCCGATTATTAGTAATCGAAAGGGCTTCATTTCGAAAATTAATACTTGAGATTTCATGGGATACTGTATGAGATCATTTAAACGGAATGATGAATTCAAATCTACTATGGTAATGATGAACGCTTGTGAAAATGGTGGAATTGAAACTAAGTCAGTTTTTAGTTAGTTTTCTATAAAAATCTCATTAATAAGGTCTTTTGTACACGGCACAGTTTCATTACGGTACGGAGTAAAAAATGCACCGTAGAAAAAACATGTGAGCCTGTAAGTGACACCGGCAATCAACCGGACGTGAGAACGGTTAGGTACAGATCAGTTGTGTTTTTCTGTGCCAAGCTTCAGACGTGCGTCATGAATCCATTTCAAGAAAATATTGTCATTGCTACTCTGTGTTCTGTGCGATTTTGTATTATTTTCCTGAATTCCTGATATATTGCATTGCTTACGGACACCAACTGATTCTTCTACTCTAGTTGACTTGGCCTTTCGTATATTGGACTTGGAACTGCATCACGTTTTTGGATCTTCTATCGGAAGTGACAAAATGTCTTCCATTCTGTGTGTTAACTGTGGATTGTGTGTAAATCGTATTGCGTGACACATTGTCCTAGAGCAAAACACAAGAATGGTATCTTTTATTGCTGAAAGGATTTCTCCTCGTATTGTACGTACGCTACGTATGTAAGTCTTCTTGGAAACTCCTCTATTATCAGGGACAAATTCAACGTGTCCATGTCTATTATGGTACCTACCTACTTATGAATGAAGATAATTCAACCTTAATGGATATGTAGAGTACGGGCCCTGCATTTGACATAATTTGTAACTTAATAAAAAAAAACAGATGAAAAACCTCTCAATTCAAAAGCCACAGATTATATATACCACCTAACCTCAAAAAATATATTTCTTAATTACTTGACTCTCCCATCTTTTAAAAATATTTTAAAGGTCGTACTTGTTACCATTTATTTAGACAAATGAAACAACGTATGTTTCATCAAGAGTCGTTTTGTTAAATTTTACTAGTCCGAGCATGTTAGGAGCGTGGCCATGATTCTTTGTCGACG